>CM066320.1:142818855-143451355 GCA_033807775.1 Saussurea involucrata
AATATTCCAAAATCCCAAATAGGGGTGTTTTACAATCTTTATAAAGTTAAACACTTAAAATAGTCAACTTACCAAATAACTCAACAGTTGATAAATATATGTAAAACACACAAATACTTGGAAAATAACATTTTTGGCATGTACAACGTTTTCGCAAATCAACATGAACTCACCTTGCTAGATTTAGGCTAAATCTATATTTTCCCCCAAACGTAAGCTCCTTTGAAGAAACTTGAATCCTCAAACCAAAACTTCCAAAAACCTAGATCCATAAGTTTCCAACCATCAATAACCACATTTAACCATTTAGAATTGTTCCCCAAACATCAACCATCAAAATCTCCATTTATACCCAAAACCCCAATTTGTCCTAACTTTTCTCAAAATCATCCAAACCGAAAATGGAGGAACAAAACACTAGGAGATCATCAATGGAACATTTATAACTCATAATGAAGCTTGTAAATGGAGGAAATGAACTTACCACCTAGGTTTTGATGAAAACCTAGAAAACCTAGAAAACCCCAAAAATCTCTAGTGTTGTGTATGAAACTTGCTCTTGCATCAATAAATGAAACCACTAGCATAAAATGGAGAAGGAACGCATTAATCTCCATGAAAAAGCCCCAAAATCAGTTAGGGTTTGTGAGGGAAAGAGGGGAAATGATTTGGAGAGAAGAGGAGAGATTTGAGAGTGAGAAATGAGAGACATACCACCACCAAACACCATTGAATCTTACAATGAACTTCAAAACTAACACTTTATCCTTGAAAAGCTCTAAAAATCGAAACCATGGCACTTTGAATCGCCAAAAACATAGGTGAAATGAGTGAGATATGAGGAAATGAAGTTTAGGGCTAAAAATCCCGTATTTATGCTCATCAGACGCTCCGCGCGGATCGCTGCACGGATGCACTAGCGCCAACATCAGTACCAAGTACTGGTCACCAGACGCTCTGCGCGGATCTCCGCACAGGTCCACTAGCACCAACACCAGCGCCAAGCACTGGTCGCCCGATTTCTTCCTAAACACTGTTTTGGCCATAACTTCTTCGTTTTAGCTCCGTTTTCGCTCCGGAAAGGACCGTTGGACTCGTATTTGAATTTTCCATCCAACTAGACTATAAAATCTAGGATTCAATTTAAAATCCTATTTTTCATATTTATCATAAAAGATCGATTCCTTCCAGAAATCGGGGTGTTACAATCCTCCCAACCTTAAAAGAGATTTCGTCCTCGAAATCTAGTTCCCATATACTCAAGTGAACGCTCAACTCACTAGAGTAGCTTCCAATCAACAGACTTTGGTTGTCTACCAACCTTAAGTGATTCATACTTCCCCAAAAGCGGATCCCGACTACCAAATAGTCCAGATCTACACTCTTATAAATGTTTTCTCTTACCATCCCAAAGTATGTTTGCCATAGTTACTAACATTAAATTCCCCAGTTCAGTTGTTCTCACTATCGAACTGTCATCTACCTCTAACGAGTGCTATTAGACTCCAAAACAGACGGTCGTCCATGATCCATCGATTAAACCACTGTACGAATACACCCAAATACCAATCATCCAATCAATAGGTTCTTTTACCATTCAAGGAAAGTCACCCGACTATAACTACTTATCACAGACTAGATTTCATAAGATCACTACAACCGTTACCATTATTTCTTACTACAACCCTTCGAATACACTAACGGTTCTTGACCTCGGACCCCAAAAGTTGACACCTAGTCATACCACCAAGCTTTGACGCCCAACAGAACTCCTTACACGAGTTTCATCCGTCGAGTATTCCCACAAAATTGAGGTTATCAATTCGGTGTCTAAAGGGTCCCTCATGCGAAAATTGACCAAGACCCAAACTAGGTTGCCGACAAGAACGGTTACCACCAACCTCAATATACGATACCGCGAAACTAACCCTTCAGTTACAACAAGTACGTCAACTCTGCCACCGATACCATCCGGCCTATAGTACCATCACGCGTCGAAATACACAACTTTTCATAGTCGAAGTTCTACACACACTTACTCTTAACCGGGGTTACTTAACCTTTCCAAGGTCCTATTGAGTTCAAGGTTCTCAAGTGAATTATTTAACAAATATGTCAATAAAAAACTTTTTATAGAAATTTTCAACACAAAGGTTTTCATATCAAATTAATTGTACGCATAAAATCTACTACTATCTATTCGGTAGTTGCGCAAAGATGGACATTCTCGTCCTATATATGAAAATCATCTTGAAAACCGTTCCATCATAATTTAGGTTATTAACAAAACGCAAAAGCGTAATAAACAACTTCCTTGAAATGAACCGCTACGGTCCTAGTATGGATTGATTCATGTCATGCACGTAAAGTAACTGCTTACCTTAAATAGTGTGCAACAAAAAGGTTTGCACGTACTTCAAAAGAAGTTTAAACGACATTCGACTCCAAAAATTCCTTTCTAACCATAAAATGGCATGGAACAAGGTTAACCAACCAAGTTTGCGCGCGTCAATTTATTTCACAAAAACAATGAAACGATTCATAAGTGCACTTTGGTCAAAACATAAAATGACTTGTGTGAGTTCCAAGTTTAAAGACAAAATCAATACTTTTCATCATTTGAAGATATCGACTAAAACATCATGAGGGAATCTCAAATTGGAGTATGCGTGCAAATTGGTAATACTCTACTAGTAGTTTTCTTGAAATGAAATAACATACATCAGCTATTTCATAATAAAATTTCAACATATGAAATTCTTTAAATCAAATTTCAAAATTCTCTCATTTAGTCATATAATGACATACGAGTAAAACATTTTTGACAAGGCTCACACATATTAACGTGTTTTCCCAAAACTTATGAGAAAATGAGTGCTAGTAAATGGTGAACACCAAAAAGGGCTTTAGATCGACTTCCAATTTCGAATCATACAAACATTGCGCATTAATGTTCCGAAAATTTAAATAATTCCATGCACTCTAGGTTGGGACAAACGATTTTTCCAAAATCCCCATCACGGAGCATTTACGCTGAAAAGTCTTTCATTTGTAATACAAAACGTTAAAATGTAGATGCTTAAAATTTACTCATTAAAACACTCATAATACACCTTTTCTCTAAAACCAAAAAGGTTTACAATTTTCTAAAATGTCCATGAAACCAAAATTGGCCAAATGTCAATGACTCACCCATTCGTGTTTTCAAAATGTACCATATCGTAAACCATGCATGATCCCCACGACACTAAAACATACTTTGACCAAATGACTTCCACTAGTGTAATAATCTGATAAAACATTTTCATTTACGATTCATTTATCAAAGTGTCGAGGATTGATGTCTACCAAGTTATGCATATCCCTAGACCAAAACCATGCATTTGCATGAAATGATAATAAAACAATCAATTAACCGAAAGCGCCATAAGAAAATTGTTATGAAATACTATCAAGATGTTCTTTCATGCATTACTTACGTCACGTATAAATCAATCCATATACTGAACAAGTTGCAACAAAATGTGCTAATACAATTTTTGAAAGAGAAATTACGCGACACCAACGTTCCAAAACGCATAAAATAATATTTCCCAACAAAACCCGAGTGGGTCAAAATGCCCAACATAACTCATAAATTCCCACATAATAAATGGAGTATGCACATTATGAAATTGCACTCGCGCGACACAAAACGTTGTAAGACTGATAGGCGGGTTTACACCCTCCTTAACTAGCCGCAAGTGTACGGTGTCGTCTCAAGTAATACGTACGTAAGTACGAGTATCGAATCCACAGGAACTTGGTGTTAAGTACCGCAATGACTATAAAGACTATTAACTGAACGATTGGAAATTGAGAGATGGTTGGTTTTAACTAATTAATTGCAAGAAGACAAATCAAAAACAAGACAGTAAACAGCTTTGGAAACTTCCGATAGAGAAAACAGTTGAGGGTTGGAAATCCTTAGGTTTTCACATACGAATATCAGACTTAAACGATTACCAGTTATTCTCTTATAATGAACCCAATTTTGTAAAAGTCACCGTTGTTCTTTCTCAAGCACAACGGGTTTTATCTTAAAAAGCACAAGTTTATCTTTCGATCTCACTTATGAAATTCAAAACACATTACGCACCAAAATTATGTTAAACAGTTAAGTGTTGTCTCTCGATCTCGACCTAACGGTTCAATTAAGGGCTGAGACTCACTCGGTATATCTCTATCACCGGTTTATCGTCTTAGGCATGCAATTCCTAATTCTAAATAATAATTAATTCTCTCGAACTTAATTACTAACAACAGATCAAATGTAAATTGGCCAAATTCACACAAGCATTAAACACAAAATTGCATACTTCATTAATTGAAGAAAACTGATAAGAGTCATTCGTCATCCATCTATATGTTAAAATCTAATTCATTCCAACCCCCAACATCTAAAGATTAGTTCATGATGTTGGGGGATTCAAACACAAAAGAAGAGAAAACAACTATGAATGAAAACATGGCAAAAGTGATCGTATTGAATGGTGTGATGTACTGATGAATATAAAGATGAACTCCCTTCTTCCGGCTCGTATCCACTTCGCGTGCTGAACGTGGCTCCGATTGATCCTCTAACGTGGCTCCGAAAGGTGTAAAAAGTCTCCCAAAATCGCCCCCTAAACTGCTCTGGCCGTCGTGTGTATCTTTTTTCCGAAACCCTAGCTGCAGAATGAGTTTTATAAAACTGGATGTCGGGGCCAGCGCCGTCGCGGATGGACTGGCTCCATGACTGGCCCCAACTTCTGTTTGGGTTTTTGGCGTGGATGGTGGCGCAGGTTGGCTGGCTCCAGCACTGGCTCCAGATTCTGTTTCGCGATTTCTCGATTTCTCTCGTTTTCAGCTCCGGAGCTCAACTTTGCTGCTTTTTTGGACAAGAATGCTTGTACCTATACTTTCTCAACAAAAACCCATGAAATACTCGTATTTCACTTGAAGACATGCGTAAACCACCTAGTTTGAGATTCAAAATAATGTCGAAAATCGACATTATCAACAACCCCAAACCGAGCGTTGCTTTTCCTCAAGCAAAATAGCGATAAAATAGAATAAAAGCACATATTAGAGAAACGTAATAACTGCACACTCCCAATTGGTACCACGTGATGCACTGGTGATTTCCTATACCCGTGAATGCCTATCTCATTCTCGCCTCATTCCTATTTCGTTTGATCTATGACCTTCCATTGTAAGTTAAACTTGTGACTGCTTTGTTTCCATTAAGGTTGTTCTAGGTCCGGACATACTAAGGAAAACATTTCGCCTCGACCCTACCTCACGGGATTCGCTCAATTCGCTCGAACCTAGGTTATCGCACATGTTGTCATGTCTAAAGAGTTTATGTACCAGAATACGCAATAATTACATGACAACTCTATTGAAAGACGCACAAATGTTCAAAAAGTTGATCTCAGAAAGGAATCAAGCAGTAAGACATGAAATATTGGTAAAGGTATTCATAGACTCTAATCACGTTTTCCAGAAGATCATCCAGGTCTTTACACGGGTTGTAACGGGGTTAAGGTTAAGGCTAAGAAATGAAGGGTAAAATGGATCAAAATTCCTCGGTGTGTCAATCATTGGCGATTCCTGAACTTCTTTACTTCACATTCGCTCACTTGGCCCTTTTCGTCACCACTGGAGTCGCTTTGACTCTCTTATTATGCAGCTACTGTTATCTAACTAACTGTATTTATTTGTTTTTTTTTTGCTTTTTTTTATAAAGTTGGGACTTCATTGGTCCTCTTTTCTATTTATTGGGTTACATTGACCCAATTCATTCTCATTGACTGGCCTGCACTATTTTCTTTTCCGCTCTATCTTTCATAGTTCATTACCGCTCAGATTGACACACTTTCGGATAAGGTTGGCTAAGGCTTTTGGCTCGGGTTTAAAGGTGGGTCTGAAATGAAAAAGGTGAGTGTATGGCTACAAAGGGGCTATGGTTACACAAAAATGGGTGAAAGGGTACGAAAGCTAAAAACAGGGTTAAACAAACACACAATGCCTGGAATCATCTCTTACGGTCCACACGATATGGTATACTACACCCTTACCTAATATTCCGATGGTCGTCTTTGCTACTCAATACAATAATATAGCGAGATCAGTCTATATTCACGACAAGGATCTCGAAAAGTGTATATGATTTTCGTATATGAATCCCTCGACATGAATAACGTCTTTTAGGCTCAAGTCTCACTATAGGGCGGTCTCCACTAATGTCCCTAGTCATGTCCTTTCCCAGTCCTTCCCTAATGGTCACGTCACTATTACAAGATTCTTCCTACAATGGTCGGTCTCGATCATTCAAAACAAAAATTTGGGCTAAAGTGATCTAAGCATGCAGAGGTGCGGGAGATCTACGTGCATAAACGTGGGCCCGATTGGGCAACCCCAAACCTTACCCACACATTGTCCCCAATGTGCAAGTATCGGCGTAGGCGATACTAAGACAAGTATCGTTGTGCGGTTATTACAGGTATCAAACAGGTAAGGCATAACATGACATGAATCACAACGAGCTAATCTAGCATTTTCAAAAACATGGGCAACCCCAAACCTCGGTGAAACCGAGGTTTGCATAGGGATAAAAGTGAGTGTGTAGATATTTAAAAAGTGAGGCACCCCAAACCTAAGTGAAACTTAGGTTTGTTGCATCTCGTTCAGCTAATGGAACCAAAACATCATACACCACTCGTTACCTACGGAGTTTAGAACGTACCTGTTTTCCCGGAGGGATTCTCTTGAAATATTGGAACGCCCAGTTGGAAGATATCGAAGACGACGGAGAAGGGGATGCAAGAACAAAAACAAAAGGAAAAGAAAGCAAGGAAAACAGATTTTTTTATATAAAACACTCAAAATGCATAAATTAAAAATAAAGAAACGCAAACCTTGGTGGGTTGCCTCCCACCCAGCGCCGTATTTAAAGTCGTGGCACGACTGTGTGGCTCTCAGCTTGGTTCGGTATCCGCAGAATTGATTCGCCCACACTTGCGATTCTTCGCGGATTCTTCCACCTCTTGCTTTCCATGACCAACTCCGTCTTTGTGCTTCCCACTCTCAAACATCTTGAATATCGCCTTTTCATCACCAACTCGTAAGGTCACCTCTCCTTCCTCCACATATATCAGTGCTCGGCTCGTGGCTAGGAAGGATCTTCCCAGTATCAGCGGGACTTCTATATCTTCGTCGATGTCCATCACCACGAAATCCACCGGAAAGTAAAACTTTCCCACCTTGATGAGCACGCCCTCTACCACTCCATATGGGTACACTATGGATCGATCCGCCAGCTTGAGCGTCATGTACGTCGGCTTCACTTCCCCCAATCCGAGCTTCCTGAAAATAGATAGAGGCATTAAGTTAATACTCGCCCCTAAATCACACAACACTTTATTAAAACGAATATCACCAATTTGAATAGGGATTGAAAAACTCCCTGGATCCTTAAGCTTCGGCGGAAGCTTGTTCTGGATGATTGCACTGCACTCTTCAGTAAGTGCAATGGTCGATTGGTGATCGACTGCCCTCTTCTTTGATAAAATCTCCTTCATGAACTTGAGGTATGTCGGCATTTGGGCGAGTGCCTCCGCGAAGGGGATATTGATGTGAAGCTTCTTGAATATGTCGAGGAACTTCTTGAATTGTTCCTCATCATTGTGTGCCTTCACTCGATTAGGGAATGGTAGTGGTGGTACAAACGGGTTGACTACCGGCTTTTTCTCTTCACTTTTCTTGTTCTCTTCAATCACAACCTCATCGGCTTCTAGCTTAGTCATTTCTATGATCTCGACCTCTTTCTCTTTAGGATCGGTTCCTTTTGATGTGGGATCTCGTATTGGCTCTCCATTCAGCTCCTTGCCACTTCTAAGATAAATGGCATTACACTCTTCCCGGTTCTTCGTTTCAGTCTGACTCGGAAACGTGCCTCGACTCCGAACAGCTAACGCCTCTGCCATTTGTCCCATTTGTCCCTCAAGAATTCGAATTGATGCGGTGTTCTGCTCTGTCGCAGCTCTTATCGTTCCGACTGAACTTGACAATGTACCAACAGATGATGTCAACTCTCCAACCGCATTGTCCATCTTTGACACAAACTTCATTAGCATCTCTTCCAATCCGGACTTTTTTCTCCCCTCCTTGTGCTTCTTCTTGCCTCCTTTGATTGTAACCTGGAGGACGATAAACGTTAGAAGATTGAGTAGAAGAGTTAGAAGTATTACTGTACTGATTTTGTTGCTGCTGAAACATGGGCTCTTTTTGTGCATTTTGAGGCTGGCTCCACGAGAAATTAGGATGACTTTTCCATCCCTCATTATAAGTATTTGAGAACGGGTCGTTCCTCGGCCGGTTATTGCGGTTTTGAAGGAATTGCACTTGCTCCGGCGGAGGAAGCTCTTGAGGTGAACCAAATGACTCTTGACAGCCCATATCCCCTTGGAGAGTTGATTGAATTGTTGTCCCTTTTAGCTGATTTGTGATAGCTGCCAATTGTGCCTTAATAACTTTCAGTTCGTCACTTTCTTGTACACTTGCCACCTTCCTAGTGGCTGACCGAGGAGTGGCATAACTATGTTCCGCAAGATTCTCAATCAACTCATACGCGTCTTCATACGACATATTCATCAGTGCACCACCAGCAGCGGAAGTGAGGTCATTTTTATGATGTGGATGCAACCCTTGATAGAATGTTTGGATAACCATCCATTCTTGTAGACCATGATGAGGGCACTTCTTTAGCATACCTTTGTACCGTTCCCAGGCCTCATAAAAGGACTCTTGATCCCATTGGCCAAAATGAGTGATATCTGACAGCAATTGGGCTGTTCGCCCCGGTGGAAAGAGTTTGTTTAAGAAATCCATCACCATATCATTCCATGTACGAATCTGCCCGTTTGGTAGACTCTCTTCCCATTCAGCTGCTCGACCCCTCAATGAAAACGGAAAGAGTCGGAGTTTGATCGAACCTGGGTCAACCCCATTCACCTTGAAGGTGTTGCAAATCTTTTCAAATGTTCTCAAATGGCTGTGCGGGTCTTCAGATGCTGCTCCTCCAAACATATTTGCTTGCACCAATTGGATGGTGCCAGTCTTGATTTCAAAATTGTTTGCTGCAATTGGAGGAACATAAGGTCCTCTCTGGACGGCCCCCATGTTCGGATTAGCAAAATTCCGCATAGGCACTCTCTGTCGTGGTGGTGGTGGACGATTCACATTGTTGTTAACACCATTGTTATTAACATTGTTGTTGTTAACGTTGTTGAGACCAGGATTAACATTATGGTTCTGGTTGTTGGGGTTGTTCGCATTCACGTTTGGAATTGGTTCCTCGTTACCCATGGCGAACCCTTCTCCCCAATCTTCCCCAACATTGATATTGTCATTGTTGTTGTTAACGTTGTCTAGACCCTCCATTTCTTGCTGACTTCTGAGTCTGACTTGCCTCCTTAATCTCCTTGCAGTCCTTTCGATTTCAGGATCAAACGGTTCGAGTTCACCAGAGGAACTCCTTCTGAGCATAAACTAGAAGCAATCTGCAGCAGAAAGTAAATCACCAATCAGAACTTGCAGCAATGAAGTAACAAGAAACTTGGGTCAAAATCTTGAATACAAAAAATGAAAAAAAAATAAATTGAAAAAAAAAATGCTCAATGTAATAATCCCTACAGCTGGTAGTGATATCAACACAAAACAAGTTCCCCGACAACGGCGCCAAAAACTTGATAGGCGGGTTTACACCCTCCTTAACTAGCCGCAAGTGTACGGTGTCGTCTCAAGTAATACGTACGTAAGTACGAGTATCGAATCCACAGGAACTTGGTGTTAAGTACCGCAATGACTATAAAGACTATTAACTGAACGATTGGAAATTGAGAGATGGTTGGTTTTAACTAATTAATTGCAAGAAGACAAATAAAAAACAAGACAGTAAACATCTTTGGAAACTTCCGATAGAGAAAACAGTTGAGGGTTGGAAATCCTTAGGTTTTCACATACGAATATCAGACTTAAACGATTACCAGTTATTCTCTTATAACGAACCCAATTTTGTAAAAGTCACCGTTGTTCTTTCTCAAGCATAACGGGTTTTATCTTAAAAAGCACAAGTTTATCTTTCGATCTCACTTATGAAATTCAAAACACATTACGCACCAAAATTATGTTAAACAGTTAAGTGTTGTCTCTCGATCTCGACCTAACGGTTCAATTAAGGGCTGAGACTCACTCGGTATATCTCTATCACCGGTTTATCGTCTTAGGCATGCAATTCCTAATTCTAAATAATAATTAATTCTCTCGAACTTAATTACTAACAACGGATCAAATGTAAATTGGCCAAATTCACACAAGCATTAAACACAAAATTGCATACTTCATTAATTGAAGAAAACTGATAAGAGTCATTCGTCATCCATCTATATAGTTGTAATAACCAGGTATTTTAATTATTATTGACCAGTATTTTAGTATTTTAGAATTCGGAAGTTTATTTATATAAGTTTTATTTTAGTTAATTATGGGAAAATAAGTTAAGGGTTAGTCTTGGATATTATAAGGAAGTTAGAGGGTTATTTTGGTCATCTTCTTTTTAAAAGAAAAAGAAATAGGGGAGTGGTTGGGGAAGGGTATGGAGGTGTTCCCTCCATACCATCCTTCTTTGGATACTTAGGAGGAGTACCTCTTTTCTTATTTATTTTTGAAAGGAAGCAAGTGTTAGAGTGTGTGTGTGTGTCTTTGATGGAAAGAGAGAAAGAGAGAGATCGAGAGAAAGATTGAAGGAAAGAAGAAGGAAAAAGCTTTGGAATTTGTTGCTGAAATTCAAGGTAAACAATCCCTACATTGTTGTGTTCTAATTACTTAAAAGTGTTCTTGAAATGCTAGTTGAATTTTGGTGGGTTTTTGGTTAAAATTGATGTCTTGGGAATTCTAAGTTTAAGGATAGGTTATGTATATGGTCTTGAACATATCTGCACTTTTATCGAAGTCGCAGTGGTCTGAGATTCATCGAAGTCGCAATGAACGACTGCGACATTCATCGGAGTCGCAATAGTTGGTTGCGACTCGGGTATGAAGTCGCAGTGGTCGTTTGCGACTTGGGTTGAAATCGCAGTAGTTGATTGCGACTCGTGTTTGGGATCGCAATAGTGAATTGCGACTTGGAGTGGAATCGCAGTAGTGGGTTGCGATTCCAGGGTGGAATCGCAATAGAGGGTTGCGATTTGGGTACTGTTCATAACGATTTTTAGTGGGTTGCGACTTCAGATGTGAATTTTGTAAGTTTAGTTTTTAAAAGAGATATGTGGTATTTTATATGATTTCAGATTCTGTGAAGGGTGGAAATACGTGATACTAACTTGGGAAAACTTTGTGATATACGTTTCAGGTGAGTTTTTCTTTAAAATATTTTCCAACTGGGATACATATATATGTGATATATAGATGAGATGGATATGTTCGTGTTAGGTCTAGAGTTTTGTCAAAAACACAAGTGTTGAGTTCTGAGTAAGAAGACTAAAGAAGACTCAGAAGACTCAGAAGTTCTGAGTAGAAGACTCAGAAGTTCTGAATGAGAAATCTCAAAAAGATTCTAAGTGTTGGATTCTGACTAGAAGGTTCAGAGTTCTGAGTAGGAGATTCAGAACTTCTGACTATGAAGACAAATGTTCTGAAGCGCTTATTCAGAAGTATGTTCAGAATTCATATCTTGGGATATTCTCTGTTATATTCAGTTACTAATTAGGACACGTGTAATTGTTCTATTAGTCTGTTTCTCATATGTACTGTAGCTTTAGCTTTTCTCTACAGTATTTATAGTGTTAGCAACAGTTTGCTAACAAATCTTTGATATAATCTTTGGTGAATCCATTTAGAGAAAAATTCATTGTAATATCTTGTAATTCACAGATTGTTAATAAATCATATGACCAGTTGCTGTGAATACGATCTTAATTGTTCATATTTGATTGTAAGAGTGTATCCTGAACTTACAATTGGTATCAGAGCCAATCAACAAAAAAATTCGTCCAAGAGTGTGTTTGATCGCGTTCTTGAAGTTTCTTGATCAATTCGACAATTGATTCCGCTGCTGCTAACAATTCTTGAATTCCTAACAATTCTTGAATTCGTTTCTATCATTGATTCAAGAAATTTGAATTTGTCTTTCTGTTGAATCGATATCTTACAATCAAGTCATCCAAAGATTTTCTCTCTATGCTGATTAATTCTCGAAATTAAACAGAGATCACAGGTATGTTTTCGAAATTCTTGATTGGTTTCTGGATCAAAGTGATTATATCTGATGCATGTTGATTAGTATTCAAATTTTTTGTTGAAAAGAAGATTTCATTAATTCATGTACTCTAATTGTTTGATGAAATGCATGTGACAGATTTGATTAATTCTTGCATGTTCTAGATTTGTGTTGATTCTCATTTTTTATCATAATTCATAGTTGATATTCGAATTTGTCATTTCATCATGCCTGAGATTATTGAAGTTTTTGTGAGACCTGCAATTTCTATAACCAGTTCAGACAATTTACAAAAATTAAGTCCTGTAAAAGCAAAAGAAACAATTTCTGAACCAAAAACTGAGATTGTTCATTTTGAAAGCAAGATTGCTAATCTTCAAGCAAAACAAGACGAATATGCAAAAGTTATAAAGATTTTGCAAAAAGAGAAATCTGATTTTCTAAAGGATTTTGAAAAGGTTCAAGAAAACATAAAGTTGTTAGAAAAAGAGAATGTTGATTTGAAAGAGAAAGGCAATTTTAGAAGAAAGATGTTGACAGAGTCTGAAAATAGAATCAAATCATGTGAAATGAAAAATTGTCAACTCTTGAAACAGATCTATGATTTTGAACAAGTTCTTATACTTGAAAGAGTGAAATTTGAGAAAGAGAGAAGAGACTTTCAAACTGAGAGGAAAGGTTTTGAAACAAAGTCTGTTAAATTATCTTTGAAAATTTCTGATTTGGAGAAAATTCTTGCAAAAGAAAGAAAAGAGTTTGAATGCAAGAAAAATGTTTTTCAAAAAGAAAAGATTGGTTTTGAGAAAAAGAAAACAGGAATGTTAAATGAGTTTTCTGTAAAAATCAATGAGTTGGAGAAAGAGTTAGAAGATGGAAGGAAAGAGACTGAAAAGAAGAAGGTAAATGGCTTTAAAGAAAAATGCTTAAAAGATGAGTTTGAGAAGGAAAAGAAAGTTTTTCATTTGGAGATAAGGAGGCTTATTAAGAAATTATCTGATTTATCAACTAAAATCATGATAGAGAGGAAGTCCAAATCTGATTTGCAGTCAAGGTTTGATTTGTATGTTAAAAAGTTTAGGGAATTTGAAACGAAAGTTGTTGACAAATCAAATCATAGTTCAAAAGATCAGATTCGTTCTTCTAATCTGTTTTATGATTCTGCTATTGATAAATCTTATAATTGTTCTTTTAAAAAGATAAAAATGGAATGGAGAGTTAAAGGAACAACTTCCAAGAAAGAAGTGCCAAAATCAAAAGTTCCTAATTCAAATGTCAAGAAGAACAATACATTTCAAAGAAAATCTTTTGTTAAACCTGATGTGATTTATTCTGTAAATCAATTAGTCAGAGTTGCACAAAAGAAACTTTGTTGTTCATATTGTGGGACTAATGATTTTGTGAACAAGAATTTTATTCAGCACTGGTATGGTTCTTATAGAATATCTGCATATGCTACTGCACCTAACAAACCTGGACCCAAGTTTATATGGGTACCAAAGTCAACTTAATCTGTTTTGCAGGTTATTCATGTGTAGAGCTGAATGATAATACTGACACATGACTTAAAACCGATGCTGTGCTTAAATTGAGAATCTTGACTTTTGGATAATTCAATCCAAAACTCGGTCTGAATGTGATTATGGACTTACAATTGGTCTCATCTTGATTATGGATTTCTGATTCATATAGATCAATTTGTTGATTTTGAAGATTTTTTTTTGTTTGCTATGAGGTTATCGAACTCATAGATGTGAGTGTTTTTAGTAGAAAACATTTCCAGAGAATGTGTTCAGAATCACATTTTAAGCAACCCTGCAAATTTTGGTTGAAAAATTCTGATTTTTGAGCAAGTTATGGTGATTTGAAGTTCAGAATGTTCAAAAATCACAAAATCCAAACATTTTTCTAAGGAATTTTCTCTGGATAGTTTTATCAGAATTCTGACTCTCTTACTAAGAAGTTCTGACTCTATTACTCAGAATTCTGACTCAACTAATCAGAATTTTGAACAAGTTACTCAGACTACTGACTCTACTACTCAGAATTCTGACTCAACTAATCAAAATTCTGACTCTGATACTTAGAATTTTGAGCAAGTTACTCAGAATTCTGACTCTTCTAATCAGAATTCTGACTCTACTACTCAGAATTTTTTTTATAACTAATGAGGAATCATCGTAGATGATTACCAAAATCTCTTGATTTTGCAGGATTATCTTGATTTCAGAGGAAGTATTGACTCAAAATTTGATCTGATTGTTTCAAGATAATGTTCAAAACCCGTGATTCAACGTTTTAGGTTTTTGAACATATCAGTTCAAAACCCGTACTTAAATGACAATGGATTCTGAATAATTCAGTTCAGGACCTGTACTTCAGAGACTAAGACTTCTAAACAAATCGGTTTAGAACTCATACTTCTCAGGTGATATCCTTAACTGTCATATTTTTCTGTTTCAAGGAACAAGTGGTGAAAGGTAACATTGTATTATGTTTTATTTCTATTGCTTTGAATGTTTGAATCTTAACAATTTAATTCAATGATATGATTTTTTTTAATTTTCATTCAATGAATAAATGTGTGTCAAAAAGTGATTTTACAAGTATTTTGTATTATCTGAGCTATATTTGTTTCAACTTTCACTTCTGAATTAAATCGAAAGGTAAGCAAAACATGAATGAAATTATGCCGAATGCTCAATGTTATGAAATCTATACTTATATAGAATATAATGTTCAAAAAGCCAAAATGTCAGAATGTTGGATGGAAACAAAAATATGGGGGAAGTACTACGTTTTAGTACCAAGTGATTGAGATGAAATATAAATATATATAAAATCATTTAGTTTGAAAGTTTGTACCTGTGGCCTTTCTGGTTTGGGAGAGTAAGTCCTAAGGGGTGCTCGACACCTAGTCCCTAAGATCAATTGGTCTGGGATCGGCTGACCCAAATTCTGTAATAGAACCAGATAGAAAGCCATGTTCTACTGGTACAAATGGGTTTAAGATATATCGATGTGGCCTTTCTGGTTTGGGAAATTAAGTTCCATGGGGTGCTTGTCACCTAGCACCTAAGACCAACTGGTCTGGGATATGCTGACCCAAATCCTGCAATAGAACCAGATAGAAAGTCATGTTTAACGATGTATCTTATTCTTACTAAACTTTTTGATTAAAAGATGCCAATGTGCACAAAATTAAAAGATGTCAATGAGCACAAAATTAAAAGATGCCAATGAGCACACATCTCTTGAAACTTTGGGAAAATACAAAGTCGCAATAAACTTTTAAATTTGTGAAAATCCTGATTTTGGACAAATAGTGTGAGTAGAGCAAAGTATTCGTATATGTTTTTAGAATTGCATATGCTTGAAGCTAATCATATTTCGCATGCTAAGCACACCAAATAGATTTAATAAAGAGATTGAAACTGAACATTTTTAACTTGATATGCAATGATGACTTGTATTTGAATCCAAACACATGCATTTGATTTCATTTGATTGAAAAATCTGATAAATTTCATTAAGTTGGATTTCTTTTGTAAAATTTTCAAATGATCAAATGTTAGTAGTTATCAAGTGTAGTTCAGTGAATCTTATTTTTCTTGTATAAATGTTTTCATTAAAGCACTATATTTGAAATGAATAATTTTAATGAAATATATGCATACTTTCAGGGGGAGAAAACAAATTGCTCCATAATTCTTATTTTGAGGGGGAGCAAGGTTATTCATTAAGGAGGAGAAAAAGCATAGACTTCATTCGAAGAAAAAGCATCGCTAAAGTTTTGAAAATCAAGGGGGAGAAAAGCTAAAGATTTTGAAGATGATTTTGCTTTCCAAAACTTTAGGGGGAGAAAAGCTAAAGATTTTGAAGATTGATATGGTTTTTGTACAGAAATAACAAAAGAGAGAAATGTTATTTTAAGAAGGAGAAGAGGAAAAGAAAACTGATCGGTTGTTTCTTATAAAGAAATCTTATGAAAGCTGAAATGAAGATGAGAATTGTCATTTCAAGGGGGAGCAAAGAAAAAGCAAATATATAACAGAAATCAATTTGGAAATAGTTGCTGCTGCTGATTAAAGACTGACCAGAAGTTGTTAACTCAGATTATTCAGAATTCTGAGCAAAAGTTGTCAAAGCATTCAGAAGAGCTCCTTCTGAAGATTGTTCATGCTCTAAGAATTTGATGATGAATAGTACAAGTGTGTTTGACAAAAAGGGGGAGATTGTTAGGTCTAGAGTTTTGTCAAAAACACAAGTGTTGAGTTCTGAGTAAGAAGACTAAAGAAGACTCAGAAGACTCAGAAGTTCTGAGTAGAAGACTCAGAAGTTCTGAATGAGAAATCTCAAAAAGATTCTAAGTGTTGGATTCTGACTAGAAGGTTCAGAGTTCTGAGTAGGAGACTCAGAACTTCTGACTATGAAGACAAATGTTCTGAAGCGCTTATTCAGAAGTATGTTCAGAATTCATATCTTGGGATATTCTCTGTTATATTCAGTTACTAATTAGGACACGTGTAATTGTTCTATTAGTCTGTTTCTCATATGTACTGTAGCTTTAGCTTTTCTCTACAGTATATATAGTGTTAGCAACAGTTTGCTAACAAATCTTTGATATAATCTTTGGTGAATCCATTTAGGAAAAATTCATTGTAATATCTTGTAATTCACAGATTGTTAATAAATCATATGACCAGTTGCTGTGAATACGATCTTAATTGTTCATATTTGATTGTAAGAGTGTATCCTGAACTTACAGTTCGGATTGAGAATTTTTACATGATGTGATTATGTGTTCATATTGAGATGTATACATGTTTGGAATGGGATAACGTTTTTATAAAAATAGGTGATGTCTTTATACATGGTTGAAATGTCAGGAAAGGTTTTATAAAATGACAATATGATATATTGGTACATATATATATTGTATTTATGTGAGTATTCTACGAGAATACTTGGCCGGGATCCGAGGGGCGGACCGGTGAGTGCCGGGTTCCGGTGGGCGGACCGGTGGGTTTACCGTAGTTGTTGTACGGCAGAGTAAATTAACTAGTTGGCTTGCAACCACTAGTATGGCCATTTAGGGAGGGATAAGGCAGAATGACTTGATCATTTGTGGAGGAACAGGGTGGAATGAGTTTGATTACGATACTCTAGTCTTGGTTGGTATTTACTTACGTGTAAAATATATGTGTGTGTTTGTATAAAGAAGTTTTATATAAATGGATTTTTTTTGACAGGTTTCAATTGACAGGGATTTTCTCACTAGACCTGTAGGTCTAACCCTCATTTTCTGTTTTAAAATATGTATTCCAGGTTAAGGATCGTTATTTAGTAAAAAGGGAAGAATTAAAGTTTGAGACGCAGTTGATAGCTGACGAGGATTAGGAACTGGAAATGTTATGTTTGTATAGTTTCGAGACTGCTGGACCGTACGTGATTTATTTGTATTTCTTTTTATGAATATAACGATGTGATACAATATATGTTATTTGAAGCATGTTGGGAAAACGGGTTGTTACAGATGGTATCAGAGCCTTAGTTTAAGGGATTTAGGTATTAGTATCTGTACCTAGACTTAAACTGCATGTGAAGTAGGATGTCCCTATTATTGTAGAACCTTGGGATATTAAGTATAACACGGTATAAGGAATATCATGAAAGGTAAATTCGAGTTACACATGGCCAGTGTAATTGTGAGCTTACAGTTACATGATTGGACCGGAATACCTTATTATATGGGGTATGTGCTTATGTGTATATTAACCTAGTTGAAATCTACCGAGTGACAAGTCGGTCTCGACATGGATAGAGACGAAGACAGGTATATTTATACAAACTCTACACGTGCTAAAGTGCTATTTGACTTCGGTGCGAACCGATTAATTGTGTTTTCAATCTTTTGTTGACTTAATTGCATTAGGAAAGGAATTTGATAAATGTGTTGGTATTATAGATAAGAGTGGAGTGCCTATTAAGTTATTTTGAAAATCTTGTTGGAATTTGAGGTAGTAGCAAGTATAGGATGGTGTTGGAACTTGATTTTGTTAAACCTGTCAATTAAGTAATGATTTGTCGATTATGTAAAGTGAAGTGAATGATGATGAATTTCCTCTGCGGAACAAACTTAAGTGAATTGTATATTATTAAGTACTGCTCGTGATGATCTAGGGTGTTTAAATAGTTGATTATATTAATGATGGATGGTAGCGGGACCGTTTGTTTAGACTTAGTATAGTAAATATATTGTGGTGTAGGAGTCTGATCTTGTTAAAACCGTTGATTAAGAAATGATAAGTGATCCTTGGTATTTCGGTATGAGAAAATAAAGTTGATTTATTGGAGTAAGTGGTTATGATGAAAGAAGAGATTGTCGGGTGATTGACTTAAAGTTTTCGTTTGTTAACAAATTTTATATTAAGGATATATGAGTTACTTTTGATAAGACTTAGTAAGAGTGTAGGTTTGGAAGCATTTGGTGTGAAAAGAGATTAGTTCTAATTTAATAAGAGTGTAACAAATATTTCGGATGATATCGAAATTAGCATGGTTATTCATTAGGATATAGCATGATAAATTTAAGTGAGAAATCAAGGATAATTGAAACTAGAAAGTAAATAGTGTTTTGGGAATGATTAGTAAGGAAAAGCTTTTAGTAATCAAAAGTGATAACCGTTGTCATATGTGTTTGAATTTGGAAGATTGTTCAAAGTGGTAAATTAAATTTATATTTTAGGGGCGAAAGTGGTTAGTAGTTTAATTTGGGATGTTTTATCTAACGCTTGCAATTGTTAGAAATTTTCAAATTGAATTGTGCATGTTAGAATTTTGAAAAGATTTTGTGGAAGTATAGAATGTGGCATTGTGTATAAATCAGTTTTCAAACACTAAAGTTATGTCTCCAAATGTTAAAGTTTATGTTATGGATAAAAATTTCAATTGTGATAGATGATTCGTGATATACAAAAATTTTATTTATATATATATATATATATATATATATATATATATATATATATATATATATATATATATATATATATATATATATATATATATATATATAACTGTGTGCTGAAAGAGGCACGGGGAAATGTTGTACGTGAAAAGAGACACAATGACGTATATTTGTGCTAATTGGGGCACGAGGTGAAATAAAGAGGTACGGATTTTATTAACAAAGATGTTTTTATGGTTGTTATATTTTGGGGATGGGTGTACAGTGTGGTTTCAAATCGTTTGTTATCATTTTGAAAGAATATGTATTGATTTTCGAAAATTGAGGAAGTGTGTGGGTGTTTCGAACAATGAGTGAGATTTCAAATTAACTCGGTTAAATTTTTTTCTCTTCGATTTGAACTATGGTGAAATTATTGGGAAAATATAGCGATGGTTGAAATTGAGCGTGTACGATCGGTATGGAGATGAAAGAAAGCTAGCTCGTAGGATCGGTCTAGAGTGAGCACCTCCTAATGAGCTATCCTTGGGAAATTGTGTTTTATGTTGAAAGGAGAGTAGAAGAAAATAGTCGAATAAATTAATCGGGGTGAAGGATCGTTGGTTAGAACGTGGTATTAATACGAGAGAGATGTGGTGGTGAGTATGGAAATCAATTGTAGTCTAATGTTCATAATCGATATAATTAATGCAATAAAGTGTTGTCTGTTTTAGATGTATTTGTGGAATAGGGATGTGACTGTAGGGTTGGTGATAACCTATGGAGAAAAGTTCGACTGCGGATTAAGGTGATACTCCAAGTTGATTTTGTAATCTTTTGGGGAGAAGAGTGTCGTTATTTTTTTTTTTGGAGTGTTGGATTGTTGGGACATTTTAGAAACTGTGATCGAAGGCGTGGTGTGTACAGTCAGCCGATGTCGAGGAAAAGAGTAGAGTACTTGGTGTAATTGATTGCTTACTAGAACATAAGAGTATGTAGGCTAGATTGCCTGGTGCTTATCACTTGCAGTATGACTATTACTTGCTAGTAGGAATTTATGCCAGTCCTGATAGGTTGTTAAGTCAATGCTTTACAAGTGGTACTGTGGAAACTAAATAGCCTTAGAATGTTTGATTTAGTTCTATGGCGCAGCTCTTCTTTGAGTCTAACCGTTGTGGGATAGAATCCTTATTTCGAATGTCTATCTGATTTCACACTGTATGCGTTTGTGCATTCGCGAGGCGACTCGTCGTGACTAGTGGGGATTCCGTCATAGCAGGGATAGTAGGTTGAGGTGAACTTGGAGTCTAGAGGTGTGAATGATATTGGTATGATCGATCTAGAATATTATACCTTGTTCGTATTTTGTGGGTTTTCTTCTTGGTGTAAGAGTTGTTGTAGTTAGGAGGGTATTAAATTTTTGGTATGTGCCTTGGTACCGTAGGGTTTCGCATAGTGAGAGTTCATTCGGCCTTTCCTGTGTCGAGCCTGCGGAAGGGCTTAGCCGAAGCGAGTAAGGTTGTACCGTTAGAAAACACCGGATTGGATCAGAGAAATTAAGTTGTAAAGATTTTATGGTCATGTGATGAACTTAGTGGTGTGGTTCGTAGTAGATTTATTATATCTTTGGTTGGAAATTGTAGTGGTTAAGCAAGGCAAGATTAATGTTGATAAAACTTTCTTATGGAGTTGTTTAAGTTAAAGAGATGTTTTTTACTTAGTGCTGGACTTTGCATGATTGAGCCGTTAATAAGTTATATTATTAGTGACATGAAATTTTAACGGAGTTGTGATGAATTCTTTCGGCTCAATTTTATAGTGAAATTATATGATGTTTTGAGTATTTGTGTTAGTGGGGTAAGGTGAGACCGGTATTGATAAATTTCAATTGTTGAGTGGTTAAAGTGAAACCAATGTCTAAAGAGCTGTGAAAGTATTTTAGTGCTAAATTGGAAATGTAAGGACTTGATATGATAGCGAGTTTGTTATTTATTAAGAAATGAATTGGTATTGATATTTGGATAAAAGACGGTATGAGTTTTGATGATGAGGTTATTAAGATAATTGAAGTGATTAAGGTTGTGCTTTGTTGATATTCGAGAAATTAATTTTCTTTGTAGACCTTATTTTATTTTGATAAATGATTTGGTGTCCAGTGCAATTAAGCATTGATGTGAGATCATTTCGGTTATGCTATGCTAGTTTAAGAAATGGAAATAGTAGGATGAAGTTTACGGGTTTGATAAAAATTATGAAATTTCCGTGATATAAAGTGATTGTGATTATGTTATGAGTATAAGTGAATTTCGAGTTAATTTGGACTTTCGTGAGATTTGAGTATTGAGTGTTTATCGTTATTTTAAGGGGGCGGATTTCTTGTGAGAAATTAAAACTCTTGATGTTTTAGGTTGATGTATTGAAGCAAGAGCAAATGGTAAACTAGAAACAGTAAAGCGGGTGGTCTAGTAAAAGTCCTTTGAGGGTTCTGTAAACACTTTGATGTGTTCATGGATTTTGATATCAATTCGGTGGTAGTTACCCTAGTTCGTTGCTTGTATGAATTCCGGGACGGAATTCTTTTAAGGGGGAGATGTTGTAATAACCAGGTATTTTAATTATTATTGACCAGTATTTTAGTATTTTAGAATTCGGAAGTTTATTTATATAAGTTTTATTTTAGTTAATTATGGGAAAATAAGTTAAGGGTTAGTCTTGGATATTATAAGGAAGTTAGAGGGTTATTTTGGTCATCTTCTTTTTAAAAGAAAAAGAAATAGGGGAGTGGTTGGGGAAGGGTATGGAGGTGTTCCCTCCATACCATCCTTTTTTGGATACTTAGGAGGAGTACCTCTTTTCTTATTTATTTTTGAAAGGAAGCAAGTGTTAGAGTGTGTGTGTGTCTTTGATGGAAAGAGAGAAAGAGAGAGATCGAGAGAAAGATTGAAGGAAAGAAGAAGGAAAAAGCTTTAGGAATTTGTTGCTGAAATTCAAGGTAAAAAATCCCTACATTGTTGTGTTCTAATTACTTAAAAGTGTTCTTGAAATGCTAGTTGAATTTTGGTGAGTTTTTGGTTAAAATTGATGTTTTGGGAATTCTAAGTTTAAGGATAGGTTATGTATATGGTCTTGAACATATCTGCACTTTTATTGTATCATACATAGAGTAAAACTGCAAAATCTTGGTTTTAGAATGAGTAGTGGGCTGAGATTCATCGAAGTCGCAGTGGTCTGAGATTCATCGAAGTCGCAATGAACGACTGCGACATTCATCGGAGTCGCAATAGTTGGTTGCGACTCGGGTATGAAGTCGCAGTGGTCGTTTGCGACTTGGGTTGAAATCGCAGTAGTTGATTGCGACTCGGGTTTGGGATCGCAATAGTGAATTGCGACTTGGAGTGGAATTGCAGTAGTGGGTTGCGATTCCAGGGTGGAATCGCAATAGAGGGTTGCGATTTGGGTACTGTTCATAACGATTTTTAGTGGGTTGCGACTTCAGATGTGAATTTTGTAAGTTTAGTTTTTAAAAGAGATATGTGGTATTTTATATGATTTCAGATTCTGTGAAGGGTGGAAATACGTGATACTAACTTGGGAAAGCTTTGTGATATACGTTTCAGGTGAGTTTTTCTTTAAAATATTTTCCAACTGGGATACATATATATGTGATATATAGATGAGATGGATATGTTCGGATTGAGAATTTTTACATGATGTGATTATGTGTTCATATTGAGATGTATACATGTTTGGAATGGGATAACGTTTTTATAAAAATATGTGATGTCTTTATACATGGTTGAAATGTCATGAAAGGTTTTATAAAATGACAATATGATATATTGGTACATATATATATTGTATTTATGTGAGTATTCTACGAGAATACTTGGCCGGGATCCGAGGGGCGGACCGGTGAGTGCCGGGTTCCGGTGGGCGGACCGGTGGGTTTACCGTAGTTGTTGTACGGCAGAGTAAATTAACTAGTTGGCTTGCAACCACTAGTATGGCCATTTGGGGAGGGATAAGGCAGAATGACTTGATCATTTGTGGAGGAACAGGGTGGAATGAGTTTGATTACGATACTCTAGTCTTGGTTGGTATTTACTTACGTGTAAAATATATGTGTGTGTTTGTATAAAGAAGTTTTATATAAATGGATTTTTTTTGACAGGTTTCAATTGACAGGGATTTTCTCACTAGACCTGTAGGTCTAACCCTCATTTTCTGTTTTAAAATATGTATTCCAGGTTAAGGATCGTTATTTAGTAAAAAGGGAAGAATTAAAGTTTGAGACGCAGTTGATAGCTGACGAGGATTAGGAACTAGAAATGTTATGTTTGTATAGTTTCGAGACTGCTGGACCGTACATGATTTATTTGTATTTCTTTTTATGAATATAACGATGTGATACAATATATGTTATTTGAAGCATGTTGGGAAAACGGGTTGTTACACATTAATTGAAGAAAACTGATAAGAGTCATTCGTCATCCATCTATATGTTAAAATCTAATTCATTCCAACCCCCAACATCTAAAGATTAGTTCATGATGTTGGGGGATTCAAACACAAAAGAAGAGAAAACAACTATGAATGAAAACATGGCAAAAGTGATCGTGGTGAATGGTGTGATGTACTGATGAATATAAAGATGAACTCCCTTCTTCCGGCTCGTATCCACTTCGCGTGCTGAACGTGGCTCCGATTGATCCTCTAACGTGGCTCCGAAAGGTGTAAAAAGTCTCCCAAAATCGCCCCCTAAACTGCTCTGGCCGTCGTGTGTATCTTTTTTCCGAAACCCTAGCTGCAGAATGAGTTTTATAAAACTGGGCGTCGGGGCCAGCGCCGGCGCGGATGGACTGGCTCCATGACTGGCCCCAACTTCTGTTTGGGTTTTTGGCGCGGATGGTGGCGCGGGTTGGCTGGCTCCAGCACTGGCTCCAGATTCTGTTTCGCGATTTCTCGATTTCTCTCGTTTTCAGCTCCGGAGCTCAACTTTGCTGCTTTTTTGGACAAGAATGCTTGTACCTATACTTTCTCAACAAAAACCCATGAAATACTCGTATTTCACTTGAAGACATGCGTAAACCACCTAGTTTGAGATTCAAAATAATGTCGAAAATCGACATTATCAAAGACCAAAACTCCATGAAACTCAATGGGGCTCAATAACCTCAAGTCAACAAATGGCAGCAAACCTTTCGCTCCCAAAATCGAATTGCAATAAGCAAAATCATGACTAAAATGTCAAAGTTCCAAAAATTCCCTTTTTGTTGTAATACCATATGAACAACATTTTTCAACAAAGTCGCAGTAAATAAATTCTCCAAAATAGCTTTACATACACATAATGGAAGATAACTTTCCGTCCAAACCATAACATATGTGGAGGAGATCCAATGTTAAAGTCATAAGCCGTAGTTACTTGCCCAACATCTTAAACATCATTAAAATATGGATATCACGGTATCCGAAAGAAACGTTGGACTACAATAAAATAAAGCACGTCCCGACAAGTTTGCAATCCCTGCAATAAAATAATTTCATGCATGTTCAAAATCATGATATAAAATGTCGTATGTGCTAAACGCTTTCCGAGATTTTGTAACACAATCCACATGAGGATTTGAATCACAAGAAATAACTGATGCAATTTATTTTAAAAATAAACTTTGTGCATGAATTTAGTCGGCACTCAACGTCTCAAACCACACTCCTCCAAATTCCTCCGGTGACACTATCGTCATCCGGATACTCAAATATCTTCAGGCAAAATTGAAAGTTACATCGATTAGCCTTACGATTTCTCCTTGAAATAAGGTCGATTCAATAAGCTTATGGTTCTAATCCAACCATCAACTTCGGCCCGAAATGGTCCACTTAATACAATTATCATGCTTATTGTCACTCCAAGTGACTAATGCTAAAATCGTCCATCTATTCAAACGACTACTCGCTTAGAAACTTCTTCACTACCCCAACGGTCATCACATTAAAGTAGTTCAAGTATGCACATGTAACTGGTAGGTTCACCATGACACTGGCCAGGTGTCATTATGAACGCACCGTACATGCTTATCCTTGTTACTGTCGACGTGATTCTCATTTCTAGCAACTCCATCGATCTCAAAACATCCTATCTTAAAGTGCTTAATGGTGAAATTCCACTCTCGTTTACTTAAAAGAACGATAGTTTGAGTCTAGGTATCCAAAATCAACACCTAATTCTCTCGAACTTAAGCTCTGATACCAACTTGTAACACCCTCGACTTGGGAAAGAGAAACTAAATAAAATTTCGAAAAAAATAATCACTTAAGGAATAAAATTTCTTCTACAAACCATTCTCGGAATTTCCTCAAGATTAAACATAACAATTTCTACA
Organism: Saussurea involucrata; assembly: GCA_033807775.1. NCBI lineage: Eukaryota > Viridiplantae > Streptophyta > Magnoliopsida > Asterales > Asteraceae > Saussurea > Saussurea involucrata. The sequence continues at coordinate 142,844,486 of CM066320.1, forward strand.
ATTAACGACTCAAATCATACTATGAGACCACATAATGTCGGGTGTTACTTAACACGAGTACAAGTTGCTATTCCCAAATTTTAACGCGAAAGACTTCACTTAATTCACCTCTTGAGCACCCTACTAGCACTCGACCTTTCGCAGTGTCACTAGAACTACTCCCAACCTGAACCTGTTGCACATGCCGACAAATACAAAGGTTAGGCTAACGCCTAGTGAGTTCAAGAGTTTATAACATAATTTATATGATTTGTTGAATGAAAGTTTGCGACACAAATCATGATTTCCAAAAGAGTTTATGAATGGATGTAAACGACTCATTTTCCAACGCACACAAAATATATGAGAAAAGTTTCCAAAATGTACAAAGCGTTTTCCAAAATGAATTACAATCCCAGCTCACTCAAAACGTGCTTTGACGTTAAATATCCCAAGTAATTATAAACGTAGATAAAACTCCACAATTCAAAACATCCAATAAGGATGAGGCATAGTACCCGCAAATAAACCATGAAAGACATTTCGTATAAATAAAATGCATCACCGAAAATATGGATAAAAGCATATACCCAAAAAAACACATTTCGGTGACGGGGGAGACCCGATTCCATCGAAAGTGACGGGCACACAAAGTTAGGTCACTTATGATGTTACTGGATTACACCTCAAGTCCCGGTTTTAGTTCCCATGCCATAAAGACATCACAACCTCAAACCTTTCCGATGCCTTTATTTCCTACTCCGTCGAGTTACACCTCAAGGACTTATGGGACCACATTGCCTATCCAGTCTAGACGAGTTACACCTCAAGGACTCCAATGTCCCCCATTTCCTACTCGCTAGTGGCCTCGAACGGCCTAACACATATAACCATGCGTTCCGATAGTCCACTCCCCGTGCACAAAGAGATAGACCATCAAATAAAGACTGACTTACGTGCCTATGGATCCAATACAACACAGTCTACAAAAATATGCCCATCCAGAAATGACTAAATCACCCGAGCATGTAAATATAAAAAATATGCAATAAAATGCATCAAGTTGCAATAAATGCAAACCATAAATAAGACTCCATATTGAGCCATCAAAACCAGACAAAGTGTCCCCAAAACTTCCTTAAAGCCAAAACCGAGCAAAATGCTCAAAACTTATTAGACCCATAAAAATGCTCAAAACTTATTCTCAAAATGACTCATGACACTAAAATGTATCTTTTTCCAAATGGTTTAAAAAATCAATTACCAAACATGAATAAACCATTAAATGAACTTTATTTGAGCAGTAAATCATTTGAAGACATATTTATGATTTCTACACATAAAAATATTCAAAAATCCCAAATATGGGTGTTTTACAATCTTTATAAAGTTAAACACTTAAAAGAGTCAACTTACCAAATAACTCAACAGTTGATAAATATAAGTAAAACACCCAAATACTTGGAAAATAACATTTTTGGCATGCACAACGGTTTCGCAAATCAGCTTGAACTCACCTTGCTAGATTTAGGCTAAATCTAGATTTTCCCCCAAACGTAAGCTCCTTTGAAGAAACTTGAATCCTCAAGCCAAAACTTCCAAAAACCTAGATCCATAAGTTTCCAACCATCAATAACCAAATTTAACCATTTAGAATTGTTCCCCAAACATCAACCATCAAAATCTCCATTTATACCCAAAACCCCAATTTGTCCTAACTTTTCTCAAAATCATCCAAACCGAAAATGGAGGAACAAAACACTAGGAGATCATCAATGGAACATTTATAACTCATAATAAAGCTTGTAAATGGAGGAAATGAACTTACCACTTAGGTTTTGATGAAAACCTAGAAAACCCAAAAAATCTCTAGTGTTGTGGATGAAACTTGCTCTTGCATCAATAAATAAAACCACTAGCATAAAATGGAGATGGAACGCATTAATCTTCATGAAAAATCCCCAAAATCTGTTAGGGTTATCTGTTAGGGTTTGTGAGGGAAAGAGGGGAAACGATTTGGAGAGAAGAGGAGAGATTTGAGAGTGAGAAATGAGAGACTTACCACCACCAAACACCCTTGAATCTTCTATTGAACTTCAAAACTAACACTTTATCCTTGAAAAGCTCTAAAAATAGAAACCATGGTACTTTGAATCACCAAAAACGAAGGTGAAATGAGTGAGATATGAGGAAATGATGTTTAGGGCTAAAATCCCGTATTTATGCTCATCAGACGCTCCGTACAGATCGCCGCGCGGATGCCCTAGCGCCAAGCACTGGTCATCAGACGCTCCACGCGGATCTCCGCGTGGGTACACTAGCTCCAACACCAGCACCAAGCACTGGTCGCCCGGTTTCTTCCTAAACACTGTTTTGGCCATAACTTCTTCGTTTTAGCTCCGTTTTCGCTCCGGAAAGGACCGTTGGACTCGTATTTGACTTTTCCATCAAACTAGACCGTAAAATCTGAGATTCGATCCAAAATCCTGTTTTTCATATTTATCTTAAAAGATCAATTCCTTCCAGAAATCGAGGTGTTACAAAAAACATGATACGAACCAATACTCACACGAACGTAAAATGTAATGAATTCCAAATACCATAAATATGGAAATGACCTGCTTCATTCAAACTTTAATATACATGGAGGGAAATCCAATATTAAAGTCATCAATTGCAGTCAATCGCACAAGACTAATGATAATAAAACAAGGACATTATAATATCCACAATAATGTTGGTCGATGACGGGGGAGACCTGTATCCATTGAGAGTGGAGGAACACAAAAGTATGCCACTCATACAACGTTAATCGTATGACACTTCACGACATAAAAGCCCAAGTGTCCCTACGACTCCTTTCAAGAAACATCCAAAGAGACAGCTGACCTTGGCGGAATATTAACATGAATACCACCATGGCGTTGCCTCGACATGGCAAAGGTCACAAACGTCCATCAATCATGATAGCTCAACCGGACTCAGCCCTCCTAGTGTACCCTTGAAAAGTAAAGGTCATAAAACATGGGCCCCGGTCAAATCCTGCAACACCCAGTAGACCATCAAATAAAGACTTACTTACATGCCTATGGATGCAATGCAACACAGTCTACAATTACATGCCTATCCTGGAAATGACTAAAGCATTCGAGAAAGTAAATATCAATAATATGCAATAAAATTCAATATGTTGCAATAAATGCAAACCATAGATAGGACTCCACATTGAGCCATCAAGATCGGACAAAATGTCCCCAAAGACTCCCTTAAAGTCAAAACCGAGGAAAACTCTCAAAACCCATTAGACCAATAAATAACGGTCATCGTTATATAAAATGCATTTAAACATCGCTTAGGTAAACGTTTACCACAAAATCATCATTAACCCAAAACTCGTCACGGATTAATACAAATGGGTTCCCAAAATGGACTCATACTCTTATAATTTTCAAAATGACTCATGACACGAAAAGGTGCATTTTCCCAAATGGTTTATAAAATCAATTACACCAACATGATTAAACCATTTAATAAACTCTATTTGAGCAATAAATCATATAAGGACATTTTATAATTTCTGCACATCGAAATATCCTAAAATCCCAAATATGGGTGTTTTACAAAGTTTATAAAGGCAAACACTTAAAAAGGGTCAAACTCACCAAATAACCCAACAATTGATAATTTTAAGTAAAACACACAAATACTTGGAAAATAACATTTTTGGCATGTACAACTTTTTCACAAATCAACTTGAACTCACCTTGCTAGATTTAGGCTAAATCTAGATTTTTCCCCAACTTGAGCTCTTTTAAAGAAACTTGTATCCTCAAGCCAAATCTTCCAAAACCTAGATCCACAAGTTTATAACCATGAATATTCATATTTAAACAATTAGAATCGTTTCCCCCAACATAAAATATCAAAATCCCCAATAATACCAAAACCCTAATTTCTTAAGTGAAGAAGATAGAAGCTTACCTCAACCACATGAAAATCCACCAAGAAAACACATCCAAGATGCCAACAATGAACCTTAATCTTCATTTCTTCAAAAAGAAGGGAAGGGTTTAGAAGAGGGTTAGGTAAAACTCTAGGAATGTAGAAATCTCTCAAACCAAAAGTGAATGGATAACTTTAATCCTTAACCATAAATCCTTGCTAAAAGGTGAGGGATTTGTTTTTAATCACAAGATCCATGGCCCTAAAGGCTCCAAAACGGTATTAGGGTTTGGGGAGTGTTTTTGAGGGAGAAAGGTAGAAGTGGGTAAAGAGAAAATAAGAGACGGAAGAAAGAATTCGCACAATTAAATATCTAGGGGGCGACCGCGATTGTGACAGGCGATAGTGACACTGTCACTATCGCAAGTCACTCTCGCCAAAAGTGTACCGCAAGGGATTGCCTTCCTCGCGATTGTGCCCCTGCGATAGTGACACTGTCACAGTCGCAGGGCACTCTCGCCCAACGTTTATCGAGTCCGAAATTTCACTTTCCTCCCACGAAACACCCTCGGTTCTCGTAGGGGTCAAAGGCAACAGCTTCCTACCTCGAAACAACGACTGAGGGAACCCAAAGACGCAAGGGAGAATAACTTTTACTTATCAAAAATTACGGGTGTTACATAGGCGTAAGCCTAATCTTTTCAAAATAAATTTTCTTATCATATACTAGCTCGGGAAGGGATACTAAGGGATTAGTGACGAGTGGTATCGGAATCCTACTTTTGGTGATGAAATGGAGAAGTTAGTGTATACGAAGATGTTTTGATGAATGGCTTATACAACCCGTATAATCTGATCTTAGTGTTAAGGATTAGATTAGCAGGTTGTTTTGATAGATCAATTGTATATGTGAAACTTCATAACTAATTCTCGATTTATGTATAAAAGTTTGGACGATATTGTGGTTAACTCTGATAAGTTTTAAGGTTTAAATTTGTTGTGGTTTTTGGACGTTTCAGTTTGCTATCAGAGCTGTAGTTTAAGCGAACTAGGTATGATCATGATATACCTAGACTTAAGTTGAGATGATTAAGATACAATTTGTGAGATTGGGTAGAAGTACTAAGACGGGATCGTATTAGATTCTACGGAAATACGTGAATTAAGAACTATGATAATAGTAACGAGGATTCTTATGTATAGTGTGTTCATAATTTCAATTGGCTACTGTTATTATGAATATATTGTTACGTAAGCATACTTGTTTTATATTGTTATAGTGATTGATAAACGCTAAAGTACGTTTCTTGTGTTGGGATTGTGTATAACCATTTCTTATGGTTATCTTTTTGCGCTTCGACAGAATACGATGGTGAATACACCAACCAGATCTCCTAATTCCTCAGAAGAGAGGGCAGTAAATGAATGGGTGGTAGATAAGCAACCCGAAAGGGTTGGAACTTATGAGAGTCCACCAAGGCCACCTATAATGGGAGGAGGAGGAAGTCAAGCGCAACGAATGAATGCCGGTACCTCTAACCCGGTGACGACGGAATCCACTATGGAGTCCAGAATGATGGAAAATATGATGCGAGCTATGAATACGGCACTGGCACAACAACAAGAGATGTTTATGAAAGTGTTAAATGATAGAAATACTGAGTCACGAAGACCGGAGATGGGTTTTTGGTACTGTAACTCCGTCTGTTAACTCATTATTAAATGTTAACAGGAGAATGGAAAAAGTTTGGTCTTACAAGACGTTCTTGAGTTGTAAGCCAGTGGAGTTTGCTGGATCAGACAACTTGATTGCATGTATGAACTGGATTAGGGAGATGGAACATGCTTTTCGAGCTTGTGAGTGTGACGAAGAATCGAAGGTCAGGTTCAGATCTCAGATGTTACATGGAAACTCTTTGACCTGGTGGAATATTGCAACATCGACAGTAACGGCTTCGGTTTTAGATGCTATGACCTGGGAGTCATTGAAAAGAAAGATTCTAGAAGAATACTGCAACAAGAACGAAATGGATCGGATTGAAGAAGAATTTTGAACGCTTAAGAAGGGAAACTTATCAGTGAGAGAATATACTTGAATATTCTTGGAAAAGCTAAACCTGGTGGGGCATGTGGCTCCAACTGGAAAGGAGAAGATTAAAGCCTACTTGAAGGGCTTACCTGCTGATATCATGTCACGAGTGCGGAATTCCAAAGCCTTGACACTGAGAGAAACGATCGAGGTAGCTAAGATAATTGAGGAAGTTTATGCCATAGAAAAATAGGAAAAGGCTCAAGGGGGAGAGAAAAGAAAATGGGAAGGTCGATTCGAATCTTCTCAGAAATCCAGACCGTTTGGCAAGAATATTCGTTTTGAGTCTCGACGGGAACCGAACTGGTGCCAGAAATGCTGAAGCAAACATTTTGGCTTGTGTCAGGTGGTTTCAAATGAATGTTTTAAATGTGGAAAGAGTGGTCACCAGATTGCAAATTGTCCCATCCAAGGGCTGACTTGTTATGAATGTAAACAGCCCGTTCACCTCCGAAAAGATTACCCAAGGTTAAGAAAGAGTGGGGATCAAGAAAGGAAGTCGAATACTCCTAAACAAACGGGCAGGTCATTTCATATGACCGCTGATGAAGCCAAATAATCGAAGGATGTAGTTTCTGGTACATTTCTTGTTAACTCTATTCCTGCACGAGTATTATTTGACTGTGGTGCCAATCTATCTTTTATATCAAAGTCATTTTATCAAAAGTTAGCTATGCCTGTCACTACCTTGGAAGATGCCTTAGTAGTTGAAATAGCTAACGGGGGTCAAGTCTTAGTTCGAGAAAGACTTGAGGGTTGTATGATTATGATAGAAGAAAAGAAATTTCCGATTGACTTGATTTTGATGGAAATTGGGGGGTTTGATCTAGTCGTTGGTATGGATTGGTTAACAATCAATCAGACGGAAATTCTTTGTGCCAAGAAATTAGTTCGGATCCCTATGCTCGAAAATGATGTTGTATTCATCTATGGGGAAAAGAGAAAAGGGGAGGTGCCGGTAATTTCTATTGCCAATGCACATAAGTGTCTAGTAAAAGGATGTCCATCCTATCTAGCATACATTTTGGATGCTAAAGGAGAAAAGAAGCGAGTGGAAGACATAAGGATAGTAAGCGAATTTCTAGATGTGTTCCCAGATGATCTTCTAGGCTTACCACCAGAAAGGCAGGTAGAGTTCGGAATTGATCTTGTTCCCGGAGCGACACCGATAGCACGTGCATCGTATCATTTAGCACCGGCCGAAATGAAAGAGATGATGTCTCAACTACAAGAACTGCTCGACAAGGGGTTTGTTAGGCCAAGTTCTTTACCTTGGGGAGCTCTGGTATTATTTGTCAAGAAGAAGGATGGCACTATGAGAATGTTCATTGACTATAGGGAGCTGAATAAGGTGACTATTAAGAATAAGTATCCGATTCCAAGGATTGATGACTTATTTGATCAACTCCAAGGCGCGAGATGCTTTTTCAAGATTGATCTGAGGTCGGGCTATCACCAAGTACGAGTAAGGGACAAAGATGTTCCTAAAACGGCGTTTAGAACGAGATATAGACATTATGAATTTCTTGTGATGCCATTTGGGTTGACAAATGCTCCAGCTGTGTTCATGGATTTAATAAACAGAGTGTATCGACCATTCTTAGACAACTCTGTCACCGTGTTCATTGATGACATACTTGTTTATTCAAAGAATGAAGCCGATCATGAATGTCATCTTCGTAAAGTATTAGATGTTTTGAGAAAGGAGAAATTGTACGCCAAATTTTCAAAGTGTGAATTTTGGTTAAAAGATGTACAATTTCTTGGTCATGTGATTACTTCCGAAGGAGTCAAAGTGGATCTGGCAAAGATAGAAGAAATGATGAACTGCGAAACACCAAAGAACGCATCAGAGATACGGAGTTTTTTGGATCTGACAAGTTATTACCGGAGATTTATAAAAGATTTCTCAAAGATCGCTTCTGACTTAACCATTTTGACTCGAAAGAATGTAAAGTTTGTATGGACTGAAAAACAAGAGTCAGCCTTTAGAACTTTACAAAAGAAGTTATGTGAAGCTCTTATTCTTGCACTACCGGAAAGAACGGAAGATTTAGTCGTTTACAGTGATGCGTCAAAGATGGGTTTGGGGTGTGTGTTGATGCAACGTGGCAAAGTGATTGCTTACGCATCAAGACAACTCAAAGAACATGAAAAGAATTACCCTACCCATGATCTAGAATTAGTAGCTGTAGTTATTGCTTTGAAGTTGTGGCGGCATTATTTATATGGAACGAAGTGTACTCTTTTCACTGATCATAAGAGTTTGAAACATGTGTTTGATCAGAAAGAGCTGAATATGAGACAACGACGTTGGTTAGAACTGCTTAAGGATTATGATTGTGAATTGCATTACCATCCCGGTAAAGCAAATGTTGTGGCTGATGCCTTAAGTAGAAAAGAATACAGTGGATGCTTGAAAACGACTAACGCCAGGATTGATGTGACGCCGAGTTTAATAGAAAGGATCAAAGTGGCACAAGTGGAAGCATTACTGGAAGAAAATCTAAAAGAGGAAGTTATAGTTAAGCAACGTCTCCAACTGACTGAAGATGGTCGCGAAATTAAACTGTTTCAAGGTCGTGTTTGGGTGCTAAAGGTGGGAGGAAACCGGGAGTTAATTCTCAAAGACACCCACAAGTCCAAATATTCTATACATCCTGGAAGTACCAAGATGTATAGAGATTTGAAACTACACTATTTGGTGGCCAGCTATGAAATTAGATGTGGCACAATGTGTAGAGAAGTGTGTGACGTGTTCATTAGTAAAGGCCGAATATCAACGACCTTATGGAAGTCTACAATCTTTGGAGACTCCTGAATGGAAATGGGATAAGATTACTATGGACTTCGTAACTAAGTTACCAAGGACGTTGAAAGGTAACGATACTATTTGGGTAATCGTGGATCGTTTAACCAAAAGTGCTCATTTCTTAGCGATGAAAGAAGCTTCACCGCTTGATAAACTAGCCAAGTTATATATTGATGAAGTGGTGTCAAGACATGATATACCCGTGTCTATAGTTTATGATCGTGACAGCCGATTTACTTCAAGATTTTGGCAGTCACTACAAGAAGAATTGGGTACAAGAGTAAATTTGAGCACGACATATCATCCACAAATGGACGGGCAAAGTGAAAGAACTATTCAGACTTTGGAAGACATGCTCAGGTCATGTGTGATTGATTTTGGAGGTAACTAGGATACGCATTTACCCTAGTGGAGTTTGCGTACAACAATAGTTATCATTCCAGTATTGGAAGAGCACCTTTTGAAGCCTTATATGGACGGAAATGTAGAACTCCAGTATGTTGGTTAAAAGCTGGAGAAAAAGAATTTGATGGTCCTGAAATTGTGCAGCAAACGGCCGATAAAGTGAAAGAAGTTCGGAATCATATGAAGGCGGCTCAAGATCGTCAAAAGAGTTACGCCGATCCGAAAAGAAGGCCAAAAGAATTCCATGTTAGGGAGTGGGTGATGTTAAAGGTATCCCCGTGGAAGGGTGTGATAAGATTTGGAAAACGTGGAAAGCTGAGTCCGCGTTTTATAGGACCTTTTACTATAACTAAGAGAGTTGGACTTCAAGCATATCAGTTGGATCTTCCACCTGAATTGGAAGAAATCCATAATACCTTCCATGTCTGTTATCTTCAAAAATGCTTAGCCGAAGAGGAAAATGTTATACCACTTTCTGAAATAAAAGTGGATGAGAAGAGTCGTTGCGTGGAAGAACCAGAAGCAATTTTAGAAAGAACGACTAAGAAGTTACGACATAAGGAAGTGGTCATGGTTAAAGTGAAATGGAAACATCATAGAAGTGAAAATGTGACTTGGGAAGCGGAGGAAGATATGAGGAATAGATATCCTCATTTATTTACCTAACTTTGATTTCGGGGACGAAATCATTTTCAAGTTGGGGAGATTTTTAACACCTCGAAATTTCCATAGTCAATGTACTCTTATTTTTGGGAAGAATGTTTAAAATAACAGGAAGTATTATTTTAAATGGAATATCGGAAGGGTTGAAATTGTAATTGACCCAAAGTAGGTTAAGTGTGAATGTTGAAACTTTGGGGTTGGTTTTGTTATTTGGCTATAGTTTCGGGTTAAGTGGTAAAATTGTGAATGCCCAGATATTTAAATAAGGGAAGTCGGTGAGAATTGAGATTATCTGAATTCTCACATTTTGAAGTCGGTCGAAAGGCAGAAGGAAGAAACGAATTCCAGGATTGCTTTTGGTAAGGAATTTCGATTAATTCCTGAAGTTTTCGTTTATTAAGGATTGAAACCAAAAGTAATCTAGTGTTTGAATAGGTTTCTGATTCGTGTGGTGAAGGAAGGTTGATTTTTAGTCACTGTTGATTTCAGACTCAAACCTAGGTGACTTCATCTGCTCATTTTGCTAAATGAAACCTATATGTGAATTGAAATGGATAAATATGTTTATTGATATTTGTATGACATAGATACAAATCGAATTTTTGAAGTATTGAATTGAAACTGTATGAATTGAACTGAGTAGTACAGTATCCGGAAGATGAATAATCCGGACAGTTTCGGATTTCGGATAGTTGTCCAGAATGTACCGGATACCGGATTGATTTCGGATACCGGATGGTTGTTCGGAATGTACTGGATACCGTAATGTACCGGATTTTGGATGGTTTTCCGGAATGAATATTGGATATGCTTTCCGGATGGTTCCGGACTTTGAGTCCGGATATTTTTCCGGATTGTACCGGATTACTTTGCTTCCGATATATATTCGGATAGATGTTCCGGATTTAGTTTCCGGATAGAATTCCGGACTGTGTTACGGACTTGATTTCCGGATTAGTTTACTGGACAAGCTTTCTGGTATATTTTCATGTAAAGTTGTGCTATTAAAATATTCTATGATTACGAAACGTATGTTGATTTTACAATACAAAAGTATATATAACTCGACTGAAAGAATGATACAAGATGTTATATGTTTGAGTTATTAGGCACATATGCTAGTAAGTGTAATGGATCCATAGGCACTGGCATTATTTGAAAACGAGGTAAATTGTAATTCCCGTTGACGTGAAATGAGGAATAGGCATGAGTTAATTGTAATTCCCATTTCCTATGGTGACGTGAAATCTTGGAATATGTGTGGCTTAATCGTAATTCCTGATTTCTATGGGAAGATAAGAGATAGACATGAGTTAATTGTAATCTCTACTTCCACTCCAAGAAATAGGCACGAGTTAATTGTAATTTCTTGGACATGAGCAATGATCTAGAACCTGTGGTGATTCGTAGTAGGCTCTCGAACATGATGTTATGACTTACGTAGTGTTTGTCATATTGATGGAATCGGGTATATTCCCGTCATCGAAAGATGTTATGTGTAGGGTAAGAAAGATGACAATCTGGTTTGTTTATATGCTTTGTTTACTTTTGGTTTACAAAGCTTACAAAGTTTTTAATTTGAAAACTGGATGTTCTCACTAGGCGTAAGCCTAATCTTTTCAAATTAAATTTTCTAATCAGGTACTAGCTCGGGAAGGGATACTAAGGGATGAGTGACGAGTGGTATCGGAATCCTACTTTTGGTGATGAAATGGAGAAGTTAGTGTATACGAAGATGTTTTGATGAATGGCTTATACAACCCGTATAATCTGATCTTAGTGTTAAGGATTAGATTAGCAGGTTGTTTTGATAGATCAATTGTATATGTGAACCTTCATAACTAATTCTCCATTTATGTATAAAAGTTTGGAAGATATTGTGGTTAACTCTGATAAGTTTTAAGGTTTAAATTTGTTGTGGTTTTTGGACGTTTCATTTCTCCCCATCATGATTATTAGGAGAATCTGAAGCATCATATATCTTTAAAGACTAGACTGATGAGTAGCAAAATATTAGATAAAATGTTGAATTGTCTCTGGTAACCAAGATGGGTAATCACCTAACATATAAACACATTAGTAATTGTTATCACATCAATTAAAGTAATTGTGTTGCCTATTTCAGAGCTGGCATCGGTGTATCTCTGATAGGACTTCCAGTTATCACTCAAATAGAACTTTAAATATATACTTCTCAAACCGTTCCGACCATATCACAAAGATATGTAACTGGAATCACAAAGATTTGTGAATGTGTGAAAGAAATATATCATATAGATTTGGATCAAAAATTAATTCTACCTCAGACGCAAGTTAAAATCAATAGATACAGTGATTTGAATATGAAGTTCGGAGACTGGAGGTGATGTCTTACTTTTTTAATATCTAGGACCTTCGAATGAAGAATGGATAAACTATGTGTTAATTCTCCGTGAATATATGAAACAAGCATCTTTTGTGAGATATTTTAGTAGCTAGCTGGGGTGACACGAGTTATCGTGTTCTTTTATCAGGACAAATTGTTGTGGGGAGCTGCATGGATGCTAAGGGCAATAAAGGATGTATCCTATCGCAATTTTATTAATTCATTAGGCGCGACACTGGGTCCATGTTTGTTTCATTATTCATCTCCAAAGAGCGAAAATGAATAGATTGTGTGGTAACCCGGATAACTGACTTGGTTTGGTATGGACCAAATACTTCTTTTAAGTCCTGTAACTCTCACCATATTCTTTTCACTCCAAACTCATATATTTATCTAGACCTCTCACTGATATCTATTAAAAGGATGTGTTTCTTGGATAGGTCCTTTCGGTTCTAGATTGACCTCAGAAACGTTAAAAGCCCTAACATTCCTTTAATTCACCAAATAGAACAGGTTCTGAATTGTTGTGTTTAGAAGTTAAAAATCTCCGAAGTACGAGTTCAAAACTGAAATGTTTAGAAGTCAAAAACGTTGAAGAATGAGTGTTGAACTGAATTATTCAGAAGTCAAAATAAGAAAGATATGGTACTTCCCTTAAAAAATGGCATAACCTTTCATTGTTAGTCACGTGACATGAATATTCTGAATTAAATCACACATGACATGCCTGGAAAACAACTTAGAAAGATTTTGGTATAAATGCTTTGATGGATCCTTGATTGTTAGATACCTTAGCTTTGAAGCTATAAAGTTGAGAAATAGGGATACTATAAGTACCACACCAGCTATTCACATACCTTTGATTTACAAAATCATTTGTTCCACATGTAGAACAATAGATCTTCTCTTGACTCAGACTGATCAACTTAGCTGGTAAATCAGTCTTGGAGACAAATGATTTTTGACTCAACTACAGGAGATTTATGAGACTTGTTTCCACCAATGTCCTTTGTAATTGATTTCTTTCTCCAAACCATCTTTATTAAAAAGTTGATTATCTGAATTATCAACAAGATGATTATAGAAAATATTGGAAGTTTGGATCTGGTCTTTTGAAAAATCATTTGATTTGAAGAAACCCTTAAAGAAACATTTGTATGGATTGAACTTGAAGCAAGCTTGTGTGAAAGCACATAATCAACTAAATCACCAAATGGAGACTGAACAATAGTATCAGAATTAGCTTGTTTAAATAATTCAACTTTGAATTTATGTCTTCAAATTCCTTAACTTTGGCAGACAAAAGATTTCTTTCTTCAAGAATTAGATCAAATTTCTTTGTAAATCAAACTTCATATTCTGCTCTTTCATAACCTTTGTTGCTAATTCAGATAATTTCTTTGACAGTTTATGAATTTCTGTTTCAATAATTTTGATTTCACCTTCTAAAGCCTTTTCTAATTTTTTTGTTTGTCAGATATCTCATTAAAATCCCAACATTCTTCTTTTCAACCACTTTCTTTTCATCCTCAAAAACTGTTGGTTCCTGTTTTCTTAACAATGATCTTAACTTTCAGTTAGTTCAGATTTAGATATGGTGCAGAAGCGTATTTAAGAACTGAAAGATAATGTAAAGGTAGAAGAACACAGAATATCAAATAAACAGTATGTAAAGAACAGATGAATATCTCAAAGATTACTGTGTTTGATATTATCAAGAACACCAAGAACATAACAAGAAAGAACTGCTGGTTTGTGTGTTTGTGCGTAGCTTAATGTGTAATTCTGGTTCTTGTTAATAGAAGAACTCAACATGAGTCTTCTATTTATACTACTGCAAAGGGGACATACTTTAGACAATAAGGACTGATCTACAGTAGACAAGATCGTATGAACAGTAGCAGGTACGATGTTCATTTAATGCGCATGTTTCAATTCTGACAGAGCCCTATCAGAGTTTGACACGTGTAGTTGATGTCAGGGCACGCCTAGAACAAGTGGATGAACGGATCCTGGAACAGTAGAAAGATATTTGTAAATCTTTTAAGTCTTAAGTATAAACCGCAGAGGCTCTGTCAAGGATGACAGAGGTTCTGCGGCTCGGTCCTCTGTGAGCAGTCTTCTGCTGATTCTTGCCTTCGGTATTCTTGGGTTTCTTCTGCAGAGCCTCTGTGGGTGACTTCTGTACTTAGACTATTTTCACTACTTTCACAAACAGAAAGATTGGATCTAACAATCTCCCCCTAAGTAGTGAAAATTAAGAAATTTGAAAGTGCAAGGATTTTCTAAGTACAAAAGCAATTTTCCTTTTACATTGGCTTATGCCAGAGGCATTTACATTTGATTGTATTGAAAAGAAAATACAGAGGATTTGTTTGACTGACTCAGACGTTGGCGTCTTTGAAGTCATTGAAGCTTCTGTTATCGAGTCCCTGTTGTATTAGCTCGTGATAGAAACTGATGCAGAGTTTTTTGAAGCTGATTGTTGCATCGATGATCTCTATCAGTCTGTCGGCTAGGCTTTGATTCATGAGCTATGTTCCTCTGTGCTCCACTAGGATCGATCTAAACTCTGTCAAAGTACTTGTTGCGTACTTCTGACAGTCCATCTCTACGAACAACTTTGATTTACTAGAATGATCTAGAAATACTAACCCGACCCTTGGATTTGTGATGATTGAGTTTGGTGTAGTAGAGGGAGGGCAGTAGTTTTCTGGTGGTTGAATGGTTAAGCTTTTTACTCCAAGATCTCGAGCCAATTGGAAATCTACCATGCTGTATAGCAGAAGCTTCTCGCGTATGGCCTTTCTAATCACCCTGTATGCTCTGTGAACTTCATCTGTTGTTAAGTTTTCTTTTGTCCAGTCCAGAAGGTCAGGAAGGTCATAAGGATTTAAGTTTCTAATATCCGCATCAGAGAATTGGTTCTCGGATTTGTCATCCCTTTTGACCTTGTATATATTGTATGAGACCTTGGGACAGGTTCTGGTTTTGGAGAACTTACAATAGATGACTTTGATGATCTTGGATGTTGAGAAGACTTCGTGTTTAGGCTTGGGTTTTGTTCTGGTGAAGAGGTTTTCGAGGTCAGCACGGAAGCCAGGGTCTTGAATGGTTGGTTCTGATTGATCCATTATGCCCATTCTGCTGTATAAGTACATGTATACCACTTCTTCCATTTGTGGTGGTGGTGGTTGAGGTAAGGTTCTGCGCAGAGCATCTAATTGGTTCTTGACTTCTGCCACTCGATCCTCTGTTGGTTTACCCTTTGGATCCAGAACAGGTTTGTTTGACAGAGGAGCAACACCAAAAGCCCAGTCTTCTTCTTCTGGCTTTGGTGAAGTCGCAGGTGTGGAGCCTTCAGCGATATCCTCAAACAGGGGAGAGGACTAGCTGAAACGCAGCGATCTTACAAATAAGAACTGGGTAGAAGAACTTGGGTAGAAAAGATAGAAAAAGAATGTGGATGTGTAGAGAGGTTGTGGAGTAGAGAACTGATTGTGTATAGAGATGTTCAGGGAAGGAATATAAGTAAAGTTTAGTGTACCTGACAAACCGGCTTTTCAAGCAAGATCGCCAGATTTTCATCTTCAACGAGGCCTTTGCCTTTGCCTTTCTCAGCGCCAGAGGCTGAGGGCTTTGTCTTTGTCTTCTCCCCTGAAGGTTCTTTTATTGAAATACCTTTAAGAGCTTTGATCCTTGGGGCAGGTTTGACGATAAAGAAATCATCGTCATCTTCGTCATCATCATCATCATTCTTTGGAGAAGAAGATGGTTCATCATCAGGGATGTTGACGGCTTCATCATCATCTGCTTCAGATTCTTCAGCGTCTTCTTCGAGTTGCTCCCCCTCAGATACAGAGGCGAGCTTCTCGGTTCCCTCAGGGTTTTCATCTCCCTGAGGTCCAGCGATCAGATCTTCATTCCTCTCTCCCCTGATAGATTCATCATGGGAAAGGTCTTCAGCGCTCTTGTTCAGATCTTCAGCGCTCTTCTCAGCGGTACGTTCAGCGCTCTTCTCCCCCTCTTTCTCATGATGACTGGGGGAGGAATGGGTAGATTCAGCGTTGGTGTTATCTCTGTCTTCTGGGCCAGAGATTTTCACACAACCTTCAAGCTTTGCTATTCTGTCTTCTAGGCCAGAAATAGCAGGCGTGATTTTCTTCAGCTCTGTGCGATCCGCCGCTGTGAAAGATTCCAAAATAGGGGCAGGGGCAGGAGCAGGAGCTGGAGTTCTTGCCTTGTTGAGCAGCTCTTCAATCATTGTTTTCATCGAACCAACGTCGGTCTTTACAGAGCCTAAGTCAGTCGTCAGAGCTTGAACATTTGTCTTCACAGCAGACATATCACCTTCTAGTGCTCCAACCGATGTCTTCAACGTTGTTACTTCGCCGGACATGGAGGAAACTGATTGTTTGAGTGATGTGTAGTCTGTGTAGATGTCAGCGAGCACTTTGGCGAAATCGCTGAGAGTCTTATCAATAATCTTGATGTCGTCTGTGGAAGCTTTCTTTTCCACCACCGTTGTCAGCTTCGTCAAATTCTCTCCAGCGTTTGTTACAACTGTAGAGTTGTTGGAGAGTGTGGTGGTGAGATCAGTCAGCTTAGTTTCCACGGACTTCAGAGACTCGTTGATGTCTCCCAAATTAGGACCTGTAACACATAAGTACTTGTGAACAAAGGAAAGCTCAGAAGTTTCAGGTTTAGTTACAGTGTATATGGGTTGATTTGTACCTGCAAGAGGATTGACGAAGTCGTCAAAGTTGCGGACTCCTGAATAATGTTCCATATCCTCTTCGAAAGTACGGTGAGGTATGGTGATCTCTGCAGGTCCTTTCTTCATCATTTGTTGAGAAGCGTCAGCGGTGGCTTCTGGAATGATGGCATCTCCAGTGTTAGCTGGAGGTGTGTCCAAAGAAGTGGAGGGAGGAGCGAAGGATAAGAATGGAATTCGGGCACTGAGTTCAGCGTTGGAATCGCTGATAATCACTTCATCAGTCTTTTGAGAGACTGAGGGAGGTTGGGTAGTTTCCAAGTTTCTAACCTCAGCGTTTAGAGACGCTGAAGTCTGGATTGGAGGGATGGCTTGAACGGGTGTGGCAGAGCGTACCACGGAACTTTCCTTCAGCCCTTCAGAATGAGCTGAGGAGTCTTCAGCATGGGAATGTTGGGGTTGCTCCTTGGTTTTCTTGATCCTTTGGGAATCAAGATGGGTGTGAGAGGGTTTCCTTTTCTTAGAAGGAGAGGATTGTGTAGCCGGGGTATCAGCGATGGGTATTGTCGCTGAAGGAGCCACAGAAAGCGGAGAATTTAGAAGAGTGAGAAGAGTAGAGAGACGTACCTCGTTGGCGACAGGTTTGAAATCGAGCACCTTAGGGCCAACCTGAGAAAGTTTCAGGTCACCTTCTTGAGGATAGCTGTCCTTCAGGCCATATTGGAAGATGGCGCTGATGAAACGGGGGTAAGGAACCCATGCTGGCCGGTCAGCGGCAGAATCCACGCGTTGTACTAGGTCATCATATATAATAGAGGCCCAGTCAATGTTTAGACCTTTCAGCAGTGCGTATCCCATAGCTTGCGTAGGTTGTGCGGCTTGATCAGAAGAGCTGGACTTCGCTGTCATGCAGCTGATCAGGTGAGCGAAGATGAAATTCATCTCGCTGGGCATTTTGGACTTCTTTATCAGCGTCAGCTTCTTCTCGGGCTTCATGTCCCTTCCAATGTCCCAGATGTAACCCATTGTGTCGAGAAAAGCAATGATGGCATCTTTGTCAGCTTGTTTCTTATGGTCAGGGAATGGAACGAAGGGTTTTTCTTTGGTGGCATTGGGAAAGTTCAGGGCCTTTCGAATGATTGCGGGGGTTATCTTAATTGTGCCATACTCAGTATCGCTGAGTATGCAATCGATGGTTTTGGAGGGATCTTTGGCGGAGGGTAGCTGAGTGTGTCTGGCAGAGTACCAGAACTGGGATAGTAGTAACTGATTTGCAAGAGGTGTGATAGTCAGGGCTGTTGAAATGCAGCAGTTTTTCAGTAAATTCACAGCATCATCCAGATGTGTGACTTGCTTTCGAGGAGGAAACTCGAGAAGCGCAGAGAGGTTGTTCACCTTAGTCTAATCTAGTTGATCCAGCTTGAACTTTACCTGAGGGGCTTTGATGATGTCCACTTCCTCAGAGTCAGCGGAGATGGACTCAGCGGTGACATTGATCTTTGAAGATGCCATTTCACTGTATTATCAGTTCAACCAAAGATGTTAACACATAAGAATTATCTTAATGTGGAAAGAAAATTCCATTAAGATGTTTCAAATTTTGTCCATTTCATTCAGTCATAAATGTCTTAATGAAGATTAGGGTTTTTCATGATTTATGAAATGAAATGTAAAACCCATAAAGTCTTGTATTCCAGTTTCTAAAAGAAAACTGGATACGAATGAAGAACAAGTTTAAGATTTAGATTTAAAACTTGAAGAACAACCTTGAAATGGTTGTGTTCATAAAACCATGAAAGAAATGTTTTTATTTTACAAAGTTCTTTTGTTTGATCTTGTTAAAACAATGAGAAGATAGAAAACAAGTTATACGCATTTGAAAAAAAATAAGAACATATTAACCTTGAAGTTTTGATGAAGAAGATGATGAACAGTTCTTGAGGTTTTTGAGAGCACAAATGCAACAGAGGATTCTTTCTTGCGGAGGAAGATTGTTCGCGTAAAAGACAAATATAAACCAAGAGTTGTTTATATAGGGAGTTTTAGAGAGAGAAAACCTTGAGCGGGAAAAGGTTTTCATCATGACACGGACACGTGTTTGCATTTGATTGGAAGTTTGAACGAAACGTGCAAACGTGTGTCAGAAAGAAATCGTGCCTGGTGTTATCCGTTGCAATGACGTCACAACTGTCCTTTCACATTCTTTTAGGATGTCTCTGAGGTTTTGAAAAAACTCAGGGACTCTTTTGTAAAACATGAAGTACTGAATAGAAAATATCAGTGAAGGTTTAAAGAACTTTCAAAATATCGCTGTTAAGGAAGAGATATTCAGCGATGTAATTTATTTTGAAATCTTGCATTTACATGCGATTGTCAGAGAGAGAAAACATACCTGAATATCAGTTTAACCAAGTTTATTCAGAGAGAAGATGATGAAATGAATTATATGAGTTGATTTTATCCCGAAGGCTATACAAGTTTGTATAACCGTATCGCTGATCAAATGTGAACCGCTGAAGATTTTACCCTTCAAAGTTCAGCATTCCAAGCTCGCTGATGAGAAAGTTGAATCTTGTCTCATCAAGAGGTTTGGTAAATAAATCAGCTAACTGATAATCAGTTGGGATAAAATGAAGTTCTATATCACCATTCATCACATGATCTCTGATAAAATGATATCTGATTTCTATGCGTTTTGTCTTTGAGTGTAGCACTGGATTGTTTGCTATAGCGATGGCACTTGTGCTGTCGCAATAGATTGGAATTTTGGAGAGCTGAAGATCATAGTCTAGTAGCTGATTTCTCATCCACAAGACTTGAGAACAACAGCTTCCAGCGGCTACATATTCAGCTTCAGCTGTGGAAGTGGACACTGAGTTTTGCTTCTTACTTGTCCAACTTACCATCTTTCCACCCAGGAGCTGACATCCTCCTGTGGTGCTTTTCCTATCCATTTTGCAACCTGCAAAATCACTGTCTGAATAGGCGGTTAGATCAAATCCTGAGTCTTTGGGATACCAAAGACCTAGATTCGTTGTACCCTTAAGATATCGAAAGATTCGCTTTACAGCTTTCATATGGGATATCTTAGGTTCAGCTTGATATCGTGCGCACAGACATGTTGCAAACATAATATCGGGTCGGCTAGCTGTAAGATACAATAGTGAGCCGATCATCCCACGGTACAGCGTGACATTGACAGGAACACCCTTTGTGTCCTTATCAAGTGTCAGCGGTGGTGCCATAGGGGTTTTCATAGCTGAACTTTCAGTTAAGTCGAATTTCTTCAGCATATCTTTAACATATTTTCCCTGATTAATGAAAGTTCCTTTTTCAGTTTGCTTAATCTGAAGACCAAGGAAATATGTTAGTTCACCCATCATGCTCATTTTATACTCATCTTTCATTCTATCAGCGAAACGAGTACAAAGCTCAGGGTTAGTAGAACCAAATATAATGTCATCAACATATATTTGAACTAAAATGATATGACCTTTCACTTTTCTAAAAAATAAAGTTTTGTCAATCTTACCTCTCTCAAATTTTTCAATATGGAGATAAGTAGAGAGAGTATCATACCATGCACGAGGAGCTTGCTTTAAGCCATAAAGTGCCTTGTCCAGTTTATAAACATAACCTGGACGCTTAGGATCTGAGAATCCTGGAGGTTGTTCCACATAAACTTCTTCATTCAGCTTTCCATTCAGAAACGCTGACTTGACATCCATCTGATGTACAGTGAAGTTTTCGTGTACAGCATATGCTAAGAAAAGACGAATAGATTCAAGTCTTGCTACTGGAGCAAAAGTTTCGTCATAATCTATGCCTTCCTCTTGTCTGTATCCCTGAGCAACAAGACGAGCTTTGTTGCGAGTTACAGTACCATGTTCGTCCAACTTGTTTCGATAGACCCATTTAGTGCCTATCACCATTTTGTCAGTTGGTCTACGAACGAGTTTCCAAACGTTGTTTCTTTCGAAATCAGTCGGCTCTTCTTGCATAGCGCTGACCCAGTTTGGATCTCTGAGGGCATCATCTATTTTCTTTGGTTCAGTTAGAGAAATAAAGTTAACAAATAAACAAATATTACCTGCACTTCTACGAGT
Source organism: Saussurea involucrata (assembly GCA_033807775.1). NCBI lineage: Eukaryota > Viridiplantae > Streptophyta > Magnoliopsida > Asterales > Asteraceae > Saussurea > Saussurea involucrata. Next base: position 142,865,561 of record CM066320.1, read on the forward strand.
CTGAATACCAGCGTTGGGATCACCAAGAATTTGATCGATTGGGTGATTTACAGTCCATCGCTGAGCCAGAGCATACGTCGCTGACTCAGTCTGAACTGGAGAAACTGAAGATGAGGCTTCAGCTACTTCTGGATTATCAGCTAAGAGAGGAATGTTTGCATTTGTCACTTCATTCACTGATTGCTGAGAAATAGACGGAATGTCTGAGACATTTGGATCAATTGCAGGTATAGTGTTTATAGGAACAGCTGAGACCCATGATGTTTCAGCTTCACTGTTCTGTATGTTTGGAATGATAGTGGGACTATCATCTTCTACTGGATGAGCATGAGGAGTGGGAATATCTTCTGAATCACCAAGATGAGAAAACATCCATTGATTCAGTTCTTCTGTATCAGCGTTCGGTTTAGAGTTCGCTGAACGGGATTCGTCAAACGTGACGTGAATAGTTTCTTCTACAGTTTGTCTTCTACGGTTGAAGACTCTGAAGGCTTTGGAGACTGAGGAGTATCCAAGAAAGATTCCATCATCAGCCTTAGGATCAAACTTTCCAAGGGCATCTCTGTTGTTCAGTATGAAACACTAACATCCAAAGATGTGAAGAAAGCTGATTGAAGGCTTTCTCCCATGAAAAAGTTCATAGACTGTCTTTTTGAATCTTTTAACTATCAGCGACCTGTTTTGCGTAAAACAAGCAGTGTTGACAGCTTCTGCCCAAAACTGAGTAGGCAGGTGAGAATCGCTGAGCATTGAACGTGCAGCTTCAATAATTGTTCTATTTCTTCTTTCAGCGACTCCATTTTGTTGCGGTGTTCTCACTGACGAAAAGTTGTGAGAAATACCCTTACTCTCAAAGAAGGAATCAAGAGAACTGTTTTTGAATTCAGTTCCATGATCACTCCTTATTGAGAGAACAGTCATATTGTTCAGAGTTTCCATCTTCCGAACAAAGGTGATGAGTTCTTCAGGGGTGTCACTCTTAGAACGGAGAAACATTACCCATGTGTAACGAGAGAATTCATCAACTATGACCAGCGTATATTTCTTTCCAGCGATGGATTGTTTGTTAACGGGGCCAAACAAATCCATATGGAGTAGTTGTAGAGGAGATGACACTGAGGAGACTTGCTTTGACTTGAAGCTTGCCTTGGTCTGCTTCCCTTTTTCACACGCTGAACATAAAGACTCTTTGGCGTATGAATGCTGAGGTAGACCAGTGACTAACTCTTTGGAGGAAAGAGTATTCAGTGTCTTGAAATTTAGATGTGAGAGCCTCTTGTGCCATAGCCAGTTAACATCAGAAGATGCCTTTGAGAAGAAACAGGAGTTCTCAGTGGTTGTTGAGTCCATGTTTATTACATAAACATTTTCCAAACGATAACCGCTGAGAGCTATCTTCTCCTTTTTGTCAGAGACAAAGCAGGATTCCTTAGTGAAAATCACTTTGTTATCCATGTCGCAAAGCTGACTGATGCTCAGAAGATTATGCTTCAGCCCTTCAACATATGCGACTCTTCTGAAGGAGGTTGTACCATTTGAAAGTACACCATATCCTCGGGTATGTCCTTTTCCATTTCCACCGAAAGTCACAGAGGGACCTTTCTCTTCCTTGTATTCAGCGAGCAGGCTTTTCTTACCAGTCATGTGTCTAGAGAATCCGCTATCGAGATACCAGATACCCTTCTTAACCTGCAATACAAAGGAAGATTATTTTTTCTTAGGTACCCACTTAACCATGTAAACACGTTTGTCAGTGGAAGTAGTTGGAATGGAAGGTTCAGCGGTCTTCGCAGCATTTGAAGATTTAGCTTTGTCTTTCTTCACTTTGGTTAATTTCTTAACCTCAGTGGTAGGAGTCACCTTGACCTGATTTGCACCAGGGTTGGTCTTCTTTGCCTTGGGGGCAATCTTCACCTTAGCTATCTTTTCAGCTTTGGTGGCTGTGGGGCACTTACTAGCAATATGATCGGTAAGTCCACAGTGATAACATTTCCTATAACTAAAAGTAGTTCTAGGACCACTTGTATGCTGAGCTTTTAATTTTGAATTAGAAGTGCCAGCACCAAGTAAACTATTGGCTTTAGAAATGGGACGAACATTCGGTTCTTCAGATTTCTTACCAAGGAGATCCACTCTGAGTCTAGGAGTAGATCGCTGAATAGATCCAGAGATCAGCTTTCTAGATCCAGAGGGGTTGGTCACTGAGGCTTTAGAAGCATTCAGCTTTGGTACTAAGGTACCCTTCTGAGGATTTTGATAAATAACAATTCCTTTACCTTTGTCTTTAGAGACAGAGGTAGGTTTTGAATAAACCATTTTCTCCTTACCTTTTGAGGAGGTAGGAGTTTCCTCAGGGATTGGTGTAATGGACGAGGAGCACTGAGATGATGAAGTGTCAGCGACTGAGGATACGAACGTTCCAAATTTAAGCATTGAACGTTCAGTGGTTGGTTTTGGAGTATCATATTTATAACCCAGACCACGTTTATCACTCAGAGGAATCTGAGCCTTAATTATCTCAATGATCTTTGTTGAAGAATTACACCATCCTTCAACAGTAGCTTGTTCAGCTTTTAATGCAGCGATAGCTTCTGCTCGTTCGATTTTGACTAGCTGATTTAAATAGACTTGATCTTTAAAATCATCTTCAATTTTAGAAAGCTTTTCTATTTGAAGGTGGCAGTTTTTAAGTTTTTCAGCGAGATCAAGGTTTTGGTTTTCAACCACAGTTTTGCCGTTCATGGCTTCGTATAAACTTCTAGTCAAGAGATCGATCTTACGGAGACTATCAGCTTCATCAATATTTGCAATATTGGTAAAGAAGGAAGGTGATACCTGAATGGTAGATGTTGAAGTGGAGGGAATGTCTGAACTTTCTTCCTCTTCTTCAATCTTAGCCATGAGACATTGATTTGCTTCATCATCTTCATAATCAGATGATGATGCTTCTTCATCAGAAGCAGCCCAATCATAGTCAGCCATCAGGCCTTTTCCTTTCTTCTTAAAACTTTTCAGCTTTGCATACTTCTCCTTCAGCTTTGAGTATTTGTCATCTTTATTCCTTGGAACAAAAGATTTCTTTGTAAAAGCTGAAGGTCTCATGATTTTCTTTGACCTGCACTCATTAGCGAAATGACCTGTCTTTTCGCAGTTGAAACAAGTAGCAGTAGCCTTATCAACAAAAGCTGATGATTTTGGCTTGTCAGTTATGGAAAGAGGTTTGTTCTTTCTAAACATTTTCTTCTTGGCGAATCTCCTGAACTTTTTAGTTAGGAGAGCCAAGGATTCATCATCATCTGAAGAATCAGAATCTGATGACCTTTCAGAGTTACTCTCTAACTCAGTGATAGTGACCGAGGGTCGCTGAGTAGAAGGTTCCTCTGAGAATAAAGCAACAGGGGTGCTTTTGGAATCTTTTACAAGATTCTTCTTAAGATGGCTAGATTGCTCATGATTCATCAACGTGCCATATAAGGTAGCAAGGGTCATTGATCTTAGATCCTTTGATAGCTTGAGACACATGGAATAATTGTCCCAGCTTTCAGGTAAACATTCTAAAAACTTTGTCAGCACTTCAAAGTTAGAATATTCCTTACCAACAGTTTTCAGATCTATAATTAAACAATTAAAACGTTGGTGAACTTCAGAGAGAGTTTCATTCTTACCAGAAATGAAGCTTTTGTATTGTCTTACCAGGTTGATCTTTCTTGAGTCCTGGACTTCAGACGTTCCTTCATACTGAACACATATTGTGTCCCACATGGCTTTTGATGATTTCAGGTTCATGACGGAATGGTAGACTTCGTCAGGAAGGGCCATGGATAGTATGGATCTGGCTTTTGTATATATAGACACTTTCTTCTTATCTTCGTCGGTCCACTGATGGATTTCTTTAGGAATCAGCCTTTCTGGAATAGCAGGTCTATTTGCAGTGGCTGGAACTAAAGGATCAATTGTTACAGGGATGTGTGGGCCGTTCTCAAGATAGTAATGTATAGTAGGGTCTACACCTTCTAAGAAGAGAGTCATCCTATTTTTCCACAAGTTGAAGTTGTCTCTGGAAAATCTAGGGGGTTTTGCAAGAGAACCATTGTCTATATAATGTGTGTTTGAATTGGTGGCCATTTTCAGATAATAGCAAGGAAGAGAAAAATCTTAGATTAGATCTTGTTTATGAGATTAAACAAATCTGCTCTGATACCACTTGTTGGTCCCTAAGGCCTATATAAGTTTGTAGAAGGGGGGGGGGGGGGGGGTTGAATACAAACACACAGATTTTACTTTTCTAAATTGTTTATTGATAAATCATTAACAATTTACAGCTTGTTGCGGAGACAAGATTAAGGATAAACCTAAATCTAAACAAGTTGGAACACTAAGGTTTCTTGCACTAAGAAAGATAAGGAAATTACTAATAATAACCTATCTTGAGATAAGAGATATGAACTTGTCCAGAGTTAGCAAGTTACTTCAAAATGAAGTGAGTTCATCTCTTTATATACTGCATGCATTAAATGCAAGTCAGCATATACTTTACACGTGTCATCAGCTGGTTGGTTGCATGTCATTGACCTTGGTTGACAACCTTAGTTGCCGTAAGTATGAACAGTGTAGTATCAGAGTGGTTGTACGATTTCAGATATTCGGAGGTTCTTTTTTGACATTTCGTACGGAGGCGTGCAAGGGTGGTTAAGACAAAAGTACTTTGTACGGAGGACTTCATGATCAGCTTTCGTTGATTCAGCGATTATCATTTACTATTCAGCAGATGATAAAGTTCAGCGATAGCTGAAGTCTTGTACTTGATACTTCACGTTGAGTGGACAAATCTGAGTCTTCGATGATCCACATCAGTTCATTAGGAGACTTGTCGCTGGTTCTTGAGCTTGATCTTCGACTTCAGCGTAGAACCTTTGTTGACGTGAAACTTGTCTTCAGGGATCATAAGTAAACAACTAACTTATCAGCGATCATCATAACGACTGAACAGACTCAGCGCATTAATGATGAACAGTTTCGCTGAATGTTTAATCTAAAGAGCGAGAGTTCCTATCAGCGGTACTGGAAGATCTTAGTACTTATCAGCGATAGTGAAACTCTGATACATATTGTTTACTTACAATTTTCACTAAGTATTTAAGAGAGGGTCATTATCAAATCACTGAGGGTTTGGATCAACAAAATCAAACAGTGGTTTCTGAAGAACCACAAGTGACTCCTGAAATTGTGGAGCTAGTAACAAACGATGAAATCAATACATCACAGAGTCAAGAAGAAACTGATGTTGTTCAACCTAATGAAAGAGTGATCCAAAATCCGATTGTTGATCATATGTCAGTTCCAGAATCTGAATCTGAGAGTGTCGTTGAGTTATCTCCTCCAACTCCAGAAGTGATACCTGTTTCTTCAAGCGAAGCAGAAATACCTGAACCTCCTTCTCGTGTTTTGGAAAGTGTTCAAGAGACAGTTGATCCTCTCCCTCACACAGCAAAATGGACACAAGCACATCCAATTCATCAAATCATTGGTGATCCATCTTCAAGTGTTTCTACAAGATCCAAGTCCGCGACTCCAAATGAATGTTTATTCGCTTGTTTTTTAAGCAATGTTGAACCTTCGAAGGTATCTGAAGCATTGAATGATCCAGATTGGATTATTGCCATGCAGGAAGAGCTAAATCAGTTTGAAGCATTGAAGGTGTGGAGACTTGTTCCAAGGCCGAAAGGAAAAAGCATAATTGGCACTAAGTGGATTTTCAAGAATAAAAAGGATAAAGATGGCATTGTTGTGAGAAATAAAGCTCGTTTGGTAGCGAAGGGTTATCGACAACAAGAAGGTATAGATTACGATGAGACATTCGCGCCGGTTGCAAGATTAGAAGCTATCAGAATGTTTCTTGCTTTTGCAGCTTATCGAGACTTTACCGTATATCAAATGGATGTCAAGACAGCTTTTCTGTACGGGGGACTTAAAGAAGAAGTTTATGTTTCTCAACCAGAAGGGTTTATTAGTCAAGATAAACCTGATTATGTGTATCGTCTTGATAAAGCTTTATATGGTCTGAAACAAGCACCGCGCGCGTGGTACGACGAATTGTCAACCTTTTTGCTTGTATCCGGATTTATCAAGGGAGCTATTCACACAACTTTATTCATTTATCGTGAAAATCATGATATCTTCTTAGTACAAATTTATGTAGATGATATTATATTTGGTGCTACTAACAAATCTTTGAGTACATGGTTTTCTGATCTCATGGCTTCCAGGTTTAAAATGAGCATGATGGGGGAAATTAATTTCTTCCTTGGACTTCAAGTCAAGCAATTACCTGATGGGATATTTATCAACCAGTCAAAGTATGTCTTTGATATTTTGAAGAAATTCAAAATGGATAAGAGCACTACAATTCGCACTCCGATGGCTCATGGTGCAAAGCTTGGTTTAGATCCAGATGGTAAAGAAGTTGATGTTCGAGAATACCGAGGAATGATTGGATCGTTAATGTACTTAACAGCTAGTAGGCCAGACATAATGTTTTCTACATGTTTGTGTGCCAGATTTCAAGCAAAACCCAAAGTATCTCATTGGATGGCAGTCAAGCGAATTTTCAGATATCTGAAAGGAACTCCATATTTAGGTTTGTGGTATCCAAAGAGTTCAGCTTATAAACTAACTGCTTATTCTGATGCAGATTATGGTGGAAGTCAACTGGATCGGAAAAGTACATCGAGTCATGTACAATTACTAGGAGATAGGCTGATTAGTTGGGCGTCAAAGAAACAGAACTGTGTATCAATTTCAACGGCCGAAGCTGAATACGTGGCTGCCGCCAGTTGCTGTTCTCAGGTTCTTTGGATGAAGACACTGTTACAAGATTATGGGTTGCTGTACAAGACAATTCCGATATATTGTGATAGCAAATCCGCAATCGCCATCTCAGTAAATCCGGTTCAGCACACAAAGACTAAACACATCGACATGCGATATCATTTCATAAAACATCATGTGGAAAACGGTACAATCGAATTATATTTCGTACCTACTGACTATCAACTTGCCGATATTTTCACCAAGGCATTGGATGAAAAACGCTTTAATTTTCTTTTATCAAAACTCGGCATGTTGAACTTGAAAGTTTGAACCTTCACAAATTTAATTCAATGAAGTGAAAATATTTCTATTTTCATTCAATGAATAAAATGTGTGTCAAGGGTGATTTTACAAGTAGTTTTGTGATATCTAAGTTTTATTTGCTTCAACTTTCGCTTCTGAAATAAATCGAAAGGTCAGCAAAACATGAATGGAAGTTTGATTCATGCACAAAACTATGTAAATCTAGACTTATATAGACTACGATGCTCACAAAGCCTATTTGTCAGGATGAAGAATGGAAATGAAAATATGAGGGAAGCACAAAGTTTTATAACCAAGTGATTGAGATGCAATAAAAAATTATCATTAAGTTTAAAAGTCTATTCCTGTGGCCTATCTGGTTTGGGAGATTAAGTCCTAAGGGGTACTTGATACCTAGCCCCTAAGATCATTAACTGGTCTGGGATTGGCTGACCCAAATCCTGCTATAGAATCAGATAGAAAGCCATGTTCTACTGGTACAGATGGGATTAGGATATATCGATGTAGCCTTTCTGGTTTGGGAGAGTAAATTCCAAGGGGTGCTCGACACCTATCCCCTAAGGCCAACTGGTCTGGGATTGGCTGATCCAAATCCTGCTATAGAACCAGATAGAAAGTTACGTTTACGGTGTATCTTAGTCTTAATAAACTTTTTGACAAAAAGATGCCAATGTGCACAAAATAAAAGATGCCAATGAGTACACATCTCTTAAATCTTGGGGAAATTACAATGTCGCGATAAACTTATAAATTTGTGGAAATTCTGATTTCAGTCATATAGTGTGAGTAAGAGCAAAGTATTCTTATAAGTTGAAGATGTGCATTTGATTGTTGCTAATCATATTTCACATGCAAGCACACCAAATAGATTTAATAAGTGGTTGAAACTGAACAAATTGTAACTTGATATGCAAACATGACTTGTTTCTGAATCCGAAAGCATACATTTGATGTCATTTGTTTGAAAAACATGTCTACTTTAACTAAGTTGAATTTTATTTGTTCAGTGTTCAAACATTCTATAGTTAGTAGTTATGTTATATAATTTAATGTATTTCAATTTCCGCTACTGATCGTTTAGTGAAATTTTTCATACTGTCATGTGTGGAGTTAATAATATTTTTGAGGGGGAGTGACTTCGAAAGCTAAGCAAACTTTGAGGGGGAGTGAATTCATGGATTATTATTTTGTAGGGAAGAATTTCATAGGTTCTCATTTTGAGGGGGGGAAATTTTTCAGATGCTTGGTACATATCTGACAGTGCACAAATTTCAAATCAGATAAATTGCTCAAGTATTTTTTTTTCAGGTATGTCCTCCAAATGCTAATTTTAATTTGAAAATATCTAATGCATTTGTGTAGGGGGAGTAAAATGAATCTAAAATTCGAAAAATCATTTTTTTTTGAAAATCCATATTTTTTTGAATTTTCATTAAAAATTGATTTTATTAATAGTTTTTTTAAAGGATTTGACCTAAATTTGACTCTCATTCCTTACTTTTTCCCTCTGAGAAGTTTTTTGCGAAATGTTCTTCGGCTTTTGATTGCACATAAGTGATTGTGAGTAAATCATTGCTCTCAGGTATGTTTTCGATCTTAATATATGCTAAGAAAATCATTTCGAGTTCGATTCTTTACAGGGTTTCTCACTTTCAGTTCTGCGATTGTTCTTCTGCTTCATTTTTTTTCGATTTCTAGGGTTTGAATGAAATTTGGACTGATTATGTGGTTAAATAGGGTCGATTTATGATTAGTTTATGCTTACATACTGATTCGACCTCTATTAATCACATATATTAGTTCAATTTTTAGATTTGGTGTTTTTTTTTTTGAACTTTTTTACGATCTTTTTATCTGATTCAAATGAGCTTTGCGCAACCAAAGGATGCGAGTTTCTTACTTTGCGCATCCTCAGGACCCGAAAAGTTCACTTTTCGCTACTGAGACTTGCGAAATACTCTTTTTCGCATCTGTTGCTTGCGAAAAGTTAACTTTCCGCATCTGTTGCTTGCGAAAAATTAACTTTTCGCATCTGTTGCTTGCGAAAAGTTTTCTTTGCGCCTCTTTGGCTTGCGAAATTCTGACTTGGTCATTTTTTTTGAAATTTTGTTTGTTTGTTGTTTTTCGGTTTTATTATATTGTTTATATGTTTCTTTTCTAATATTTTTTTTACTTACTATTTCTATTTTGTGTCCACAATTTCTAGGGGATAAATGGCTTCAGATGATGAGCAAGATCATCAAGTTCAAGAAGGTGAAAATGAGCCTTCAGATCATGTTTCTCGAGACAAACCTCTTCCATCTACTAGATCTTCAGGTGCTGAGTTGTCTGCAAGAAAAAGTACTCCGGACGATATATTTCCGCGAGCAAGTTATATTCGATATTTTTCGAATAATCATTATGTAGATCTCGACCGAATTCATATAAATCCGATTATTCTATCGATTCTTCGAGGTCATCCGATCAGTTATGCGTTAACAGCTCGACATGGAGTTCCTGAAGTCTATCTACAACAAGCGTGGCACTCAATACGGAAGATAGAAAATGTTACACCTCCTCGTTTTGTGATTGAGATAGATCAATTTGAGACGTCTCTGGATTATAGACGTCTTCGGTTAATTTTCCGTCTTCCAGAAGCTAACTCAAGACCAGGTTTTACAGAATTTGAAGACTTTCCTTCAGAAGAAGTTGTGTTAGCTGGTATTCGGGAGTTGGGTTATGTTGGTAATTTGACGATGGTGAGTGATTTTGAGAAGAATCGACTTCCACCAGTCTGGTATGCATTATTCTCGATTATCATCAGATGTTTGACTGCTAAGCATTCTGGTACAGACAATGCCAGTCTTCATTTCTTACGTCTTTTCTATGCCATCATACATGATCTTCATGTCGATTATGCTCTTGTTTTTTGGACCGAGCTGAGTGAGATTGTACACTCAAAGTTTACGAACAAGCATCGTAGCTTCCTGCCTTTTATACGGTTTCTAGAGCTTATCGTATGGAGTATGTTAAGAAGTAACAAGGAGATTCCACGAAGATCTAACTGGCCTATTGCTCCTGATTTTGCTATGGGATACATTCAAAAGCTAAAACGACCGTTTGATCATTTCATGTCTATTCCTCCGGAGCTAATTCAGAAATATGCTGATCCAGAAGATGAAGCGGTTATTGACTACTGTGAAGAGCATGGCATAGAACTTCAGCATCAGAATATTCAGGATGAAACTGCACAAGAAGATCAAGAACATCAAAGTGAAGAAGAAGTTGAATCAAGCAGTTCTGAAGATGATGATAGTAATGAAGAAGCAGATGATGAAGAAGAAGCAGATTATGAAAATGAAGCAGATGATGATAATAATGATGATGATAATTGTAGAACACAAGATCAATGAAGAAGAAAGTGAATTTGATAGAGAGAAAAAGTAGAAACTGTGTATCTCTGATATTAGCAAAAGTTATACAAAACAAGGAAGGAAAGGGTATTTATACCCTTGACTTAGAAAGTCAAACTATCTAAAAGAAAGCTACAAGCTTACATAAATACACATTGATTACAACATAAAATGTTCTAACAATCTTCCCCTTTGTAATCAATGGCGCTGGAATAGAGTTCTTTGACGATTCAATCCAATAAGAACTTCCAAGCGTCTTAGTACCCTTCTGAACTCCAATCTGGTTTCAAGAGTCTCAAAAACTCTTCGAAGAAGAGAGATTCTTGGAGTTTCAGTTCCATATCTTTGTTGAGAATCCGAGAGTGTCTTCAAAACATCATTCAGATGACGTTCTACTTGCATCCGAATGACCTTCAAAGTACCGTCTGAATATTTGCCGATCTCATCGAATCTCAAGAAAAGACGTTCTCTTTGCTGATTTTGATAAACTATCCCATAAGGATCTTCAACGATCGTGAACAGAGGAATGACATCGAGGTTGGGAAAACGTCGATTTGGACGGGTAACATTAACCACAGGTTGATGGCTTTCCAAGGCCATCTGGAAATCAAATACTCTATAAAACCGAATAAGACGCCTGATAAATCTTCTTAGTGCATCCATCGCCCTGAGAATGTCGTCGTTCCGAATTGGCATCTCCCGAAATTGTTGATACATGACTTCAATATCATCAATGTTCAGATCATCTAGATCAGCTTCGCTGAATTGATAAGTCTTGCAGTCACGTCTTTCCACAAAGAAAACCGGATAGAATATCCTAACAAATGTACGCATCTCGACTCTTAATATTCTAACAATGCCATGCTTAGAATATGTAGCAAGTCTACCTTGACGATGATGCTTGATGAACATGAAGAATTCATATTGAAACCATTCCTTTTCTTTCTCAACTCCAAGAATGGCAAAGAGATTCACGTGTCTTCTTTTCCTGACAATGAATTTGAGTTCAATGTCTTCAAGAAAAGCAGAACGGATTCTTGTAGCTTGATGCCTAGCTTCTAACTGTTCAAGTCGATCTACTCGATCCATACCAGGACCAGGATGAAGAATTTGAGGAGCAATACCAGAAAGATCAAGAACTTCTGCAGCTGCCCTTTGTCTAGCTCTTTCCCAAGCTTCAGATCTAGAAGATTTTCTACGAGGTCTCGATGACTCTCCACTTTCGAAAGTACTCGGAGGAACAGTGGAAGTCGGAGCATCAGAAGAAGGATCAACAGAAGGAGTAGCCGTTTTAGGCACTTCAGGAACTTCTGTATAAGCAGGATCTTCAAAGGAGGCAGGTACCGTAGATTCAGGAATAGGATATCTAGGAATAGACAGATCAGGAAGATCTTCATAAAGAAATTCTGATTTCTCTAAATCTTTCTGATCCACAAAAGACTCACTTTGATCAGAATCTTCAGAATCTGAAATGACCACAATGTCATCTAAATCTTCTTCTTTTACTTTCCAAGCTTTCTCAAACTTTGTATTGTCATCATCATCCGAATTGATCTCTATGAAGTTAGCAAAGAAACTCCGCATTTCTTCTCTAGATTCATTATCTGTCGCTTCAGGAACTTCCATAGAAATTGGCTCAGTATCTGGATTTAAATGAATAACCATCTGAAGATGATTAACATTTTCTGGTTCAGTATAGTTTAGCTGAGAAGCTAAGATAGCCGGATCAATCCTATTCATCATTTCTTCAAGAATAAGCTCTGGATGTGCTTCTCGTTGTCTTTCTACTTCAGCTTCGTCCTGACTATTAACAACACAGTCCAGAAGTATATCAAGCATATCATTTACAATTTCAAATACATCATCATCTTCTACTCTAAATTCATCAATATCATCATCTTCAACAACAGCAATAGATTCAACAACATCAGCCTGCTCAGCACCGGTTCTTTCTCTTTCTTGAGTAGCTTGAACAGCAGTATCAACAATAACTTCAGCAATAGTTACACTTTCTACTCTTTGTCTCTTTGAGTTCTCCCCCTCATGGCCTTGATGATCCGGGTCATCATGGTCATGTCGCCGTTTAAGAGACGAAATAGCAGCAGTTTGACAGGTTTCTTCATGCTTTGCTACTCGATCAGAAAGCGACGATAGCGCGTCTGTCATTAAAGAAATTCCCTTTTCGATGCTGGAAAGACTTTCCTGAATAGTAGACGTGAAAGTATGAAATTCAGTAGAAAGAGAATCAACTCGAGCTTCATGACGCGAAAAGCTAGTTTCTGAAGGAGGCGGAGGTGGAGGCGGAGGCTGAGTTTGATGAGGCTGAAAATTTCTCAGTAGAGACATGAGATTTAAATCTTGCTGATCTGGCGGAGAAACAGATAATAATCTGGCATAAAATGCATCTGATAGCTCTGTGAGAGAAGAATCTTCAAGAAACATACCTTGAATACCTTGATGAGCTGACTGATCTCTGAAAGAAGGGCGAACAGACATAGAAGGCGGAGGCTGACTGACTGGAGGTGGAGTGGAAATAACAGGACAACCCGACGGCTGATCAGATGGTTCTCGGATAATAACCCCTGTCGGACGTCTGAAAGGAGGCACAACTGGAAAATTCTGAGCCTCAGATAGCTTACCTTTACCTTTCAAGAAGGCTCTTGCCTTAGCTAACTGATCCTGCTTTTCCTTTTCCATTTGTTCTTCCATTTGTCTAACAATATCTGCCCCAGATATCATATCAGTACCTTCGATATTATCAATCACTTGCTGTATATCTTCCCTTGGTGAAGCCACAGAAGCAGTAACATGTGCAGAAGCAATACCCGTTTCCTGAGCTGCCCGAATATCAAGTTCATCCACTTCTAAGTGACCAACATGAGAATCTATGGGTATCGTTTCGGAAGACTCAGCAGTATGAGTTACTGAAATCCCTTCTACAATAGGTTCTCTAAAAGAATAATCTCCAGTATCCATCCTATTTCCCCCATGACCTTCATCATCATCACCACCATCATCATCATTACCCTCAGAACCATCACCATTATCATATGTGTCTTCTTCTTCTGCACTATCTGACTCAGAGCTACAAGACTCAGCATGTTCTTCTTCAGCTGGATGCTCTTGCTCTGCTTCTTCATTCACATCTTGAGCAACTCTAGATGGAATCACAATCCCGTGCTCTTCACAATAAGATCCAACAGCATCATCTTCTGGATCAGCGTAATTCTGAATAAGTGCAGGAGGAATAGGCATACAAACATCAAACGATCGCTTCAGCTTTTGTATATAAGCCATTCTGTAGTCTGGTGCAATGGGCCAATTGTTTCTGCGAGGAATCTCTCTGTTGCTTCTAAGCATACTCCTCACAATTAAGGACAAGAATCTGATGTTTGGTAAGAAATTTCTGGACTTGTTAGTCACCTTCCAATGAACTATCTCACTGAGCTCGGTCCAAAAAATGATGGCGTAATCAACATGAAGATCATAGATGACAGCATGAAATAAACGAAGAAAATGCAAGCTTGCATTATCTGTACTCGTAGCCTTGGCTGTCAAACATCTAATGATCACAGAGAAAAGCGTGTACCATGGAAGTGGTAATTTGTTCTTCCTGAAATGACTAACCATAGGTAACTCTCCGTCATACCCCAATGCTCTAATCCCAGCTAGAACTTCTTCCTCAGGTGGATACTCTTGAAATCCCGACATTCCTGCTCTGGAATTTGCTTCTGGAAGATTAAGTATCAGACGAAGACGTGCGTAATCCAGATATGTCGTGAACTGGTCAATCTCAATGCTAAATCTGGGAGGCGAGACATTCACAATCTTCGTAATTGAATTCCATGCCTGTTGAACATAAACTTCCGGTACGTCGCATCGAACCGATAAAGCATATGAAAGAGGATGCCCTAGAAGAATCGAACGAATGATCGGATGAATATCTATCCGATCGAGTTCCACATAATGATTGTTCGGAAGATAGTTGATGTAATTATCTCTTGGAAAAACATCATTCGGAGTACTTCTTATGGAAGAAAGATCAGCACCAGAAGATCTTTGAGAAGGAAGAGGTCTCTCCCTCGAAATTTGTTCTGAAGGATCATGCTCTCCTTCCTGAACCTCCTGTTCATGTTCTTGAACATCATCAGAAGCCATCAAATCTGTGAAAGATATTCATTTAAGACAAGAAATATTAGTAAAAACAGATAAAAGAAACAAAGTGTAAAACAAATTGCTTAAAAAAAATTTGAAAAAAAAAAACTTGAAAATTTTCCTAAGTGTAGGTTTTCGCAATGCACTGAGGCGAAAAGAGAAGTTTTCGCAATTAACTGTTGCGAAAAGTGAAGTTTGCGCAATGAACTGCTGCGAAAACTTAGACTTAGAAAAATTTCGACACACACACAAGGAATTCGCAAAGGACTATTGCGAAAAGAGAGGTTTTCGTAATAGGTAATTGCGAAAAGTGAGGTTTTCGTAACTGCCTATTGCGAAAAGTTGAGTTTTCGCAATAGATCATTGCGAGTTCTTGAGTTGAATGATGCGAAAAGTAAACGAACAGATCAAAAAACTCAAAATTATCCTAAAATTAAAGAAGAACTCAGATCGAAAACTATTCTAAATGCTTTTAAACACTAAAACGAACATTAAAACACACTTTTAAGCATCTAATTTGAGTTAAACCCTAGAAAATGAAAAATGATCATGCGAACAGATGATAAAACAGATTTTAATGGATGAAATTAAACAAGAAATCGAACATATACGGATATAATATCAAGGATTAAAGGTTCGAAATCTTACCTGATAAGATGCACTCACTAAATCACACTGAAAAGAGGAAGTCAGAAACCGATTTCGCAAAAAATGAGAGAAGATGAACAGTAAGAAAATTCAAAACCGGGAAACTAAAGTCAAAATTGATCAAACTTTCTTTTAAACCCTTTTTCTAAAAAAAATCATTATTTTATAAAATACCAAAATACAATTATATTTATAATTTTTAGTATTTCAAATAAAAATAAATTTTCTTATTTAAAGAAAACTTATTAATTTTCAAAATATCAAAAATTATTAATATATTTGATTTTGAAATCTTATATAAAAATAATGACTATGTTCAATAAAATCCTTTTTTACCTGTTTTCTCCCCCTACACAAATGCATTAAAAATTTTACAATTAACATCTGCATTTAGAAAACATACCTGAATGATATCTCAGAGATTTATACCTGAATTGATATTTGGTGATGAAAAAATATCAGATATAAATCAGATATCCAGATTCTCTCCCCCTCAAATGAAGAACTATTCTCTTCTTCTTTCAGTTTCAGATGCAAATAACTTCTCTCCCCCTCAAAATTTGCTTATCAAACCAATCTGTATTCTCCCCCTCGAATAAAGCAGAGACTCCACACATGACAGTTAATTACTTCAAAAAAAGTGTCAACTATGATCAAAGAAATACAAAGATTTATATTTAATATCTACTGAATAAAAATGTTTGAACACTTAACAAATGAAATTCAAATCAGTGAAAATAATCATATTTTTCAATCACAGATGACATCAAATACATGCTTCCAGATTGAAAACCAAGTCATGCTTGCATACCAAGATGATATAAGTTCACTTTCAATCCCCTTAGATAAACTAATTGGTGGGTTAGCATGTGAATTAAGATTAGCAACAAGCAAATGCATTTCATAGACATAAAAGATTACTTTGCTCAGACTCACACTATTTATCTGAAAAAACTGAATTTCCACAAATTTATAAGTTTATCGCGACATTGTAATTTTCCCAAAGCTTATAGAGATGTGTGCTCTTTGGCATCTTTTATTTTGTGCACATTGGCATCTTTTAATCACAAGGTTTATCAAAATCCAGATACATCGTAAACGTAACTTTCTATCTGGTCCTATAGCAGGATTTGGGTCAGCCGATCCCAGACCAGTTGGTCTTAGGGGCTAGATAACAAGCACCCCTTGGGACTTACTCTCCCGAACCAGAAAGGCTACATCGATATGTCTAAATTCCATCTGTACCAGTAGAACATGGCTTTCTACCTGGTTCTATAGCAGGATTTGGGTCAGCCAATCCCAGGCCAGTTGGCCTTAGGGGCTAGGTGACAAGCACCCCTTGGAACTTAATCTCCCAAACCAGATAGGCCACAGGTACAGACTTTCAAACCAAATGATGTTTTTTTTATTGCATCTCTTTTCGCTTGGTTCAAAAACTCTGTGCTTGGCTCATATCTTCATTTCCATTCAATTAACAAAATCATAGGCTTTTTGAGCATTATAATCTTAAAACATCTAGATTTACACTAAATTGCGCTTATATCTATGTTTCAATCATGTGTCACTTACCTTTCGATTTGACTTAGAAGCGAAATATGAAACATAATATATCTCAACATATCACAAGACTACTTGACTAACAATCCTTAACATATATTTTATTCACTGAATTGAAAATAGACAAATTTTCACTTCTTTGAATAAAATTTGTTAAAAATCAAACTTTAAAATTCAACATGTCGATCTTTGAAAGTAGAAAATTGAACCTCTTTTCATCCAAAGCTTTGGTGAAAAGATCGGCAAGTTGATATTCAGTATGTACAAAATATAACTCTATTGTACCTTTTTCCACATGATCCTTTATGAAGTGATAACGCATGTCAATGTGCTTTGTCTTGGTGTGTTGGACCGGATTCACGGAAATAGCGATCGCCGACTTGCTGTCACAGTATATCGGAATCGTTTTGTAAAACAAGCCGTAATCCTTCAATTGTGTTTTCATCCATAGAACTTGAGAGCAGCAACTAGCCGCGGCAACATACTCTGCTTCGGCAGTTGAAATGGATACACAATTTTGTTTCTTGGAAGCCCAGCTAATTAATCTATCTCCGAGAAACTGGATATGGCCTGAAGTGCTTTTCCGATCCAATTGACTTCCTCCATAATCTGCATCAGAATAAGCAGTTAGTTTGTAATCAGAACTCTTAGGATACCATAAGCCTAAGTACGGAGTTCCTTTTAAATATCTGAAAATCCTCGTCACTGCTGATCGATGCGATTCTTTGGGATTTGCCTGAAAACGCGCACATAAGCATGTAGCAAACATTATGTCCGGTCTACTTGCTGTAAGATACATTAGTGAACCGATCATGCCTCGATATGAGCGAACATCCACAGCTTTACCATCCGGGTCTAAACCAATCTTCGATCCATGAGACATCGGCGTTCGCATAGTCGTGCTTTTGTCCATCTTGAATTTCTTCAAAATGTCAAATACGTACTTGGATTGATTGATAAAAATGCCATCCGGAAGTTGTTTTACTTGAAGTCCAAGGAAGAAATTAATTTCTCCCATCATGCTCATTTTAAACCTTGAAGACATAAGATCTGAAAACCAATCAGATAAAGCTTTGTCAGTAGCACCAAATATAATGTCATCTACATAAATTTGTACTAAGCAAATATCAAGATTTTTACGAAAAGTGAACAAAGTAGTATCAATTGCTCCCTTGGTAAAACCATTTGTCAACAAGAAGGTTGACAATTCATCATACCACGCCCGTGGTGCTTGTTTCAAACCATATAGAGCCTTATCAAGAACGTAGACGTAATTTGATTTGTTTGGATCGACAAACCCTTCATGTTGAGATACGTAAACCTCTTCCTTGAGTGCTCCATATAGAAACGCGGTTTTGACATCCATTTGAAATACTTTGAAGTTCCGAAAGGCAGCAAAAGCAAGAAACATCTGAATAGCTTCAAGGCGAGCCACTGGCGCGTATGTCTCATCATAATCGATACCTTCTTGTTGTCTATAGCCTTTTGCAACAAGACGAGCTTTATTACGAACCACAATACCATCCTTGTCCTTCTTGTTCTTGAATATCCACTTAGTGCCTATGATACTCTTTCCCTTTGGCTTAGGCACAAGTCTCCACACCTTTAAGGCTTCAAACTGATTGAGTTCCTCTTGCATCGCAATTATCCAATCCGGATCCATGAGAGCTTCTGAGACTGTAGATGGTTCTATGTTACTCAGAAAACATGCAAACAAACATTCGTTTGGTGTCGCGGATTTGGATCTAGTTGAAACACTAGCCGATGGTTCCCCAATAATCTGATGAACATGATGAGCTTTTGTCCATTTGGCCGTGTGAGGAAGAGGATCAATTGTTTCTTGAATACTTTCTAAAATCTGAGGTGGAGGATCTGGAATGTCACCTTCGGAAGAAGAAATAGACACGATTTCTGTTATCGGAGGAGAAATCTCATTAATACTCCCTGATTCTGATATTTCGACTAAAGGAGGATCAACAGATGTAAGTGGAACAACAACTTCAGATTGTTGAACAACTTCAGTTTGTTCTTCTGCTTGAACAAGTGGTGACTGGATGTCATCATTTGTCACCGGTGATTCAACCTTAGATACAACGAGATGTGGTGTTTCAGAAACCACATTTTGTACTTCTATAACTGGTGCCTCTTGTTCAGGAACAGGTGGAACAACATCTTCTGTTGATTGAGTTGCAGCGGAAGTGTTTGTAGATGTGTTCACATTTTCCTGATTCATCAAGTTAGAATCATTATTAGATTTAGGCACATAATCATAGAAATTTTCAAATAATAAATCAAGATCTGTAAGAATAACAGAGTTAGAAAGATGATCCTGATTTGACATTTGAGAAACATGTTCTGAACTGACTTGTTCAGAAGCTAAAACCCCTGAAAGATCGGGTTCCGGTCCTGATTGGCCGGAAGCCATTGCTTCAGATTCATCGAAATGAATATTAACGCTTTCAATCACTTTTCTTGGATCTAAAAGGAACACACGATATGACGCAGAATTTGAAGAATATCCCAAAAAGATTCCCTCATCAGCTTTCGGACCAAACTTGTTTAGATTGTCCCGATCATTCAACACAAAGCACTTACAACCAAAAGCCCTAAAATATTTCACGTCTGGATTTATCCCATTCATGATCTCATACGGAGTCTTGTTGAAGCGCCTATGAATGATTGACCGGTTCTGAGTATGACATGCTGTGGAAACCGCTTCAGCCCAGAGAGATAGAGGAAGTCCCGAATAAGCAAGCATCGTTCTGGCCGATTCTACAAGTGTTCTATTCCGTCTCTCCACGATCCCATTTTGCTGAGGAGTTCTCGCGGCAGAGAATTGCTGAGTAATTCCATTTTCTTCATAGAACTCTTGTAGAACACTGTTCTTGAATTCTGTACCGTTGTCAGAACGGACAGTCTTAACCGGTTTCTGCTTATTGGTTTGAAAAGTCTTGATAAGAGTGATGAGAATCTCCGGGGTTTCATCTTTAGATTTGAGAAATTTGACCCACGTGTAACGAGAATAGTCATCAACTATCACCAAAACATATCTTTTCTTCCCAATGCTCCTAGTCTTCATCGGTCCGCACAAGTCAACATGTAAAATATCAAGTATGTCCTTTGTGCAAAAATCAGGATTCGGTTTGTGGGAGGCTTTCTTCATCTTTCCTTTTTCGCAGTCATGACATAAATGATCCTTTTGGAATTTCAAAGACGGAAGACCTCGAACCATATTACCTCTTGCAAGTCTGTCCATATAATTGAAGTTGAGATGAGCTAGTCGTCGATGCCAAAGCCAACTTTGATAAACAGAAGCTTTCGAGAGAAGACAAATATCTGATGGAGAGTTCACCATATTTAGATCTATCGTATACAAATTGCATCTCCTCTTTCCAACAAGAAGTTCCTTGCCATCTTCATTCTTTACAGCAACTCTCTGTTTCTTGAAGCTCACTTCCAGGTCTTTATCACAAAACTGACCAATGCTAAAAAGATTGTACTTCAGCCCGTCGACATAGTTTACTCTCTTGACAGTAACATTCCCTTGCACAATGTCTCCGTATCCAAGAATTTGTGATGTTTCACAATTACCAAATCTTACCTTTCCACATGCCTTTTCCTTAAAATTAGATAATAGAGATCTATTGCCAGTCATATGTTTGGTGCATCCAGAATCCAGATACCACAAACGACTTGGCTGCATATAAGCACATCAAACAAGTTTAGGTACCCATATAGATTTGGGTCCCTTTTTGTTAGTCCTTTTCTTTCTGTTATCTTTGTTCAAGTAATAATAGGCATCAGTCATATTTAAATCTCCATGATTAACTTTAATGTCGTTTTTAGAATGATAACCGTTAGAATGACAACACTCCGAGCAACACATACCAACATTTGCAATATGAATCATTTGCTTTATTGAATATCTGACAAGACTATTACAATCTTTATTCATACAAGCAAATGTATTCTTGTTCCAAATGTCAGATTCTATGTCACTACAAGAAGAAGTTGATGATTCCATCGGTTTGCATTTGGGAATCCACATAGGCTTTCCTTTCTCTTTTAAAGCCCTATCTGAAAAAGAAGAAGTAGAAGAGTCAAATATATTTCCAAAATTAGAAACTTGAGCCTTTGACCTTTTCTTTGATCTTCTTCTTTTACGACGCTTTTTAATATGAATATTTGAATTTGTCGTAAATGAATCGTCTAAAATTTCAAATTTAATCTCTGACATTGAAGACAAACTATCATCGGTAGAATCAAACTTCACATTAGTTTCCTTTAAACTTTCCTTGGAGTTATTCTGTTTTGAAAAATCAGATAAATGACTCAGAAGTAGTTTCAAAAATAGAATCAGAAGAAACTTCCTTAAAATCATATTCAGAAACTACATGTACATTTCTTTTATTTTCCAAATCCTCTAACTTAGATTCCAAATCCTTGATTTTATTTTCAAGACAAACTATCTTAGTTTCTAACACTAACGGAGGAATATACCTTTTAGTATCATACAATACTTCAGATTTATCCTTACTGTCAGTGTTAGTCACATAAGTATCAAAGTAATCATTGGATAAGAAATCTTTATTAGAATCTTTTGGTTTCGAAATGTACTTTGCGTTTTCTCTTGTATACACAAATGGAAGTTGCATTTTGGTAGTAAAATATCTTTTCTCCTTTTCTACTTCCAAAGCTTCCTCTTCATTTGTCCAATTTATTTTAAATTGGGGGGCATATCTTCCTAGATGTAGAAAATCAAAATCGTAAAGCGTTGGAACTTTTTCTTTCGCATCATCTAGAAAATGCGGATTTTCAAAACCTAAACCCCATTTTTCTTTAATAGCATTATAACTCCTCGGTTTGTTCAAATAAACAGTTTGTTTCGTTTGACCCCGAACATACAGTTTTTCCTCAAGTTCATTGATCTTATCTGAAAATTCATCTTTTTGGTTGGTCATAAGTCTCAAAGATTCCTCTTTCATTTTTATGATATATTCTGAATCTTCTATTTTATTTTTAAACATATTTTCCATGTTAATCAAAATTATTTTATTATCTTCGATTTGAACATTAAGCGATTTGATTAACTTTGATTGATCATGAATAATGTCTTTTTCAGATAGTCTTTTAGATCGGAGAATCCGGATAGCTTTAACGACATTTTCCATTTGAGATGATATGAAGTTATAATCAAAATTAGAATGTACCTCAGATTCATCTGATGAAGTATCATCCTCCTGCTTTTCATCATCTGAAGCATCATCTTCCACAAAGCACATAGCGGCCGTCTCCTCATTGTTAGATTCATCATCAGAGAAATCAAGAAAGTACTCTTCTTCCACAAGCAGAATGTTTCCATTTTCTTTCTTCTCAACAAGATCCAATTTCTTCTTGTAGTACTGAGAATCTCTGACAACTTTGACTCTACAGTCTTTGGCCATGTGCCCAGTCTTACCACATTTGAAGCAAGTGATGATTGGCTTCTTCAATTCTTCAGCCTTTGGAATATACTTCTTTGGAGGATCAGCTTGAGGAGTGTAGGAAGAGCTTTCATTGAACTGTTTTCTTGGCCCTGAAGAGAAACGTTGATTATTGTTGCCTGACTTGTATTTCTTTTGAAAGTGTTGTGTCAACAATATCATTGCTTTTTCCAACTCTTCTCTGTCATCGTCCACATTTCCATCAAAGGCATGTTCTACCAACGACTTCTCAGCAAGTTGCTTGGCCAACAATGCAATCGGATCTTCTGATTTACCTTTAGCTTTCTTATCAATCTTTGCCTTCTTCATTAGAACCAAATCCTCATCCACCATCAATAATTCATACAGCTCTTGAATCTGCATCTTAGATATCCCAACATCATTCCTTAACCTATGACATGTCTTACTCCATTCTGGTTGAAGAGAATTCAGAAACTTCAGATTGACTTCCAATTCTGATTTAACCACCTTGATCTTGTACAGATTATTGATGACTCCCCAAAATCTATCAAATGTGCTCTTTAACGACTCATTCTCCAATGCTTTGAAACTTTCAAAACTGTTCATGTAACGAGTTTGTCGCAACTGAGTAGAAACGACAGATCCCAACATTATCTTCTCTAATTGAGCCCACATCAAAGTAATGTTATTTCGATAGCAGTCAATCCTGTTGTATATGAAATTTGGTAAAGAAAGGATCAGGTATGACTTGGCATCTTTATCTGCTTGCTGTCTAAGGATTTCCTCCGGTGTATAATCAGTCTCTTTCTTTTCTTCACGAGTTGCCGGAGTAGTAGATGTAGCAGGAATCTCAATAACAGGTTTAACAAACGGGCCTTCCATCAAAGACTTCATTATATTCACACCGTTGCTTTGAAACTCGATAAAGTTGAGAAATCTATCACGCCATTGAGAAAACTCGTTTTCATTTATGAGCACCGGTGGCCGAGTGTTAGAGCCCAAAGTCATCATTATGTCATTCTTGAACATCATATCTTGATTTGCCATTGTAAAACAGAGGTTTGGGTTAGAAACGAAAGGATTCGGAAAAAATGACAAAGGAACAGTTTTCGCAACCAACTAATGCGAAAACCACAAAGTTTTCGTAAGCAAAGGACACGAAAAGTTGAAGTTTTCGCAATTGACAGATGCGAAAACTAGACTTAGAAAGAAATTGAAGATCACTGAGGTTTTCGGGACAAAGGATTGCGAGAAGTGACAGTTTTCGTGACAAAGGAATGCGAAAAGATACTGTTTTCGTGAAAACGGAATGCAAGAAGTCACTGTTTTCGTAACAGTGGCTTGTGAAAAGTTATTGTTTGCTTAACAGTGGCTTACGAAAAGTCACACTTGGTTCCTGAAGAAGATCACGGATGATGAACTTGCGAGAACCTGATGAATCTTGCGAAAACCTGATGAATCTTGCGAAAACCTGAGATCTTGCGAAAACCGAACGAAAAATCCCAAACACGTCTGAAATCTGAAAGGATTAGCACGAAAATTCACAGATATGCTCGAAAATGCAATCTAATCACTTACTCTCTTTTACACAAACTCTGAAAACCTCTGAATCAAAAATACGCAGATCGAACAGAAGCCAAAAACGATAAACCAAAATCTGATGAAATCTTCAAAATTGAAGATCAAAAACACGATTAATCGAGAAATTTCCTTCACAAACAATGTTCTATATCTGAATCCGAATCAAATGAACCTAATCCCCAAGCAATTCGATCAGAAAATCGGATTTTTGAAAAAAATCTCAAGAAAACGAGATTTCTTGATGAAAATCAAGAAATCAATCAAATTTCCTTGACAAATCTCTGCAAAAATCGATCACTGATAATCAAATAGACTCTCGATTCTTCACACAGCTCTGATACCAATTGTAGAACACAAGATCAATGAAGAAAAAAGTGAATTTGATAGAGAGAAAAAGTAGAAACTGTGTATCTCTGATATTAGCAAAAGTTATACAAAACAAGGAAGGAAAGGGTATTTATACCCTTGACTTAGAAAGTCAAACTATCTAAAAGAAAGCTACAAGCTTACTTAAATACACATTGATTACAACATAAAATGTTCTAACAATAATGATGGAAATGGTGGTGGTATGAATTTCGGTAAATCGGTGTTTAGAGAACCTATTGTTGAGGCCGGACATTCATCTGTAAGAGATTTTTTGGAACGGAACACGGTTGATACTTCAGAGACTATTTCGATAAACCCAAACGTGGTGAATATTGAAGTAGATGAGCTCGATCTTAGAGCTGCCAGGGCATCTGTTCAAGAAGTTACTACTACAGTTCAAGAAGTTACTGATTCAGTTCAAGAAGCAACAAATACAGTTCAAGGAACGTCAGGTACCATGACAGGTGATGAGTTTTTAAGGCAGATGCGAGAACGGATGGATGCTCAAAGAGATGAACAGTTAATTAGAACGAAGGCGATGCTGAAAGGCAAAGGGAAGATGTCAGAAATTCCTGAAATTCCTTTTGAGATTCCTTTAAGAAGACCGACTGGAGTTGTTATTCAGGAACCGTCATCTCAACCGTCGGGTCGTCCAGTTCCTCAACCGCCTATAATTCCCTCTGTTTAAGATCCACCTTCTTCTCATCAAAATCTTGCGGATATTTCGTTGACGGAACTTTCAGATGCTTTCTATGCACGTTTATTGTCGGTTTCACCTCCAGAGCATCAAGACAAGGACTTGATTACTCTGGTTTGGGATTTCCAACCAAATCAGCCTCGGCCTTCCTCTACGACTCAGACTTCCGTACTTGAAACTAGAGTTTCTTCCTTGACAGAAGAATTTCACTCATTCAGATCTGATGTCCTTACTAGCTTATCCGATATTAAAACAGGTATAACTTTGATGACGGAAGCACTTTCTACACTTTCTAATCGGGTAGCAAAGCATGAAGAAACTTGTTAGACTGCCGCTCTTTCGTCTCTTAAGCGAAGACATGACCAAGATGATTCGGATCATCAAGGCCATGAGGGGGAGAGTTCAAAGAGACAAAGAGTAGAAGAAATTGTACATGTTGAATCTGCTGAAAAAGTTGTTGAAGATACGGCAAATGAGGATAGGGCAAACGAAGAAAGAGAGAAAGAAGCTTATCCAGAAAGTATAGTTGATGAGTTGTTAGATGAAATAGATTTGACGGCAATGGCTTCCGAGGTTAATTATTTTGTGCCAGAATTTGTGAATAATCTGCAACTCGTGGTGTATGTAGATCCAGATTCTGCACCGGTGTCTATAGAAAATCAGGAAACTTCTCACGTGCATGAGTCTGAAGATTATGATGATATGCGCAACTTCTTCTCCAACTATGTCGAGATAGATTCTGATGATGACGTCCAGAGAAAGTTTGATAAGTTCTGGAAGATAAAAGAAGAAGATCAAGATGATATAATTGTCATCTCAGATACTGAAGTGGATGTAGAAGTTGATGAAAAAGACATTAACATTGTTAATATGCTATATGGAGATCTTTCTGATAATGAAGATGTGAGTCATCAATCTACTATAGTACACTCACCAATTCAAGGTCCCGGAATTTCTGTTCATCCAATTCCTTCAGTTGTTTCTGACTCTCCAGCTCCGACCACCACTATTCCGAAAAATACTTTTATTCAGGGTGAGTCGTCTAGAGCAAATCAAGAGGTTCCTGATCCGTTTCTGAATGTTCCACCTAGCATTCTTCAACCAGGTCCAGCTTTGGATAGACAACAGCGTTTGCAAAGACTTGAAGAAAAATTTCAAGTCACCAGAATGAGATCTTCTTTTCTTGAAGACTCAGAACGCAACTTTTATGTCAAGAAAAGAAGGAGAGTTAATGTTCATGCCATTCTGGGGATTGAGAAAGAACCGGCCTGGTATCAATACGAATATCTGATGTTTATCAAATGTATTCGTAAAGGAAGACTTCTGGTGTTCTCAAAGCATGGAATCATAAGGGTACTTAAGGTGGAGATAGCTAGTTTTGTCAGAATTTGGTATCCTATATTTTACGTTGAACGTCAAGACTGTCAGAGATATCAGTTTTCTGAAGCAGACTTCAATGATCTTTCAATTGATGACTTTGAGGTAATGTATCATCAATTTCGAGATATGCCTGTTCGCACTGATGATATCCTCAGGGCTTTGGAAGCAGTCAAGCGTTTCCTACGAAGACAAGTTAGATTCTATAGATACTTTGACTTCCAACTTGCTATCGAAAGCTTCCAACCAGTTGTCAATGTAAGAAGACCTGATAGAGATTTACCAAATATTGACTGCTATCCACTATTCACTATTCTTGAAGATCCTTATGGCGTTGTGTATATAGATCAATCTGGTGTTAGACGCTTTCTCATATTTGATGAGATTGGTAAGTATTCAGACGGTACTTTGAAGATTATCCGATTACAATTAAATCACAGATTGAAGGAAGCTTTGGAGAAGCTTTTGGAGACAAGAAGAAATTTGTACCAGGTTGATAATGCTGAGATCAGACTTTTAAGGAGAGCAATAGAGACGATTGATACAAGATTGAACTTTCGGTTGACTCTAAGACGTTTGGAGATTTTGATTGGCAAGAATCGCCAACACAGAAGATTCGAGCGCCCTTGATTACAAAGGGGGAGATTGTTAATGCTATAATATGTTGTAATCAAGGCTTTTTATATATTAACTTACTTTCCTTTAGTTTGACTTTGTAATAGTTAAGGTATATAAACCCTTTGTAAGCTTTTGCATCATAACAGTTCTTAATAGAGATGACATACTTTCTCTCACTTGAATTTCTCTCTCTATCTTGAAAGATCTTGGATTTACACCACCCCATCTTCATCCTTCTTATTTCTGAAGACCCATTTAGTTTCTATGGCTTGTTTTCCTCGTGGCAGAGGAACTAAAGTCCAGACTTTGTTTCGAACTGTAGAAGCTCTTCTTGCATAGCGTCTACCCAGTTTGGGTCGTCAAGGGCTTCAGAGATCCTTTTTGGCTCGATCACACTAATAAAGTTTGTAAAGAAACAAAAGTTAGCAGTGGCAGATCTTGTTTTTACCTTTTTAGAAGGTTCACCGATTATTAGATTTGGAGGATGGCTCTTTGTCCACTTTGTTGTTCTTGGGAGATGGTCATCGATTTCATCAAGTTGATCTTCAGAGGTTTCTAATTGTTGTTCTGGTACAACCTCTGTCGTAGGCTTTGCTTTCGTGCTTGATCCTACAGCTTGTGGGATGATTGGAATGAATGGTGGAGTTTGTTCCTCTGAGGAAGTAGAGACTAAGTCCTCTTGTTCCTCTGTTATTGGTTCCTCTGTGGTTTCTGGAGTTGGTTCTTCAGTAGCTTATGTGGTTGTTTTCCTTGTTGTATTATCTTCTGTTGGCTCCCCCTCAACATTTGCATCTGTATGATTAACAGAGGAA
Organism: Saussurea involucrata; assembly: GCA_033807775.1. Lineage (NCBI taxonomy): Eukaryota > Viridiplantae > Streptophyta > Magnoliopsida > Asterales > Asteraceae > Saussurea > Saussurea involucrata. Next base: position 142,893,345 of record CM066320.1, read on the forward strand.
GATGAATTATTTAAGGGACCAGTTAGAGATATACCCATCGCGTTCTGGCTGGCAGAAGATGATTCTCCAGAGGCTCTGACGGCTCCAGCAGAGGGATCAATGTCGTCTTGAAGCAGAGGGATCAATTCTTCTCTTGTTTTTGAGATGCCCGAGGATTCCCCTTTTAGACCGGGTTCTGAACTGATTTGTTTAGAAGTCTTCTTGAAGGTATCGTCAAAAGAAACATTTATGCTTTCTACGATCGTTCGAGACCGCAGAAGATAAACTCTGTAGGCCTTTGAAGTTGCAGAGTATCCTATGAACTTGCCTTCATCTGCCTTTACTTCAAACTTTCCTCTTGCTTCTCTATCATTTAAGACGAAGCACTTGTATCCAAATACATGGAAGAACTTGATGTTTGGTCGTCTTTTGTTGATCAAATGATATGGTGTTTTGATGTGTCTCTTTACGATGGTTGATCGATTTTGGGTATAGCAAGCGGTTGATACTGCTTCTGCCCAAAATGTCATTGGTAATCCACATGCGGTTAGCATAGTTCTGGCGGCCTCCACAAGCGTGCGATTCTTTCTTTCGACCACGCCATTCTGTTGTGGGGTGCATGCAGCAGAGAAGTTTTGTGAAATTCCTTCTTCTGTAAGATAGGCTTCAATGATAGAGTTTTTGAATTTTGTGCCATTGTCGCTTCTCAGTTTCTGAATCCTGCACTCATACAGAACTTGGATTCTCTTCATTAAATTTATCAGTATGTTTGTAACATCTGATTTCTTTCTGATAAATTCAACCCATGTAAATCTTGAGAATTCGTCGATCAAAACAAGCAGATATTTCTTTCCACCTAGGCTCTGTGTAGATATTGGACCACAGAGGTCAACATGTAGCATGTACAGAGGTCTAGGGCAAGATACATCAGTTTTGCCTTTATAGGAAGCTCTTTTGAGTTTTCCCATTTCACAGGCAGAGCATAAATGATCTTTATTAAATTTAACGTTTGGTAGACCTTTTACTAAATCAAGTTTTACAAGTTTATCAAGAGTATGAAAGTTTAAATGGCAGAACCTGTTGTGCCATAACCAGGCTTCTTCGCTTTTGCATGCAACAAGGCAGATTTTGTCTTTCTTGTTCTTTGCATTGAAGTTCATGAGATATAGATCTCCTCTTCTTTCGGCTCGCAGAAGTTCAATTCCTGTGTCCTCGCTCTGTAGAGAGCAAAAGGTTCTTTTGAACATTACGTCGAATCTTGTATCGCAGAGTTGACTAACACTGAGAAGATTGTGTTTAAGGCCATCAACATATGCAACTTTGCATACGGTTATATTTTCCTTCTTTATGACTCCGTAGCCTTTGATGTACCCCTTTTTATTGTCTCCAAAGGTCACAGATCCACCATCGTTCTTTTATTTGTATGTGGATAGAAGACCTCTGTCGCCAGTCATGTGCCTAGAGCATCCGGAGTCTAGATACCAGATCGGCACATACTGCTTCTGCAAGACAATCAAAGAGTTTTAGGTACCCATTTCCACATGGGTCCAGTTTTGTTAGGGGTTTTCAAGTTTTCCTTAGCATTCTTGGTCTTTGTTTTAGCTTCTGTTGAAAAAACATTTTGTTTCTTCTTACCCTTGGATTTATCATTTTCTTTGGGTACAGTAAGATGACAGTGTGGACTTTTGAAGTGTTGGTTTAATTTAAACATAAGATCAAAGCAATGACAGTATCGAATGTTCGAAGAGATTTGCTTGAACTTTTCATTAAATACTGCCAGGATCGAATCTTAACAAGACTAATAATACCTAGAACTCAGAATTAAAGAATCTGCGGAATAGAACTTTAATTCTCACAATCAATGAACAATATATCAGAAAACACACAGCTGTTTGTATTCACTAATTCAACTCACAAGCTTACAACCAAACCTCAATCTTGATGAACAGGCTCAATCAAGACGACTTCTACTTCTCTAGAAATAGGGTTCTAAACCTTGAGGTTAATTCTCTCTAAAACAAAACGTATATCGCGTATATTGTATGTATCACACCTTTCGAATAGCTATCTATCAACATATATTTATACAAAATAGTTACAAGATAACTATCAAAAATAAATTGATCTTCTGAATCTTCTTTAAGCATATCTTCATCCATTCCATCTTTATCTCCAAAAACTTCGCATACCAAACTTATCACATCAGCAGTATTAACTTCAATCAGCATGAGCAGTACTAATATTTTCCAACAACACTAATTCATTCCAGCAGCATTAACTCATTCCAGCAGTACTAACCTTGCTTCAGCAGTATTAATCTATTCCAGCAGCATTAACTTGACTCAGCAGTACTAACCTTGTTCCAGCAGCATTAATGCATCAGCAGTACTAACAGAGTTCCAGCAGTATTAACTTTGTCTTGCAGTAGTAACTATGTTCTGGCAGTACTAACCTTTACTGGCAGTAGTAACTTTGTTCTGGAAGTAGTAATGTTGTTCTGGCAGTATTATCTATACTTAGCAAATCTTCAGTTCCCAACAATCTCCCCCTAACTTGACTTTTAGAAAGAGAAGTCAAGTTCTTCAGATGATGATGCTTCCAAAACTTAATCTTGAACACACAAGTCAGGATTCAATCCCAAACTTTGATTGATGATCCTTCTTACCAGGTATCTTGCCATCTTAGAATCTTTGTTACCCACCAACTTAGCTTTTAGCATTCCATTCAACCTTGTCATGCTGTGCTTGTATATTTTGTCCACCAAATAATACTCATGATATGCATTGTCAAGTGTTATGACATACACACCACAGTTTTCAATAAGCATCCAGTTGGTAACAGCTTGAAATTGCCTTTCTGTCAAATACTTAACTGCTTCTGTATTGAACATTAGACACAAGTATTCAAGTACCATTTTGGTGATGGACATTCCATTCTCAGTCAGCAAATTTCCATAAAGCTTCATTCCCACCTTGAACATATCTTCCAAATCTGATCTAGAGCACATCCTTGTAAGTCTTCCCCATGTAGAACTGACCTCAAACTTCCCATCTGCTCTTTTTACTCTAATGTACTCCTTTCTCCCATCTTTCAAAGTATCCCAGAAGATGATCTCAGGAGCCATAGAAGCTAATGGTTTAACTTTGATTGGACTAGTATCAACCACAGTAATATACATATCACATTGATCATTTGTATGTGATTGTACATTGCTTGGTTGACCTGATGGAGTGGCCACTTCTTCTTCAGCAACTTTATGATCAGATTTCTCTTTCACAACTTCCTCCTTAGCTTCTTCTACACTGGGTTCCACCCTAGGCTTCTTTACAACTTTCTTCTTTGAAGCTATAGACTTTGTTCTTGGTCTTTTGTTTGACACCATCTTGGTTCTTTTGAGTGATTTAACAACTTCATGAATGGTTTCAGCTGTTTCCTTTGTTTCTGCTGCTTCAGGGATGGTTTCTGCTGCATTATGTTTTTCAGCAACATTAACCATTTCTGCTGCTTGAATGGTTTCTACTGCTTTTTGACTAGTAGCATTAATCATTTCTGCTGCTCTATCTGTTACTGCTTCTTTTACAATCTTTGATACTGCTGCTTCAACACTATTCTTCACAATCTCAAATACCTCTGCTTCAATCTCAGATTTAGTTACTGTAGAAACAGATACTGCTTTCTTCTCACTTTCAGATACTGCTGCATCAACAAGACTCTTCATAATTTCAGCTACTGTGGCTTCAATCTCAGATACTGCAGCATTAACTGTTTCTACTGCTTTTTCTGTGGTTTCTGCTGTTTTCTCACTTTCTGCTTCCTTTGCAACTTCTGCAACCTGCTCAGACTCCCCCTCAACCTTATGCTCATTCTCCCCCTCAACCTTTGCATCCTCCATGTTTAGTTCAGTTTCTAACTCCCCCTTTTTGGAAGCATCAGTGGTTGATCTTCTCCTTTTCAGAACATACTGAGCTTTCTTCCTTCTTTGCAGCAGCTTGGTGATCATCTTCTTATTCTTCTCTATCTTGGTGTGTTGATAAAGAATCACCTTCTTAAGCTCATCAATCTCCTTCTGCTGATTCATGACATCAATGTTGATGTTGGCAATAGTTTCCATCAATTCCTCATAAGTATATCTATCCTCGCCTGGTTTAGAAGTGTTTACCTCCCTTTCAGGATCATTGGAAGTTTTAGTAGGTGTCTCTTGCCTAGCAAAAGCACAACCTACTCCCATGGTTTCTTGACGCCTGGGTCCTCTGAATGTTTTCACATTCTGAGTTGCCGTGGGGAAGGTCTTAGTGATGTTACCACTGTCCTTCTCTTTGCTAGCAGAAGTAGTGGCAGCCTTGCAGCCCACATGCTCATCCTTCTCCTTAGAGAGCACCTTCTTGGGGTTGGAAGACACCCCTGTGGTTACCCTTTTGATATTCTCCATTGGAGAATGCTCCAATAGAGGGCTTGTAGGCTTTGGGCTATTAGGAGATACATCAAGGGAAGGAACCTTGTGTACCTTTCTTCTTTCAAACTTCTTGGTGATTTTGGGAGTGGGTCTTAAAAGAATGGACTGTGGGATTTCTTTGGTGATGGAAGGTTGGGATTGGTCATCAGTGGGTGTGTCTAATGGGGGCCTTGACCCTGATGCCATACCTTCAGTGGTGTGGGACACAACCATCATTGTAGAGAACAATGGTGTGTCAACTCCTTCCGAGTCCCTAGGAATTCTTCTCATATTTGAGAAAACCTTCCCTTTAGGGGGTTTTGGCACATATACCTCAGCAGACTGAGGTAAATCCGTCAATTCATGGTTAATTACTTCTTGGACAAACCTGGGATACATGTAAAAGCGCTTTTTGGATTCTAGGTTTGCCACAAGATCATTAAAAATCATTGCTGAAAAATTGAACCTTCTGGCAGTGGCTAAGCAGACCAAGGCATAAGCAATGGTACTGCTAAACTAACTCCATCCAGTTGTTTTCTTTGAAATACAGTGCATAAGAGTATGAACAAAAAATCGCCATTGGGTGAAAAACTTTGACTTGTAGAATTTAAAAATTCCAATGGGACCTTCATATCCCATTCTTTGTAAGGTCGAGAAAAGTTCATCATTAGAGAGATAGGTTATACCTGAGGCATCATCTAAGTGAAGAGTGATGCGAATAAGCTCCTCTGTGACCTTCAAGGGTTTGTCACAAACACTTGTTCGAATGATTTTTTGCCCATCTTCGAGTATAACAGTAGCATTCTCCCAAAATTGCTTTTGATGCTCGATATATATGGTTGGGCACACTGTTAGGGCATGCGAGATGTGTGTGGACTTGAGAAAATCCACAATATCATGAAATCCTGCGGCCTGCTTTGGCTTCTGAAGCATCGCAATCTCATTGTGCTCATCGACAAACTCCATTGTCGTCATTCTTCCTGAGGATTTGGATAGAAAACACAGAGATTCTAAGGAGAAAAGGTTAGAACGAGAGAGAGAAAAATTGAATGCAAAGAGACGTTATGAACTTTGGCGGGTTGAAAGAGTATTTATAGCAGTACTAGCCCTGATTTTCTTTAAAAGCAGTATTAACGACTTAGCAGTATTAACGACTGAGCAGTATTAACTGCAAGGCAGTATTAACTACGCAGCAGTATTAACTACACAAGCAGTATTAACTAGTAAGCAGTATTAACAACAAAGCAGTATTAACTACACATGCAGTATTAACTACTAAGCAGTATTAACGACAAAGCAGTATTAACTATACATGCAGTATTAACTACTAAGCAGTATTAACTACAAAGCAGTATTAACTACACATGCAGTATTAACTACTAAGCAGTATTAACTACAAAGCAGTATTAACTACACATGCAGTATTAACTACAAAGCAGTATTAACTACAAAGCAGTATGCTCAACATAGTAAACATCCTCAAATGTCATCTTACCTTTTGACACATCATCTTTACCACTTATCTTACCTCCTGCAGGATTATTTCCAAATGCAACATGTCCTCCATCAATTCTTTTGAAATTCTTGAGGCAGGCCATGTTACCTGTCATGTGCCTGGAGCAACCACTATCAACATGCCAGATGCTCTTCCCCTTGAGCTGTTGGTTGCCCTGCACATCTGATAAATCAGTTAGTTTTTATTGGGAACCCAAGCCGAAGTGGTCTTGGGTCTCCCTTGCTCATCAAAGTACTTGCACTGGGTTTTGATGAGATTTTCAAACTTAGGTACTGCAGAACTGGAGTATTTTGTCAATATGATTGGTCTAGCAGCACAAAAACTAGAAGCAGTATTAACCTTAGAAGAAGTACTAACAGTGTTAGCAGCACTAACACTGCTAGCAGCAGTATTGTTTTTAGAAGAGGTACTAACAGAGTTAGCAGCACTAACACTGCTAGCAGCAGCATTCTCTTTAAAAGAAGTACTAACAGTGTTAGCAGCACTAACACTGCTAGCAGCAGTGTTGGCAGTAGTATTGCTTCTAGCAGCACTAACATTAGTGCTTTTGGGGATCCACATGTTGATACATTCCTTTTTAGTCTGTTTTCTCATGTGGCTTTTGGATTCAGCTTGTTTCTTAGCCACATTATTCCTTGCAGGCTTCCTATAACCAGAAGACTTTTGAAAACTTCTTTGAAAACTTTTCCTTTGGTTAATAGGATTGAAATAACAGTGTTTGGCAAGATGATTCAATCTGCCACAAATAAAACAAGGTTTTGGTCTGTTAATCCTTTGCAGATCAACTCCTTGCTTTTGTGCCCACTGGTTATTCCAATTTCTTTGATTTCCCCTCTTTTTATCATGTTTTTGGGGCTTATTCTCTTGAGATTTCTTGCAAGAACAATGTTCACAAGTATTAGAGTTCACAACAGTGGTCTGTGTATAATGAACTCCCTTTCCCTTTCCAATCCTTTTCATCTCATTGTTCTTAACACATGGACTTACACATTCCTCACCAGATCCTTCTTTTTAAGTCTTATCCTCAACAACTACTTTATCTAATGGATCTACTTCAGTGGCTCCTTCAGGTAAGTCCTTCCTATCCTTGGTTTCTAATAGGTCTGACTTAGGAGGGATGTAGTTGTTGTTGTAGGGTGGGGGTGTGGCATTATACCCTATGCCTGGTTTCAACTTACTATGGATTTGAGAGTTGATTATGTTGTCCATGACTTTAGAGGCACAATTAAACTTTTCTACATCAAGTTTAATTTTCTCAAGCTCTCCTTTTAGTTTCTCACACTCTTCCCTGGATTCCCTAAGCTGGAACTCTAGACCATCCTTTTCCCATTTCCAGTAGTTTGTATCATAGGAGTGTTGAAGTTCATTGGCTTGAAAAGCCCTAATCTGTTCTTCAAACTTCTCAACAATTACTACATAGTCTTTTCTGTCCTTTTCTAATCTCTTAAGGTCATCACACATTCCCTGATTGTGATCTCTATACCTTTTAACAGTGTCTATACAAGCTTGAGTACAGAGATTAGATTTTACCTCAGTGGGAATATCTGAAACTTCAGCCATAAGTGCCTGATTTTGGATGGCCTCTTCTGCTTGATCACTCTAATCAAATCCCATTCCTTGTTGTGAGACAAGAGCTTGAATAGAGTTTCTGTTTTGATTGGAGCTTCCAGCCTGAGTTTGTTGATGGCTGTTGTGAGATGTTCCACCTCTGCATTCCCTGGCAAAGTGTCCCATCTTGTGACACTTGTAGCATTCAACTTTGGACTTGTCAAATCCAGCACCATCTTCTCTTCTTTGGGAAAAGTTGTTTCTCCCTGTCCTCTTTATGAATCTCTTCACCCTCATAGACAGCATAGCCATCTGCCACTTGATATCCATCTCTTCAAGATCATCAGCATTAATCTGTTCTAAGTCATCATTAATCAATGATGAATTAACATGACTAGAAAAGAAGGCTTCTAGTACTGAATCATTGGTCTTTTCTTGATTGACTCCTCCAGCAGCACTAACTGATTCAGGGTTAGCAGTAGAATCAGGTGATGCTGAAAGGAGTGCAGCATTATGTACATATCCAGAGGGCTTCTTTTTGGCTTCAACCTCTGCTTCAAAGACTAAGATCATTGTAGAGATCATCAAGCTCTTTATCTTCCAATTGGTCATTCTGTCTGAAGGACACAGTATACATTGTCCACTCTTCACCTAATGATCTTAAGAACTTTCTGTTAACATCATCAGCCTCCATCTTGACTCCTACTGTGGCCAATTCTCCAATCAGCTTATTAAATCTATCAAAAGTTTGAGTCATAGACTCATTCTTAGTAGAAGTAAAGTTTTCATACTGCTGCTTGAGAATTGCCTTCTGATTCCTCTTGGTGCTTTTGGTGCCAGTGAATCTCTTTTCCAATGCATTCCACAGAATCTGAGCATCAGTGCATTGATGAAATTGATGCTGATATTCATTGGGGATAGCCAAAAGCAGAGTGCTTAAGGCCTTCATCTCTATTTGTCTGACTTTTCTCTCTGCATCAGTCTTTGGAGGAGGTCTTTTGCCTTATGGTCCAATTCTTCCTTCAGCACATGGACCATTCTCTATGATATCCCAGATGGAATAATCAGTAAGCAGAATATACTGCTTGATTCTAATTTTCCACATGTCAAACTCATTGGGTCTGAGCATGGGAACCTTAGAAACAAGAGTACTGTTTGATTCAATAGAATTGTCCATAATGATTGTAGAATTCTAAGAAACACAAGCTCTGATACCACTTGTCAGGATCGAATCTTAACAAGACTAATAATACCTAGAACTCAGAATTAAAGAATCTGCGGAATAGAACTTTAATTCTCACAATCAATGAACAATATATCAGAAAACACACAGCTGTTTGTATTCACTAATTCAACTCACAAGCTTACAACCAAACCTCAATCTTGATGAACAGGCTCAATCAAGACGACTTCTACTTCTCTAGAAATAGGGTTCTAAACCTTGAGGTTAATTCTCTCTAAAACAAAACGTATATCGCGTATATTGTATGTATCACACCTTTCGAATAGCTATCTATCAACATATATTTATACAAAATAGTTACAAGATAACTATCAAAAATAAATTGATCTTCTGAATCTTCTTTAAGCATATCTTCATCCATTCCATCTTTATCTCCAAAAACTTCGCATACCAAACTTATCACATCAGTAGTATTAACTTCATTCAGCATGAGCAGTACTAATATTTTCCAGCAGCACTAATTCATTCCAGCAGCATTAACTCATTCCAGCAGTACTAACCTTGCTTCAGCAGTATTAATCTATTCCAGCAGCATTAACTTGACTCATCAGTACTAACCTTGTTCCAGCAGCATTAATGCATCAGCAGTACTAACAGAGTTCCAACAGTATTAACTTTGTCTTGCAGTAGTAACTATGTTCTGGCAGTACTAACCTTTACTGGCAGTAGTAACTTTGTTCTGGAAGTAGTAATGTTGTTCTGGCAGTATTATCCATACTTAGCAAATCTTCAGTTCCCAACAAATACATTAAATGGGGGCACAGAGGCATTACAATTTATCCTAACATTAGACTTTCTCTTACAAGAAGGTTTATGTAGGCTAGATCGTTGTTTGCAAAATCCTTTGTTGAGTGCGGCCTTCTGTGTTCCCCTTCTGTGGTGAACTTCTGTAGATTTCACTGTCACAGAAGAAAAAGATTTGTTAATTTTAGTCCATTTACCCTTCTGTTGCCATGTTAGTTTTTCTCTAACAGGTTTTAAGGGTTTTAAAACCATTGAATTTGTTGGAATTTGATTGGACATTAACTTCTGTTGTTTGAAATTTTCAAGCTCAAGAGAGGTTTTGGCTTGTATGCACATATCCAAAAAGTCTGGACAGATAGGAATTCCAGTGATTTTCTCCATGGGAGGAATAGTTCTGTTAAGAACTTCAGAGGTTTGTTTAAAAACCTTTGTGTCACTAGGTCCGATCTCTGACTTAGAGTCAGTCTCTGATTCGTCAGAGGATGAATCATCCTCATATACAGAGGTTGAGTCACTTGATTCTCTTTCGACAGAGACTGGATTTTCAGAACATGTGTCATACTCACTTTCTTCCTTTTCTAAGGAACTATCTTCTAAGTTAACAGAAGTATCTGTTAAGTTTTCTTCAGAGAGATCTTGATCGCTGGAAGACGTACAGAGGTTTTTTTCCAGAGATATCAAGTTTTTCTTCTGTAAATCTCGGCTTGAACTCAGGTGCCTCTGGTGATAATTTCTTTTCAGAATTCATCATGCAGACAAATGCAACTTGGGTTTGAGTCTCTGGATTACCAAACTTGAAGATTCCTATCTGATCTTGAGATTTCAGATACCTCTTAGGTTTGGATTCTCTTTTGACAGAGATTGAAGGTGACAAATCTGTGTTTTCAAACTACACATTTGTCATCTTCTGAGGTTTCCTCTTGTGAGGTTCCCCAGAGACTTTCTGCCTTTTACTTACAGAGAGAAGATTTGGAAATCCAGGTTTTCTTGTATCTCCAATGTGAAATAGAGAGGACGGAGACTTGTCTCTTTTGGTTCCGGTATAAGGATCTATATCGCATAAGCCAATTCCCCGTCTCCCTATTTGTGTGTTTATTTTTTCGTACACCTTCTGAGCATCTTGAATTTTTTTAATTTTTAAGAGCTAGGATGTTCATTATGTCGCACTCAACGTCCATTAGTTCTTTAGACTTTGTTTTCAAGGAAGAATTAAGTTTAGAAATCTTTTCTTTTAAAGGATTTAACTTTTTGTTCCAGTTCATTTCAATTTCTTCTTTTTCTTTAAAGATTTTAGCTTTTTCTTGAGTGAGAAGTCTAGCTTCTCTCTCATAGAAGGTGAGTTTTTTCTGAATATTTTCACATGTCTTTTTCATTTCAGTGTATTCAATTTTAAGTTTAATCAAATCATATTCTGCCATTTTAGAGTTAGAGGTAGAAGTGGATACCTCACTGTCGGAGTCGGAGCTGACTTCTGCCATGCCACATAATAGAGCATTCTTTGTTTCGCCTTCGTCAGAGGATGTGTCTGACTCCCATATTTCTTTGTTCACCATTAGTGACTTCTGAGCATAGTATTCAACTTTCTTTTTGTAGAAAGCTGCATCCATCTGAGGGCGATTTGAGTTGCTCTTGCATTCGTTGGCAAAGTGACCTGGCTTTCCATAGTTGTACCATCCTTGGTTCTGTATGAAGTTTCCAGCTCTGTCGTCTGACCTCTGTCGGTCACCGCTTCTTTCGGTTCGGCATTTATTTGCGTAGTGGCCTGGCTTACCACATTTGTAACACTCTTGAATCTGTGGAGTGTTGCCAGCTTTGTCTTACGACCTCTGTCGGTCATTTCCTCTATCATTTCTGTCATTTGACCTCTGTCGGTCACCACTTCTGTCGTTTGACCCTTCTCTTTCTTGATTATCTCTTTCATATCGTTCTTTACCAGATTTCTTCTGGTGTCCTCTGTTGAATTCCCTAGTCAAGAGAGCTAATGATTTAGCTATCGAGGCCAGGGTCGTTTCTGCTTCTTTTGCTATTTCCTCTTCTTCTCCACTTTCTACCATCATGTTTTTCTTCTTCTTCTCCTTTCTTTCCTCTACTGCTTTCTCTTTCTTTGGTTTCTCTCTAGCCTCTGTAGTCTTACCAACTAATGCAAGAGGTGCAATGATCTGGGCTTTTGCTTGTGCTACCTGAGGCTCTTGTGCTGCCAATGTTCCATAGAGGTCTGATAGGGTCCAGGAATCTATGTCTTGATTTGTTTGTAGAGACATAGATAACTGAAGCCATTCTTCATTCAGAGATTTCAGGAACATAACGTTGTTTTCTTCAGAGGTTTTGTGGATGCCGAACTTCTTGCACTTGTTTATTAGAGAGTTGAACCTATCATACGTAGTCTGCAGAGATTCGGTTGGCAGAGCTTTAAAGGCATAGTATTCATTTATGTATTGAGCTCTGCAATTCTTCTGGGTTTTGACTCCTCCTTCTAGTTGTTTTTCCAGTTCTTTCCATAGATCATATGCAGATTCACATGCATCCATGGACTGGAAAAGGTCATTTGGAATGGCCTAATCATAATTCTCTTAGTTTTCTGAGCAACTTCGTATTTAGCCCAATCAGGATCAGACCAATTATCCTGGGTCTTTGGTTTCGTGTGTTCTGGGATTTCTGGTGTGTCATCTGTTCTAGGAACTCGAGGTACAGTTATCATGGGAACGAAATGAGGGTTACGGATATAATAAACCAATTCTTTGTCAGTACCCTCAAAGAAGTGAATCATTCGAATTTTCCATTGAGGGTATTCTTCTCTAAGAAGAGTGGGAGGTTTGGTTAAGGAATCTGCAGAGAGGAAGTTGTTTGTACTCGTCATTTTAGAGAAAGATAAATTATCCAGAAAAGGGTTTGAACAGCAAACTTTTCTGAGTATGAAGTGGATGCTTCGTATGAAGTTTTTAAGCTTAAAAGCTTTAAGCTGAGCACTAAAATGGAGTTTTCAACCAGAATAACAGATTCTATACTTTTACCAGAGTTCGAATAAATCGAAAAATGGCAGAAAAACAAAAACTGTTTGTTTAATATGAAGACTAGGTTAAAAATCCAAGTTTCTACCAAATATCATAGTTTTAGAGTGGATCCCTTGATATTAAAAATCAAGGTTTGCTCTGATACCAATTGTTGGTTCCTGTTTTCTTAACAATGATCTTAACTTTCAGTTAGTTCAGATTTAGATATGGTGCGGAAGCGTATTTAAGAACTGAAAGATAATGTAAAGGTAGAAGAACACAGAATATCAAATAAACAGTATGTAAAGAACAGATGAATATCTCAAAGATTACTGTGTTTGAAATTATCAAGAACACCAAGAACATAACAAGAAAGAGCTGCTGGTGTGTGTGTTTGTGCGTAGCTTAGTGTGTAATTCTAGTTCTTGTTAATAGAAGAACTCAACATGAGTCTTCTATTTATACTACTACAAATGGGACATACTTTAGACAATAAGGACTGATCTACAGTAGACAAGATCGTATGAACAGTAGCAGGTACGATGTTCATTTAATGCGCATGTTTCAATTCTGACAGAGCCCTATCAGAGTTTGACACGTGTAGTTGATGTCAGGGCACGCCTAGAACAAGTGGATGAACGGATCCTGGAACAGTAGAAAGATATTTGTAAATCTTCTAAGTCTTTAGTATAAACCGCAGAGGCTCTGTCAAGGGTGACAGAGGTTCTGCGGCTCGGTCCTCTGCGAGCAGTCTTCTGCTGATTCTTGCCTTCGGTATTCTTGGGTTCTTCTGCAGAGCCTCTGTGGGTAACTTCTGTACTTAGACTATTTTCACTACTTTCACAAACAGAAAGATTGGAGCTAACAAAAACAGTTTTCTTACATTCCAATTCCTTCCTTTCACTTTCTACCAATTTTTCCAAATAAGATATTTTCATTGAAAGTTCAACAGTCTTTATTTCAAAAGATTTTCTTTCAGTTTCAAAATCTTTTCTTTCTTTCTCAAAAATATGTTTCTCAATTAACATTTTTTTTCAAAATCAGATATCTTTTTCTTCAGCTCAAGATTTTCACTTTCCAAAGCTTTTCCTTTCTCTTCAAGCCTCTTTGTATCATCCTGAAGAAATGATTTCTCAAGTGCCATGTTTTTTTCTTCTCTAACTTCAAAATCTGCAATTTTGCTTTCAAGGTCAAATATTTTCTTTAAAGGGTCACCATACAGAGTTGAATATGAACCACTTCTAGCTGCTTTTTCAAGTTTGGAATTGATTTCCCTGAGATATTTATTGTTTTTCTATAAAGAACAAATTTCGCGATAAGCTCTCCGTTATAAGATTATTCAGATCTTCCTGAAAATAAGCTTTCTAAAGAGGCAATTTCTGAATACACTTCGTGTTGCTCTCTAGCCTTTCTTCAAGAACTGCAATCTTGTCTTTGAGATCAGAATAAGATGGATAATACATTATTACATGAACAAACTTATCGTTAATCGGTATTGATTTGAAAAAGATTTTACACGTCGATCAGAAATCAATTTTTGAATAACAATTCAAAATATTTTCTTTGTCTCTTGAGTCCTTGAAAAATCAAAAATTAATTCTGAAAAACAAATTTAAAAATCTGTTTCTATATGAAAATCGAATCTGAAAAATCAAACGCTTGAAAACTAAACATGCACCTCAAACAAACACAGCTAGTACAAATCACATAAGATGATAACCATCACAAAAGATTTAAACGTCGCGTATATTCCATGCAAAAAGCATGCAACGAACAATAGCCAAAAACTTGAAAAACTTCGTCAACTATCTCATGGAATATCAACCAATTCAACTATAAAATGCATGACGTTGACGATCAACTATCTCATGAGGTATCAAATATATCGCATAAAATTACCGAAAGTAATCCAAAACTAGCAGCTTCATGCGACTGCGATAGTTATAATAAGGTGCACGATAGATGGTGATATTGTACGATGTATAAAGTCAACACACTTCAAGTTTGACCATTATGCGATAGTCAACTATGATGCATGGAAAAATCAACAATTTCTACTCAGCTATCGCAAGGTATGCTGCGATAGTCAACAAGTATAATTGATGTGATACTTGGTCAACAAAGTAAACCTGGAATAGTCAAATTTAGCAATATGGTCAATGCGATAGTCAAGATGTGTGGGCCGCAATATTGTACGATAGTCAAATATGGTAGTGTGGTCAACTATCTCAAGCCATGCATCTTCAATTATAATAGCCCCCAATTTTGACTATCGATTTATGTTTTATAATAGCCCCCAATTATAATAGCCCCCAACCGCATCTACCGAAGCAGACCTGATCTCAGCTCTTCGATCCCAGGTCACTACTCCATTGTTGCATATTAAGCGATATGTGTATTTCGCAGTGGGTTGCAAACTGTCCACAGTGGGAAGCGCAAGTGTACACTGTCCACTATGATCGTCACAACAAGTAATAGTCGGTAAAATACCGGAATCGAATCCACAGGGACTGGACAATCAAGACAATATGGTTCTTATGAACTCCTTTTACAAGTTTCGATTAGAGAAGAAAATAATATCTTGAGTTGGTTTGGTGAAATAACTACTTTTAACGATTTTACTAAAGATTTAAAAGATGGAATGTAGGTTAGATTTTCCCTAGATTTTATAGTAAATACTTGATCTCAAAAAGTGATCCTAGTAATTGAAGTCGGTCTTTTCGCTAGAAAAGCCCGGTTACAAAATACTCACACCGTTAAGTAAAAATCCCATACTAGTTGTACTTGTTGTTTTGTCAATGGTAATCTCAGAATGGACCCTCTCGGGCCTCGATGGAATGTGTAGAGACAAATACTCTAAGTGTTTTAAATACACAAATTAGCTTGTCTACTACTCCAGTGGGGAGAGATTAGCTCACTGTGCTGACCTCACTCTCGTAAGTGTCATAAGAATTCTTTCGAACTCCCTAGCATTATCCAAGCTCGTGTCACTACGTTCTACCCATTTCTGAGTTGAGAACTAGACTTTTAGATCCTTACAAGTGATCGGCTTGTTCGCATCCTTGGGGTATAATCGAGAATGAATAACCAAAACAACAAATATTCTAAGTATAAAGATTACTCAAGCATTTTCTCTAAAATCTAGGTACTTCTCTTTCCTACATCCCAAAGGATGTTTAGCCTGACATAACTGAAGTAAATAAAACACAAGATGAAGATTTAGACATGATTGAAAAAGTGACTTTGAATTACTGCTCACAGTGGGGAACGTAAGTTGCCCACTGTTCGAGAACTACAACTGAAAGTTAAACTAGAACTTTAAAAACACCAGAAATTAAAGTTACACTACTGCAGAAAATTAACACTAACAATTGTTCTAAACTTGAGAGAATTTAAGTCTACAAACTAAGATGCTTGCTAAAATTAAAAATTGACAATTGATTGATGATGCCATTTAATGACCCAAGCCCTTCCTTTTATACACCAAGGAAAGAGCTTGGGTAATACCCAATGATATCTTTTGACTTTGCATCAGCTGAATTATGGGAGCACAAGAACCATTTGTGCCCCATGTTTCTTCTTTAACCAAGGGCTTGATGCTTCTAACCATGGGACTCTTCAAAAAGTTGACTTCTAGGCTCTTAGGTATGAATATTAAATTCACTTTGCCATCTTCTTTAGGAGCAAGCCTAGAATAAAATAATCCCCATGCTTGTACTTGTTACTGAACCTTCTAACTGCCCCCACCATGCTGTCTAACTCAGATTTCTTCTTTTTGTCTTTTCCCGCGGCAGCAGTGGGGAACCGGAGTGAGCACTGTTCACGTCACTGCAGATAAAACGTGAAAACTACCCAAAATCCACCAAATAATTTATTAAACACAAAGGTTTACTCCATTTGCTCATTTTCGACATTTATACTAAGAATGGGGGTTTTTGAGAGGCGGAATGGCTAAATTTGACAAAATAAAATCCGAAATTCAAAGAAATAATAACTCTATAAATAGAGTTATCATCCATCTTCGTCCATCACCTCACGCCTTGAAGCCATTGACTCGACCCTCAACGACTACAACAAAGCGCTTGCCACGCTGTCTGAGAGGGTCCGCTCATTAGAAGACACTTGTAAGAGTCAAGCCGGCGGTCTCAAACGCAAGCACAATGACCAGGATGATCCTGATCACCATGAGGGGGAGAAGCGTCTACGCCAAACCGAGACCGTCCAGATCGTGACTGCCGAAACTACAACAGTGGTTCAACAAGAACCCCCAACTGCGGCAACTTCAACAGCAACACCCGAAGCCGAGTTGCCATTAGCACAAATGGTCATCGACATGGATATTTCAGATGACGAAGCCCCAACGGTTGAAAAGCCCGAGGGTACAACACAGGAATTGGTCACACAAGAACCATCAGACATGCCAATGCTCACCATGATTGATCCAGCATGTGAAACCAACCCGGAAACCGAAGACGCATGGTACGAAAAAGCTGCCAGAGCCGTAAACTTCGAGGTAAACTTGGTGTTTCCCACTGATGAAGACGACAACGTTGATTACGACCAGTTTCTGCTTCAGAATTTCTATGGTACGAAAAAGCTGCCAGAGCCGTAAACTTCGAGGTAAACTTTTGTATTTGACGAAATCTTTCCCTTGTTTACAATTGAAAAATAGGGCTTTTCTTGGGTTCGAAAGGTTTTCGGCTTTGAAGATTTTTCCAAGGGTTTTTCTTTGCACGGATTTCCAAACATGGACCGAAGATCTCGCTTGGAGATTTTTATTTCAAGAAGTGGGTGTTTTTGGATTTTTCATGGGTATGCACGCACACTTTCAGGCTTTATTTTGGGTATGGCTATTTTTGTGAGAGTGGGCATTCTGATGGTCCAGAAAAGGCACACCATCTTTTTCTGGGAGTGGGCACTTTGATGGTCCAGAAAAGGCACACCATCAACTTTGTTAGTGCAACTCCGTTTTTTCTTCTGTTTTTGTATTTTTCTCTTTTTTTTTGGGAGGTGGGTAAGGCTTTACCCACCTCAAACTTATGACCTCACAGTGTCCTCACTGTGGACAGACTGGAAGTCCCCACCTCAAACTTAAAACTGCACAGTGTCCCCACTGTGACTTGGAAGGGTTCAACGAGGTGTGTTGGGGAAACACCAAAAAAAGTTGTGATTGGATGCAAAAAGGACCTATTTCACATTGTGGGATAAGTTGAGATTTGTACTTACAAAAGGGACCCTTGAATTGTCGGAAACCGAGAGTTGTACCCTAAAAAGGAAAAAAATTCATGCAAGCATTCAAACCAAATAATCAAGTTAGTAACCCAAAATTACCTACCTACGGTAGGATTTTCATGCATCATTAACGGATAGTTTAAAGCAGCAAATGTGTCAAAAGCCTAGCCATAGGCATCATACAGAAAATTAAATTGTTTTTGGGAGCAAACTGGTAAAACCAATGTTTTAACAAACCATTCAGGAGCTCGGGGTGGTACTTGGTGAACTGTCGGCATCATCCTCCGCAACGTCATCCTCACTAGCATACGTTGCGCAAATATCCTCGGGAAAGCTCGGGAGTTGGGCTGCCAACACCGGGTTGGTTTCATTCACAAACTGCCCTATGACCTCATCCCGTTCCCGCGTGTACATCCAAAAAGAATTCATGGCCCTTCCTTGGTATCTTTGCTCGGCTTCCATCAAGTCTAAGCGGTAATTGATCTTACGTAAAGCCGCCAAGATTTCGGTCATTTGATTGCTGGAAGGTCCTGCATCGGTAGTGTGCACCGGTGTACGAGGCGTTTTTGCAACGTGCTCCTCAGCTATGAACACAGTGGGGTTAACAATCCCCACTGTGGGGATATCTTCTTCCTGCTCTGGTGGAGGGGTGGTGATGTGCCGTCCCATCTTTCGGATGGTTCCCACATTGATATTACTCGTGGAATCTAACCACTGGTCCTCCACAGCCGACGGTACACCTGCGTCTATCATCAACGAAGTAATAAGGCAAGGGAGGGGCAAAATTACCTTCTTCCGAGTACGCGCTTGATCGATGGCCGCATGCATGACAGTGCCCACGTTGATCCTTTTTCCCGCGAGGATGCAGTACAACAGCGCACACTTATGCATCGACAAAGTGGTGTCGTGCGAAGTTGGGGATAATGAAGCACGGAGAAACTGGAACCAAATGGCAGCCTCGGTAGTGAGGGAACCAGCGTTTAGGCATCGTCGTTGACCGTCCTTGTTCCATGGTTTCCCTTCAGCTGCCATCTCTCTTAAAATGAGGTCCTCACTTGCGGGAGTCATCTTCTTCAAGAACTGCGCAAACTCACAAATACCCGAATTTCCTCTCCCCAATACTCGGTTAATTTCCCCTGGATTGTAACAAACTTTCCTACCTCAAACTACCACAAATGGGTCTTTACTTTGAGAGGCCTCGGCGTAAAATTCACGCACTAGCGAGGCATTGGCACGTCGATTAGCAGCAGAAATAATCGACCAATCATGCACCACAATTCTATCCTTGACAAATGAATTAGCTTCAACGAAATCGGGGTCAAAACCCCTCTCTAATTTCAACTTTTGCTTCGCAATGCAGTCAAAGTGGGCAGCCACCTCCGGGGAGGTGAACTGCCTGGGCACCCCACTGGGGGCATGCTAAGTACCCACGATGGATTGATGTGGGTTTTGGGTTTGAATTTGTTCATCCCCACCATCAATTTCCATAGACGATGAACTTAGAGAGGTTGCAGGGTTTTTACCTTTTCGTGAATCTTGCTTAGCAGGCCTCTTTGTCGGTGTTTTTCGTGCCCTGGCCATGGTGGATCTGGTAACCACTCTCCTCTTCTTTTCGGCCTGGGGAATAGGGTTCTCCCCACTGTGGGCATCTTCCGAAACAACACTCTTCTCCTTATCAAACTTAAAACCAACATACTGACTCTGATAATTTTCCTCCACTATTCTCTGCAACTCCTCGTTCTCAGCAAACAATTCTGCTTCAGCCTTCTTCCTCTCCTCCTCGAAGATCCTCTCCTTTTCTGCCTTAATCCTTGCCTCCTCTAGTTTCTTTTCCTCCTCTTCTTTTCGGACTCTTTCCTCCTCTTCTCTACGCCTTCTCTCGGCGTCCTCCTTCCTTATTCTTATCACTTCCTTTCGTTGAATGTATTCCTCCTCCAATCGCCGTTCTTCCTCTTCGGCTTGCAGAGCCTCGGTGTAAAAAAGGCTGGTACTCGTGGTTGAGACGCGTGGAGAAGAATTAGCCTTCGGGCTTTCTTGTTTGGAAGAACCTTCGTCTGGTGCACCAGATGTCATCGGTGCACTAGAAGTCACCGGATGCTCGCCGGAGACCGGCGGTAGTTCGTTAAGGTCACCGGTGATGGTTTCCGGTGGGGTGTTTTCGGTGTTTCGACGGCGGATCGCCGCTCGAGTAGGTGCTTGAGGGTTCTAAATCGGCCTCTTACTTCTAGCCATTGGAGGGATTTTGGTTCTGGTTCGTGTGAGAGAAATGGAGAAGAAAAAGATGGTTTTTGAATATTTGGAAGCAAAAGTGGTTTTTGGGGAGTTAATGATGGTTTTTAGGATTTTTGAAAGGGTTTTAGGGTTGAACCGTCGGTTTTCAGGAGAGGGAGGGAAAAGGACAATGATGATTTTCTTGGAAAATGGAGAACTAGGGTTATGTGGCAGCAAAAGTTGAGTAGTTGGCAGAAAAAGTGAAGTCTTGTCAGCATTGGGCCCCACAAATGGTCCCATCATCCGTCAGATTCCAGAGTAGGGAGCGCAGTGACTTGCGCCTTCCCCACTACGAAGCGTTTTGTTGACTTTTTCTTTGAAAATTTGGAGCTGTGCCTACACACATGAAATCAGACTACCATGCAATATTAAAAAGAACAAAAAGAATAAAAACACAGCAAATAACAGAAATAAAATATTTACAAGTGGACCCAATGTTTCTTAATCATAGTGCGGTGGGGAGTGGGCAGGGATGTGGGCACTCTCATGCAGAAAATGCTTTACCCTTTGCCCGTTGACTTTAAAGGTCTGACCAGACTGTGGAGACTTTAATTCCACTGTTCCAAAGGGACTCACTTTGACAATGGTGTATGGTCCCGTCCATCTGGATTTGAGTTTACCTGGGAATAGCTTGAGACGGGAGTTGAATAGTAGTACCTTTTGTCCTTCCAAAAATTCCCTATGGTTGATCCTACGATCGTGCCACATCTTGGTCTTCGCTTTATACAACTTGGCGTTCTCATAGGAGTGATAACGCAACTCCTCTAACTCATGCATTTGTAAACTTCTTTTGATACCCGCAGCATCCTCACTCATGTTAAGCTCTTTAAGGGCCCAAAACGCCTTTTGCTCCAATTCAATCGGTAAGTGGCAAGCTTTGCCAAAAACTAATTTAAATGGAGACATTCCCAAAGGAGTTTTATAGGCCGTTCGGTAGGCCCAAAGAGCATCATCAAGTTTGGTTGACTAATCTTTTCGGTGCGGTTTAACAACTTTTTCCAAAATCCCTTTTATTTCACGATTTGAAAGCTCGGCCAAACCATTGGTTTGCGGATGGTATGCGGTGGCCACTCTATGATGAATATCATACTTAGCAAGAACAGAGGCCATGATTTTATTTACAAAATGGGTACCTTCGTCACAAATCAATGTCCGTGGTGTTCCAAAACGAGTGAAAATATTTTTATGCAAAAATTTCACCACGGTGTTGGCATCATTTGAGTGGCAAGCAATGGCTTCTACCCATTTTGAAACGTAATCTACCGCTACCAAAATATAAAAGTTGTTGTTGGAATTTGGAAAAGGTCCCATGAAATCGATTCCCCAAACATCAAAAAGTTCGACCTCGAGAATGTTGTTAAAAGGCATTTCATTTCTTTGCGAAATGTTTCCTGTACGTTGACATTGCTCACAATTTTTCACAAATTCATATGAGTCTTTAAAAACAGTGGGCCAAAAGAATCCACTTTGCAAAATTTTTGCAGCGGTACGGTTTCCACCAAAGTGACCACCGTAGTGGGATGTGTGACAACCATGGAGGATTTGATGTTGCTCACTCCCATGGACACAACGCCTCAATATTTGGTCCGCCCCTATCTTATACAAGAATGGATCTTCCCAAACATATTGTCGTGTGTCGTGTAAAAATTTCTTAAATGGTTGTCCAATCATCCCATCGGGCTTAAGTCCACTAGCTAAAAAGTTTGCAAAATCAGCATACCAAGGAACATTATTCTCATGATGCTGAGCGGATAACAATTGTTCATCGGGAAAAGTTTCTTTTACCGGAGTGGGATAAGGAGTGGGATGAACAGTTCCCACTGTCTTCTCAATTCTTGACAGGTGGTCAGCGATCTGGTTACTTGTTCCTTTTCTGTCTACGATTTCCAGATCGAACTCCTGTAGCAATAATACCCATCTAATCAACCGTGGCTTGGAATCGGCCTTGTTGATCAAATATTTAATCGTCGCGTGATATGTGTGTACTATCACCTTCGTCCCTATCAAGTACGACCTGAAACGATCAAAAGCAAACACCACCGCAAGTAATTCTTTTTCCGTAACAGTGTAATTAATCTGAGCTTCAATCAGTGTTTTACTTGCATAATAAATGGGGTGAAAGACTTTGTTCTTTTTCTGTCCGAGAACAGCCCCCACAGCCCACTCGTTGGCATCACACATTACTTCGAATGGGAGTGACCAATCAGGAGTGGTCACTATGGGTGCTGTGACTAATGCTTCCTTGATTTTTTCAAAAGCCTCTCGGCATGTTTGGGAAAAAATGAAATCTTTTTCGTGTTGTAATAGGTTGCATAGGGGTTTTGTAATTTTCGAGAAATCTTTGATGAACCTCCTATAAAAACCCGCATGACCCAAAAAACTTCGAATGCCTTTTACCGTGGTGGGTTCGGGAAGTTGTGCCACTACTTCAAGCTTGGCTTTATCAACTTCCAACCCTCTTCTTGAGACAAGATGTCCTAACACAATACCCTCTTCGACCATAAAATGACATTTTTCCCAATTTAAAACTAGGTCGTGGGTTTCACATCTCACTAGGCTTTTCTCTAAATTTCCCAAACAATTTTCGAATGATGTCCCTATCACAGAAAAATCATCCATAAAAACTTCTATGGTGTCTTCTATCATGTCGGTGAAAATGGCCATCATACAACGTTGAAAAGTGGCGGGGGCATTACATAATCCAAATGGCATTCTCCGAAATGCAAAAGTGTCGTAGGGACAAGTAAAGGTGGTCTTTTCTTGGTCCTCGGGTGCAATGTGGATTTGGTTGTATCCGGAGTATCCATCTAGAAAGCAATAAAATTCTTTTTCCGCCAACCTATCAAGCATTTGGTCTATGAATGGTAAGGGAAAATGGTCTTTCTTAGTGGCTAAGTTGAGTTGTCTATAGTCCATGCATATCCTCCATCCCGTGACAGTCCTAGTGGGAATGAGCTCGTTCTTTTCGTTCTTCACTACGGTTGTCCCTCCCTTTTTAGGGACACATTGGACGGGGCTCACCCAACTACTACTAGCAATGGGATAGATAATGCCGGCATCTAACCACTTCAAGACTTCTTTCTTAACTACCTCCTTCATGATGGGGTTCAACCTTCTTTGAGGTTGGACTTTCCCCGGGTTGTCACTCTCCAAATTGATCTTATGTTGACATAAAGAGGGGCTTATTCCTCTAATGTCCGCTATCGTCCAACCAATTGCCTTTTTATGCTTTTGTAACAAATCGATCAGAAGTTGTTCTTGTTTCTCGCTAAGTTTGGAAGATATAATAACGGGAAGTTTGTTATCCTTAGCGAGATAAGCATATTTTAAGTGGGAAGGCAATGGTTTAAGCTCTAACTCGGGGGGTTGTTCTATTGAAGGGGGTTGAATATCTCTATCCATAAAGTTGAGAGGTTCAAAGGCTGCTACTAAGGCGTTACACTCATCCTCAAAAGTGTCTTCACTCTCAGATTCAGAGTGTTCACTCTCACTCCCCACTGTGGGCACTGTTTCAAAACTGTGGGTTTCATTAATCAAACTCAAAGCGAAACAGTCCTCGGTATCTATATACTTAAGAGACTTAAAGACATTGAAGGTTACTTCTTGGTCATTGACTCTCATCGTGAGTTCTCCCTTATGCACATCAATCAAAGTTCGTCCGGTTGCAAGAAACGGACGTCCTAAGATGATTGGGATTTCTTTATCGGCCTCATAATCTAAGACTAGAAAATCGGCGGGGAAGATAAATTTATCCACTTGGACCAAAACGTCTTCTATTTTTCCCTTGGGATAGGCAATGGACCGGTCGGCTAGTTGTAATGTCACGGTTGTTTGTCTAGCCTCTCCAATCCCTAACTTGTTAAAAATGGATAGCGGCATCAAGTTGACACTAGCTATTAGATCACAGAGTGCTTGACCTACTTCTTGTCCTCCTATTGTGCATGGAATGGTGAAACTACCCGGGTCTTTCAACTTAGGTGGAATCTTGCTAGTAAGGAGGGCACTACATTCTTCGGTCAAAGCCACAGTCTCAAATTCACCCAACTTTCTCTTTTTGTTCAAAATATCCTTTAAAAACTTAACATAGGTTGGCATTTGCTCAAGAGCCTCTACCAAGGGTATGTTAATATGAAGTTGTTTAAAAATGTCTAAAAACTTTTTAAATTGAACATCGACATTTTTAGGCTTTATTCTATGAGGAAATGGTATGCTTCGTGGGTCAATTTGAGCTTGCTGTGGTATTGGCCTTGGAATAGTCGGATTTGGGTCAGGTCCAGGAGTGAGAAGATCAGGGATGTCGGTCCCCACTGTGGGGATCACAGTGACTTGAGGAGTGCCCACTGTGGTGCTCACAGTGGGTTTTTGAGGCAAATCATCAGATTCAAAATTGATATTTTTCAGATCCTTTCCACTCCTTAGTTTTATGGATTTGACATGTTCTGGTCCTTTGCCTATCACCCTGGCTTGCTCGGTATCACTCGGTAACGTTCCTAGTGGTCTATTCTTAACTTCAACGGCTAACTGTCCTACTTGGGTCTCTATATTCCTAATGGCTGCTTGAGTTTGATTCATAAAACCTTTGAGAATTGACTCGATTGATTGTTGTGCCTCAGTGGGTTGAGTAGAGCGTGATTGGTATTTTTGTGAGGATTGGCCTTGGTGAAAATTTGGTGGGTTCTGCCCACTGTGATGTGAGTTCTGCCCACTGTGATGTTGCTGAAATCCAGGTGGGTTGTGTGGTCTTGATTGGCCATGACTCACCCCGTGGGGTTGGAGTCCTTGATTTCCCGACCAAGAGAAATTTGGATGATTTCTCCAACCTGGGTTATAAGTTTGTGAGTACGGGTTGTTTCTTGGGTTGGTCCCTATGACACTTACGGACTCGGGATTTGCTGGACAAAAGTCAAAAACGTGCTCTTCTCCACAGAGTGAGCAGTTTTCAGGGAGATGTGTTGCAGAATTGACTTGGCCTCTATTTTGGTTCAAAACGATTTTGGTCAAGGCCACTAACTGCGCATTCATGGTTTTAAGTGCCTCGGAGTTGATGGTGTTGGTCTTTGGCATGGGTGCTCTCGGATTGGACCACTCGGTATTGTTGTTGGACACTTTTTCTAAGATTTGATACCCTTCGTTGTAAGTCTTACTAGTGAATGTTCCACCGGCTGTTGCATCTAAGATGATTTTGGCTGCATTGGAAAGACCATTGTAAAAGGTCTCCAATTGGATGCAACATGGGATGCCATGGTGTGGGCATTTGCGAAGTAAATCTTTAAATCGTTCCCACGCATCCGAAACAGCCTCATCTTCTTCTTGTCTAAACAAAATAATATCATTTCGCAATCTTACATTTTTCGTGGGAGGAAAATATTTTTGCAAAAATTTATCGGCAAGTTCATCCCAAGTGGTTATCGAATGAGGTGCATGTGAGTTCAGCCATGACTTTGCCTTATCCCTTAGTGAAAAAGGAAAAAGTCTTAGTCTTAATGCTTCATCACTCACCCCTTGCAACTGAAAGGAATCGGTCATTTCTAAAAAAGATTTTAAGTGCGAGTGCGGATCCTCAGATGGTGATCCCCCAAATTGACCCATGGCTTGGATCATTTGGAACATCATCGGTTTGAGTTCAAAGTGGTTTGTTTCAAGATTGGGCCTTCTAATCCCGGAGCTTAAATCACTGACTCCGGAAGTAGCATAGTCTCGTATTTTTCGATCTCTGCTATCGGCAATCGTCACTGTGGTCTCCACTACAGGTGGCGGTACTGCAGCCATGTTCACAGTGGGGATCACAGGGGGTTGTCGATTTTTGTTTCTGCGTCTTTTCCGAAAAGTTTTCTCTATTTCAAGATCGATTGGTAACAAAGGTCCGTGTTGTTGCCTTGGCATACAACACGAACGGTGCTAGAAAAACGAGTTACTCGGGCTCGAACAAAAACTAATGTCTTGAGATTTAAAAATCACGCCAGTCCCCGGCAACGGCGCCAAAAACTTGTTGCATATTAAGCGATATGTGTATTTCGCAGTGGGTTGCAAACTGTCCACAGTGGGAAGCGCAAGTGTACACTGTCCACTATGATCGTCACAGCAAGTAATAGTCGGTAAAATACCGGAATCGAATCCACAGGGACTGGACAATCAAGACAATATGGTTCTTATGAACTCCTTTTACAAGTTTCGATTAGAGAAGAAAATAATATCTTGAGTTTGTTTGGTGAAATAACTACTTTTAACGATTTTACTAAAGATTTAAAAGATGGAATGTAGGTTAGATTTTCCCTAGATTTTATAGTAAATACTTGATCTCAAAAAGTGATCCTAGTAATTGAAGTCGGTCTTTTCGCTAGAAAAGCCCGGTTACAAAATACTCACACCGTTAAGTAAAAATCCCATACTAGTTGTACTTGTTGTTTTGTCAATGGTAATCTCAGAATGGACCCTCTCGGGCCTCGATGGAATGTGTAGAGACAAATACTCAAAGTGTTTTAAATACACAAATTAGCTTGTCTACTACTCCAGTGGGGAGAGATTAGCTCACTTTGCTGACCTCACTCTCGTAAGTGTCATAAGAATTCTTTCGAACTCCCTAGCATTATCCAAGCTCGTGTCACTACGTTCTACCCATTTCTGAGTTGAGAACTAGACTTTTAGATCCTTACAAGTGATCGGCTTGTTCGCATCCTTGGGGTATAATCGAGAATGAATAACCAAAACAACAAATATTCTAAGTATAAAGATTACTCAAGCATTTTCTCTAAAATCTAGGTACTTCTCTTTCCTACATCCCAAAGGATGTTTAGCCTAACATAACTGAAGTAAATAAAACACAAGATGAAGATTTAGACATGATTGAAAAAGTGACTTTGAATTACTGCTCACAGTGGGGAACGTAAGTTGCCCACTGTTCGAGAACTACAACTGAAAGTTAAACTAGAACTTTAAAAACACCAGAAATTAAAGTTACACTACTGCAGAAAATTAACACTAACAATTGTTCTAAACTTGAGAGAATTTAAGTCTACAAACTAAGATGCTTGCTAAATTTAAAAATTGACAATTGATTGATGATGCCATTTAATGACCCAAGCCCTTCCTTTTATACACCAAGGAAAGAGCTTGGGTAATACCCAATGATATCTTTTGACTTTGCAACAGCTGAATTATGGGAGCACATGGACCATTTGTGCCCCATGTTTCTTCTTTAACCAAGGGCTTGATGCTTCTAACCATGGGACTCTTCAAAAAGTTGACTTCTAGGCTCTTAGGTATGAATATTAAATTCACTTTGCCATCTTCTTTAGGAGCAAGCCTAGAATAAAATAATCCCCATGCTTGTACTTGTTACTGAACCTTCTAACTGCCCCCACCATGCTGTCTAACTCAGATTTCTTCTTTTTGTCTTTTCCAGCGGCAGCAGTGGGGAACCGGAGTGAGCACTGTTCACGTCACTGCAGATAAAACGTGAAAACTACCCAAAATCCACCAAATAATTTATTAAACACAAAGGTTTACTCCATTTGCTCATTTTCGACATTTATACTAAGAATGGGGGTTTTTGAGAGGCGGAATGGCTAAATTTGACAAAATAAAATCCGAAATTCAAAGAAATAATAACTCTATAAATAGAGTTATCATCCATCTTCGTCCATCACCTCACGCCTTGACGCCATTGACTCGACCCTCAACGACTGCAACAAAGCGCTTGCCACGCTGTCTGAGAGGGTCCGCTCATTAGAAGACACTTGTAAGAGTCAAGCCGGCGGTCTCAAACGCAAGCACAATGACCAGGATGATTCTGATCACCGTGAGGGGGAGAAGCGTCTACGCCAAACCGAGACCGTCCAGATCGTGACTGCCGAAACTACAACAGTGGTTCAACAGGAACCCCCAACTGCGGCAACTTCAACAGCAACACCCGAAGCCGAGTTGCCATTAGCACAAATGGTCATCGACATGGATATTTCAGATGACGAAGCCCCAACGGTTGAAAAGCCCGAGGGTACAACACAAGAATTGGTCACACAAGAACCATCAGACATGCCAATGCTCACCATGATTGATCCAGCATGTGAAACCAACCCGGAAACCGAAGACGCATGGTACGAAAAAGCTGCCAGAGCCGTAAACTTCGAGGTAAACTTGGTGTTTCCCACTGATGAAGACGGCAATGTTGATTACGACCAGTTTCTGCTTCAGAATTTCTATGGTACGCTTCCCGTTCACTCGACTCAACCCGCTACGACTTCAGATCAACCCGAAAGCTCAAATGCAGAAATCCCGACATCTCCTCAGCAAACGACAGCTCCTGATCTTCCTCCCCCTCCTCAGCAACAAAACCGTTGGGAGAAGATCAAGGTCCTCATTCCTCATCTGGTGGAATCTCTGAAGAAGTTGTTTGTACACAGAATTCTCCCGATTGAGCCGACCTTCTGTCTTGGCATCTACAGTCCTGATCCAGCACGCCAACTCCGATACGTAGAAGCCATGAAGCGGTGTCTCCCGAGAGACCAGGTACGAACTAAGCATAAAATTTCAGAGGTGCTAAAAACTCAGTCAAACAAAATTATGAAGATCGTCTTTCCCGTATTCACTGTTTGACATGAAGACGGAAAAGAATGGATTTTTTCTGAACCTGACTTTAAGCATCTCCATCCGTTCGACCTCCTGGTTTTTCTGAGAGACCTTCGCACCAGAACCATCCGACCGCTTGCTGTAACAAAGGCGCTCGAAGCGGTTCGTCGATTCCTCGTCCGTTCTATTATGATCTCTTATCTTACGGACTTTCAAATTGCAATCGAGAACCGAGCGAAGAAGGTAAATCTGCTCAAACTGAATCTGAAAGCTCCTGAACTGTCAATGTATCCCGAGAATGCAATGCTGCTTCAACCGGAATTTGGGATCGTCTTCCTCAACGCTCAGAAAGAAAAGAGGTTTATGAGGTTCAGTCAGGTAGATCGATTTTGCGACGGCACACTGCTCAAAGTTCAAGACGCTCTTCGAAAGATCATCAAGCATGAATCCGAAAATCCAAAGGTATCCTATTTACCCAATCTGAATGAAAGAACTGCTCAGACTGCTTTGGATATGGTTGAAGAACGTCTCGACTACCGCCGCGCCATCAGATTCTTCGAGGTTCATTTCGCACTACGCAAACGCTATGCCTATAACTGGCAAGAGATCGAGCGTGAACTCGAACTTCAAATCAAAGGGAGAGATTGTTAGGGTAGAGTTTATGTTGATTTTAAGTTCAAGGGTTTGAATTGTAATTGTTTAAACTTAGTCCATTGTGAACGGGTTGTGGGCTTGTTACCACGGGCCCAGCGTATTTAAAGTGCAATTAGCTTAGAAAATTAGCTAGTTGTCTCATTTAGCTTTTCTGCTTTACACTGTAATTCTCTCTAATTCAATAGCTAAGTGGGCAGCCTTTGTGAATCATATCAACTGTTCTTATTTGCTTATTCATAAACATAATCGTTGCACGGATCTGGATTCTACAAGTGCCATCCTGTTTCAATATCAACAGAGACCGAGTGTGTCGCCGATAGTGTTTGTGCTAATCCCCTGTGAGAAGATGAAACATCAACTTGTGAAGAAGTTGATGAGTGGATGAGTGGGGTTGTGCATTGCATAGCTGGGCGGACTATGTCTTCTTCAATGTCATGTGGCGGCGAACGCGCACGGACAGTAGATGTGGCTACCCGGCTAGACACGGTTTGGTTAGGATCATTAGTTAAAACTTTTGTTGATCCTGTCTCACACTCACCATCTTGTTTTCTTTCCTTCTCACTCAACCTCACCTGATTTTCTGTTTTACTAATACTCCCTCATTTCCTCTTATCACTCCTCCATCACCACCAGAAGTAGTAGTGACGACCTTTTCAATTACAGTATCAAGATTCTCCATGACTTGATCGTTGTTGTTATCATCAGAACTATCATCGTCTTTCTCATCATCAGCATTCACATTATCATCATCTGAACTGTATACAAGATTAGCAGGATCATCAATATCTGCATCAATATCCTCAGATTCTTCCCCAGTATCGTCGGAACCAAGATCTTCCTCATCATCGTCCTCAAAGATTTGAAGCTTTGAAGTTTTGGACGACTGACCAAGAGCACCCCCAACTCCTTTTCCCTTACATCACTTTTACCTCTCAACACGCCCTGTTCAGGTACCCCAGTATCCTGAACTCTCTTTCTAACTCTAGAACCCTCACCACGCTCACCTAATTTGTTGGCACCGTGGGTAGGCCCTACCGGTCCTGGCCGGGCCATCAGTGCGTTCTCTTCTCTATACTCACTCAAATATGGTGACTCTTGGTCAACGTAGGCGAGTAGTGCTTCAGGTAAAACCATAATAGTTGGACCAAGAACTGCTTTCTCGCGTCTTGGAATCTGATCATTAGAATCCGTGATAGAACGGATAATAATCTGAAGATATCTTTGAAATGGTACGAACGTTATGTCTTTTGATGGCTTTGCTTTGTCGGTGACCACTTCGATCAAATCATTCCAAATAGAAATTGCAAAGTCAATCTTCCGGTCAAAAACAATAGCATGGAACATCCTGATCACTGAAATACTGGTCGTGTCGACTCCCGTGTGTTTTGAAGTCATACATCTATTCACAACACTGAATAATATGTAATAGATCGGCGGTAGATAGTTCCTTTTTAACTTAGATGTACTGGTCAGCACTCTAAAGTTCGGACGTGGATCATTGTAACCCATTAGCATATCTTCAAAATTAGAAGAATAAGGAAGATCAAGAACTCGTCGCAACCTTTTCAAAGTCAGTTTTGCATCAAAATGATCTACTTTCAGAGTGAAGTAGTTGTTATTAGGTACGTATTGGATGTTACACCATACTTGTTGCAGATATATCTCCGATACTTGTTGAGTTCTTTCAAGAGCAATACGAAGCGGGTGACCTTTGAGTATTTCCATGACAAGATGATAATCCATAGTGACATTGAAATCTAGAGTGTAGTTGTTCGGCTTTAAATCCTTCTTATCTACTGGAAGAATAAGTTCAGCATCTAGATCTCGAGCGTTCACCGATGGGTGTGATGAACGATGAGATGGGAACACTGTGTTATCGTCAGAAGAATTACCATCACCCTGCTATTGCATGTGTTCCATGATCTATGATTGACAAAAATTGACCATAGGGATATAAGTGCTTTTCCACCAGAAAATTTCAAAAATTTCCTAAGTGTGGGTTACTGTCGTACAACATGTCGAGTCGCATGACACTAACTGTCGGACAAAGCTATACGACTAGGAGTTGTCGTACGCAAGTCGTACGACAGTTATGAGTTGCAGTTTTGTGCGACAGTATTGAACGTTCGAACAAAGATGAACACTCAAACCCAGATCTATGATTTTCAAGAAATTAGGCTTAGTAAACAAGTATCCTAGAGTCGTTTTTCTAACAAAAATGCTATCCTAATTTCTTTTCATTCTAAAACTAACAATATGAGTGATTTACGAAGGATTTTCAAAAACCCTTATCGACTTTGCCAAAAAAAATAACTCGAACAGATGATTTAAACAATGAAATACGATAAAGACAGATGAATGATGATACCTGAATCGATTTAGAATCCACAGGAACAATGAAACAGCAACAATGATCCAAATCGATTTCTAAGTTTGTGAGAGAGTCGTGTACAACGAAAGTCGGAAAATGAAAAGACTTTGAAAAAAATCGCACTATATATGGAACTCAGGTTGGGTGACACGTGTCATGAAATGATTGGTCCATGGTTTGACCGACACGTGTCAGGTAGTCGTACGAAGCGATTCACGAGTACCTCATCTTAGTCGTAGGATGAAGGTGCGACTAAGGTGGAATTCATGAACAGTAACTGTCGTACGATGCTTGTACGACTAGGATTGCTAGTCGGACAAAGCATCTACGACTTGGCAATATGAACAGTGACTGTCGTACAAAGCATGTACGACTAGGATTGCTAGTCGAACAAGACTTGTGCGACTGTCGTGCGGGAACAGTAACTCTCGTTCAAGAGATGTACGACTGTCCTGCTGGAATAGTAACTTTCGTACAAGGCGTGTACGACTAGGATTGCTAGTCGTATAAGACTTGTGCGACTACTTTCCAGACTTGGAAATTTTTTCAAATTTTGAACTTTGAACTTTTCAGACTAAAAGTAGTTCAGTGTTCTTTGAAAATATTTTGCTCCCCCTACAAAGATGCATAAGTCTTGATAAAATCATTTTCATCAAGTAGGGTTTGCGAAAATCATTTGAGATAGAACACTTACCTTTGTTGTTTGGATCAAACACCTCTTCTTTGTTGAACGCTCACCCTTGAAACATGATCACAAATATTTATAGCTCCCCCTAAACATATGAACCACACATAAAACTGCACAAATAATAGCAATTGAAGTACATACGGTAAAAAGAATAAAAATGAAATATAGTTTGTAAACTACTGAAAGAAATCTAAATTTGAACAAATCATAATGAATATTCAATATTATGAAAATAAGTATTCTTCACTCCAATTTATCAAAATTTGAATGACTAAGAATTATTTTCAAAATGTTGAATAAAAATTATGACTTATCAAACTTTCAAATTCAACATGCCTAGCTTTGAGACAAGAAAGTTGAAACGTTTCTCATCCAAAGCCTTGGTAAACAAGTCGGCTAGTTGAAATTCAGTAGAAACAAAATAGAGTTCAATTGTATCTTTTTCGACGTGATCTTTAATAAAATGATACCGTACTTCGATGTGCTTGGTTTTCGTGTGTTGAACCGGATTCACAGATATTGCTATTGCGGACTTGCTATCACAATAGATTGGAATCTTTTCATACTTACACGCAAAATCCGTCTGTTGGGTTTTCATCCAGATGACTTGTGAGCAACAACTAGCGGCCGCGACATATTCTGCCTCCGCCGTAGAAAGTGACACGCAGTTCTGTTTCTTAGACGCCCAACTTACCAACTTATCACCCAAGAATTGGATATGTCCGGATGTGCTTTTCTGGTCCAATAAACTACCACCATGATCCGCGTCGGAGTAGGCTGTTAGCTCGAATCCCGTGCCTTTGGGATACCATAGACCAAGGTAGGGAGTTCCTTTGAGATAACGGAAGATGCGTTTGACGGCTCCTACATGAGATTCCTTAGGATTCGCCTGAAATCTCGCACAAAGACAAGTAGCGAACATAATATCCAGGCGACTAGCATTTAAGTACATTAAAGATCCGACCATACCTCGATAGTGTCGTATATCAGTTTCCTTACCATGAGGATCTGGACCGATCTTTGATTGTGTTGCCATCGGTGTTCCAATGGAAGTACAATTTTCCATTTTGAATTTCTTCAAAATGTAAAATATATACTTTGACTGGTTGATGAATATCCCCGTGGAAAATTGCTTCACTTGCAATCCTAGGAAGAAGTTAATCTCCCCCATCATGCTCATCTGAAATCTAGTAGTCATCAGATCAGAAAACCATGTACATAAACCAGAGTTAGATGCACCGAATATAATATAATCTACATATATTTGTACTATTACCATCTCACCGTCTTCACATTTGACAAAAAAAGTCGTATCAACCTTACCTTTTTCAAAGCCCGAGACGAGTAGAAATTGAGATAGAACATCGTACCAAGCGCGTGGGGCTTGTTTCAACCCATATAAGGCTTTATCCAAAATGTAAACGTGATTTGGATTCTCCTTGTCTACAAAGCCTTCGGGTTGTGAGACATATACCTCCTCTTTTAGTATTCCATTAAGAAATGCTGTCTTTACGTCCATCTGATAGACCGTAAAGTTTTTGTATGCCGCGTACGCCAAAAATATTCTGATTGCTTCAATGCGTGCGACTGGAGCGTAAGTCTCATCGTAATCTATCCCTTCTTGTTGTCGATAGCCTTTAGCTACAAGTCTCGCTTTGTTACGAACTATGATGCCATCTTCATCTTTCTTGTTTTTGAACACCCACTTTGTTCCAATGATGCTTTTATCGGCTGGTCTTGGAACTAACCTCCATACCTTTAACACTTCGAATTGATTTAGCTCTTCTTGCATAGCTAAAATCCAATCTGGATCATTTAAGGCTTTTTTTACTATGAGTAGTTCAATGTTACTTAAAAACATTGAGAACATGCACTCATTTACGGTAGCACATAAAGCAGATGAACGAGTTTGAACTGGTGAACTTGGGTCACCGATTATTTGGTGAATCGGATGAGCCTTCGTCCATTTGGTTGTATGAGGGTGAGGAGCATAGGATTCTTGAACATTTTCAAGAGTAGCATTCGTCTCTTCTTCGGTTGGAGAAACCAGCGGTTCAGCACTTGGAAATTCTGTAGGAATACTAGAAGATTCCGGTTGTGACTGAGAAATGGTTGGTTCAGTAACCGAAGAACTTGGATTTTGTGTTGATCCTTCCACAGTAGTTGTAGTCTCTTGTTGTGGAATAACAACTTCTGGTACTTGAACATTCTGAACAGTAGTGGAAACATCAACCGGTGTTGAAGTAGATGCACCATTTTGAGTAGTTGTCGCAGCGGAAATAGTTGTAGGTGCTTGTACCATCCTGTTAGAATTAGTAGATTATTGTAAGTACCATAAAATTCATCATAGAATTCATCAAATAATAAATCAAGATCTATTAATTGAGATTTTGAGGTTGAAGGTTGATCCTGATTAGAAGTTGAAGCAGGTTCTGAACTGAGATGTCCAGAAGCTAAAATTCCAGTTATAACGGGTCCTGGACAGTTTTGGTCAGAAGCCAATTCGTGATGTTCGTCGAACTTGACATTGACACTCTCCATTATATTCCTTGATTGCTTCAGATATATCCTATATGACGCCGATGAGAAAGAGTATCCAACGAAGATACCATCAATCGCCTTTGGACTGAACTTGTTCCGTTGTTCTTTGTCGTTTAGAACATAACACCTACAACCAAAAACACGAAAATGTTTTATGTTAGGTTTCCGGTTATTCATGATTTCATAAGGTGTTTTATTAAACCGGATGTGTATGACAGAACGAGTCTGTGTGTAACATGCGGTTTCCACGGCTTCGGCCCATAAGAAGAGAGGTTGCTTTGAGTATGCCAACATTGTTCTCGCAGACTCGACTATCGTTCTATTACATCGTTCTACAACACCGTTTTGTTCAGGAGTTCTGGCAGCAGAAAATTGTTGCATAATCCCATTTGATTCATAGAAATCACCTAGGATTATGTTCTTAAATTTTGTACCATTATCCGAACGCACGATTTTTACTGAGATCTGCATGTTGTTCTGAGCTGCCTTGATAACACCAATAAGAAGTTCTGAAGTTTCATCTTTTGACCTTAGAAACTTAACCCATGTGTATCGTGAGAAATCATCGAGTATTACCAAGACGTATTTCCTCCCATTTATGCTTTCCGTTTTCATTAGACCGCACAAATCCACATGCAACATCTCAAGTATATTCTTCGTTGTCGGTTCCGGTTTAGGCTTGTGAGGAACCCTCTTCATCTTTCCTTTCTCACACGCATCACATAGATTTTCGACATTGAATTTCAAAGTTGGAAGCCCCCGAACTGAATCTCCTAAAACCAACTTTTGAATGTATCGAAAATTTAGATGAGATAACCGTCGGTGCCATAGCCAACTTTGTTCTTCTGAAGCTTTGGATAAAAGACATACTTCATTGGTTGGTTTGATATCTGCCAAGTTGATTGTGTACAGGTTTGACTTGCGAGTTCCAACAAGAAGATCTGTTCCTTTCTCGGTTTTGCCACAACACTTTGTCTTCTTGAAGTGCACTTCCAAATCCTGATCGCAAAACTGTCCTATACTGAAAAGGTTGTGCTCCAATCCTTCAACATAGTTAACCTTCTTTATCGTAAGATTGTCTTGAATGATATCTCCAAAACCTTTGATAGGAGCATCCTGATTGTTTCCAAACCTTACACAACCAAGATCTTTTTCCACAAAATTGGTTAGCATGTGTCTTTGGCCTGTCATATGCTTCGAACATCCCGAATCTAAATACCATAACTTATGTTTCTGCATCAATTAGATTGAAACAGTTTTAGGTACCCATTGAGTATTGGGTCCTTTTTTATTAGCTTGAGAAACCTTGAGTTTATACATTTGTGTCTTCTTCTTTTTCTTCAAATTTGATTTTCTTTTAACACTTGGAATAATGTAAGAATTATCCCAACAACAAGAACCAGGCATAGCAAACGAACTTTCATATCCACAAACATAACAAAAACATTCACCATTTTTGAAATCCAACAACTTGTCTTTCGAGTAATCTTTGTATGACTTTACAAAAGAATTTTTATTACTCACACCAACTTGTTTATTCTTTGAAAAACTACTATTTTGTCATTTTGTTTGGATGAATCAGACGTCGTTTGCTTTACCCGTCATTCTTGTTCTTTCTTCTTCGGATTCACAAAATTATCTGAAAGAACAGAAGATTTAGAGTTAGAATCCTTAGAACTCTGAACTTGAGAATTCTTTGACATTTTATCCTTCTTTCTTTTCTCTAAAGGTGGATTCTTTGTGTTTGAACACTCACCTTTATAGAAAGTACTCGAAGATTTTTCTTTGTTTATATAAGAAACAGATGTTATTATAATTGGACTTTCTTGAGATGATTGAAATGAATGACTACCACATTGAACACAATTGAGATTCTTTCTTGCAAGTGATAATAGATCTGAAACATAAGTCTTTTCACTATTATTGCATTTCATACAAGAATTATTGATTTTAGGTTCAGAAGTAGTATTCAACTCAATCTTCTTAGAAATCCTTTTCAGATCACCTTTCCTTTTGCTTTCTTCTTTTTCTTCAAAAATAATAAAATCAGTATGGTCCGGAAGTTTCTTTGAGAAATCAAATGCACAAGCTTTTCCTTTTTCATTTTCTATTGGTTTTGACTTGGTTTCAAAAACTTTCTCGTTTGGTTCATAATCACAATCCGAATCAGAATCGGCGTTGTGTACTTCAAAATCTTTGGTGGACTCAGGTGAACTCCAATTTTTGAAAGCATTTTCTTTTCTTTCTTTTGCTAATTCCTTTTCTAACTCATCCACCTCTTGAGAAAGCTCAATTATTCTCATTTCATGAGAATGTTTCTCATTTTCAAAAATTACTTTCTCAATTTCAAACTGTGCTCTTTCAAGATTGAAAGAATCTTCAAAATCAGACATTATATTAGGTTTTTCTTCTTTCAAATATTTTTCTAATGTCATCACTTTTTGAGAAAGTTCACATTTCTGTTCTTTAAGAAAGTTGCTTTCTTCAAGATTGAACCAGTTTTTCAAAGCAAATTCTTTTCTTTCGTTTTCTAACACAATCTCTAATTCAACTTTTGTCTTTAACAAATCAGTCAACTTCTTTTCAAATGAATTGATTTGGTTTACAAAGTTGACTTTCTCATTTTCCAAATTGGTATGCTCAGAAAGAAGAATATTCTCAAGATCTACCACTTTCTTTGAGAGTTTGAGACATTTTTGATCAATCTTTTGTTTACCATCAAAAATGTTCTTTGATGATTCAGAAAACGTTTTGATCAAAGCATGTTCAATTCTACCAGTTCCTTTTTCACTTCGTCATTGTAACAAGAAGATATTTCCTTAAAAGTAGTTGAGAAAATAGTTGAAAGGAGATCATTTTCATAATCATATTTGATCTTTTCTTCAGCAAGAGAGATCTCAAGTTCAGCTATTTTCCCTTCTAGAACCAACGTAGGAACATATTTATTAGTTACAACGACTTGATTATTAGTAACTGGCTTTGTAGCATTTATGTCAAAGTAGTTATCTGGAAGTGGTTTATCTAGATTGTTGAGAATCTTCAACGTCTCATTAGTATAGCAAAATGGAAGTTGAATATGAGTTGTTAAAGCTCTTTTTCTTTGTTCTTCTTTTTGTGTTTCCTTTTCATCAGTTCAATAAACTTCAAATCGGGCCAATATCGTGCGTACCTTAAACATTCGAAATTATACACTGTCGGTACTTCTTTGATAGCTTTGGCACCATATTTTGGACATTCATAACCAAGTCCCCAATATTTATTGACATTGTTTACATGTCTTGGCTTGTTCATGAAAATTGTTTGAGCAGATTGATCTCTCAAATACAACTTCTTTTCCAAACTTTCAATTTTGTTTAAAAATTCTGAATTCTTTTCTGAAATATTTGTCAAAGAAAAATCACTTTCTTCATTCTTTGATTCTAAATCTTTGATTTTCTTGTTCAATTCAGATAATTGAGAATCAAGTACTAATTTTTCTGATTCAAATTGATCACGTTGAGGTTTGAGATTTTTGATTGCAGAACATTTGTCTTTTATCTCAAATTCAGCATTATCAACCTGTTGTTTCAACTCACTATTCTTCTTTCTTTCGTTTTGTAGAGTTTTTGTTAATTCTCCAACACATGGTTCCATTATTTGAATTTCACGAAATAAACTAGCATACTCGTTTTCAGAACATACTAATTTATTTAGTATGTCATTCAGTTCATTACGCAGATTTATGACTTCTTTACTTAATGATTCAGGTAAAGGAAAAGAATTTACCTGTGAGGAAGTGTCAAACTTATCCTCATCGTCAGAATCGAATTCTTCTTGGCACATATTTGCATGCTCTTCATTTTCTCCCTCGTCATCAGAATAATCAAGAAAATACTCTTCCTCCACCATAAGAGCTTTTCCATCTTCCTTTTGTTGTGCAAGAAGCAACTTTTTTTGTAGTAATCAGTGTTCTTGACAACCTTCTTTCGACAATCTCTTGCATAGTGACCCGGAGTACCACAGTTGTAGCACTTTTGAATCTCCACAAGTTTCTTATCTTCGAACTTTTTCTCCATGTTCTCATACACCTTCTTTCCTTCAGCTTTCTCCGATCTTTGCTCAAATCTTTTATCAGTATTTTCAACTCTTTGCTCTCCAAAAGGTTTCCTTTCATAATTGTTGTTCTCAAACTTTCTCGAACCAGATGTATACCTCAGATTGTTGTTTGATGACGAAGGTTTGTAAAACTTCTTTTGAAAGTGCCTTATGAGAAGAACCAAAGCTTGATGTAGTTCAACACCATCATCAGAAATATTCCCCCTGAACCCTGTATCAAACATTCCAGATTCATCAGTTGTAAAGTTATTCGGTTGTACCTCGGCTTGTAGTGCAATCGGTTCTTGAGAGAAATCTTTCTTCTTTTTCTTGTTCTTCTCCTCTCTTATCTCATCTATTTCTTCCTCATCTTGCAACATCGTCTCATACAATTCATGTAGTGGCATAGTGGAGAGTCTCGGATTTTGTTTCATTTTTCTAGCCACACTCTTCCATTCGGGTTGTAGTGAGGTAAGAAATTTGACATTTAATTCGATCAGATCCTTTTTGATCTTGTTTTTACTTAGTTCATTAAGTAAAATCATGAATCTGTCATATGTGTCATGAAGTGACTCATCTTCCTTTGCCTTAAACTCTTCATACCTATTGATGCACATTGTGATTTTCATCTGATTTCCAATCTGAGACCCTTGTAACATATTTTCTAACTGTCTCCACATACTGTTTGCCGTATCTTTGTAACTATCAATCTTGTTGAACACCTCATTCGGAATCCCGATAATCACATATGATCTTACCTTCTTGTCAGCATCGAATCTTGCTTTTTGATCAACAGTGTACTCAGAAAGAGGAACCAATCTATTATCTGGTTCTGGTGCACCCTCAACACGATTGTTCATACGCTTAATAACAGGTTTCATTAGACCATTATGAAGAGAATCTATCAAGTGATCACCATTCGATTGTCTTTCAAAGAAATCCTCAAACCTCTCTTTCCATTGTTCATACTCTTTTTCGATCAAAATCGGAGGTCTAGTATCACTTCCCAAAGAGTTCATTATGTCGTTTCTATTCATCTTGAAAATTACTTGTATTGATCTTTACACAGAAAAGTGAATTTGTGAAAATTTGACAAACTGTCGGGCAAAAACGTACGACTGTCGTATAGAACGTGTGCGACAGTACAAGTGAACAGTAACTGTCGTACAGAACGTGTACGACTTGGACTCAGCAACAGTAACTCTTGTACAACAAGTGTGCGACTTGGACCAACTCTCGTACGAACCTTGTACGACTTGGTCAGGTAAACAGTAACTGTCGTATGGAACTTGTGCGACTAAGCTTTGTGTACAGTAACTCTCGTACAACACTTGTACGACTAAAAATGTAGTCGGGCAAGGATCGTGCGACCGTTATGATGCTAAGTATCGTGCGACAGTTATGAACACCAAGAACAGTTACGCGTACGACAGTCATGAGTTTTAACGAGAAAATTTTCTAAGTGCTCAAAAATCCTCAAATCAACTCCAATTGATTTGAAACTTTGTAGGGTTGGTCGCGAACACAGTCTGAGCAACTTTTGTTCAGCACAAATCACCAAGAAACTAACAGAAATCCGCCAAATCGATCTGAACAGTAAACGTATTCTAAAAACTCAAATCTGCCAAATCCTTCGATTTTGTTGTTTTGAGTCTGAATCCTTGCACGAATTGATCCAGATAATCAATTCTAACAAGTCTGTGCCTATAGCTCGATCCAAAACAGCCTCAAATCATAGAATCCATGTAAAACCCGAAAATATCAAAAAGTGCCCAAAAACATCAAAAATCTTCACAAATTCGATCTGCTAGGCTCTGATACCACTTGTTATCCCCATTAACAAGTAATGAAATCAAGATCTATCCAAAACTCTGTCCATCTCTCATTAACATCAAGATCAAGTAATACAATGTAGAGAGAAACTCACAGAGAGTTCTAAGGATATGAACATCAAAAGTGTAAGTGAAAATGAGCTAAACTAGGCTATTTATACCTAGGCTCACAATTTACAAAATAACCCCTCAACTTGAATACAACATATAAAATTGACACTAACATATTTCCTCATACAAACTCTCCAAATATGGCTCAAATCCTAAGTATGCTGGGGTTCTCACCTCAGGTTCTTGAGGTAGAGCAGCAGTATTATAGTTTTGGATAGAAATATGATATGGGTCAATAAGAGCAAGCATTGTTCTTGGTACTCGTCTAATAAAGGGATATTCACCTGATGTTGTAGGAAGGAACCTGGACATAACCCAAACAGGTGTGGGATTCCCTTGTTGAGTTAATTCCAAGCGATGGAAGGCTCTTCTAAGTACCAGACTGATGAAACGAGGAAATTTGATAGTCTTTAAAAACTTGTGAACTCCGACAACTCCTCCTCTTGATAAGGTTGAGGTCTTTGTGTTAACAGCAGCAAGAAGATCGTTGTAAAGAATCGTGGCATAGTCGAAGTTTCTGTTGAAGAATAATCCATACATGATTTGTAGGATTTCGGTGTTGGTTTGATCTTGACTACCAGATTTGCAAGTAAGGGTTCTATTCAATGTGGAGAACATGAAGTTCCACACTGTGGGTAGGTTTCTTCTTCTGAACTAACCTATTTTGTTCAGATCTTTGTTGTAGCCTAAGAACTTCATAAAATCAAGAAGAACAACTACTTTTGGGGGGGGGGGGGGGGGGTTCTCGTAAGCTTCAATTCCATGCTGTCTTCTTGTCTTCATTCTGAAGATCCTTCTGAATGTTTTGGCACTAATGCGCACTGAACCTGCGCCTCCATCTCTACCAGAATTAACATTTCCAACGATCCCCTCTTGCTCTGAAATGTATTGGCACGTAGTCCACCATTGTTGGACGTAGAGCTCGGGAAGGTTGTCGTCAAACTCAGTTAAGGTTCTAAAAACTTCAGAGTTTCAGAAAAACTCTACAAATATGTGGTAAGTGGGTAAGTAGAGGCCTGGGTTTGCATCGAAGCGGTAGTTGTTATCGGCGAACTCGTATGGTTGGATTACGATTTCGTCGACAGGACCTGTGCGGCTTGATTCAGCAGAATGTTGTTGTTCCGCCATTGTTGCAGGTTAGGGTTTCTTGAAGAACTCAAGGGTTTTGAACAAAGGAGGGAAAGTTGAGGGTTTTTTGAATGATCAGGAAGGTGTAAGAAATGAAATGGGTCGTGGGTATGGATATTTATACTCGAATCATGTGGCTGGACGAACGTCGTAGGTACTGTAGGCACTCGAGTGTCAGATAGTGGAGTGGCCTCAACAGTGGAACGTGGGAACAACTAACGGTTGGTTTCTCAATCAGAGAGTGCCACGTGGATTTGGTTCTGACAGCTTTTGGGCAAGTAAACCGTCACAGTTAGAGATGTGTGGGTGACAAGTGGTTGATGCTTAAGAAATAACCTGCACCTCTGATGACAGCTCATCTGATGACGTGGCAGAAAAACTGACAGAGCTCTGGTGGAGCTTAGTACAGTTTTGCCTCTGTTGAGTGACCTTTTTCATACTTTCCAAGTAACCCAATATGTTTCACCTTTACCCAAAATCATTTAAATAATCTTGTATCTATTGTGAAAGTAGTCAGAACGAGAACATAACTGACTTAGAAATTCCACAGAGTTCTGGTGAGTATCAACAGAGGCTCTGGTGAAATGTCAGAGTTCTAGTAAGTTCTTGACATTATCAAAAGGTTTTCAACAGAACAGGTTTTCCCTTCCTCAAAAAGATTTATCTTTGAAGTTCAAAAAGCAAAGTCATTTTGATTTGGAATTTGATTTTGACTTGCTCCCCCTAAAACCATGCATCCTTTTCTCTTAAGCTCCCCCTTAAATGGTGAGCTTAGTAGACAGAATTTTCTTTTCAGCCTTGAAAGATTAAAAAAACTTTATGTACAAAAAAAACTTTATACAAACAAGAAATTCACAAGAGGAATACATTGAAAAAATATGCTGGCAGAGCTCTGGTGTGAACATCAGATGCTCTAGTGAACTATCCTACCTAACCATTTTGACAGAGCTCTGGTATGATCATCAGAGACTCTGTTGAGTTTTAAATGGAGTTAAGAGGACATGTTCAGCATACCCATCTTGCTGATTAAGAAGTTAAATCTCCTTTCATCAAGGGCTATTGTGAACAGATCAGCAAGCTGGAAGTCAGTTGAAACAAAATACATTTCAATCGTCCCTTTTTCAACATGATCCTTTATAAAATGGTACCTTATGTAGATATGCTTTGTCTTGGAGTGCTGGACTGGATTAACTGTAATTGCTATGGCACTTTTGGAGTCACACAGAATTGGGATCTTGCTGTACTCCATGCCATAATCTTTGAGTTGAGTTTTCATCCAAATCACTTTAGAACAACAACTAGCAGCAGCCACATATTCTGCTTCTGCTGTAGAAGTTGATACGCAGTTCTGTTTCTTGGATGTCCAACTCACCAATTTATCTCCAAGCAATTGGCAGTTACCAGAAGTACACTTTCAGGCTCTGGGAGCTTGCTTAAGGCCATACAGAGCTTTGTCTAACTTGTAAACGTGGTCTGGAAACTCTGGGCTTTCAAAACCTGGTGGTTGCTGGACATAAACTTCTTCTTGGAGTTTGCCATTCAGAAAAGCCGACTTCACATCCATTTGGTAGACCTTGAAACCTTTATGAGCAGCATAGGCTATGAAGATCCTTATTGCTTCCAGCCTAGCCACAAGTGCAAAAGTTTCGTCATAATCGATACCTTCTTCTTGGCAATATCCCTTTGTAATCAGCCGAGCTTTGTTTCTGATGATAATCCCATCTTCATTCTTTTTGTTTCTG
Source organism: Saussurea involucrata (assembly GCA_033807775.1). Classification (NCBI taxonomy): domain Eukaryota; kingdom Viridiplantae; phylum Streptophyta; class Magnoliopsida; order Asterales; family Asteraceae; genus Saussurea; species Saussurea involucrata. Next base: position 142,937,006 of record CM066320.1, read on the forward strand.
AACACCCACTTGGTTCCAATGGCAGCTTTATCTTTAGGAAGTGGAACCAAGGACCAAACTTTATTTCTTTCAAACTCCAGAAGCTCATCTTGCATAGCTTCAATCCAGTTTGGGTCTTCCAGGGCTTCAGAGATCTTTCTTCGGCTCAATCATGCTTAGAAAATTGACAAAGAAAGCTTCATTGATTGTGGTCGATCTTGTCTTCATACCATCTTCAGCAGCACCAATAATTAGATGATGAGGGTGATCCTTTGTCCATCTGGTCATGGGACCATGGACAACAGGTGGAGTCTGTGCTTCTGATGGGAAAAGACGAATTTCTGCATCAGAGCTCTGAGGATTGGGACCAGGGCTCTGTGGCACACAACTCTGGAGAGTGGCCTCATTGCTCTGTGATGTCCCAACAGGGCTCTGGAAGGTGAACTTTCAAATAGGGAATCTCTCCCAACGTGAGTCAGCAGGGGTGATGATGGCTCTTGTTCAGGTTCTCTTACATCTTGTTGTGGTTCCTCATTTCTCTGAATAACTCCTGTAGACAGAGAAGTAGATGGTGAAGAATTGGAAGGACCAGTAAGAGTTCTACATGTCAGTTTCTGTTCTGTGGAATTCTGAGCTTGATTGCCTCTGGTGATGTTGACAGAGGCATAATCATCATTGAAGAAATCGTTGAACATTAAGTTGATATCTTCTTCCCTTGACTTTGAAAAACTTGGCTTCTGTTTAGTCTGTGTCCCCTCTGGTGATTTGCGATCAGAGGAACTTGATGTATTTTCATCAAAAGACACATTGATGCTCTCTTGAATGACTCTGGTTCTGGTATTGTAGACTCTGTAGGCTTTAGAGGTTAAGGAATAACCAATAAAGATTCATTCGTCAGCCTTTTTGTCGAACTTGCCCAGTTGTTCTCTGTCATTCAATATATAACACTTACATCCGAAAATATGAAAATATTTCACATTTGGCCTTCGATTGTTGATGAGTTCATAGGGAGTCTTCTTAAATCTTTTCACAATTACAGCTCTGTTTTGGGTAAAACAGGCTGTTGAGACTACCTCTACCCAGAAGTTGATAGGAAGGATAGAACCGGTCAACATGCTTCTAGCGGCTTCTACTAGAGTTCTGTTCTTTCTTTCCACCACTCCATTCTGTTGTGGAGTTCTTGCAGCTGAGAAGTTCTGGGAAATACCTTCCTCTGATAGGTAGGCATCAGTTCTGGCGTTTTTAAACTCTGTCCAATTGTCACTTCTCAACTTTTGGATCTTGAGACCTAACAGAACCTAAATCCTTTTCAACAAACTTATCAAAATTTCTGGGACATCAGATTTTACTCTGATGAACTCAATCCATGTATATCTAGAAAATTCATCTATAAGTACTAGAATATACTTCTTGCCTGACAGACTTTGCACAGAGATTGGACCACAGAGATCCACATGAAGCATATGCAAAGGTCTGGGGCAACTGTGATCACTCTTAGTTCTGTGTGAAGATCTTTTCATCTTACCCAACTCACAGGCAGAACAGAGATGGTCTTTGTCAAATTTAAGCGAATGAAGACCTTTCACTAAGTTCAACTTCACGAGTTTGTCAAGATTTTGGAAATTTAGATGGGCAAATCTTTTATGCCAGGGCCAGGCATCTTCCTTTTTCAAAGACACTAAACAGAGTTTTCCTGTTGTAGGGTTTTGGTTTGGATTAAAATTCATTTTGTACAGATTGCCTTTTCTGTCGGCTCTTAAAAGTTCTTGACCAGACTCGGAAAGTAACAAAGAACAATACTTCTTCTTAAAATTGACATCGAACCCATGATCACAAAGTTGACTTATACTGAGCAGATTATGATTTATTCCTTCAACATAAGCAACCTTTGAAACTGAAACACCACCATTATTTAAAGTACCATATCCTCTAATATGTCCACCACTATCTCCTCCAAAGGTTACTGCATTTCCTATCTTGTCTTTGAATGAAGTCAGCAGCTCCTTGTTGCCTGTCATGTGCCTGGAACATCCTGAATCTAGGTACCAGATCTGCACATGAGGCTTCTGCAAGACAGATTAGTTCTTTTTAGGTACCCATTGCATAATGGGTCCTTTCTTGTTAGGCTTAGGGTGTTTGATTTACCTACTGGCTTTCCATTCTGGGATGGTGTGCCAGAGGATTTTTTTGTGTATTTTGAACAGTCTTAGGATTTTTCCTTTGTAGTGACTGATTCAAAACACAGTGTGGACCATTCAGGTGATTTTGCAATTTAAGCAGAAGTTGAATACAATTGCAATTGATGGAGCATGAAGATTGATGCAAATTGTTGTTTTTATTCAAAAACTGTTGTTTGAATGGTGCTTGGGATTGAAAAAATTTAGGACAAGATGTCTTCGCATACATTCTGTCCTGGTTTTGCTTCTTGAAATTGCCATTTTTCTTTGGAACAGACTCACTTGACCAAAAAGTGTTTCTTCTTTGATTTACAGCAGAGTTGGGAATAGGTCTGTCATTGACTATCCACTTTCCCTTCTGCTCTGGTGAAAATCTGATTGGTTTGTAGACAAAGGGAACTGAAGTTTGATTCACATAAACATTTTTTGCTTTCTCTCTTCTCTTTTCTTCTATTTTATCAGAAGAAAGAATCTTGATACCTTTGTTTTGAAAAGCATGAACTGGTATGAATCTGGCTTGTTTCTTAAAGAATGACACATTTTTCAAAGTTTCAGATTCAACAGAAGCTCGCTTGGGTTTGTATAAAACAGTCTCTTGAGCACAGAAAATTTGCTAATCCACATCAGAATCAGAGTCATTTTCAGAGGCTAGAAAGTCTCTGGTGGCTCTGGTGGTAGACTCCGAGGGTATCACAGAGATATCAGCTTTAGCAGACTTAAACTTTCTCAACTTGGGTTTTAAAGCATCAGAAACAGCATTTTCCTTAAGAACCCTTTTTAAATCCTCCTCAAAAGATGTTCTAATTGTTTCAGAGGTGGGAGAGAAGACTGGGGCTTCAGGGTTGAGCTCGCTCTGTGGTTTCACATCAGAGGGTTCAGCCACAGAAGTAACAGACTCCTGTCCTTTGAAAGAGTTGAAATTAAAAATTTCTTTTGGATCCAGACTTTTAGCAGAATTAGGAAGTATGATCCTAGCTCTTCCTTGATCAAGAATAAACTTTGAAGATGGTTTTATAACCTTTTCTTGATCCAAGGAGTCATAGCTGACATTCCTGAAATTAATCCTTTTGGTCCTTGAAAATACATCTGAGGTTTTGATTCTTTTAAAAGCTGCAGTACCAGAGATCACATCTTCCTGGATCTTCCCAACACAGAAGGCAGAAGACAAAGATGTCTTCTTTCTTCCATTATAGGGAGGAAGGTCACTAAAACCAAGACCTTGTGTATTCTTTTGAGAGTTTATCTTGATGTGCACATCTTGTGCATCCTGGTACTTTTTGATTTGAATCTCTTTTCTTTGCAGGGATTGATGCAAAACCTCCCTTTCTCTTTGAAAATAATCTTTTAACGCAACAGAGTTAAGTCTTTCTGTTTCTGACTTCTTAACCTCTTCAGTCTTTTGTTTCAAAACTTCCTCAAACTTTTTAACTTTTTCAGAAAATATGTTTTCCTTCTGTTGTGTTAAGATTTCTAGCTCGGTTTTTTCTTTAAAGATTTCTTCCTTTTCTTGTTCTAAGAGAGTTTTCTCTCTCTTGTAGAAGGACAAATCCTTTTGAGCTAGCTTTCTCAATTCCTTTTCCTCTGAAAGTTTTTGTTTTAAAAGTTGAAATTCTTTTGTTAACAAAGAAACGTGCATTTCCAACTCAGAGTCAGATTTTGATTCAGAAGCAGAACATACATTGGCACTGGGTCTGGTGGTCTCCAGCGCTCTTTCATTTGGCTCTGTTACAGCAAGAGCGTTTGCATTCTGAGACAGATCTTCCTCTGTTGTTTTCTCTGGCATCTCTCCAGTCATCCAATCTGCTACCTCTAGACTTTCATCATGCACAGCAACTCCGCAGAAATTGGCCTGCTTTGGTTCGTCATCAGAGGACGAATCAGAGATCCAATTCTCCATCTCAGCAACATAGCTTCTTTCTCTGTAATTGTACTTGTATTTGTTCTTGTAGTAATCCTGGTCTTTTACCAGTTTACCTCTACAATTTGCAGAAAAATGGTCGGGTTTGCCACATCTAAAACAACGTCCATCATTCTGGTTGATGGGTTGAGCATCATCAGTTTTCTGAGGAACTAAAGCATTATACTTCTGTTGTGGTTGAGGTCTCTGCTCTTATGGAGCTCTGTTCTGGTGAGTAGGTGCAGCGTAACCTCTCTTCTCATCTTTCTCTTCTCTCTCGTACCTACCTCTTCAATCAAATACCTTGTTGCCGAATCTCTTGTTAAAATTTTGATTTATTAACGCAAGAGATTGAGCAAAGGCATTGATATCATCATCCTCTGATGAGCTTTCCCCGTTATCACTTTCAGCGACCAGACTCTTCTTACCCTTCTTTTTCACAAACTTCTCTTTCTTCTTATGTCTGCTAGTGCTCTCTCTGTTGGATTCTTTGAATCAGATATTAAGGCTATTGGACCTGCAATGGTGGATTTGCCCTTTTGTTTGACAATATCCTTCTCTTGTGCAGCAAGAGTGCCATACACATCAGTGAGAGACCATGCATCCAAATCTTGGTTAGCTTGTAAAGACATGGTCAGATTTAACCATTCATCGTTTAAACTTTTAAAAAACAGAACATTGTTATCTTCCTTCGACCTAACAACCCCACATTTTTTACACTTGTTTATCAAAACATTAAATCTGTTGTAGGTTTGTTGTAGGGTTTCCTCAGGAAGTGCCTTGAAATCGTTGTATTCGTTAATACATTGGGTCTTTCTGTTCTTTTGGGTTTTGATACCACCCTCAAGTTGATTAAGAAGTTGATCCCAGATTTCTTTAGCAGTAACACATGAATCAAGTTCTTGAAATATATCGTTTGGAATGGCCATGATCAGAACTACTGCAACAGAGGTTGAAGATGCACTGAAAAAGGCAGTCTCAACCTTCACAGATACCATCGAAAAGACTGCTACACTCAAACGACCTGCAGAAGGACCCCCCGGAAGCAGAGCCTTCAAACAAAAGAAGTAAGGTTGCTTCAAAGTTTGTTGTTCAGGCCTCACCAGATGAAGGCATCGTACTTTCTGATGATGATGATGACTTTCAAGATGCTCCAGAGGGTCATTCAGATAGTCAGATGGGTGAGTCCTCTGATCAACAAAAGGGGGAGAAAGAGAAACAGAAAGAGAAAGAGAAGACTTTCAGAAAGCAAGAGACGAGATTCAAATAGAAACACAAGTTTATGCAAAAGAGAGAAAATATTTTGAAAATGAACGAGATACTTATGCGAAAGAGAGACGAGATTTTGAAAATGAACGAAATACTTTTGCAAATGAACGAAAGATGTTTAAACAAAAGTTTTTTGATTTTTCAAAGAAATGTATTGAGGAAAAGAAAGCTATAGAGCTTAGATGCATAAAACTTTCCAAACAAAACTCAGATTTTGAAAAAGATTTATTTCTCGAAAAGGAAAAGTTTGAGAAGGAAAAGGTGGATTTTAATGCTAAAAGAAAATCCTTTGAGGCAAAGATTATTAAGCTTTCACTGAAAATATCTAATTTGGAGAAAGAATTAGACATCGAAAGAAAAGAATCTGAAAAGAAGAAAATTAAAGATTTTCAAACCAAGAGTGTGAAAGATGTCTATTCAGATGAAAGAAAGATTTTTCAGGCTGAAATCTCAAAGCTCACAAGGAGATTATCTGCTTTAGCAACGGATGCTATGAAAGAGCAGAAGATCAAATCTGATCTACAAAAGAAGTTTGATTTGATTTCTCGAGAAAGAAATGTTCTGTCCGACAAAGTTCAGAAACTGGAAGCAATTAACTTCAAAGTTGAATTATCTGAACAATCTAGTGCCGCTACTATTGTTCAATCACCGTATGATGATTCAACTACTTCGGAATGTTCGTTTAAGATTGCTTCTAGTTCAGTTCATGAACATATTTCTTCATCAAAGTCCGTCAAATCAAGCAATCCTTCAAACGATCAGATGCGTCCTTCTAATCTTTTCTACAACCATGCCGCTACAAGTTCAGATACTCCAATCTTTAAGCCTGTAAAGATGGTATGGAAAGTGAAGGGTTCTTCACCTGAAAAAGATGCACCAAAGTCATTTGTTCCTCCACCTAAGGTGAACAAGAAGAACAACGCTCCAAAAGGTAAGTCTTTTGTTAAACCTAATCTTGTTTATTCTGCATATCATTTGATTATGTTAGCACAAAAGCACATATGTTGTTCTTACTGTGGAACTCATGATTTTGTGAAGAAAGAAAATATTCAGCATTGGTATGGTACTTACAATATTTCTTCAAATCGAACTGCACATAACAAGCCAGGACCCAAGTTCCATTGGGTACCAAAATCTACTTAATCTGTTTTGTAGGTTTATCATGTGCGGTGCTGATTTTCAGAACTATACCAAACACATGACTGTGAAACAGAAGAGAATTGTGCAGATTGAAGAAGAGTACCTATGCTGAGATATATGCATAATTTCAGGGGGAGAATTTCTATATTCTTGATATATTTTGGGCTTATTGATATATCTTTCTACATGTTTATGGTTTTTAAACACATCAGTTTAGAATCCGAATTTCAATGAGTTAATGGTTTATAAACACATCAGTTTAGAACCCGGATTTCAAAGACATTATGGTTTCTGAATAATTCAGTTCAGAACCCGCACGTCAATGATGTTTATGGCTTCTAAACACTTCAGTTTAGAACTCGTACTTCAATGAGATTTTAACTTCTGATCATATTAGATCAGGACTCGTTCTTAATCTTAAATAAATAAAAATTAAATAAATAAATAAATATCCTTTGATTGTTACATGTGCTAATGTTGTCAAATTAAGATCTTTGCAGATTTTGAGGGGGAGCTTGTCCGATTTTAAATCAGTCGATCATAATTTGAGGGGGAGCTTAAATGTTTAGCACTGTAAGTATCTTCTGAACTCAATCTGAGATTGTTTGAAAGAAGAACGACTTTCAAGCATGAAAAACGTGTTCTTAAATGTTCAAACCACTTCTCTAATTCAAACAGATTTGATAATTTTAGAAGTGTGTTTTTAAATGTTTTCATGTATATCTCGGACTGTTACATCATTATTTCTAACCGTGTGTTTCCAAAGATTAATACTTGTGTATTATCTTGTCTATACTTTCGAGTATTCATCCATACCGGTTCAGCTTCATATTGACTTTGTTATTACCATGTCTCAAAATGAAACAATTTTTGATGGTAATACTCCCGTTTGAATTTCCAACTTTGTTGAGCATCATACATATTCATTTCAGCGTAAGAGCATTACCGTTTCATTCAAAGATTGTTTATATTTGTTCATATAAACAAAAGATCCAATTCTTTGATACCCTAACCGTTAATGAATATCTTTCATATTTGATCTGATTGATACATTGTCAGATTCTCAAACAAGTCTTTCGAATTCATTTCATTCTTTCAATTTTCTTGTTTTGAGAAATCTTCAAAGTTCAAATGCTCAAATATTCATGATAATTCTTGTGGAGCATGCATTCTGATGACAGTGGTTTCAAAAAGCTGAGATTTATAATTGTTCAAGCTAAACTGTTGAACAACACATTTTTAGGACAAAATTTCATGGGAATCAGTGTGAGAGCTTAAAAGAACTTCTATGGATCCACGTCAACCAGTGTTTCCTACCCAATAAGTTATCCTTGAGTGATTGAGGGGTGAGGGGTCGAAATCAAAGAGTGGGGGAGATAACTCATCCGGTTGAGTAATCTCATTGTGCTGAGGTAAAATGTAAAAGAGAGTTTGGTTAGAAGTGAGTGAATGAAAAACAGAAAGAGGGTGTGAGAACAGAGTTAAAAGAATACGAGAACTCTGCACCATCCACTTTCTGAGTCGGGCAGCCACATTACTGATTGGTTCACATTCTTTGGTGACCATCATTGAAATAGGCAATTAGCCCATGCCAACTCTTGCATTAAACCCCACCAGCTACTAATTTCTTTCTCAACAAAGAAATGTTTCAATTTTCTTGGGGATGCAGCATATCATCTATCTAATCTTCACTTGGAAGGTTTGGATATTGAAAATAAGGAAGTTTTCCCTACCTTCGCACTTCAATCATGCACATTGAGTCTGTGGAAAACTTGTTGTTGTCTCAACAGTTTACACAATTTGAGCCTACTAATCAAGCATAAGTTGCTTCAATCATTTCTACACTTGCACGTACACACAAGGAATAAGTTTTCTTGTCATAACGTTCATAGAAATTCCTTTGTGTTTTTCATGATTGAATGGAAGCCCTAGAGGAGTGAACATCAAAAAGCTCCTTTCCAAAGTACATTCGTTGTACAAAGTGGATTTGTGCAACTTACAGGCATTTTAACTGTCTCATTCGTTGATTCAGGGTTACAACTTTAATATTATCTGAATTTGAAAAGATTCGGATAAACATTTTTGGAATTGACGGTTAAACAGATCAAGAGGAGGAGATTGTTTCTGGTACTCAAAGAAAAATGCTGAAATTGAACAAGAATTTTGATAATCATGATACTCACAATCATCAAAAAGGGGGAGAAATATCAAACAGAAGAAAAGAGGGAGATAATTCGAATATCTCAATCTCCAAGAGTCAAAGATATATATGTCAAAGAAGAAGAAGTTCAACTCAAGATGCTTCAATGTTCAGAGATTATTATTGTTCAGATGTAAAGATACAAAGACAGTTCGTGCTTAAAGATTATTCAAGAATGTCTAAAAGCTCAAAGCCCGTTAAACCTCAAATCCCGTTCATAATTCAAAGACTGAAGAATTTTCCAAAAGTCAAAGCTGCAAAGATCAGTGATTTGAAGATATAAAAAAATTTGTTTGAAGACCTTGATCAACACTACACAGATTTGAAGTTCGTGTTTCAAGACTTGTTGACTATTTGACTTTAAAGAGCATAAATGAAGATTAAAGTCGCCAAAGTGGATTCTTGAAGATAAAGCATATCTGAAGATTATCGTCATAGTTTTTTAAATCTTGAATCCATAGGGGGAGATTGTTAGTACACAATGTATCCAAGATTTAAGGCTAATTGTAATTAGTCAATATTAGTCAAAGTCAACAAAATAGCTAGGTTTGGTCAAAGGTCTATAAACCCAAATGTTAGGATTTGTAGAGGGAGAGAGTGCACACAATAGAGGCTATCCATGGTGTGTGTGTCTAAATGAGAGAGACTTAGGTTTCCATTCCAATCTTATTGATTATCCTCTCAATCAAGTGGTTTTATTGTTTATCATTGTTACTTGAATCACTCTCACAAACAATTTACAGCTTGTTGTGGAATAAGACTAAGTACAAGACCTAATCTAAACAAACGATGAGAATCACACAGATTTCTTGCACTAAGAAATAGAGAGAAAATAAGTTAGAAAATTAAGGATAATTTTCTAATGCACTATGTAGGTTCAGGGATGACCACCTTCGAAATGAAGGTGCATTCCTCTTATTTATACTACATGTATTTAATGCATGTCAGGAGGACTTTACACGTGTCAACATTTGGTTGGATGCATGCTTCTGACTTTTGCAAATATGCTTTGGGCCGCATGGTGAACAGTGTAGTGGCAGAGTGGTTTGTACGATCCTGGACAAAGGTATGTCCTTCTGACAAATCGTATAAAAGTGTGCAAGGGGATAAGACAAACATTTCTTGTAGAGCAGGCTTCATGATCAACGATCGCTAAGTTGATCTTCCATCAGTGAGACCTGATGAAAGTCAGTTATCGCTGAAGTCTTCTACTTGAAATCTCGCATGTTGTGGACTGGTCTTGGTTTCACTGATATCCGCATCAGATCATTAGTAGACTTGTCACATGTTCATCATCTTTGTCTTCGATTCAGCGATGAACTCCTTTGTCGCGAAACTTGTCTTCAGGGATTACAAATAAACATTTACAGATAAACAATCAGTGATCATCAGCGAAACTGAACAGACTCAGTTATCACTGATGTACATTTATAACTGAGAAATAATGAAGGACAGTGGTTACCCCTCAACGACACTGAACAAACTCCATATATTATCACTGATGGTGAAACACTTATACAATATGTTTACTTATAATTTTCACTAAATGATTCTAAGGGTCATGTGAGTTCCAGATTAGTGCATACAACAGTAGAAATCAACAAGTAGAAAACAAATCAGAATGATTTCAATTGGTCATCCAATTCACTTTGAATAATAGAGAGACTTACAATGCAAGTGTTTAGATGATTAATGACGATTACTTCTATTTTCTAAACAATCAAAGCTTTATATACCATGAGCCCTAAACAAGCAAGCCCATGGCCCATTACATAATAAGCTCAAAATGAATAATAACACTTTAACCCTTGAACTTCTATTCAACCTGATTTTATCCCTAACAATCTCCCCCTTTGAAATGAAGCTCGAGTTCGCGCCAGTTCTCGACGTATCTCTTTCGAAGCGCAAAGTGGATCTCAAACATTCGGATGGCTCGGCGGTAGTCGAGGAGATCTTCAATCACTTCTAAGGCTTCTTGAGCGGTTATCTCGTTTGAATTGGGAACAAACGAAGACTTTTGGTTTTTGGATTCGTAAGTGATGATGTTTCGAAGAGCATCTCTGACTTTGAGGAGTGTGCCATCGCAGAATCTGTCGACCTGGCTGAAGCGGAGAAACCTCTTTTCTTTCTGATCATTGAGGTATACAATCCCAAATTTTGGTTCTAGAAGTAGTGCATTATAAGGGATACATCTTCAGTTCGGGCGCTTTCAGGTTCGGTTTCAGCAGGTTTACCTTCTTTGCTCTATGCTCGATCCCCATTTGAAAGTCAGTGAGATAGAACATCATGACGGTGTGAATTAGAAATCAACGGACACCCTCGAGCGCTTTGGTAACATGAAGCTGTCGGATGGTTCTGGTTCGGTGGTCTTTCAGTAGAGCGTGGAAGTCGAACGGTCTGAGGTTCTTAAAGTCAGCTTCGGAAAATCTCCATTCATTTCCGTCTTCGCGTCAGACGGTGAATACTGGAAACATGACTCTAAGGATTCGGCCGGTTTGGATGTTGAGCACTTCAGTGATCTTGTGCTTCATTCGGACTTGGCTAACTGCCAGACACCGCTTCATTGCATTTACGTACTGGCTTTGGTATTCCTTGTCGAACAAGGAAATCCCAAGGCAGAAAGTTGGCTCAATCGGGCGTAACCTGTGAACAAAGAGCTTCTTCAGAGATTCCTCCAGGTGAGGAATAAGGATCATAATCTTCTCCCATCGGATTTGTTGTTGTGGAGGAGGAGGTTGATCTGAAGCTGTTGGTTGTTGAGGAGATGTCGGGTTTGTAGCAGTTGAAGTCTCGGGAATCGTAGAAGTGTGGGTAGGTGTACCATATAAGTTTTGCAGCTAGAACTGGTCGTAGTCGATGTCTTCATCGACATCAGTGGGAAATACGAGATTCACCTCGAAGTTTATCGCACTTGTGGCTTTTTGATACCATGCGTTTTCAGCTTCCGGGTCAATCTCTGAATCAGGATCAATCAGGTTAAGAACTTCCCCTTCAAGTGCAGTATAAACGACCAGCACCTGTGATTCTCCCTCGGCCTTTTCAACCGTTGGGTCTTCGTCGTCAGAGATATCCATGTCTATCTCCATTTCAGCTAAACTCAACTGGGCTTCAGGTTCGTCTTCGGTTGCAGTTGCCACAGTTGATGGTTCCGGTTGAACCATTGCAGTTTCGAGGATAATTGGTGCAGACTCAGACAATCGATGTCGCTTGTTCTCCCCCTCACGGTGATCAGGATCATCCTGGTCATCATGCCGTCTCTTAAGTCCGCCAGCTTGACCTTTGTAAGTGTCTTCGAGTGAGGCGACTCTCTCGGACAAAAGGTTTAAAGCTTTCTGAATGTCCTTGAGAGTCGAATCAAGCTGGTCCAACCTATTAGTCATGGATGACGAAGGAGCAGATACCTGTGAGCGTAGAACTAAGACCAGGTCTGCTTCGGTAAAGGCATCGGCGTCGGTGTGCTGGAGCAGTTAAGCCAGAAGCATAGTCTTGAGTGTATCCACTGAATAAGATGGCTGGATGGGAGCCGGTGGAGGTGTTGGTACGGTTCCAGATTCGACTATCTTCTCTTTCCCTTTGATCAAGCTCCTGATTTTGTCAAGCTCGATGGTGAACTGCTGCTCCATTGCCTCGTGGACAGCCTTTAGGGCGTTGTCCAGATATTCCCTTGACAGGAAGTCGGGTGACTTAACTCCGGGATCACTTAGATTACCCATTGAGGCATCTACCTTAGAGGTAGTGCCACCTACGTTCACGGATGGCAAAGGTGTGGCCGTGGTAGGATTTCCTTCCGATCCTCGTGTTCCGCTCGAAAGCAGAGACACTACAGAAGTTTTGATCGGGTCACGAAGAGCACCGATATGTAAAGTCTCGTCCTGTGTCCTAGCCAAAGAATGTAAAATATCAAGTGGCTCTAGACTCGAACGTGCAACGAAAGAAGGCGAGACCGGGGGATGTTGGTCTCTTGTTTCAATACCAATACTCTCCAATTGAGAGATCGGTATACGTTGTGCTAAGTCCCCGTGCAAAATTGAAACAACCGCTTGTTGAGAGACGGATGATTGGCTAGGGAGGTCGTACAGTTGCGCCGCTAGGTCCACGATGTTTGGGTAAAATTTCACCAGTCTCGACCACGACCAAAACATGGAAAACATTTATTACACTTTTCCATAATAAGGTAAAATCATAAACACATTATCTTTTGACCAAAGTTGAAATCGAAAATTACTCACGACACATGACCGTCGTATGGAACCTCACGACCTCGACCAACTAACATGTGATATTACTGTTATATTTTCACTGTTTAACGCAAGATCAATGTCATTAATGACCAACAGACATAACCGACAAGGACAATTATGAGCATTAACCCCAGTGGCCGTTACGACCGTTATCAGAAGTTTTTATGGAATCATTCAAGACGATTGAAGGCTATAAATACAAAGGCTCAATCATCATTTCGCGGATCGAGGAACTATCAAGAACACTCGAAGCAAAGAATTATCTCTCAAAAGATCGTTCACGATGCATGATTTACACGCACGACACATATTCTATACACACGACTCACTTGTTTTCCACGCACGATCCACTTGTTACTTTACATTTAAAGTCTTTCTTTCATTTGTATTGTAATCTCTGTACTCTCGACACCTGAAACATAAGGACATCGCCCGTGTTTGGAGACCATAGTGCAGTGCCGACCTTCCTAGTCGTCTGCGGGTTTTTTTCCTCGTTGAGGTTTTTCCTGCGTCACCAAAATCTCTGTCTTATTTACGTTTTTTGTCTTTGTCGTACAGTTTGTCGAATGATTCCGATTCTTTAGTTGTTAAGCTCCACAATCAACCTTAAGTTATCCTTCTGGACAATTTTTGGCATTAACAATTTGGCGCCCACCGTGGGGCCCCATCTATAGAAAATCTTCGACAAACGTGCGTCTTACTAACGTTTTCTTGGAGTTTCCTCTCTTTTCTTTTTCAGAAAAATGGCAGGTGATGGAAACCAAGAGCAGATCATTGCCCAGATGCATTAGGAGCCTGAGAATGCACAGGATGCTCCTGGGACAGTCGACGAGTATCGCCTGGAGGAAGTCATCCTAGACCAGAGCAAGCCTGACCAGAAAGTCTTTATAGGTTCGTCCCTCGATCCCTACCTTAAAGACAAACTGATATCTTTTTTGCAGGAACATGCCGACTGTTTTTCCTGGTCGCACGAAGACATGGTCGGCATAGACCCTAGTATCATTTCTCATAAGCTCAATGTCGACACGTCATTTAAGCCTATCAAACAAAAGCGCCGAAAATTTGCTCCTGAAAGGAATAAGGTGATAAATGACGAGGTCGACAACCTTCTCAAGACAGGGAAAAGTCGAGAAGTAAAGTACCCCGATTGGCTTGCCAATGTCGTGGTCGTAGCGAAGAAAAATGGCAAATGGAGGGTCTGTATTGATTTTGAAGATCTCAACAAAGCCTGTCCAAAAGATCCTTTTCCATTGCCGCATATCGATGCCATGGTCGACGCGACAGCAGGACATGAACTATTAACGTTCATGGATGCTTATTCTGGATACAATCAGATCCTGATGCACGTCGAGGACCAAGAGAAAACTGTGTTTATGACAGATCGAGGTATTTACTGTTATAAGGTTATGCCTTTTGGACTAAAAAATGCAGGATCTACCTACCAGCGTCTGGTGAATAAAATGTTCAAAGACCATCTTGGCGACACGATGGAAGTTCATATCGACGACAAGCTCGTCAAATCGAAGCAAGCAGTCGACCATATCGAGCATTTGAGGAAGTCATTCGACTTCCTTCGGAAGTATAGCATGAAGCTTAACCCGACGAAATGTTCCTTTGGTGTCAGTGCCGGGAGATTCCTGGGCTACATGGTCACTCGTTGAGGAATCAAAGCCAATCCCGACCAGATCAAAGCCATTATCGAGATCAAATCCCCAAGAAATTTCGAAGAGGTCCAAAAGCTCACTGGTCGGGTGGCAGCTCTGAACAGGTTTATCTCTCGATCCTAAGATAGATGTCATTTATTTTAGAATGTCCTCAGGAAAAATAAAGGCTTCAACTAGACCAACGATCATGAGCAAGCACTGCAAAAACTGAAAGAGTACATGATGTCACCGCCCTTGCTGTCGAAACCTCAAGATCATGAGGTCTTGCAGCTGTATCTGGCTGTTAGTCCTAATGCAGTAAGTGTCGTCCTGACACGAGGAGATGAAAAGCAACAACTGCTGATCTACTGTGTAAGTAAATCCTTCCTGGACGTTGAAACCAGGTATTCCTCTATGGAAAAACTACTCTTGTCGCTTGTTACAGCTGCAAAGAAAATGCGACACTATTTTTGAATCGCATCCTATTACTGTCGTGACTAACTTTCCCCTTAAGTCTGTCTTGAGGAAACCTGAGTTGACAGGTCGATTGGCGAAATGGAGCATATATCTCAGTAGTTACAACATTGATTTCAAGCCCAGGACAGCAATCAAATCACAAGCATTAGCTGATTTCATCGCCGACTTTAGTCCTGAGTTGGAAAAAGAAGCAGAGCTCGAGGTGTCTACCGTGGCGACTCATGACAATGTACCATGGACCTTACACATCGATGGGTCATTCAATGTTAGGGGCTCAGGACTTGGCGTCATCTTAAAGTTGCCACAGGGGGCAAGTTGGTGTATTTCGTTCGATGCGATTTCAAAGCCACCAACAACGAAGCCGAGGACGAAGCCCTGATCGTGGGAATGAATATGGCCCACAACTCGGGGGCAACCGCGCTACATGTCAAAAGCGATTCTCTTCTGGTCGTGAACCAAATGAATGGAGAATTCGCGGCCAAAGATTCAAAGATGACAGCGTACCTAAAGGTAGCGAAAGAAAAATCAGAAATATTTAAACCATTTTTTATTGAACAGATTCCAAGGGACGAGAATACTCAAGCCGACGCTCTAGCAAACCTTGGGTCAGCTCTTGTAGAACCAATATTCGACAACATACCTATGATCCACCTGGCGACATCCTCCATCAAAAATGTCGACGTCGTCCAGATCGAAGACCAAGAAGATGATTGGTCGTGCGACATCCGAAATTTCCTTATGCACGACCAACTCCCAGAAGACAAGATGGAAGCTCGAAAGATCATATTCAAGGCATCCAGGTATGTCGTGATAGGAGATAGCCTCTATCAACGATCATCGACATGCTTAAACCTGAGATGCGTCATCAGTAAGAGTCAAGTTCAGAAGATCATTCAAGAAATGCACGATGGGGAGTGCGGCAATCACTCGGGAGGTCGTAGTTTGGCTAATTGTATCTCTCGACAAGGCTACTTTTGGCCAACACTGCGACAAGACGCCGTCAGGTATGTCCAGAACTGTGATCCTTGCCAGCGACATTTAGGTACGTCCCACAAACCTTCTGAACCTTTACATTCGACACTGATCCCATGGCCCTTTATGAGATGGGGGATGGACATTGTCGACAAGCTACCACCTGCCCCAAGGCAAAAGGTATTTCTCGTCATACTTACAGATTACTTTTCTAAATGGATAGAAGCAGCTGCTTTTTCCCATGTTCGGGACAAGGAAGTCGTCTCTTTTATCCAGACTAACATTATTTGCAGGTTTGGGATCCCACCCAAAATTGTCTGCGACAATGGATCCCAACTCATAAGCAACAGGACTCGACGATTATGTGAAGACCGCAGCATCAAGCTGACGACTTCGACACCCAGGTATCCCCAGGCAAATTGGACTTGCTGAGTCAAGCAATAAAACCATCATTGCTTCGATTAAGAAAAGGTTAAAAGCTGCAAAGGGAAAGTGGGTCTAAGAACTCCCTTTGGTCCTGTGGGCGAATCGCACGACGCCCCGCACGTCCACACGTCAAACCCCTTTCTCTTTGGTCTATGGTTGTGAAGCAGTTTTGCCGGTTGAGGTCCAGCTCCCAACCTCGAGGCATACTTCCATCGATCATAACTTGGTTGATTTAAGTTATGACCTCGACGCCCTTGAAAAACTTAGAGAATCAGCACTAATCAGAATGGCATCGCAAAAACAAGCGGTCGAGCGACATTTCAACAAGAGTGTCAAAGCAAAAGTCTTTCAAGAAGGCGACTACGTCCTCCGACGAGTGTTCCAAAGCACTCAAGAGCTTACTGCAGGTAAACTTTCCATCAAGTGGGAAGGTCGTTATCGTATCTCAGAAGTCGTGGGTAAAGGTGCCTATCGGCTCCAAACCCTCGACAATCAAGATATCCCACGTAGCTGGAATTCAACACACCTGAAAAGATATTTCTTCTAAGTCTTTTCTTTTCCTTCATACCATTTTTATTCAATATAATGATTACTAACTTAAGCATCAGAGGGTCGTTGGTTAGCCAACGACCAGCCTCTGACATTGTTTTATCGCAGGGTCGCAAGACATCAGTTGCTAAATCTATTATACGATTTTAGTCTCGCAGGATCGCACGACATAAGCGATCAGGTCTATGACTTTATTATCCTTCCGCAGGGACATATGATTCAGGTCCATCGTGCGATCTAGCTGTATAATCGTAAGGTCTCACGATCCCATGATCTAAGTTTTTTACCTTAGAGGAGTTGCATGTTCTGAATGAATATTTCAATCGCATGTGCTTATGTTTGCTTACACGATTTAAAAGTATAAAAGTCTTATGACTTATGTTCTAGTCGATTGTATTACGATGGATGCCTAAGTCGCACGATTTTTTGTTCATTTTGTACTTAGTGAATTTCATAATTGATATTGTATCTATTCACAAAATATATAAGACATAAGTTCGAAAGATATGTAAGTTTCATTCATTGAAGGATCGATCAGTTATATCCAAATAACTCGACCACCAACGGTCGAGCGCTAAAAAACAAAACTAAGTAAAATAAATTTTTTCTAAGGCTGAGGAGGATCATCCGTCACGTCCTTGCCAGAGGCCTCGCCATTGCAGCCTTCGTGTTCCTCCTCCTCCTCGACTTCCTTCTCGTCATCAGAGTCGAGGTCTCTTTCGGTCCCAACGTCCCTTATGAAAAATGCAAGCTCGTCCGACGTCGAGGCCAGAGGATTCTTGCCCAACAGGTGTCGTCGCATGATCGCCGCCCGTGCAGTGAATCTAGCAAAAGCGAAAATAGACTTTGCCTCGTCCTTTAACTCTCTCACCTCACCCTCTAACCCCGTCGCCCTAGACTTGCAGTCTTCAGCTTCTTTCACTCTCGCAGCCAAAGACTCCTTGGTCTCATCCAGCTCATCTCTTTGATCGGAAATCAAGGACAAAGACTGCTTCAGACAGTGGTTTGCCTCGTCCTTTGCACGACCGACGGCCTCTAACTCTTTCAGGGCCTCATCGAGACGTTTGGACATAGCCTTGGTGCGCTCTAAGGCGACCTTCTCCCTGTCCAACGCTGCGTTCCCCCTCTCGTGAGCGGAAGATAGCAGACCCTTTATCTTCTCTGTTTCAGTACGCGGGGCAAGAGAAGACTGGAACGCCTATAAAACATAAAGGAGCATGTTAGTAAACGCTCGACAAAGACTAAAAACACCGAATCACAAGTTTTGAAGAAAAAGCTTACCATAAACGCCAATCCGGCGACATGGGATCCCGTCTCCTAGACCGGGACTCCCTCGAAATGCTCCTTGAAAGAAGGGAGCAGATATTTCCCCAGATGAGGGAACAGATTTGTCCCGTCTAGGACATTATCAACTATAAAGTCTGACGACAACGTAAAATTGACTGTCGTGACCTTAGCCCCTCCCGTCGTATGACCCTTGCCCTTGTCGGCCGTCGAAGGAATCGACGTGGTGGACGGGGACTTCGGCATTTTCGCCTGAGGCGCCAAACTAATAGGTTTTGCATCAATCGCACTAGAAGACGTCTTCATCTTCGCAGGCGATGCGACCGATACCTTCGCCTTCTCAGGCGTGATGACTCTCGACGAGTCATCAACCCTTGAAGATGGTTCTCTCAGGATCGACATCCTCGTCTTCTTTATCACCCCTGACCCAGTGGTCGAGGTCCCTTTCCTCTTTTCCTTGCCCTTACGGGCAAGCTCAAGTTGAGCTGCCCTTTTGGCACTGGTAGTCGACAACTTCACCTGCGATTCTCCTGGAAACAACGAAGAGAAAAACGTTACACGATGGACGTAAGTGAAAGGATCGAGGTCGAGTAGAAATGAATAGAACACTTACCAGTCATCTCTTCTTCTTCTTCTCTCGACTCTTCCTCTTTCTCCTCTGTCTCCTCTTCTTCTTCCTCTTCCTCACGTTTCTCTCCCCGATTCTCTCCCAGGTATACCAAGTCTTCGTCGTCTTCGTCCACTAGGTGTCGTGTGAAAAACGACTGCTTAATAGCGCTGAATTCCAAGAATGCGTCGACCTTTGCTTGAGAGTTGGCATAGGGCTTCACTTCCTTAAACTTAATATTTGTCGACACATGGAAGACAAGTTAGAAATAAGTTGAAAAATAACACACGACGTGCGAAAAAAAGCTAGAAAATCTCACCCGACACGTTCCATCCGGCCCTAATCCAGCCACTCTCAGAATCGAGAGTCGATTTACACGCAAACGCGTACCTAGTCTTCCACTTATGGTCATTAACAGCAGTCTTCAAGACCAAGGTACGATCGCCCTTATGCCTAGAAAACAGGATATAGTGATGACATCCGTCCTTCTTGACTTGGTAAGCCAAGAGGAGGTCGTGCACATTCATGGGAGATTCCCAGTTTTCGGTAAGGCGCTCAATCACTTGTACGACTCGCCATTGGGGCATTAATTGGCTCGGTGTTAAATCGAACTCGAGCATAAAAGCTTTGGCCAAAGGCGAATAAGGCCATTCGAAACCTATCTTAAAGGGGTATTCGTATATCATGATATACCCCTCAGGACACCTATCTGGCCGGGTCTGACCTCCCCGAATTAGTGTAATCCTCGCATGAATTTTTGCCAATTTCCTAAAGTCGTCGAGATCCTCTTGATCTCGAATAGAACTTACAGGCTCAGTCGACATTTCTAACCCTCTTAGGAAGACTTACAAAGACCAAGAAATCGTACCTTATATAGGCGCTCTAAATCCTTGGTAATCCTAAATCAAATCGAAGATTCTTGCAGGATTGGAAAGAATTTGGCGAAAAACAGCAAGAAATCAAGAAGAAATCTCTCTCTAAAACTCTCTGAAAGCGTAAAAAGGAAAAGATCCATCGTGGGTCTCTATTTATGTAAACGATCGTGTCAGATTGAGTCACTCGATGATCTACATGTGCCTACGCCTTTTCGTATGCACACACGGATCGTCGACATCTGGCGTTGATAGCTGTTGAGCACGATCGCACGTCAGCATGACGTCACGATCTTATCCCCTTTTCGACTTCGCCTTTAGTTGGAATTGGACCGATCCAGTTCCAAGGCAACTGAAGTGACTTTCGACACGTGTCATGACCCTAGACGTCCGACTGACAAAATTTTAAAATTCGAATTTGCCACTCTATTTTTAAATTTTGGGGGCAAACTGTTTAGGTAAAATTTCACCAGTCTCGACCACGACCAAAACAAGGAAAACATTTATTACACGTTTCCATAATAAGTTAAAATTATAAACACATTATCTTTTGACCAAAGTTGAAATCGAAAATTACTCATGACATACGACCGTTGTATGGAACCTCACGACCTCGACCGACTAACATGCGATATTACTGTTATATTTTCACTGTTTAATGCAGGGTCAATGTCATTAATGACCAACAGACATAACCGACAAGGACAATTATGAGCATTAAACCCAGTGGCCGTTACGACCGTTATCAGAGGTTTTTATGGAATCATTCAAGACGATTGAAGGCTATAAATACAAAGGCCCAATCATTATTTCGTGGATCGGTGAACTCTCAAGAACACTCGAAGCAAAGAATTCTCTCTCAAAAGATCGTTCACGATGCACGATTTACACGCACGAGGCATAGTCTATACACACGACTCACTTGTTTTCCACGCACGATCCACTTGTTACTTTACATTTAAAGTCTTTCTTTAATTTGTGTTGTAATCTCGGTACTCTCGATACCTGAAACATAAGGACATCGCCCCTGTTTGGCGACCATAGTGCAGCGACGACCCTCCTAGTCGTCCGCGGTTTTTTTTCTCGTTGAGGTTTTTCCCGCGTCACCAAAATCTCTGTCTTATTTACGTTTTTTGTCTTTGTCGTACAGTTTTTTGAACGATTCCCATTCTTTAGTTGTCAAGCTCCACAATCAACCTTCAGGTATCTTTCTGGACGATTTTTGGCATTAACACACGACGGCTTCTTCAATACCCTGTCCCAACGGATGAGACAATGTAGCAGATGTGGCTACCTGGATGACGTTGGTTTGGGGTTGCTCTCGAGTCTCTCTAGTCCTAATGCTCGTTCTCTCTTGATTTTGTTTTGATCTCCATTCTCTCCGACTCGCCTGTTTATGATTTTCAACTAATTCTCCCTCCTCTCTCCTTGTGTCTCCCGTAATAGGCTGAGTAGTAGGGATGAGGAGGTTGGTAGGTGAGTCAGAAGGGGAACCTTCAGTCAATGGAGGGTGATGGCTGGTATGGTGTGTAATCAGGGATGCACGGATGGCTTGGTCCGTATCGGTGTTTGTACTGTCGGATTCGACATTTTCGACCTGGGTGAACGAAGATATTGGCTCAGTTGTGTCCGTGTCGGGGTCTTCTTCGAGCAATGGGACGGTAGAAATGAACGGGACCTCGTGTAATATAGTAGACGGTCCGACTTCGTCAGTTGTACAGATGGATTGTACGGGTGGTTGTTGACTGGTTCCGGGTTGGCTGGATTCGGTAGTACTGGCATGCGTATCCAATGCACCGTCCGCGCCTGTTTCCCTCCCATGTACTCTCAAAACACCCTGTCCGGGAGCCCTAGCTACCCGGACTCTACCTCCTCTCGTCCTTGGACCCTCACGTCTTTCATGTCTATGTCCCTGGGGAGGTCCCTCCGGCTCTGGCTGGACCATGGGAGCAGCTAACTCTCTCCTATATTCTAACACACTCGGTGCATTGGGGTCCGCATGTGCCAGTAGGGCTTCAGGTAAGGGTGTTAGGGTCATTTATTGTTGAATTAAAGTTCAAGGGTTTAAATTGTATTTCTTTTTCTTTAGCCTAGTTAGTGAACGGGCCGCGGGCTTGTTAACCACGGGCCTGCCATATATATATTGTATTAGCCTTGGAAAAATAGGCTAGTTGTTCATTTACTTTCCTACTCTTAATTGTAATTCTCTCTCAATTGAAAGCAATATATGGATGACCAGTTGAAATCATAAACATCTCTATTATTATCTATTGATTTCATTGTTCGTTGCACGGATCTGAGACTCACAATTGGTATCAGAGCAGACGGACTACATCGATTCAAAGTGTTCAATTCGATTTCTGGTAAGTTTTCTTAACAATACGGCTGTGTTCTTGAGTGATAATCTACTTTCTGATTCTGTTAAAATTGATCGTTTTCGTTTATTGGTTTTGTTAGTATCATTGTTATAAGTGATTCTACAAATTTTCACACCCTAATTCGATCATTTGAGTGGTTTATTAAGCAAATTAAGTTCCAAAGTTTTGAGTGTGTTCTTCACTGAAAATCGAATTTTTACCATCAAAACTTGTTGTTTTTGCTTCAAAATCGACTGGGTTAGTGTTATTTTGTGTTTGTTAGTGTTTCTAATCTTTCAGGAACATTTATCAGCAACCCTAGTCGATTCCCAATCGATTGGAAACCAACAGCCGCAGTTCTCGGACAAAACCAGCCGCACTTTCCGGACAGTATCATTACTCTCCGGACGTTCGTGTGATATCATTCCGGGTACGTTCTTCTTTCTGGGTAAGTTTTCCGGGTACGTCAAGCTTTTCGGTTAAGTCCCATTTTCGTAATCTATCCGGGTATATTTGTTCCAGAAACCCAAAGTTTCCGGTAACCAATCTTCCCGGACAATCCTGCATCCGGTAAGTATTGTTTATTCGTTATATCATCCGGAAACTATTGTCTTCCGGTAACCTCTTGTTATCCGGAAACTATAGTTTGTCCGGACTCTTTATATTACTTGGACACTTTTGCTATCCGGTAACCTTTGTTATCCGGAAACCTAAGTTTGTCTGGATTCTTTGTGTTATCCGGAAACTTTTGTGATATTTGAACTGTTTTCATTTAATCTGATCCGGACACTTCCAGATCAGACTCTTATTTGGATTCCTATCCAGTAAGCTCATTCCTAGTTCATATCAGTCGTAGAACCTGCGTTAGGATCCCACTCATAGTGCCTTGCGTTAGGTTTACACTTTGACTCAATCAATTCGTCTAACGATCACTCCGTTGCAACCAAAGATGTCTTCTCGCGACGCTCTCACAATCGGTACCGATTCCAAACCACCTTGCCTCTACCAAGGTGAGTATAGCCAGTGGCGAGACAGATGCATGATCTTCATAGAGTCTAAGGACAACTATGTGTATATCAAGAGAGCTCTTGAAAAGGGTCCAAACCCTTGGCCGATGAAGATCATAGCAGCAACTGAAGATGCTGAAGCTCGTCATGAGAAAATGACTCTCACTGAAATGACCGAAGAAGAAAGAGGCATGATTGAAGGTAAAAAGCATGCAAAGAGATATCTTGTTCAAGCCCTCCCCAATATGATCTACACTGCCACCGATAGTTACAAAGACACAGCAAAGGGCATGTGGGATCAAGTGGCCAGAATGATGCGTGGGAGCGATGTCGGAAATCAACTGAAGATAAACAGCGCAATAACCAAGTTCGATGGTTTCAAGCAGCGCACCGGCGAATCTCTCACCCAGGCCTATGAACGTTTTTGCTTACTTCTTAATGAACTGAATAAGAATAAGATCACTCGCTCCAACACGGAAAACGCGCTCAAGTTTCTCAACAATCTGCTGTCAGAATGGAAGGTGTTTGCTTCTCATGTCAAGCACAACAACTTGATAGAGAACATTGGCATCAATGAACTTTATGAGACGCTTCTTCAAGACGAAGATGAAGTGAATGAACTTCTGAGCGAGAAGAAGACTGCATCAAAACCAGCTGCTGATCCTATTGCACTCATGTCCTCCAAGCAAGGGAAATCTTCGGGCCGTCACTCCAAACGTGCTCAAAAGTAAAGCTCTTCCGAATCTGAAGAAAAGGAAGACAGGGATTCTAATGATGAAGTATCTGAC
This sequence comes from Saussurea involucrata, assembly GCA_033807775.1. Taxonomy (NCBI): domain Eukaryota; kingdom Viridiplantae; phylum Streptophyta; class Magnoliopsida; order Asterales; family Asteraceae; genus Saussurea; species Saussurea involucrata. The sequence continues at coordinate 142,960,891 of CM066320.1, forward strand.
TTCAAGAAAGCGATAGCTCTGCTCACTAAATATTTCCAACAACAGAAGTTCTATAAGAAGCCTTCGTCCAATAATCAGCGCTACTCCACCTCCTCCAACAAGCGCCACGATTATCAGGACAAGTATGAGGGGAAGAAGAAAGCTGATGAGCAAGATAAGTTAGAGAAGAAGGAGAAGACGGAGAAAGTAGAAAGTAAGAAGAAAGATGAACCAGTGACATGTTACAACTGTGGAAAGCTTGGTCACTTCGCTAAAGATTGTAAGAGGCCTGTAGTAAAGAATTCTCATTACTACAAGGCTAAGCTCGCCCTGATTGAGCAGAAGGAAGCTGGAGAAGCTCTACTTGTGAAAAATGACTACTGGTTGGGTCGTTCTGATGATGAAAGCGATTATGCTGGTGCTGATGCTTTCATGGGATATCACTCTCCAGTCGATGAAGAAACGACAAGTCAGGTATGTGATTCTAGCCAACAATATTTTTTGAATCAAATGCAATCTCTTACCGAACAGGCAGATTCCTTTAAGGCCACCTCTAAAGAACAAAAGCTTGAGATTAGATCTGTAACCGAAAAGCTAGATGTTCAAACGAGAATAACAGAAAAATATAAGTCTGAAAATGCTAATCTAAAAGACAAATGCAAAAATCTTTCATTAGCACCTAAGGACTTAAGGGCCAAGTTATCTGAACTTCAGTCTCGGTTTGATAAGTGTCTGAATGAGAAATCAGAAATTGTTTATCAATGTTCTGCTCTTCAAGTTCAGCACAAGGAGTTTGTTAATAAAATCACCGATCTTGAAACAAAACTCCACAAAAGAGGTCAACCCAATCAAACCATCTTTATGAATAAACCCAAAGAGTTCACGTACGTTAACAAAGAATGGGGAATCGGATACGATAACCCACATTATCTGAAAAAGGGTATCTACAAAACACCTACTCTGTATGACTTTGGGTGTCTTGGTTTAGATAAGAAATACCCGGAATATGCTATTAAATGGTCTGGTCCTCTTGAACCTGAAAAGGAAGAGGAAACCGAGGAATATAAGCGAGCACACAAACGAGGAATACAACTTCCATTTTGTTATGAACCTTTAAATTATTCTTATCAAAAGAACAAGAAGTATCTCTCGAACGACTACTTCGACTGCTACAAGGTTGCAAAGCCTAAGGATTCCTCCAAAAAGGATGAGGTCCAAGCAACCGCAACCAAGACTGAGACGGACGAGTACAAGCTCTATGTTCCCCTCTCATCTTGGAAGCAAAGATAGTCGAGTTGGAGGAGTCACTCTAGAAAGAAAGGTCAGTTTTTCAAATGGAAAAGCAAGCGTTAATTGAGAAACTTGAGAATCTACAACCGGTCAAAACCGAAGTTGTGTCTGATGAAGGACAGGAAATCCTTCGGGGTGAAATCACTAAACTCACACCAAAGCTGGCTGCCTTGGCAACAGATGCGATGCAAGAATATACGAAAAATGGTCAGCTTCAAGAGCAGATTGACCAACTCAAATCTGAAAGGACGATTTCACCCGAACTTTCCTCAAGTTCATCTAATACGTCTTCGTGCAAAGCTTTCTTAAGCTATATTTCACTTTCACAAGACGGTAAAGATTCTCAAGACAAGGGTGTTTTAAGGAATTTGAACTCTGAATTTTTCCTAGCTTCCGCACCAAATTCCCCAAAGCACACTCACACAAAGGGTTCCTCGCCTTCCTCGACCGAAACAAGTCCTGTTATTCCGAATGTTGATTTTTCTGAATATATGAACTCCGAAGGCGATTTTGACGGAGAGTTTGAGTCGTTCCCCTTTGACAAACCTCTTCCGAGTCATACTGATTTTTTGTCACCAATAGTCAATCGACCGGTCAATTTTCTAAAGGGTGACTGTTCTAAAACCAAGGCCCCCGTTGTGATTAAGATTTCAAAATCTAAACCTGTTTCTCAAACCCAATCACAGCCGAGGCGAAAGACCGAGCGATTGCCAACCATAAATAATGCTTCCTTAAAGGCCACTGACCATGTTGTTCATGTTGTTTCAAATAAGAACGGCCACACTAAAAAGGGTAACCAAAAGTGGCTAGCCAAGGAATCTGTCAAGGAAACAACATCAAAGTCTTTCAATACTGTGTTTTACCCTAGAATGAACTCAAACGATTGTGCTTGGAATCATAGGAATGATTCTGTTAAAAGAGAAGTTAATTTTCCGATGAAAATTTACTCCATTCAGCAATTCATTCAATTGTCGCATGATTGTTTGTGTTGTTCTAGCTGTGGTTGGAATGACTTTGATGATATCAAGAATAATGATTGGTTTGGGTCATATCACATATATAATCATACACCCAAACGTAAACCCCAAAAAAACAAAAAGAAGCACCATTTACAACGGGGTTCCCAATCAGAGATTAAACCACAGCGAGATAGGAAACCCACTTCAGAACGGGTTACTCCTACTGAGGTAAAACCTACACCTAAGAGGCAACCTGCGTCAAAGCAAGTTCCTACGAAGGGTGTCGAACCTAACCCTCCGGGACCCAGACAAATATGGGTACCAAAGGTCCGCTAAACTTGTTTTGCAGGACGGTCATGTGTCGTACTTAAACCTTGGATGCTCCACACACATGACCGGAAGGAGGGAGCTGCTCATGATCTACAAGGAACAATATTACGAAGACGTGAGGTTTGTCTATACCTGTTTTTTTTCACGAGTTGTTCATGTGTTTAGGGGGAGCATGATCAGCCATCAGGTAAGTTCATTCTACTGTTGAGGGGGAGCGTCGCACACAATTCTTTCAACTGATGAAAAGTTTTTTTGTATGTGTGTGGATACTCCCGTGTGCATTTCACACTTCGCGCACAATCTGAGGGGGAGCATATCACTTCATGCTCATCATTTGAAGGGGAGCGACACAGTGTTTTTCTTTCAATGTCCAAAAGTTTTTTTTTTATGTCTGACTCTCCATTGCACTATTCTAGGGGGAGCGATAGAAAGTTCGTTTTAAATCCAAATATTCCTATTTTTGCAAAATCTACAAGGACAGAGCTATTTTGGTGAAAATCCCAGAGCATCCAGACAGGTATCCGGAACCTCTCTCTATCCGGATAGGTTTCCGGACCGGGTTCTTATCCGGATTGGATGGGCACCCGGACACCACATCCGGACTGTTGGCTTCATATAGCATCCGGACTCATTTTTCCTTCATTTATCCGGAATATTCAAAAACCCACCGGATACCCCAGCTATACATATACTTGAAGCCCTACCTGTGATAGCATATAGACGAGATTTAGGGAATCCCATGGTCCAGCCAGCACCGGAGGGACCTCCCCCGGGACATAGAACATGTGAGACGGAGGGAATTACGGTCAAAAGCGAACCAAGAAAGATTAAGCCGTAAAGATAAAGAGGCTCCTGAGCGACCCCAACCGAGTGATATCCGGGTAGCCACATCTGCTATCCCGTCTCATATGTTGGGACGGGGTATTGAAGACGCCTCCGTGGACCTAGCGGAGCAATTGCGCAACCCCCTTATCCACCCATCCGTCTCTCAACCGACGGATGTTTCAGTTTCTCACGGGGATCAAGCACAACTTCTACCGGTCTCTCACTCGGAGAGTACTGGTGTTGAAATAAGAGACCAGCAGCCCCCTGTCTCGACTTCATTTCATGCACCATCGAGTCTAGAGCCATTTGAAATTGAACATTCTTCGGCTAGGACACATGATGAGGAACACCAAATCGAGTCTCTTCGTGACTCGATCGGAACGTCTGTGGTGTCTCCGTCTGGCGGAACACGAGGATCGGACGGAAATCCTACCACGGCTATCCCTGCGCCAACCGTGAACGTAGGTGGCTCTGCCTCTGCTGTAGATACTTCAACGGGCAATCTAAGTGATACTGGTGTTACTTTACCCGACTTTGTGTCACAAGGGTCCCTGGACAGCACCCTCAAGGCTGTCCGCGAGGCAATGGAGCAGCACATGGCCACCGAGCTCGCCAAAATCAAGATCTTAATCAAAGGAAAATAGAAGATCGTCGAAGCAGAAACCGCCCCTATACCTCCACCGGCACCTGCTCAGCCAACCTACTCGGTGGACACCCTCAAGACGATGCTTCTAGCCCAACTGCTCCAATAATCCGAAACCGACGCCTCTACCGAAGCAGACCTGCTATCCGTATCCGTTCTGAAATCACAGGTCACTGCTCCTTCATCATCCATTACCACTCGCCTGGATAACCTTGACTCGACTCTTAAGGACTTCAAACAAGCGATCACTACGCTGTCCGAGAGAGTCCGTTGACTAGAAGATACCTGCAAGAGTCAAGCAGGCGGTCTGAAACGCAAGCACGATGACCAGGATGATCCTGATCACCGTGAGGGGAGAAAAGACAAAGACTAACCGAGACCGCCCTGATCCTCATCGAAACTACAACCATGGTTCACCCGGAACCCTCAACTGCGGCAACGTCAACCGAAGACGCACCCGAAGCCGAGTTGCCATTTGCTGAGATGGTAATAGACATGGAAATTTCAGATGATGAAGACCCGACGGTTGAAAAGCCTGAGGGTTAAACACAGGAAATGGTTACAGATGACTCATCAGATTTGCCGATACTGGATATGATTGATCCTGACTGCGAGACCAACCCGGAAACCGAAGATGCATGGTATGAAAAAGCCGCCAGTGCCGTAAATTTCCAGGTTAATTTGGTCTTCCCTACTGATGAAGATGACAATGTAGACTACGATCAGTTCCTGCTCTAGAATTTATATGGAACCCCCGTTCACTCTGCTCAACCCGCGGAAACTTCAACAAGACCCGAAACTAAAACTGCCGATATTCCGACATCTCCTCAACAACAACCGAGAGCTTCTGATCCTCCTCCCCCTCCTCAAAATGAAGGGGGGGGGGGGTTGAATACAAACACACAGATTTTACTTTTCTAAATTGTTTATTGATAAATCATTAACAATTTACAGCTTGTTGCGGAAACAAGATTAAGGATAAATCCTAAATCTAAACAAGTTGTAACACTAAGTTTCTTGCACTAAGAAGGAGAAGGAAATTACTAATAATAACCTATCTCAAGATAAGAAGGATGAACTTGTCCAGAGTTAGCAAGTTACTTCAAAATGAAGTGGGTTCTTCTTCTTATATACTGCATGCATTTAATGCATTGCAGTTTACACTTTACACGTGGCAGCAGCTGATTGGTTGCATGTCATTGACCTTTGTTGACAACCTAAGTAGCCGCATGTTTGAACAGTGTAGTATCAGGGTGGTTGTACGAATTCAGACAATAAGGAGGTTCTTTTCTGACATATCGTACGGAGTCGTGCAAGGGTGGTTAAGACAAAAGTACTTTGTACGGAGGACTTCATGATCAGCTTTTCGTTGATTCAGCGATCTATCATTCTTCATCAGCGAATGATAGAGTTCAGCGATAGCTGAAGTCTTGTACTTGATACTTCACGTTGAATGGACAAATCTGAGTCTTCGCTGATCCACATCAGTTCATTAGGAGACTTGTCGCTGGTTCTTGAGCTTGATCTTCGACTTCAGCGTAGAACCTATGTTGACGTGAAACTTGTCTTCAGAGATCATAAGTAAACAACTAACTTATCAGCGATCACCATAAGTACTGAACAGACTCAGAGTATTATGGTGAACAGTTTCGCTGAATGTTTAATCTAAACAACAAGAGTTCCTATCAGCGGTACTGTAAGATCCTAGTACTTATCAGCGATAGTAAAACTCTGATACATATTGTTTACTTACAATTTTCTGATAGTATATAAGAGAGGGTCATTATCAAATCACTGAGGGTTTGGATCAACAATCTCCCCCTATTTGATTATGACATAGCAACAGAGAAAATTGCTATATAATGAAAACATAAGGATAAAAAGAACTCATAAAATATTTGTCCCTTTTACTATTTTCTGGGATCTTTTCTGTACTGATGGAGTAAAGTACATTCGCTGAAATTTTTCTTTAAACTGTGTAAAGATTACAGAGAGAAGTGGAAAAATTACAAGTACAGCGAATAAAATTACAAGTACAAAAGATGTAGACAGATAAAGGATAGAAAGAATTACAAGGCGATCCTATCCGTCAAAAGGTTCTTCCTTAATGAGTTGTTCATCAAGGGTCATTGATGTGGCAATCATCCAATCAGGGACATCTGCTCCTTGATTCTTTTTCTTCAGAGCTTCTTCAAAAATCAAGGGCTTCAGGTGTCTAGCTTTGATGTCGCGTCTGACTTCACACCAGTATAAGAGATCTCTGAGTTGTTCGATGGGAGCGATGTGGAGCTCAGAGATAAGTTGAAAGTGATGGTTTCCATCGTAGTCTAGAAAGAATATACCATATGGATCACTTACAACTGTGCCAGGAATGAAAGTTTCTCCAGGTGGTAGGGAGGTGTCAAGCGCTGAGAGATCAGCATCAGGGCCAAGAACTTCAGCACGAGAGAAACCAATACCTGTTTCATTCCGTATAGGAGGACCTGAATCAGAGACTTTCTTTTTCTTAGCAGAGACTTTTCTTTGTTGAGGAGGAAGAGGAGGAATATCCACGGCAGAAGAAAGCAGGTTGATCTGTTTGTTTAAGATCTTCTCGACATGGCTTTTAAACTTTGAGCGCGATCCCTGAATGGCTAATTTCTTTTCTAACCATTTAGAGAGACCAAACTTTTCTAAGGTAGCAGCATAGAAAGTTTGCTTGGTTTTGTCTTCTCTGTAGACATCCACTTCAACAACAGGAACGTCGGCGTACAGTCTTTCTCTGATGTTTACTTTGATGATTTTGGATGGTCTAGATCGATAGGTCAGCATTTGTTTAGCCCATTCCAAAGTCGTGTCAGAGACCTTAGTCTTTTCTCTAACGATCTTTTGAGCATCATCCCATAGCTGACGTTGAACATCAATGGGAACTCTTTTCAGCTTGGGGTCTTTTATTGATCGTTGAGTAAGCTTGATGGTGTATTCTCTATCTTTTTATTCAGCTTCCTTTCTTTCAGCGATTAAGCGTTCAGCTCTGAGGTGTTCCTTGTATTCCTTTTGGGAAACTCTGAACTTTGGAGGAACGGAAGGAAGTTGATCACGCTTCAGAATGATTCGCTGATCTTCGAGTCTCTTGATCATTGCATCTCTCTTTTCTTGATCCTCTTCACTTAGCTTTTGAGGAGCCAAGGAAGGTCTGTTTTTGTGAGAGATCATATGTTCTTCAGGTTCATCAGTCTCAGAGATTAAATCTAAGACTGGGATTATTTCTTCAGCGTTGGGAGCTAGGATTATTGTTGATGAAGTCGCAGCTGTAGGAACTTCAGCGATATCCTCAAACAGGGGAGAGGACTAGCTGAAACGCAGCGATCTTACAAGTAAGAACATGGGTAGAACAGAGATGGAAAGAATAGGATTGTGTATAGAGGTTTGCGGAGGTAGAGAACTGATAAAGTGTATAGAGGAGGGATGTTGTGTAAGATTAATGTACCTGACAAACCGGCTTGTTAAAGAAGATCATCAGATTTTCATCTTCAGCGACACCTTTTCCTTTGCCTTTGTCAGCTTCAGATGCTGATGGCTTTGTCTTTGTCCGCTCCCCTGAAGGTTCATTTATCAGAATCCCTTTAAGAGCTTTAGTTCTCTGAGCAGGCTTGACGATAAAAGAATCATCATCATCGTCATCTTCGTCATCATCATTCTTTGGAGAAGAGGATGGTTCAGCATCAGACAAGTCGATGGCTTCTTCATCTTCAGCTTCAGACTCAGTTTCTTCAGCTTCTTCTTCGAGTTGCTCCCCCTCAGATACAGAGGCGAGCTTCTCGGTTCCCTCAGGGTGTTCATCTCCCTGAGGTCCAACGACTGCTTCAGCTTCAATAGTCTTCTCACCCTCTTCAGTGAAGGTGAGGTCTTCATTCTTCTCTCTCCTGATAGATTCATCATGGGAAAGGTCTTCAGCGCTCTTGGAAGGGTCTTCAGTGCTCTTCTCCCCCTCTTTTTCATGATGACTGGGGGAGGAATGAGATGATTCAGCAGCCGTGGTTTTCTCCCTGTCTTCTTGGCCAGGGACCCCCACATAAGTCTCAATCGTTGATAATCTGGTTTGAAGAACAGAAATACCAGGATTGATTTTGACGAGTTCAGCACGATCTGCCAGAGTAAAATGCTCAGGTGCAGGAGCAGGGGCAGGTGCAGGGGCAGTTGTGTTGGTCAGGATCTGCTGCAACAAGTTCTGAATAGAAGAGATGTCATTCTTCATCGTGTTGACATCAGTCTTCACAGAACTCATATCAATTTTTACTGAACTGACATCAGCCTTTACAGCAGACATATCACCTTCGAGTGTGCCAACCGATGTCTTCAGCGTTGTGACTTCGCTGGACATGGTGTCAACTGATTTCTTGATGTTGAGGTAGTCTGTGTAGATATCAGCTAGAACTTTGGCAAAATCACCGAGTGATTTATCAACCTTCTCCACATCAGCTTTGGAGGCATTCTTTTCAACAACGGTTGTAAGCTTTGTAAGATTTTCTCCAGCGATTTTTACCGCTGAAGAGTTGCCGGAAAGAGTAGACGTGAGACCTGTCAGCTTTGTCTCTACAGTCTTCAGAGACGCGTTGATGTCTCCCAAATTAGGACCTGTAACATATAAAAACTTGTGAACAGAGGAAAGCTCAGAAGTTTGGGGTTTAGTAACAGTGTATAGGGGTTGGTGAGTACCTGCAGGAGGATTAGTGAATTCATCAAAATCACGGGTTCCTGAGTAAAGTTCCATATCGTCAGCGAGAGTACGTGGACGTATGGTCAGCTCTGCATGTCCTATGCCCATCACTCCTTGAAGAGTATTTTCTTTAGCTTCTGGAGGAATGACAGGTGCTTCAGTGATAACTGGAGTTGTGTCCAAATGAGTGGAGGGAGAAGCGAAGGATAAGAATGGAGGTTGGTTACTGAGTTCAGCGTTGGAATCGCTGAGAATCACTTCATCAGTCTTTTGAGAGACTGAGGGAGGTTGGGTAGTTTCCAAGTTTGTAACCTCAGCGTTTGGAGACGCTGAAGTCGGGATAGAGTGGGTGTCTTGTTCAGGTGTGGCAGAGTGTACCACTGAACTTTCTTTCAGCTCAACAGGAGGAGCTGAGGAGACTTTAGCAGGAGATTGCTTGGGTTGCTCCTTGGGTTTCTTAGTTCTTTTGGAACCAAGTTGGGTGTCAGAATGTTTCCTTTTAAGAGGAATAGAGGTTGCAGCTGGGGTATCAGCGGTGGGTTTGTCCGCTGAAGGAGCTGCAGAAGTAGAAGAGGTAGAAGGATTTAGAAGAGTTAAGAGTGTAGAAAGACGTACCTCATTCGCCACTGGTTTGAAGTCGAGTATCTTAGGGCCAACCTGAGAAAGTTTCAGGTCACCCTCTTGAGGATAGCTGTCCTTCAGGCCTTTTTGGAATATGGCGGTGATGAATCGAGGATACGGAACCCATGGAGGTCTGTCAGCGACGGTGTCCACTCTGAGTACCATGTCATCATAGATGATCGATGCCCAATCTATATGTAGATCTTTCAGCAATGCATATCCCATTGCTTGCTGAGGTTTAGCGGCTTGGTCAGAGGAGCCGCTCTTGGCAGTCATGCAGTTGATCACATGGGCGAAGATGAAATTCATCTCGCTGGGCATTTTTGATTTCTTGATAATGGTCAGCTTCTTCTCGGGCTTCATATCCCTTCCAGTTTCCCATACATAGCCCATTGCATCAAAGAATGCAATGATGGCTTCCCTGTCTGAGTTTTTCTTGGGGTCAGGGAGGGGAACGAAGGGTTTTTCTTTGGTTGCTATGGGAAGGCTGAGGGCTTTGCGAATGATGGCAGGGGTGATCTTCATGGTGCCATATTCGATATCGCAAAGGATGCAGTCAATTGTTTTGGAGGGGTCTTTGGCTGATGGCAACTGAGAGTGTCTGGCAGAGTACCGGAATTGTGATAACAAAAGCTGATGTGCGGGAGGGGTTATGGTGAAGGCGGTGGAGATGCGGCAATTCTTGAGGAATTTCACAGCATCATCTAGATGTGTGACTTGCTTTCGAGGAGGAAACTCGAGAAGCGCATAAAGGTTGTTTACCTTAGTCCAATCCAGCTTGTCAAGAGAGAACTTGACCCGAGGAGCCTTGAGGATTTCCATTTCCTCAGCAGTATCATCAGCAGTAGTGTTTTCAGCGATGGTGTTCTTGGGAATGTCAGAAGATGCCATTTTATGTATTATCAGTTCAACCAAAGATTAACAAATAAAAATAATCTTAATGAGGAAAGGGTTTTCCAATAAGATGGTTCGAATTTTGTCCATTTCATTCAGACAAAAATTGTCTTAATGAAGATTAGGATTTTTCTTGTTTTTGAAAAAACGAACTGCAAACCCAATAAAAATCTTGTTTTCCTGTTTCCTTTGAAGATTGGGATTCTGGAAAAACGAATGAATAACAAGTTTAAGATTTTTGCATTTAAACTTGAAGAACAACCATGAAATGGTTGTGTTCATAAAACCATGAAAGAAAATGATTTCATTTTTAAGAAGTTCTTTTGTTTGATCTTGTTAAAACAATGAGAAGATCATAAACAAGTTATTTGCATTTGGTAAAAAAATAAGAACATATTAACCTTTGATGTTTGAAGAAGATGAACAGTTGTTCTTGAAAAATCGAGAGCAAAAATGCAACAGTGAATCCTTTCTTTGCTTGAAGGAGAAGTTCGCGTAAAAGGAGAATATAAACGAAGAATTTTTTTATATAGAGAGATTTTAGAAAGAGAAAATCTTGAACGGGAAAAGATTTTCATCATGACACGGACACGTGTTTGCATTTGATTGGCGAGTAAACGAAACGTGCAAACGTGTGTCAGAAAGAAGAACATGTCAGGGCTTATCCGTTGCAATGACGTCACAACTGTCCTTTCATATTCTTGGTTGTCTCTGAGGTTTTGAAAACTCAGGGACACTTTTGAAAACATGAAGCACTGAATTTAGAAATATCAGTGAAGGTTTTTAGAAATTTCAAAGTATCGCTAATAAAGAAGAGATATTCAGCGATGTAATTTATTTTGAAATCTTGCATTTACATGCGATTCTCAGAGAGAAAAAAAAACATACCTTGATATCAGCGAATCAAGTTTATTCAAAGAGAAGATGATAGAATAGGTTATACAAGTTGATTTTATCCCGAGGGCTATACAAGTTTGTATAATCGTATCGCTGATCAAATGTGAACCGCTGGAGATTTTACTCTTCAAAGTTCAGCATTCCAAGCTCGCTGATGAGAAAGTTGAATCTTGTCTCATCAAGAGGTTTGGTGAACAGATCAGCTAACTGATAATCAGTTGGGATAAAGTGAAGTTCTATATCACCATTCATCACATGATCTCTGATAAAATGATACCTGATTTCGAGGTGTTTTGTCTTTGAGTGTAGCACTGGATTATTGGCTATAGCGATGGCACTTGTGCTGTCGCAATAGATTGGAATATTTGAGAGCTGAAGGTCATAGTCCAGTAGTTGATTTCTCATCCACAAGACCTGAGAACAGCAACTTCCAGCGGCTACATACTCAGCTTCAGTTGTAGATGTGGACACTGAGTTTTGCTTTTTACTTGTCCAACTTACCAGCTTTCCACCCAGGAGCTGACATCCTCCTGTGGTGCTTTTCCTATCCATTCTGCAACCTGCAAAATCACTATCTGAATAGGCGATTAGATCGAATCCTGAGTCTTTGGGATACCAAAGACCTAGATTCGCTGTACCCTTAAGATATCGAAAAATTCGCTTTACAGCTTTCATATGAGATATCTTAGGTTCAGCTTGATATCGTGCACACAAGCATGTTGCAAACATAAAATCGGGTCGGCTAGCTGTAAGATACAAAAGTGAGCCGATCATCCCACGGTACAAAGTGACATTAACAGGAATACCCTTAGTATCCTTATCAAGTGTCAGCGGTGGTGCCATAGGGGTTTTCATAGCTGAACTTTCAGTTAAGTCGAATTTCTTCAGCATATCTTTAACATACTTTCCCTAATTAATGAAAGTTCCTTTTTCATTTTGCTTTATCTGAAGACCAAGGAAATATGTTAGTTCACCCATCATGCTCATCTTATACTCATCTTTCATTCTATCAGCGAAACGAGTACAAAGATCAGGGTTAGTAGAGCCAAATATAATATCATCAACATATATTTGAACAAGAATGATATGACCTTTTACTTTCCTAAAAAATAGAGTTTTGTCGATTTTACCTCGCTCAAATTTTTCAATATGGAGATAAGTATAAAGAGTGTCATACCATGCATGTGGAGCTTGCTTTAAGCCATAAAGTGCCTTAACCAGTTTATAAACATAACCTGGACGCTTAGGATCTGAGAATCCTGGAGGTTGTTCTACATAGACTTCTTCATTCAACTTTCCATTTAGAAACGCTGATTTAACATCCATCTGATATACTTTGAAGTCTTTGTGTACAGCGTATGCTAAGAATAGACGAATAGATTCTAATCTTGCTACTGGAGCAAATGTTTCGTCATAATCTATGCCTTCCTCTTGTCTGTATCCCTGAGCAACAAGACGAGCCTTGTTGCGGGTTACAGTTCCATGTTCGTCCAACTTGTTTCGATAGACCCATTTAGTGCCTATCACTGTTTTATCAGTTGGTCTTCGAACAAGTTTCCAAACTTTGTTTCTTTCGAATTCAGTCAGCTCTTCTTGCATGGCGCTGACCCAGTTTGGATCTTTGAGGGCATCATCTACTTTCTTTGGTTCAGTTAGTGAAATAAAGTTAACAAATAAACAAATATTACCTGCACTTCGTCGAGTCTGAATACCAGCGTTTGGATCACCAAGAATTTGATCAATTGGGTGATTTATAGTCCATCGCTGAGCCGGAGCATGAGACGTTGACTCAACCTGAACTAGAGGAGCTGAAGATGAGGCTTCAGCGACGTTTGGAGTATCAACCAAGAGAGGAATGGATGTAGTTGTCATTATATTCACTGATTCCTGAGAAGTAGATGGAATGTCTGAGACATTCGTTTCAGAAGCAGGTATAGTATTTATTGGAACAGCTGAGACCCATGATGTTTCAGCTTCACTATTCTGCATATTTGGAATGATAGTAGGACCATCATCTTCCACTGTGTGAGCACGAGGAGTGGGAATATCTTCTGAATCACCAAGATGAGAAAACATCCATTGATTCAGTCCTTCAGTATCAGCGGATGGTTTAGAGTTCGCCGAGCGGGATTCGTCAAACGTGACGTGAATTGTTTCTTCAACAGTTTGTCTTCTTCGATTGAAGACTCTGAAGGCTTTGGAAACTGAGGAGTATCCAAGAAAAATTCCATCATCAGCCTTAGGATCAAACTTTCCAAGGGCATCTCTGTTGTTCAGTATGAAACACGGACATCCAAAGATGTGAAGAAAGCTGATTGAAGGCTTTCTCCCATGAAAAAGTTCATAGGCTGTTTTATTGAATCTTTTGACTATCAGCGACCTGTTTTGCGTAAAACAAGCGGTGTTGACAGCTTCTGCCCAAAACTGAGTAGGCAGGTGAGAATCGCTGAGCATTGAACGTGCAGCTTCAATAATTGTTCTATTTCTTCTTTCAGCGACTCCATTTTGTTGCGGTGTTCTCACTGAAGAAAAGTTGTGAGAAATACCCTTACTCTCAAAGAAGGAATCAAGAGAACTGTTTTTGAATTCAGTCCCATGATCACTCCTTATTGAGCGAACGGTCTAATTGTTCAGGGTTTCCATCTTCCGAACAAAGGTGATGAGTTCTTCAGGGGTGTCACTCTTGGAACGGAGAAACATAACCCATGTATAACGAGAGAATTCATCAACTATGACCAGTGTATATTTCTTTCCAGCGATGGATTGTTTGTTAACAGGGCCAAACAAATCCATATGGAGTAGTTGTAGAGGAGATGACACTGAGGAAACTTGCTTTGACTTAAAGCTTGCTTTGGTCTGCTTCCCTTTTTCACACGCTGAACATAAAGACTCTTTTGCGTATGAGTGTTGAGGTAGACCAGTGACTAACTCTTTTGAAGAAAGAGTGTTCAGTGTCTTGAAATTCAGATGAGAGAGCCTTTTATGTCATAGCCAGTTGACATCAGATGAGGCTTTTGAGAAGAAACAGGAGTTCTCAGTGGTTGTTGAGTCCATGTTTATTACAAAAACATTTTCCAAACGATAACCGCTGAGAGCTATCTTCTCCTTTTTGTCAGTGACAAAGCAGGATTCCTTAGTAAAGATTACTTTGTTATCCTTGTCGCAAAGCTGACTGATGCTTAGAAGATTATGCTTCAGCCCTTCAACATGTGCGACTCTTCTGAAGGTGGTTGTACCATTTGAGAGTACACCAAACCCTCGGGTATGTCCGTTTCCATTTCCACCGAAAGTCACAGAAGGACCCTTCTCTTCCTTGTATTCAGCGAGCAGGCTTTTCTTTCCAGTCATGTGTCTAGAGCATCCGCTATCGAGATACCAGATACCCTTCTTAACCTGCATCACAAAGGAAGATCAGTTTTTCTTGGGAACCCACTTAACCATGTGTACGCGTTTGTCAGTGGAAGTAGTTGGAATGGAAGGTTCAGCAATCTTCGCAGCATTTGAAGATTCAGATTTGTTAGTCTTCACTTTGGTTAATTTCTTAACCTCAGTGGTCTTCTTTGCCTTGGGGGCAATCTTCACCTTAGCTATCTTTTCATCTTTGGTGGATGATGGACACTTACTAGCAATATGATCAGTAAGTCCACAGTGATAACATTTCCTATAACTAAAAGTAGTTCTAGGACTATTTGAATGCTGAGCTTTTGATTTTGAATTAGAAGGACCAGCACCAAATAAGCTTTTGGCTTTCAAAATGGGAGGAACATTAAGTTCTTCAGATTTCTTACCAAGGACATCCACTCTGAGTCTAGGAGTAGATCGCTGAATAGACCCACGCAGAGTAGATCCAGAGATCTGATTCCTTGATCCAGAGGAATAAATCACTAAGGCTTTAGAAGCATTCAGCTTTGGTACTAAAGTACCCTTCTGAGGATTTTGGTTCAACGCAATTCCTTTACCTTTATCTTTAAAGACAGAGGTAGGTTTTGGATAAACCATTTTCTCTTTACCTTTTGAAGAGGCAGAGATTTCCTCAGGGATAGGCGGTCTAGAGGACGAACACTGAGAAGATGAAGTGTCAGCGACTGAGGATACGAAAGTTCCAAATAAGAGCATGGAACGATCAGTGGTTGGTTCTTTAGTTTCATATTTGTAACCAAGACCACGTTTATCACTTAGGGGTATCTGAGACTTAATTATCTCAGTGATCTTTGTTGAAGAGTTACACCACCCTTCAATAGTAGCTTTTTCAGCTTTCAAAGCAGCGATAGCTTCTGCTCGTTCGATTTTGACTAGCTGATTTAAATGCACTTGATCTTTAAAATCTGCTTCAATTTTAGAAAGCTTTTCTATTTGAAGGTGACAGTTTTTAAGCTGTACAGCGAGATCAAGGTTTTGGTTTTCAACTATTGTTTTGCCATTCATGGCTTCATATAAACTTCTAGTCAAGAGATCGATTTTGCGGAGACTATCAGCTTCATCAATATTTGCAATATTTGTAAAGAAGGAAGGTGATACCTGAATTACAGATGTTGAAGTAGAGGGAATGTCTGAACTTTCTTCCTCGTCTTCAATCTTTGCCATAAGACAGAGATTGGCTTCATCATCCTCAGAATCAGATGATGATTCTTCTTCTTCAGAAGCAGCCCAATCGTAAACCATCAGGCCTTTGCCTTTCTTCTTGAAGCTTTTCAGCTTTGCATATTTTTCTTTCAGCTTAGAATATTTGTCATCTTTATTCCTGGGAATAAAGGATTTCTTGGGAAACGCTGACTTTCTCGATACTTTCTTAGACCTGCACTCGTTAGCGAAATGTCCAATCTTTTCGCAGTTAAAACAAGTAGCAGTAGCCTTATCAACAGTAGCTGATGATCTTGGCTTATCAGTTATTGAAAGAGGTTTGTTCTTTCTGAACATTTTCTTTTTGGCGAATCTCCTGAACTTTTTAGTTAGGAGAGCCAAAGATTCATCATCATCTAAAGAGTCAGAATCTGATGACCTTTCAGAGTTACTCTCTAACTCAGTGATAGTGACCGAGGGTCGCTGAGTAGAAGGTTCCTCTGAGATTAAAGCAACAGGGGTGCTTTTGGAATCTTTTATAAGATTCTTCTTAAGATGGCTTGATTGCTCATGATTCAGCATCGTGCCATATAAGGTGGCAAGGGTCATTGATCTTAGATCTTTTGACAGCTTGAGACACATAGAATAACTGTCCCAGCTTTCAGGTAAACATTCTAGAAACTTTGTCAGCACTTCAAAGTTAGAATATTCCTTACCAACAGTTTTCAGATCTATTATTAAGCAATTAAAACGTTGGTGAACTTCAGAGAGAGTCTCATTCTTACCACAAATGAAACTTTCATACTGTCTTACCAGGTTGATCTTTCGAGAGTCTTGGACTTCAGCAGTACCTTCATAATGTACACATATTGTGTCCCACATGGCTTTTGAGGATTTCAGGTTCATGACGGAATGGTAGACTTCGTCAGGAAGAGCCATGGATAGTATGGATCTGGCTTTTGTATCGATAGCCACTTTTTTCTTATCTTCGTCAGTCCACGTATGAACTTCTTTGGGTACCAGCCTTTCTGGAATAGCAGGTCTATTCTCAGCGGCAGGTACAGCGGCATCAATTCTTACAGGAATAAATGGGCCGTTTTCAAGATTATAAGGCATAGTAGGGTCTACACCTTCTAAGAAGAGAGTCATCATATTTTTCCATACATTAAAGTTATCTCTGGAGAATCTAGGGGGTTTTGCAAGAGAACCATTGTCGATATAATTTGTGTTTGTGTTAGTAGTCATTTTTCAGAAGTAGCAAGGAAGAGAAATCTTAGTATAGATTAGATCTTGTTTATGAGATTAAACAAAACCGCTCTGATACCACTTGTTGGTCCCGAAGGGCTATACAAGTTTGTAGAAGGGGGGGGGGGGGTTGAATACAAACACACAGATTTTACTTTTCTAAATTGTTTATTGATAAATCATTAACAATTTACAGCTTGTTGCGGAAACAAGATTAAGGATAAATCCTAGATCTAAACAAGTTGGAACACTAAGTTTCTTGCACTAAGAAGGAGAAGGAAATTACCAATAATAACCTATCTCAAGATAAGAAGGATGAACTTGTCCAGAGTTAGCAAGTTACTTCAAAATGAAGTGGGTTCTTCTTCTTATATACTGCATGCATTTAATGCATTGCAGTTTACACTTTACACGTGGCAGCAGCTGATTGGTTGCATGTCATTGACCTTTGTTGACAACCTAAGTAGCCGCATGTTTGAACAGTGTAGTATCAGGGTGGTTGAACGAATTCAGACAATAAGGAGGTTCTTTTCTGACATATCGTACGGAGTCGTGCAAGGGAGGTTAAGACAAAAGTACTTTGTACGGAGGACTTCATGAGCAGCTTTTCGTTGATTCAGCAATCTATCATTCTTCATCAGCGAATGATAGAGTTCAGCGATAGCTGAAGTCTTGTACTTGATACTTCACGTTGAATGGACAAATCTGAGTCTTCGCTGATCCGCATCAGTTCATTAGGAGACTTGTCGCTGGTTCTTGAGCTTGATCTTCGACTTCAGCGTAGAACCTATGTTGACGTGAAACTTGTCTTCAGAGATCATAAGTAAACAACTAACTTATCAGCGATCACCATAAGTACTGAACAAACTCAGAGTATTATGGTGAACAGTTTCGCTGAATGTTTAATCTAAACAACAAGAGTTCCTATCAGCGGTACTGTAAGATCTTAGTACTTATCAGCGATAGTGAAACTCTGATACATATTGTTTACTTACAATTTTCACTAAATATAGAAGAGAGGGTCATTATCAAATCACTGAGGGTTTGGATCAACAATCCGTCCGGTTGCGATACGTACACCTCTTCCTTGATCTCACCGTTGAGGAATGCGATCTTCACATCCATTTGGAAGACCGTGAAGTTTTTATGCACGGCGTATGCAAGGAACATCCGTATTGCTTCGATTCTTGCCACCGGAGCGTATGTCTCGTCATAGTAGATCCCTTCTTGTTGACGGTATCCCTTGGCCACGAGACGCGCCTTGTTTCGTACGATGATGCCGTCCTCGTCCTTCTTGTTCTTGAAGATCCATTTGGTGCCGATCACCGTCTTGTGAGTGGGACGTGGGACAAGTCACCATACTTTGAGGGCCTCAAATTGATTGAGTTCCTATTGCATGGCCATGACCCAGTCCGGATCTTCTAAAGCTTCGGAGACGGTTGTAGGCTCGATCTTACTCAGGAATCTAGAGAAGAGGCAGAAGTTGGCCGATGCGCCTCGCGTTTGGACTGGAGTGGAGGGATCACCGATAATTTGGTGTAGGGGATGGGCTCTTGTCCATTTGGTGGTGTGTGGAAGCGGCTGCTGAGTAGAATGCGATGTGTCCAGATCCACGTATCCACCAGTGGGAAGGTCTTGAACGGCTTCAGGTGTAGCAGGCTGGTTTCTTGGAGGATACTTGGGAGGATTCGTCGAAGGTTGAGCAACTTCTGGTTCCGGGGAAAGCAGAGGTTGATCAAGGAATGTAGTCGAGGACGAATCTTCAGGAGCGATTTCCGGGTTTTGTGCTAGTTCTTCTGGGGGATGGTTGTATCAGATGATGTTGATGATGAGGGATGAGGTGTCTCCACAGTAATTGTTGGAGTACTGGTCGAAGGCGGCGGACCGGAGAGATTCGTCGAGTCCTCGATTTGAGCAGCTTCAATTCTTGGTTGCGCTGAGACACGAGGGGTAGATACGTTAAACATATCATCATAAAAGTATTGAAACAGTAAATCTAAATCAGAAAGTTGAGTATTCGTCATAGATGCATGATTCGGATTTACTGCTATTTGTGCAGATCCCGAACGTGAAAGTTCGGAAGCTAGCACACCAGTTAAACCGGGTTCTGAACTGATATGTTCAAAAGCCAAATCCGTGGCTTCGTCGAATGTCACGTTTACACTCTCAGTAATGGTTTTGGTCCGTTTTTTGTAAACGCGATACGCCTTAGCCTGCATGGAGTATCCTATGAAAACTCCTTCGTCTGCCTTAGGACTAAATTTGCCGAGATCATCCTTGTCATTGAGGACATAGCACGTGCATCCAAACACATGGAAGTACTTGATGTTCGGGATGTGGTTGTTGATGATCTCGTACGGCGTCTTGTTGAACCGCTTGTTGATGATAGAGCGGTTTTGCGTGTAGCATGCAGTTGACACTGCTTTGGCCTAGAGAAATAAAGGCAGCTTGGATTGTGACAGCATCATGCGAGCGGCTTCGACTAGGGTACGGTTTCGTCTTTCCACCACTCCGTTTTGTTGAGGAGTGCGTGCGGCCGAGAAGGTTTGCAAGATACCGACTGAAGTCAGGTATTCGTTCACGATTTGATTTTTAAACTCCGTCCATTGTCGGTCCTGATGGTTTGAACTTGCTGACGAAGGTTTAGTTGGATAGTCTTCAGGTGGTTGATAATCAGCTCCGGGGTTTCGTCCTTCGAGCGTAGGAACTTAACCCAAGTGTAGCGTGAGAAATCATCCACTATCACCAGGACGTACTTTCGTTTATTGATGCTCTGAACACGCATCGGTCTACACAAATCCATATGGATAAGTTCGAGGGACCGGGACGTGCTCGGAGCGGCCTTCGACTTGTGCGTCGTTCGCTTCATATTTCCCATTTCGCATGCCCCGTAGAGTCGATCCTTCACGAATTGAAGGTCGGGCATGCCTTTCACGTGTCCGCCAAGCACCAGTTTGTTGATACTCTTAAAGTTCAGGTGCGAGAGACGTCGATGCCAGATCCACGCTTGCTGGGAATTGGCCTTTGACATCAGGCAGACAGAGTCATCGGTCTTCAGGGCTGAGAGGTCGATGGTGTAGAGGTTGGTCTTTCGCGTTCCAACCAGCAGTTCGGTTCCGTCGTCAGTGCGGATGCTACACCTTTTGGCTTTAAATCTGACCTCGAGATCTTTATCGCAGAATTGGCCGATGCTGAACAGGTTGTGTCCCAATCTTGCGACGTATGAGACTTTCTTTATCGTGATCTGATCTTGGACAATGTCGTCGTAGCCCAATATCGGAGCCTTGTCATCGTTTCCGAATCTCACGTCTATGCAATATTTTTCCTTGTAGTTCGTGAGCAGGTCCCTCCTTCCGGTCATGTGCTTGGAGCATCTAGAATCTAAGTACCACACAGGACCGTCCTGTAAAATGAGATTAGCGGACTTTAGGTACCCATTTGAAAATGGGTCCTGGAGGGTTAGGTTTTACACCTTTCGGAGGAGCCTGTTTTGAGGCAGGTTTCCTCTTGGGTGTAGGTTTAACCTCAGTAGGAGGAACCCGTTTTGAAATGGGTTTCCTTTCTTGCTTGGGTTTAACCTCTGATTAGGAACCCCGTTCTGTATTTGATTTCTTTTTGCTTTTACCGGGTTTGCGTTTGGGTGCAGAATTATAAACATGATAAGACCCAAACCAATCAGTTAAATTATGAATGTCATCAAAGTCATTCCAACCGCAACTAGAACAACACAAACAATCATTCTATAATTGAATCAATTGCTGAATAGAATAAAGTTTAATTGGAAATTTAATATCTTGTTCAACAAAATCATTCTTATGATTCAAAGCACAATCATTCTTGTTCATTCTAGGATAAAAGACAGTATTAAATGACTTTGATGCAACATTGGTCTCGACCAATTCCTTGCCTATCCACTTTGGTTTGTCTTGTTTGGCCCGACCATTTTTATCTGAAACATGATTAACAGTATGGTCAGTGGATTTTGAGGAAACAGGTTTTTTATCAGTAGATCGACCGGTCCTTTGCCTCAACTGTGATTGTTTTTTAGAAGATGACTCAGTTTTAGAAACCTTGATCACAGCCGGGGTCTTCGGTTTGGTGGAACATTCGCCTTTTTGAAAATTGACCGGTCGATTGACTACTGGCGAAAGAAAGTCAGTATGACTTGGAAGAGGTTTGTCGAATGGGAACGTTTCAAACTCTTCATCAGAATTACCCTCGGAATTCATAAATTCTGAAAAATCTATATCCGGAATCACTGGACTTGTATTGGTTGAGGGAGGTGAGGAAGACTTTGTGTCGGTGTGGTTAGGTGAATCTGGTGCGGAAGCTAAGAAAAAGTCAGAGTTCAGATTCTTTAAAACACACTCATCTTGAGACCCTTTACCGTTCGGGGAAGATGTTTTTCCCATGAAAGCTTTGCACGAGGATGTGTCAAACGAGTCCGAGGAAGATTCGAGTGAAATCGTCTTTTCTTCTTGGAGTAGGTCAATCTTCTCTTGAAGTTAACCATTTCTCACATGCTCCTTCATCGCTTCTGTCGCCAAGGCAGACAGTTTTGATGTGAGCCGATCGATTTCAATCTGAAGGATTTCCTGTACTTCATTCGACACAGACTCGGTTTTAGCGGATTTAAGTGTCTCAAGTTTGGTTATAAGCGCTTGCCTTTCCTTTTGAAAAAGAGATCTTTCCTTCTCGAGTGACTCCTCTAATTCGACTATTTTCGACTCCAAAACGAGAGGAGGAACATAGAGTTTAAACTCATCCGTCTCAGTTTCGGATTCGGGTGCTTGGACCTCATCCTTTTTGGAGGAATCCTTGGGTGTTACAACCTTATAGCCATCAAAGTAATCATTCGAGAGGTATTTCTTTAGATTTTTCTTATAATAATAGTTCATAGGCTCGTAGCAAAAAGGAAGTTGCATTTTGGAGGTGTGTTTACGCTTATATTCCTCAGTTTCCTCTTCTTTCTCAAGTTCAAGAGGACCAGTCCATTGTATCTTATATTCTGGATACTTTTTGTCCAGACCGAGACACCCAAAGTCATAAAGTGTAGGTGTTTTGAATATACCCTTCTTCAAGTACTGTGGGTTATCGTATCCGATTCCCCATTCCTTGTTGAAGTATGTGAATTCCTTGGGTTTATTCATGTGAATAGTCTGGTCTGTTTGGCCTCTTTTATGGAGTTTTGTTTCAAGATCAGTTATTTTGGAAACAAACTCTTTGTGTTGAATTTGAAGGGAAGAGCATTGATAAGCAATCTCTGTGTTCTTATTCTTACACTGATCCAGTTGTGAATTCAGTTCAGATATTTTGGCCCTTAAGTCCTTAGGTGTTATTCAAAGATTTGTACATTTGTCTTTTAAAGTAGCATTTTCGGACTTATACTTTTCAGTTATTCGCATTTGAACATCTAGCTTTTCAGTTAGTGATTTGATCTCAAGCAGTTGTTCATTAATGGTGGCCTTATAGGAATCTGTCCGTGCAACAATAGGTTCAAACTGTTTGGCTAAGCCTTGATAGATAGGATCACATACCTGGCACAGCTTTGCCTGTTCTTCTGGAGGAGAGTGGTAGCCCATGAAAGCGTCGGCATCTTCATAGTCGCTTTCATCATCAAAACAACCCAGCCAGTGGTCATCTTCAACAAATAGAGCTTCGCCCGCTTCCTTTTGTTCTGCCAGTGCGAGATTTGCCTTGTAGTAGTGTGCGTTCTTTACAACAGGCCTCTTACAATCCTTTGCAAAATGACCTAGCTTCCCGCAGTTGTAGCAGGTGACGGGTTCGTCTTTCTTCTTCGTCTCGGGCTTGTGGTCTTCTTTCTCAGTCTTCTCCTTCTTATCAGGCTGCTTGTGCTCATCTTACTTCTTCTTGCCTTCGTATTTATCCTGATAATCATGGCGCTTGTTGGAGGAAGTGGAGTAGCGCTGATTATTGGATGTGGGATTTTTGAAGAACTTCTGTTGCAGGAAGGATTTGGAGAGCAGAGCCATTGCTTTCTTCACAGCAGTTAATTCAGGATCAGAATCACTGCCCTCTTCTTCCTTAGATTCTGGCTCTGATTCACTTGGCTCTTTAGCACATTTGGAACGACGGTCGGAAGATTTGCATCGTTTTGAAGACCTAAGAGCTAGTGGATCAACAGGTGACTTGGACGCATCCTTTTTTCGCTTAGAATATCCATCACTTCATCTTCATCCTGGAGAAGCATCTCATAGAGTTCGTGTATTGGAAAGTTCTCCCTTAAGTGATTAAGTTTGACGTGAGAAGCAAACACTTTCCATTCAGGAAGGAGATTGTTCAAGAACTTGAGCGCATTCTCCGTATTAGAATGATTGATTTTATTCTTGGAGAGCTCGTTCAGTAGGAGGCAGAAACGTTCATAAGCTTGGGAGAGTGATTCGTCGGCGCGCTGCTTGAAGCCATCAAACTTGGTTATGCAGCTATTGATCTTCAGTTGGTTGCCGACTCTGCTCCCACTAATCATATTCTCTACCTGATCCCACATGCCCTTTGTCGTGTCCTTGTAGTTGTCTATGGCTGTGTAGATCGGATTCGGTAGAGCCTGAACTAGATACCTCTTGGCATGCTTTTCACCATCATGCATGCCCTTTTCAGCCTCGCTCATCTCCAAGTATGTCTTTTCTTCATAACGAACTTGAGCACCTGCTTCTGTTGTTGCTATTGTCTTCATGGGTGGAGGTTGTGGGCCATTGCATAGAGCTCGCCAGATGTACTCGAAATTATCTTTTGAATCGATGAAGATCATGAATCTATCCCGCCATTGGCTGTATTCTCCCTGGTAGAGGGTCGGCGGCTTGGAGTCGGTGCCAACAGCGAGAACATCTCGATAAGACATCGTCGTTGATTGCACTAAGGTGATCGTCAGACGATTGTTCGATTCAAAGTGGTTTCCTAACGCAAGGCACTAAGAGTGATGTCCTAACGCAGGTTCTAAGAGTGATCTAGGCTAAACGGGTAAGAAACTAGCTAATCAGAACTTACCGGATAGGAATCCAGATGAAAAGTGTCTGATCTGGAAGTGTCTGGATCAGATGTGTGTGTAAATGTTCAAATTAGCAGAAGTATCCGGGTAACCAGAGGTGTCCGGATAAACACAGGTTTCCGGGTAACAGAAAGTTACCGGATGACCTAGGTTACCGGATAAATGATAGTTACCGGATAAAAGAGGTTTCCGAATGAAATACGAAAACAAAACTTACCGGATAGCTGAGGTTTCCGAATGACTATACTTTTCGGAAGAAGGACTTACCGGATAGCAGTGTCCGGAAAGGAACAATTAACCGGAAACTTTGAGTTGTCCGGGTAAATAAAATTACCGGAAACTTTGGGTTACCGGATCAATTGTGTCCGGAAAGATGAAAAACAAGAACTTACCTGGAAAGTGAAGCAATGTTCCGGAAAGTGATGCAAGTATCCGGAAACTGCGGCTGGGTGTCCGGACACTGCGGCTGTGGTTTCCAATTCAATGGGAATTCGATTAGGGTTGATGGGAATCTTCCTGAAAAGTTAGAAATCTTCCAAAAATAGCAAAATAACAATACCCAAATCGATAATCAAGCAAACTAGCACGATTTTGAAGAAAAATTTAGATTTTTGATATGAATAGAACCCAAAAACCACAAACTTGATTTTGCTTAAAAAAAACTCAGATGATCGAATTGGAACGAGAAAAATAGCAGAATCGCTAAGTAAGATGCTGCTAACAGAATGCAATAAACGAAACGAAGCAATTTTAACCGAATCAAAATATGGAATAATAAACTCAAGAACACAGTCGATAAACTGAACAGAATTCTTACCATAAACCTTTTTATCACCTTGAATCGAATCGTCCGTATGCTCTGATACCAATTGTGAGTTTGTTAGCTTAAATTAGCCCCTAAGTTAATTGAATGTTTTATAAAGAAATTATTATAATAGGGCTTTAGAATTAGCCTATGGGCTTCTAACTAGTTGTATGGGCTTAGCCCTTTTTATCTTGTAAATGGACCCTTTATAAATGATTTTAGGGTTCCATTTTTCTTTAAGGTCATTTAGAAGAATCACAAAAACATACATAGACTAGGTGTTTTCACATGAGAGTCATTTACATGTAAAAGTGTGGTGTTCTTTCTAATTTCCCATCCATATTGAATCAATCAAAGCATATGAGATGAGTTCTTGAATATTATGTTCTTAATCTTCATCTTATCTCTATTTTATATGGATTTCTTCTATTGTTTGTCTATAATGGGATCAACAATTGGTATCAAAGCCGATTGAAGAAGTTTTTCTTCAAAATCGGTCATCTATGGCAACAATAGAAGTTATTAGATGATTTATTTGTTGTTTTGGTGCTTAGATTGATTCAATCACATGAGCCTAAACACAAATATCATTCTAATGGTTTATTTTCTGTTTTTGTGCTTATTGTAAACCTATTCTTCATTTAAATGAGATTTGGATGATCTTTCATAGAAAACTTTGTTGTTTCTTCACAAAACCTGATTCTACACACCACATGTTTGATGAAATGTCTAAGTGAAGATTTGACTCTATTTGGATCAAATCTGGTCAGATTTAATACATATGTGTGTTTTGATTCTTTCTTATTCATTGGTCTAATATTTGATAGCACTAAGTAGATGGTTGATCTATGATCTCATCCTTGTGTGTGCTTAAGTCCATAGCATTTTTTTGGCATCTTGGTAGTAAGGTTGTTGATCTTTGATCTGACCTTTATTTAAATCCAAGATTGGACTCTCTTTTACTCATATTTTGTTTGTCTTCCGCTGCTCATAATCATTTAAATGAAAAACAAAATCATTTGAGTCGTGAAAATGATGTTTGAGAAATATTTGGTGTTGTGCTACATATTCAAAGTTTGATCTGAAAAGATTTTATACCTTTAAGTGCTTCTAATCAGTTTTTCTGACCTGATCAATTAGAGATCTGAGTATTTGCACTCATCGTTTTAAAAGATTTATGGAGATTGGCTTATTTTTACATCAAATCGGTTTTGATGAGCATTTGATATAATTGGAGGAAAAAGACAGCATGCTGAAAAGTTTGCGATGCTGCAGTAAATTGATCATATCTCACTCATCAAGGCACCAATCGATGCGATTCAAAAGGCCCTGGATTGAAAACATATTGATGAACAAATTTCATGTTTTGAGCTTTAAGAGATTCGAACTTTAGAAGTGTCATACGCATCGTTGAATTGGACAACAGTGTGCTGATGGACATATCTGCGCGACTGTGGTAAATCAACCGTATCTTTTTCGTACGAGCTCGAAAAGAGGTGATTCAAGATGATCTGAACAGATAACAAACCAATTAAATTTGTTTGTGTTTTGAGTTTTAGCAAATCCAGAGCAATAATGGTCTAAATCAGTGTCAAATTTGGTGTAACATTTCTGTCAAGCTACTGTTTGGCTGCTGTTAAGCTGTTGTTGCTGCTGTTAAGCTACTGTTTGCTGCAGAATTAAGTTGCAACATGAAGAGCTGTTTGTTATTGTTGCTGTAATCATTTTTTTTGCTGCTGTCTATGTGTAATCCAGAAGCAGGTTGTGCACTTCTGCTGCCCGGATTAAGCTGATGTCCAGATGGTGCTGTTTGTTCAAAAAAATTCAGATCAGTGCAGACTAAGCAGATCACAGAGGTTAATCACAGAGGTTGCACACTTGTGCAGAAGGATATGTCCATAGAATTCTTAAAGAAGCTGCAGAAGATCGTGAAAAGAATAGTTTCATTTTGCTGTTTGAGCGTAAATAGAAGATCCATCAGAGCTGATCATCAGATTTGTTATGAATCAGAGTTTCACAGAGTGTCATCCAGAAGGTCGATCACAGAGGGTGCACAGAGACTCTGTGAAGTTGTTCAGAACCTCTGCGATTAGAGGTTGTCTAGAAAGACATTTTGGTGTTGTGTGTAATGTACAGCAGAAATCTGTTGTCCAGATTAAGCTTTTGATAACAACAGCAGAGTTAGAGAGACTCATAAGTTGCAAGGCCATCTAGAGTCATCAAAACCTATAGAGTTCAACTTCGATTTATGCAAAGCTTTTGTAAGCAGTAAAGTTTACTGTCCAGAGCTCTCTAAAGTCTGGATTACAACTTGCTGCTACTGATGAAATATGCACAGGCTGACAGAAGACAGGTCATAGAAGCTGAAGCAGCACAGTTGAATGAAAAGACTGACCAAATCTCGATGTACAGCAGAAAAATGTTGTTGTTGTCGAATCCAGAAGCAATCTGATGTGATGAAATTTATGTAGAGGGTCAGGTGCTCTGAAACAGGTTCTGCAAACAGACGGGTATGAAATCGAGAGCTTTTTAGCAGCATCACACAACAGACAGTTGTGTTAAGAAGTTCAGATTAGTACAGAGCCATTGTAAGGCTCTGCAAAGGCCGCTGTTATGCTGTTGTGTTACATGTACAGAGGCTGACATCACAGAGCCTCTGTGAAGTCGCACAGAGCCTCTGTGATTGTTCAAAAAGTTTGCAAAGTAGACAGCCTGCAGTTATGTGAAGAGGACCTAAATTCTTGAAATCGTTGAGGCCTTTCAATTGGTATCATCAGAATGCAAGCCTAAAGCCAAGTTGTTGCTCTTGTTTTATGTTACACGTGGGAATTGGGTTATCAGATTCGTCACAGAGGTTATGAGTAGACCATAGAGCTTCTTGCCTTTCGAGCTGGAATGGAACTTGAGAAACGGTTATACACAGAAGCAGGTCTTTCATGTAGAAAATTGTAGGTTGTCCATAGCTTCCTTACTCGATGAAAAGGCCATCCACAGAGGCTGCACAGAACCTCTATGCACATGTTGTTTGCAAAAGTGTGTCCAGAAGCAAATGTCATGCGCAGAGGCTGTTATGTGCAGAAGTTAATACACAGCCTCTGTGCACAAGCAAAGTAACCAAAATTTCAAGGTAGAAGTTGTCCTCTACAGAAGATGCTATGCGCAGAGCATAATTTGCTGTTGTGTTTAATAGTATGCCGTTGCAGAAGCCATGACAGAGGCTATCCAGATGGGTATAGAACCTTAAGTCAGAGGTTGTCCAGAGCCTCTATGGAGTGATCACATATTTTAAACACATAATTTGGTTCAGAAGCAGATCAAAGAAGCTGCATACTTGTAACATCAGAAATGCTTATATAGTGTCTACAGAAGCTCTAACCGAGAGCAACACAGCCTAATTTTGAGCTCAGTGGACTAAACAACTCAGAAGAACAGAGACCAGAAGGGAGGACCAGAGGTAGATCCGAGCATGTACATCAGAGGTTGTTGGTCCAGAGGTCACGTTGAACCAAAACCCCTTAGCCCGAAACTTTTGATTTTTCTGACAGCTTTGCGCTGTTTCAAAAACATGCACACAACCTTTTACTCGGTGCTCCAATTCGAATGAGTCTAGTTGCGTTGAATTCCTAAGACATAGATGAAACTTTTTCATGTTTTGAGTTTGGTCTGAATCAGTGTGCTTAATGGTCAGAATCTGTGTCAAAGTCAATGGACTCTTGCTGGACCGAAAGCATTGCATTTCACTCGTGCTCTTTCCGCTTTCAAGAACGGTGTTCTTACGACGGTTCTTCACAGTTTCATGATGCTATTGTGACATATTTATTGTCACTCACTCCTCCGTTATTCATGTTTAAAGCTCGGTGCTGAATGCTTACTCAACGGGATCTTAAACGTCAAATTTTCTGTTTTGAGGACCGTTCTGCGCAGCTAAAGGAAATATTACACAACTCACTCGTTTTTCATCCTAAATGGATGAATTATAGCTCGTTGGAAAGCTAAGAGGCTGGAGTTCAATGTGTATGTTTTATGTTTTCTCTCAAAAAGGTTCCTTGATGGTTCAAAACAGCGGTGAAGTTGAGTCATGAAAGCTGGACAAAATGGGGTTAATT
Organism: Saussurea involucrata; assembly: GCA_033807775.1. Classification (NCBI taxonomy): domain Eukaryota; kingdom Viridiplantae; phylum Streptophyta; class Magnoliopsida; order Asterales; family Asteraceae; genus Saussurea; species Saussurea involucrata. The sequence continues at coordinate 142,989,750 of CM066320.1, forward strand.
GTCTCGGTCTTTCAAGAATATGAGCCTACATTTGAGGGGGAGCTAGTGATACTTTGAAGACTCGAAGAACGGAACACCAAAGTTTCTAAAGAAAGCAAGGGGAAGACTATAAGATGATGCTTTCTTTATAAAACATTAGGGGGAGATTGTTAGCTTAAATTAGCCCCTAATTTAATTGAATGTTTTATAAAGAAATTATTATAATAGGGCTTTATAATTAGCCTATGGGCTTCTAGCTAGTTGTATGGGCTTAACCCTTTTTATCTTGTAAATGGACCCTTTATAAATGATTTTAGGGTTCCATTTTTCTTTAAGGTCATTTAGAAGAATCACAAAAACACACATAGACTAGGTGTTTTCACATGAGAGTCATTTACATGTAAAAGTGTGGTGTTCTTTCTAATTTCCCATCCATATTGAATCAATCAAAGCATATGAGATGAGTTCTTGAATATTATGTTCTTAATCTTCATCTTATCTCTATTTTATATGGATTTCTTCTATTGTTTGTCTATAATGGGATCAACAATTGGTATCAAAGCCGATTGAAGAAGTTTTTCTTCAAAATCGGTCATCTATGGCAACAATAGAAGTTATTAGATGATTTATTTGTTGTTTTGGTGCTTAGATTGATTCAATCACATGAGCCTAAACACAAATATCATTCTAATGGTTTATTTTCTGTTTTTGTGCTTATTGTAAACCTATTCTTCATTTAAATGAGATTTGGATGATCTTTCATAGAAAACTTTGTTGTTTCTTCACAAAACCTGATTCTACACACCACATGTTTGATGAAATGTCTAAGTGAAGATTTGACTCTATTTGGATCAAATCTGGTCAGATTTAATACATATGTGTGTTTTGATTCTTTCTTATTCATTGGTCTAATATTTGATAGCACTAAGTAGATGGTTGATCTATGATCTCATCCTTGTGTGTGCTTAAGTCCATAGCATTTTTTTGGCATCTTGGTAGTAAGGTTGTTGATCTTTGATCTGACCTTTATTTAAATCCAAGATTGGACTCTCTTTTACTCATATTTTGTTTGTCTTCCGCTGCTCATAATCATTTAAATGAAAAACAAAATCATTTGAGTCGTGAAAATGATGTTTGAGAAATATTTGGTGTTGTGCTACATATTCAAAGTTTGATCTGAAAAGATTTTATACCTTTAAGTGCTTCTAATCAGTTTTTCTGACCTGATCAATTAGAGATCTGAGTATTTGCACTCATCGTTTTAAAAGATTTATGGAGATTGGCTTATTTTTACATCAAATCGGTTTTGATGAGCATTTGATATAATTGGAGGAAAAAGACAGCATGCTGAAAAGTTTGCGATGCTGCAGTAAATTGATCATATCTCACTCATCAAGGCACCAATCGATGCGATTCAAAAGGCCCTGGATTGAAAACATATTGATGAACAAATTTCATGTTTTGAGCTTTAAGAGATTCGAACTTTAGAAGTGTCATACGCATCGTTGAATTGGACAACAGTGTGCTGATGGACATATCTGCGCGACTGTGGTAAATCAACCGTATCTTTTTCGTACGAGCTCGAAAAGAGGTGATTCAAGATGATCTGAACAGATAACAAACCAATTAAATTTGTTTGTGTTTTGAGTTTTAGCAAATCCAGAGCAATAATGGTCTAAATCAGTGTCAAATTTGGTGTAACATTTCTGTCAAGCTACTGTTTGGCTGCTGTTAAGCTGTTGTTGCTGCTGTTAAGCTACTGTTTGCTGCAGAATTAAGCTGCAACTTGAAGAGCTGTTTGTTATTGTTGCTGTAATCATTTTTTTGCTGCTGTCTATGTGTAATCCAGAAGCAGGTTGTGCACTTCTGCTGTCCGGATTAAGCTGATGTCCAGATGGTGCTGTTTGTTCAAAAAAATTCAGATCAGTGCAGACTAAGCAGATCACAGAGGTTAATCACAGAGGTTGCACACCTGTGCAGAAGGATATGTCCATAGAATTCTTAAAGAAGCTGCAGAAGCTCGTGAAAAGAATAGTTTCATTTTGCTGTTTGAGCGTAAATAGAAGATCCATCAGAGTTGATCATCAGATTTGTTATGAATCAGAGTTTCACAGAGTGTCATCCAGAAGGTCGATCACAGAGGGTGCACAGAGCCTCTGTGAAGTTGTTCAGAACCTCTGCGATTAGAGGTTGTCTAGAAAGACATTTTGGTGTTGTGTGTAATGTACAGCAGAAATCTGTTGTCCAGATTAAGCTTTTGATAACAACAGCAGAGTTAGAGAGACTCATAAGTTGCAAGGCCATCTAGAGTCATCAAAACCTATAGAGTTCAACTTCGATTTATGCAAAGCTTTTGTAAGCAGTAAAGTTTACTGTCCAGAGCTCTCTAAAGTCTGGATTACAACTTGCTGCTACTGATGAAATATGCACAGGCTGACAGAAGACAGGTCATAGAAGCTGAAGCAGCACAGTTGAATGAAAAGACTGACCAAATCTCGATGTACAGCAGAAAAATGTTGTTGTTGTCGAATCCAGAAGCAATCTGATGTGATGAAATTTATGTAGAGGGTCAGGTGCTCTGAAACAGGTTCTGCAAACAGACGGGTATGAAATCGAGAGCTTTTTAGCAGCATCACACAGTAGACAGTGTGTTAAGAAGTTCAGATTAGTACAGAGCCATTGTAAGGCTCTGCAAAGGCCGCTGTTATGCTGTTGTGTTACATGTACAGAGGCTGACATCACAGAGCCTCTGTGAAGTCGCACAGAGCCTCTGTGATTGTTCAAAAAGTTTGCAAAGTAGACAGCCCGCAGTTATGAGAAGAGGACCTAAATTCTTGAAATCGTTGAGGCCTTTCAATTGGTATCATCAGAATGCAAGCCTAAAGCCAAGTTGTTGCTCTTGTTTTATGTTACACATGGGAATTGGGTTATCAGATTCGTCACAGAGGTTATGAGTAGACCATAGAGCTTCTTGCCTTTCGAGCTGGAATGGAACTTGAGAAAAGGTTATACACAGAAGCAGGTCTTTCATGTAGAAAATTGTAGGTTGTCCATAGCTTCCTTACTCGATGAAAAGGCCATCCACAGAGGCTGCACAGAACCTCTATGCACATGTTGTTTGCAAAAGTGTGTCCAGAAGCAAATGTCATGCGTAGAGGCTGTTATGTGCAGAAGTTAATACACAGCCTCTGTGCACAAGCAAAGTAACCAAAATTTCAAGGTAGAAGTTGTCCTCTACAGAAGATGCTATGCGCAGAGCATAATTTGCTATTGTGTTTAATAGTATGCCGTTGCAGAAGCCATGACAGAGGCTATCCAGATGGGTATAGAACCTTAAGTCAGAGGTTGTCCAGAGCCTCTATGGAGTGATCACATATTTTAAACACATAATTTGGTTCAGAAGCAGATCAAAGAAGCTGCATACTTGTAACATCAGAAATGCTTATATAGTGTCTACAGAAGCTCTAACCGAGAGCAACACAGCCTAATTTTGAGCTCAGTGGACTAAACAACTCAGAAGAACAGAGACCAGAAGGGAGGACCAGAGGTAGATCCGAGCATGTACATCAGAGGTTGTTGGTCCAGAGGTCACGTTGAACCAAAACCCCTTAGCCCGAAACTTTTGATTTTTCTGACAGCTTTGCGCTGTTTCAAAAACATGCACACAACCTTTTACTCGGTGCTCCAATTCGAATGAGTCTAGTTGCGTTGAATTCCTAAGACATAGATGAAACTTTTTCATGTTTTGAGTTTGGTCTGAATCAGTGTGCTTAATGGTCAGAATCTGTGTCAAAGTCAATGGACTCTTGCTGGACCGAAAGCATTGCATTTCACTCGTGCTCTTTCCGCTTTCAAGAACGGTGTTCTTTCGACGGTTCTTCACAGTTTCATGATGCTATTGTGACATATTTATTGTCACTCACTCCTCCGTTATTCATGTTTAAAGCTCGGTGCTGAATGCTTACTCAACGGGATCTTAAACGTCAAATTTTCTGTTTTGAGGACCGTTCTGCGCAGCTAAAGGAAATATTACACAACTCACTCGTTTTTCATCCTAAATGGATGAATTATAGCTCGTTGGAAAGCTAAGAGGCTGGAGTTCAATGTGTATGTTTTATGTTTTCTCTCAAAAAGGTTCCTTGATGGTTCAAAACAGCGGTGAAGTTGAGTCATGAAAGCTGGACAAAATGGGGTTAATTGTCTCGGTCTTTCAAGAATATGAGCCTACATTTGAGGGGGAGCTAGTGATACTTTGAAGACTCGAAGAACGGAACACCAAAGTTTCTAAAGAAAGCAAGGGGAAGACTATAAGATGATGCTTTCTTTATAAAACATTAGGGGGAGATTGTTAGCTTTAATTAGCCCCTAATTTAATTGAATGTTTTATAAAAAAATTATTATAATAGGGCTTTATAATTAGCCTATGGGCTTCTAGCTAGTTGTATGGGCTTAACCCTTTTTATCTTGTAAATGGACCCTTTATAAATGATTTTTAGGGTTCCATTTTTCTTTAAGGTCATTTATAAGAATCACAAAAACAAACATAGACTAGGTGTTTTCACATGAGAGTCGTTTACATGTAAAAGTGTGGTGTTCTTTCTAATTTCCCATCCATATTGAATCAATCAAAGCATGTGAGATGAGTTCTTGAATATTATGTTCTTAATCTTCATCTTATCTCTATTTTATATGGATTTCTTCTATTGTTTGTCTATAATGGGATCAACGGAGTTCCAGATTAGTGCATACAACAGTAGAAATCAACAAGTAGAAAATAAATCAGAATGAATTCAACTGGTCATCCAATTCACTTTGAATAATAGAGAGAATTAAAATGCAAGTGTTTAGATGATTAATGACGATTACTTCTATTTTCTAAACAATCAAAGCTTTATATACCATGGGCCCTAAACAAGCAAGCCCATGGCCCATTACATAATAAGGCTCAAAATGAATAATAACACTTTAACCCTTGAACTTCTATTTAACCTGATTTTATCCCTAACAGGTCATCATCAAATCACTAAAGGGTTTGGATCAACAAAAACACCAACTTTTATCAAAAATTTCAAGAGTTTTTTCACAGACAGTGAACGTTTTCCAAAAACTCAAAAACACAAATTCAATCAAATTCTTCAATCCCTGATAAGACGTTGAGATGAAATCGATGCAAAACAGATAAAGAGTTATCAAGAGACGATTAGAAATCAAAATCCAACACAAAAAATATCAAATCAATGAAAAATTTCTTAATCAGTATGTGTTTTTCTTGTTCTTCAAGAAACTCAAGAAATCTTCAAATTTTGATCTTCAAATCTTCTTCAAACCACCGATTAGGCTCTGTTACCAATTGTGAATCCCTTATTTAAACAAACAACAATGATCAAAATATCTTTTATTCAATCTTTGAGAGAGAATGATTACATAAGAATGAAGCACACTTTCTCTCTCTAAAACTCTCTCTATAAAATATAATAATGAAAAGCTCTTTTAACAAATGACAACCCTAACACATTATATACTGGAGACCAATATTGAAACTTGAAAGTTCAAGCCCATAAAACTTACCCAAGCCCATTCCACACATTACAAGGCTTTTACAATTCTTTATATAACTTTCAACTGCTTATTTATGGTCCTAACACAATGTTTTGAAGACGATGAAGAAGCTCAATCTCTCTATGATCTTCCTACCAATGACCAGGAAATTGAAACAAATTCAAAGAAAGAAGGTGATGATACATAAGACTTTGAATTCAGTTCTTGTCATGGCGACACCGCCTCGCTTTTACAGGAAAATATGTGCAACGCTGACGAGGTCTTCTTCTAAGTTCAGATTCTACTGTTACAGAGTTATCCAGAAAATTAATCGGTCGACATCAATAAGTGTTGTTAACAGTAGAAGCAACACAACCGACCCAAAAGTGATTCGATCAAACGAGTATAAGTACAAACCTAGAACACGAAACCAGTTCCATTCACACCCGAGTCCATCACAACAGATCCGAACCCAAAAATTTCGGACTCTTTCACATTCCAACCCGAAAACATCTTCTTTATAGAGCTCTTTACAGATGGGTTTATTTAAACTGCAAGAAATGGGGTTATCGGGTCTCAAAATCGAAGCAAGAGATTAGAAAGCCATAACAGCAACAACAATAGTATCAGTAGGCGAGCTCTAACAACAACAGTTTCTTTCCCTCCTTCATTGTAGTCCAATACAAATGACCATTTGTACCTAAATTCTATCACAATGAGTAGCTATATGAACTACGATATATCCCATCTGAAAAACAAGTCCACAAATAGAGTCTTAAATCGACCAAAAATGGAACCTATTCAACTACAAACACAACCTGTTTTTTAACTACAAACAGAAGATTTTTGCGTTTTGATTGAAGAACCAGATTTTTGCGTTTTTTATGGACTTAAAAACAGCTTGATCAACTCGATGAGGGAGTCACAGAGGATGACGAAGGTTTTTTTATCGTGTAAAACAGGGGTGTCGAATGAGGTATCAAACGGTTTATCGAAGGGCTTTTGTGACTCTGGTTAAACAAAGAGAGGGAAAACTAAATGGACAAAAATGCCCCTGCCACTAACATAATAAAATAACTGGAGTTAGTGACAGAGGACCATTTTCAAAACAATATGAGAACCATGGAGACGATTTCTAGAGTTATCAAATTTTAAATTCCACTTTCAAATATTTCACTAAACCACAGGGACCAAATTTAGAGTTTACTCTTATTCTTATTCCTATTCCAAACAAAATCTAAAAAATAATATAATTATGTAAAAATATGTTTAAAATATTACATAATAAAACCGTATTAGAGTTCAAAATGAATTAGTCAAACAATTAATATTTTTATAAATAAATCAATTTTGAAACAAGATTCAAAAATAAAAAATAAGTCATTAGATTTTTAACTATTTAAGATTAAACTACAACTTGGTTTCCTACCGTTTATTATGTTTGAAAGTGGGATCTAAATATAGTTGGAAGATTTTGATGTTAATTGTCACTTCTAAAAGAAATTGCATATCTAAAGAACGAAAATTTAACTTGTTAAATAGGGCTGTTTGTTTTTATGAATTCAGCACTTATTTAGCAATTATCACTAATTCGGTCAGATGTTTTAAAAATAAGTGCATTTGTTTTTCTCATATATTCAGATCCACTTATCACTTAATTTTATCTGGAACAAAAAGTGGAAACTTAAACACTTTTTTTCTTTTCAGCGGCCTCCATCTCGTTTGCTCTCAAGAACACGCTGCTCTCTCTCTCTCGTTTGAGACTCAAGAACACGCTGCTCTCTCTCTCTCTCTCGTTTGCGAGCTCTCTCTCTCTCGTGTGCGACTCAAGAACAACTCCATCTCCAATCGATTGTAAGTTCCATCTCCATCTCTGCTCGTTTTTGGGTCTGTTCGAAATCTGCTCGATTTACAGAAATCGATTGCTCGATTTACAAAAATCTGTTCGAAATCTGCTCGATTTACAAAAATCAATTGCAGAAATCGATTTTCTGCATATGCTTTCACCTCACTCTCTCGATTTCTTTCGACTGATGTGTGTGTTTTAAGTGTTTTGCTTTCAATTTTGCTCTGCGTGATTTTGGTCTTGAATTATTGATGTGGTTTTGTTTGCTTGATTTAGATGATGCGCACCAGGTGTTTGTGAAAATGAAAACCAGAAGCAGAATCTTGTGTATTGGAGAATGAAAACCAGATGCGCACTAGTATGTAATCTGTTTGATTATTTGGATTTAATTTCCATAAATGTCTAGTTGAGAGCAGTGTCGTTTCGTGTAGAAGATTAAAAACATAAAGAGTTTATGATATGATCTTAGATTGTATATTTTCTTTTCTGGTTTTAATTTTGGTTGCTAAAACTGTGGAGATGTTGGTATTGTTTAGGAAATGAAGAGTGTGGAGACAAATTGAAGAGATTATTGTATTATTCAGTTGTTTTCAGATTTCAGCTTACAAAAACAAACAGTCTTTCTGATTCAGATTTCAGACTTCAACGCCATCACTTAAAAATCAAGACTGAAATCAGTGTCCAGACTTCAGCACCACTTAAAAAACAAACGCCACATGAATCTCACTTTTAAATATTTCACTAAATCTGGTGAAAAAAATGTAGTTTACTCTAAAATACATTTTATGAGCATCAGTAACAACTTCTTCAAAATCAAGAAAATAAAGATTTTAGGTGATTTTTTGCTCCAACAGTTTTTTTAAAACTTTCTTTAAAATGAAGAAAATATGAGAGTATTAACTTTTTCCAAATTTGAAGATATCTTCAAAGATAATTATTAAGAAAGAGAAATATTTTTTAATTATATCTCATTAACGAAAAACTTTAAAATAAAATATTTAGATGAGAGAAATAATATTTTTTTAAATATATAAAATATTTTAATAATATAATTAATGATTTGTTTTTAAAATAAAAAAACTATTAAAATTTAATATAACTTTTTTTAAAGAATTAGACTTTTATGTTTCCATTTAAGTATTACTTGGTGCTATTTAAACAATAAATAAACTTAAAAGGGTACAAAAAGTAAGTGCGTCGGACAGGAAAATGTAGTGGGACACAGAAAACCACAAAATTAATTTTGCATTTCTAACTCCACCATTGATGTCAGCTTCATCACTCCCGACCTCCCAATATTAGGGGTGAGCATAATCGGACACCCGACTAAATTTTATGGAACCGGAATTGTCGGTTCCTAGAATGAAGGAGTCACAACCGCTTACATCGGTTCTCTATATTTTGGAACCGGTTCTGGAACCGTCGGTTTCGGTTCCAGTTCCGGGTACCCAATGTCAACTTTAAAAAAAATAACAATTCATAAAATAAAAATTGTAATTTTAAGTCTATTGCAAACTATAAAGTACCGACATAAAGTAATAAATACAACAAATGGTGAAAATTAATCCGCTAAAAACTAATTATTACATAATAAATTAGAAACTCTCAAAGTATTGAGTCTTGATATCAATAAAACGACTTCCATAACAATTCACGTCTTTACGTCAACGCCTCAAATAAAACACTTGGATGAAAACGAATAAAACACCTAACAAAGGTACAAAACTAATATCACATCATTAAATATTAAAATATAATAAATGTATAAATAATTTTTATTAAAAATAGCGGGACTGGGTACCCATCGGGTAACAGTTCCAAAAAAATGAGAACCAGAACCGGAACCAGTCTTAATCGGTTCCGTATTTTAGGAACCAGAACCAATCACATCGGTTCCGGTTCTGGAACCGGCATTTCCAGAGCGGTTTCGGTTCCAAAGGCGGGTACCTAGGTTCGATGCTCACCCCTACCCACAACCAATCATAGATCATGTCATCCCTTCATCAATACTATCAGTTTTGAGAAAGAAAAAAAAGAGTAAATTACTGTTTCGGTCCCTCAGGTATGCAAAAAAATACGAAACTGGTCCTTTAACTTTAAAAATTACCGTTTTGGTACCTCAGGTATGCATTTCGTTACGAAATTGGTCTCTCGAGCTGACGGCCGTCTATTTTCTCCATTAAGCTCGAGGGTAAAATGGTCTTTTTGTTAGAACCATATCTATTAGGTCATCAATACATCATCCATTGATCTTGAGAATCTTGAATTACATAAGATTGGAGTTTTCTCTCTCTAGAATCTCTCTCTAAAACTCTCTAGAATAATACAATTAAGCTCTCTTGTTACTCACTTGCTTAACAACAAAGCTAACTAATCCTATTTATACCTACAAGATTACAAGGCTTTAAACACAATTACATTGACTTTCTACTTAAGCTACTTTGACTTTGACTTTCCTTGACTTTACAATACATTGACTTTTACATAAATCTTGAATACAATATATGTCCTAACACTTTTTATATATTTTTTTTCTTTTAACATTATTTAATTAATTATACCATTTTTCTTTTTTTTTCTTTTTTTTCTTGAATCTTCATCTTCTCCAAGAAGATTATGAAGAACATGAAGAACACAATGATCAAGAACACATAACACCAAGAACAATTCAGATTTAAATACCTAAATCAAACCATATTGAAATCCTAAATATCTAAATCAAACCCATATATACTAACCTAAATAAAAATCAAGAACCATAACTAAAAATATCATCACGGCCTCGCTAATTTTTCGGTAACAGTAGGTGACAACCTCTTATATACCTCCAAATCGGAAAATAAAACCAACCTCAGATGAATCGGAAGCAATACCAAAAGCATAAGTTGTTTTAAATAAGCAATCCAAACAGCACTTTATATATATATATATATATATATATATAGGGGAGAGAGATATTATGAAAACCACCCTAACTTTGAAAACTTTGAAAACTTTGAAACCCACTTCGACCAATCAGAATTTTTCTTAATTACTTTTTGTTAATTATTTATTAGAGGGCAGTTTCGTCAATATGTAATCCAGGCATTATTTATGGATATATACTAATTATGGTAAATATGATTTTGTTTTATTTTGGATATATACTAAAATAAACCGTATTGAATGTACAATCACCCCTTCCCTTGAAACCATAGTATCACCGCCCTACCATCACCGCCTACCAGTTTAATGGCCACCATGGAAGTACTACACAACGGTGAAACCAAATCACAACAACACTCAGACGCGTTCTCCATCTACGTCTTCAACATCTTCTATAATAATTGTAATTATTGATATCGCCTCCGCCATCATCGTTTCCGCCTATATCTATATTTTCCTTCACTTCCTCTCTCGCCGGTGCAACTGCTCGGTCAGCTCGTTTTTGTACGTGGACGACGTCGTTTCTGATCGTAGGAATGAAAACGAAGGTACTCTATGTGTCCAATGGAAATGGTGGTGGAGGCGGCGGCGGAAATAGAAACAACGGTTTCGAATTGAGATCGGGAATATTAGCGGTCGAAAACAAATCGTTTCGTCCTCGTTTCATCTTCGTTTTCATCAAAAACAAATCGTTTCATCCTCGTTTCATCTTCGTTTTCATCAAAAACAAATTGTTTCAGCTCCGTTTCATCTCCGGTTCATATCCATTCTTTTCTGTTTCATATTCGTTCATCTTCGTTTCATCTCCGTTCATATCCGTTCACTTCCGTTTCATCTCCGGTTCTTCTCCGGTTCATATCTGTTTTATTTTGATATTATTTTGAAATCGCCGGAAAAAATGGATGATTCAGTTTCCTTTTCAAACCATCGGATGAATCCGTTTTATTTTGATATTATTTTGAAATCGCCGGAAAAAAAAGGGATGGATTCAGTTTCCTATTTCAAACCACCGGATGAAATGACCCAGATGCCCTCGGTTTCATTTTTCGGTCAATTAAAAAAAGAAAAAAAAATCATTATTAACAAAAATAGATCAAAATGATATGAACCGTAGATTAGGTTGATCTATGGTATAGAAGTGGGTTTCACAGTTTTCAAAATAACAGTAGTTTTCACATGAAACGGCCTATATATATATATATATATATATAGAGAGAGAGAGAGAGAGAGAGAGATAGAAAGATAGAGATAGAAAGAAAGAGACCATGGATGATTAAGGGTTTTGCAAATCTGAGCTTACCATTTTCCAAGGGTCTTCAATATGGTTAGTTATTATTCTTATTGTGTAGTTATGGTTCTTGATTTTTATTTAGGTTATTATATATGGGTTTGATTTAGATCTTTGGGATTTCAATATGGTTTGATTTAGGTATTTAAATCTGAATTGTTCTTGGTGCTATGTGTTCTTGATCATGGTGTTCTTCATGTTCTTCTTAAAGAAGATGAAGATTCAAGAAAAAAAATTAAAAATAAAAGAAAAATGGTATAATTAATTAAAAAATGGTAAAATAAATGAAAAAAGGTAAAAAGACCATTTTACCTCGAGCTTAACGGAGGAAATAGACGGCCGTCAGCTCGAGGGACCAATTTCATAACGAAATGCATTCCTGAGGTACCAAAACGTTAATTTTTAAAGTTAAAAGACCAGTTTCGTGATTTTTCACATACCTGACGGACCGAAACAGTAATTTACTAAAAAAAAGTTGATCTTTCCAAAAAAAAGAGTTGAAGAGTACGTGTGAATTAATTTTAGAATAAACTATAGATGTCGTCATTTACGGTTACTCTTAATTAGTGTTGTAAGTAGGGGTATATAAAAACCATTAAATTCGTGAAATCCGGTCAACCCAACTCGTAACTAACCCATTTAAACCCAACTCGCTAACAAGGGGCGGATCACAAGGGGGGCTATTACGGGCCCTAGCCCCTGGGCTTTTTTTTTGTCCAAGCAGTGAATTTTTTTTTGGTAGTGTAAAATATAAAAACTTTTATGTTGCCCCCCCCCCCTCTCAAAGTCCTGAGTCCAGTCCAATTAATAGAAGCGTTGAACGGCTGAAGCAGACAACTCTAAAACCAAATCCAAAACGTCGTTGTCGCCGATCGATTGACCGCTGACCACCGGGCTAACAGGCGACAACCGGCTGTCGGCCGTTGGCGCACGGCTCTCGGCCTCTCGCTGACTCGCCCAGACCCCACTCGCTCTCCCCCAGACTCTCGGAGACTCTCGGTAGTCGGTTCCCTCTATCTCTCACTCTCAGTCCTAAACCACTAACCAGGTTCTCTTTCTTTCTGTATTTTAGTTGGTATAGAACATAGAAGTAAACCCTTGTCTAACACTTTGATGTCTTTGCAATAAATTAATTAATGTATTTTAGTTTGTATAGTGTTAAGGCTAAAATATGTCTTCAAGATTTAATATAGAAAGTCAATGTCAAAGTCATTGTATAAAGTCAAAGTCTTTATAATTAGAGTTGTCAAAGTAGCTTAATGCCTTGTTAGTCTTAGGTATATAAGCATGTGGCTTGACTAATCTTGTAACACTTGAGATAACACTTTAGAGCATAATTCATATCTTTGTATCTTTGAGAGCTAATTCTTCAAGATCTACTTTCTCTCTCTACTCTCTCTCTAGATTCTTTCTCTAATCTTGATAGATCTTGGTTTAACAAGTGGTATCAGAGCAGGATCAAGATTTAGAGAAAGGATTTCTTTGATAAATCAGTAGAGTTTGAGGATTTTTTTAAGAAAATTTGATTGATTTTCTTGATTTTTCAAGAAAATCTCGTTTTTTTGAAATTTTATCAAATTTTGTTGATTTGTGATCTTTTTGGTATACAAATTGGTTTTCTGGATTCGTTTTGGTGTTTTGATCATATTTCATTCAGAGATCGAAAGCTAATTTGGTCAAATTGGGGTTCGATTTTGCAAAGTTCAGTGTTTTTGGTTTGTTCGTATCAGGTTACTGGTTGATATTTTGATTTTGAGATTAAGAGGATTTCAGAGGTTATGGATTGAAGAAGAAGTGTTATAATCTTGATTTAGAACTGATCTGTGAAGATTAATTCTGTAACTTCAAGGATTTGTGGTTCAATTTTGGGATTTTCCAAAGTTTTTGGTTTTTGAAGTTTTGCTTCTGATCGATCTGTTCTGTTTCAAAATCAGAGGTTTTCAGAGGTTATTATGTGAAGAAGAAATGTTCAGATTGTGATTTCGATTTGGTATGTGAAGATTGAAATCAGAATTTTTGAGTTTTTCAGAGATTATTTGAAGATTGTGGGTACTTCTCGTTAGATCTGAACAAATCACAACCTTCATCAAAATTCGCAATATTCATCCTATTATTCGCAAGTTTCTTCCACAAAACAGAATTTATTTGAGCTACATGAGTGTTTGGTTAAGCTATGTGTGTGTGCGCTTAGAAGTCAACATTTGTGGCATACGATTACTTGTTTCACCTACATGATTGTGTGTTTCACCTCCCTGGTTGCTTGCTTCACAAACTATTACTTGCGACTTTCACCGATTCACTTGCGATTTTCTTAACTTCTTGTTTCAGTTTGCAGCTTGCGAGTTTCTCGGATTCATGCAATAGTGTCTTGCGATTTTTGCCATTGATTTCCATTGTTGCTTGCGATTTTTTAATCCTCTCACATCAGTGTCTTGCGATTTTCTCTATTTTTCTCAATAGTTGCTTGCAATTTTTGTTAATTTTTGCGATTTTTGACACTTAGTTATTTTTCAGCTTATTTCAGTTCAGATATTCTGTTTCAGTTCAGCTTATCAGTTTCTTCATGGCTTATCAAGAATCAGTTAACTGTCCTCCTGTACTGATCAACGATTCAGATTTTGTTCAATGGACAATCAATTTTATCGATTTTATTTCAAGGAAAGAAAATGGTGAATTCATGATAAAATCTTTCACCGAAGGTCCGTTGATCATTTATAAACGGGAAGATTTTTCTGAAGAAGAAATTAATCGAAAGAAAGCCGATAGAGACGCGGTATCCAATTTGATCTATGCAATTTCCAAACTTCCACACAAAGACTACAGTCGAATTGGATGTTTCAAAAACAATCCAATGATTTTGTGGAATGAATTAACGAAGCTTATGCATGGATCAAAGGTTGAATTCAAGAGAAAGGATGAGAAGAAAGTTGAAAGGGAAGATGATAAAGAGAAGATTATCGAGCTTACAAGGAAATTGCAGCAGATGGAAAATCTTTTGATTATGGAAAGAGAAGACTTCAAGAAAGAAAGAGTGGGTCTTGTTAAAAGGGTTTCGGAACTTGAAATGGCTTTGAAGACAAAGACAAAATAAATTGAAGACAAGAAAGATGTTGAGCTCAAATGTCTAAGACTTTCCAAGCAGAACTCAGATTTTCAGAAAGTCTTATTTTTAGAGAAAGAAAAGTTGGAAAAGGAAAGAGTTGTGTTTGAAGGTAAAAGGAAAGATTTTGATGCTAAGAATGGGAAGCTGTCAGAGAAAGTTTCTGAACTTCAAGAGGAGTTGAATTTAGAAAGAGAAGATCTAGAAAAGAGGAAGAAAGCTGAATTTCAGGCAAAGAGCGTCAAAGATGATTTTTCTATTGAGAGGAAGATATTTCAGCAAGAGATTCAGAAACTCACAAAGAATTTGGCGGGTTTATCTACACATATTATGAAAGAGAAGAGGGTTAATTGTGATATTCGGAAGATGCTCGATTTGATGACAAAGGAACGAAATGACTTATCAGACAAAGTGAGGTCGTTCAACAAATCCGGAAGCTATTCTGAATGTCCGATTCGATCTTCCAATCTTTTCTACGATCATTCGGTGGATAAGTCTTCCAAATCATTTTCTGATCTTCCTTCTTTCAAAAGAATTAACATGCAATGGAGAGTGAAAGGTAAATTTCCTGATAAAGATGTACCGAAATCATCTTTTCCAGATAAGAATTCTAAAACGAAAGTTAATTCTTTTGTCAATCCTGATTCAATATTTTCCGCAAACAATTTAATCAGGATTGCACAAAAGAATATTTGTTGCTCTTATTGTGGAAATCATGATTTTGTTAATAATAATAGTGTTCAATATTGGTATGGTACGTTTCATTTTCCTTCTTATAGAGCTCCGCTTAACAAGTCAGGACCCAAGACACGTTGGGTACCAAAATCAACTTAATCTGTTTTGCAGATTTAGAGGAAAGCGTTGAACTCTCGGAAGATGAAGTACTTGTGCAATCAAAGTTTATATTGAACATCACATAATTTCAGGGAGTTTTCTATCTTTTTATATATACATGTGAGAATTGATAAATTTTTCGGTATATTGTAGGGGGAGAGAGTTACATGTTAATGGTTTCTAAACACATCAGTTTAGAACCCGCATTTCACCGATTATTGGTTTTTGAACACATCAGTTCAAAACCCGTACTTCAACGACTTTGGTTTCTGAATACATCAGTTCAGGACCCGTGCTTCAACGACAATGGCTTCTGAACAAATCAGTTCAGAACCCGTACTTCAAAGACTAAGACTTCTAAACAAATCAGTTTAGAACTCACACTTATCAGGTGATATCCTTAACTGTCATATCTTTTTGTTTCAAGGAACAAGTGGTGAAAGGTAACATTGCATTATGTTTTATCTCTACTGCTTTGAAAATTTGAATCTTTACAAATTTAATTCAATGAGATGGAATTTTTTTTCAACTTTCATTCAATGAATGAAATGTGTGTCAAGGGTGATTTTACAAGCGTTTTTGTATTATCTGAGTTAAATTTGTTTCATCTTTCACTTCTGAAATAAATCGAAAGGTCAGCAAAACATGAATGAAATTATGCTGAATGCTCAAAATTATGTAATTCTAGACTTATATAGAATATAATGCTCAAAAAGCCTTTTTGTCAGAATGATGGATGGAAACGAAAATATGGGAGAAGCACTATGTTTTAGAACCAAGTGATTGAGATGCTCTAAGTTTTAAATCTAATCATTTAGTTTGAAAGTTTGTGCCTGTGGCCTTTCTGGTTTGGGAAATTAAGTCCTAAGGGGTGCTCGACACCTAGTCCCTAAGACCAACTGGTCTGGGATCGGCTGACCCAAATCCTGCTATAGAACCAGATAGAAAGCCATGTTCTACTGGTACAAATGGGTTTAAGATATATCGATGTGGCCTTTCTGGTTTGGGAAAGTAAGTTCTAAGGGGTGCTCGTCACCTAGCACTTAAGGCCAACTGGTCTGGGATCGCTGACCCAAATCCTGCTATAGAACCAGATAGAAAGCCATGTTTAACGGTGTATCTTATTCTTAATAAACTTTGTGATCAAAAGATGCCAATGAGCACAAAATCAAAAGATGCCAATGAGCACAAAATCAAAAGATGCCAATGTGCACAAAATCAAAAGATGCCAATTTGCACAAAATCAAAAGATGCCAATGAGCACCCATCTCTTGAAACTTGGGGAAAATACAAAGTCGCGATAAACCTGTAAATTTGTGAAAATTCTGATTTTGGACAAATAGTGTGAGTAGAGCAGAGTATTCTGATATGTTTTAGAATTGCATATGCTTGTTGCTGATCATATTTCGCATGCTAGCACACCAAATAGATTTAATAAAGGAGTTGAAACTGAACATTTTTAACTTGATATGCAATGATGTCTGGTATTTGAATCCAAACACATGCATTTGATTTCATTTGATTGATAAATATGTTAAATTTCATTAAGTTGAATTTTTTTGTAAAGTTTTCAAATGATCAAATGTAAGTAGTTATAAAATGTAGTTCAATGAATTTTATTTTCCTTGTATAAAATTTCAAATACTGTATTGTAATGAAATATATGCATACTTTCAGGGGGAGAAAACAAATTGCTCCAGAATTCTTATTTTTTAGGGGGAGCAAGGTTATTCATTAAGGCGGAGATTGTTAGTGAGAATCAGAGACGCGACTGAAATTGAAGAAGGTTTTCGATGATCATGATGCACACTTTCATCGAAAAAGGGGGAGAAATGTTTAGTTCAATTTCATGTCAAAGCTTTCAAGTCAAAGATTCGATTTCATGACAGGGGGAGAAATGTTTAAAGAAGACTTCGTCTCAAGAAAGGAAAGGGGGATATTTCTTCTTCAAGAGTTTAAGAGAAATCGATTGATCATCTTGTGATCTCTTTTTCTTAAACTTGTGCTATATGGTGAATATCCTTACTAAAGATTGAAGTTCTCAAGTCAAAGAAAGAAAAGGGGGAGAATTCTTCAAGAGTTTAGGAAAAATCGATTGATCATCTTGGTTTCTCAAGAAGATCTCTTTTTCTTAGATTTGCGCTACTTTGTATCAAAATGCCTTGTGTGAAGAAACAAATTCTCCATATCAAAGAAAGAAAATCTCCGTCAGATCCCCATCGGAAGATTTTGTGACGATTTGACTTTGACAAACCTTGATAAAGACCGAAGTTTTGAAAGATTCAAGAAGCCGAAGAATGTTGTTCTCAAATGTTTAAATCTTGAATCCAAGGGGGAGATTGTTAAGGCTAAAATATGTCTTCAAGATTTAATATAGAAAGTCAATGTCAAAGTCATTGTATAAAGTCAAAGTCTTTATAATTAGAGTTGTCAAAGTAGCTTAATGCCTTGTTAGTCTTAGGTATACAAGCATGTGGCTTGACTAATCTTGTAACACTTGAGATAACACTTTAGAGCATAATTCATATCTTTGTATCTTTGAGAGCTAATTCTTCAAGATCTACTTTCTCTCTCTACTCTCTCTCTAGATTCTTTCTCTAATCTTGATAGATCTTGGTTTAACATATAGACGTATACCCTTGAACTGAGAGTCAAATTTAATTGTGCGACTTTGTCAACAGCTTACAGCAGTGATTCAGACATTCAGTGATTGGAAATTTGGAATTATTTTTTTTAATTTGAGAATTGAGCAGGCTTTGCAATAAATTAATTAATGCATATGGGAACCGAGTGTACATCTTTCCAGAATGTTGCACAAAAGGGATGGGATGATTTGTTAAATGAGGCGCAAGATATACGAAATGTGTATGAGAAGTTTACAACTGAAGAACGGGAGAAAAACATATTGAGATTGACGGCTTCTATTTATTGCGTCTGTTGGTGTGTCTTCAAGCAGTTGCATTTAGAGACCATAGCGAAAAACTAGATGCCATTAACAGAGGGAATTTTCTTGAAATGTTGGAGGCACTTAGTGAGTTAGCACCGAGCTTTAAGAGTTATTTTGTCGTGCTCCTAAATATGCCTCATATACATCGCCAAAGATTCAAAAGGAAATATTGAATCTTATATCAAGTAAGGTGCGACAAACGATTTGTGAGGAGATTGGTGGTCGAAAATTTTGTTTACTTGTTGATGAAGCGCGAGATGAGTATCAAAAAGAGCAAATGTCTTGAGATTTGTTAATAAAGAGGGATTCATTATAGATCGTTTCTTTGGACTTGTTCATGTACGTGACACTACAGCACAAACGCTCAAAGATGGAATCTACTCCGTATTGTCACATTACAACCTTGATGTCAAATCAATTCGTGGACAAGGGTATGATGGTGTAAGCAATATATGAGGTCAGTTCAAAGGTTTGCAAGCCTTGATTTTAGAAGATTGTAAATACACATATTATGTTCACTGTCTTGCTCATCGGTTACAATTGGCATTGATGGCCGCCTCTCAAGGAGTTATAGTCTTGCGTAAGTTTTTTACGCACTTAACTTTTGTTGTCAATGTTGTTAGTGCTTCTTCCAAACGCACTAACCAGCTATGAGATGCACAAGTCGAGCAAATTGCCTACTTGATTTCTATTGATGAACTGGAGACGGGTAGATGTAACACCTCGATTTTTGGAAGGTATCGGTCTTTTATGATAAATAAGAAAAATAGGATTTTGGATCAAATCCTAGATTTTATGGTCTTGTTGGATGGAGAATTCAAATACGAATCCAACGAGCCTTTTCGGAGCAAAAACGGAGCTAAAATGAAGAAGTTATGACCAAAACAGTGATCGGGAAATAAATCGGGAAACCAGGGTCATATGGACGTCTGCATGGTGCACGTAGACGTCAGCATTGAGTGGAAGTCCGCGTGTCCTTCCGCGGAAGCAGCAGAAAGTTGGTCGGGTGCACGTGGAAGTCCGCATAGAACTCCACGCGGACGTTCGCATCGCGTCAGAAGTGATTTTTCACCTTTTTCACCCTCAACCCTCCCTCCTCTCTCTCCTACCTTTTATAAACCACATTAGAACTGATCCTTCTCCTCTCCCACTTGATTTACTCCCCAAAAACCCTAAATCCTTCATTCTCTCTCTTCCATCTCCTTTTTCTTCAAGAATACCAAAGTGGTTGATGAACCAAGCTTCAAGACTTCAAGATCTTCATCTTCTTCGTCATTTTCCACCATTGTTGAGCTACTTGGGGCTTTCTTCAAATACCATTCGTGAGTTCATCTTCGTTTCCCAAACCTTATTTTGGTAACCTCAGAGATGTTTTGATGATGGATTCAAGTTATGATAAGGTAACCTTCTCTTCTCTTCATCTATGGAAATTAGGGTTTTGTATAAGTTGAGATCTTGATGTAAAATGTTTCGGGGAATGACTCTTTATGGTTGGAAACTTGTGGATCTAGGTTTTTTGGAAGATTTGGCTTGATGATGCATGTTTCTCAAAGGAGCTTACATTTGGGAAAATCTAGATTTAGCCTAAATCTAGCAAGGTGAGTTCAAGTTGCTTTGTGAAAAATTGGTAAATGCCAAAAATGTTATTTTTCCAAGTACTTATGTGTTTTACATGAAAATTATCAATGGTTGAGTTATTTGGTGGATTTTAACCTTTTGAAGTATTTATTGTTGTAAATATTGTAAAACACCTATATTGGAATTTTTGGGAAAATTTGATAGATAATTCATAAATGAAAATGTGTTGAAGATTTATTTTATAAATGGAGTCTATTTGTTATGAAAGTGCATTTTTGTGTATATCTTGGAAATATACATATAACACGTTATGGGACGATTTTTGAAATGTAACGGTGTGAGTTCCTTGGAAAAGAGGGTTGTCCTAACCCAACGTCTTGTTTCGGGTTTTCATGGATTTGAAATATTTATGGGCAAAAGTGTGTGTTGATACGTTTAATTTCATTTTATGACTTTTCATGATTGGTCTTTTGGGTTAGTCGAGCTTATGCCTCGGTAATGGATTTTATTAAGTCTTGGGGACATTTGTCCAGTTTTGATAGCTCAAAGTCGAGTTTTGATCATGATTTATGTTTATTGGAGAATTACACGTTTTGAGTGCGTTTGTTCATTCGTTTGGGGTCATGTAATGTTTTAGACCTTATTAGCTATGGATCCATAGGCACTTGAGTTTTACGTTCAATGATGAGACGCTAGTTTCTCTTATTGTAGCACGGAATAGGCATCGGGTTCCATGGTAAGTAAGGCGTGAGCCTATATGGTCGGGCGTCGT
This sequence comes from Saussurea involucrata, assembly GCA_033807775.1. NCBI lineage: Eukaryota > Viridiplantae > Streptophyta > Magnoliopsida > Asterales > Asteraceae > Saussurea > Saussurea involucrata. Next base: position 143,010,557 of record CM066320.1, read on the forward strand.
CCCATGGACAGTAAGGTGTAATTCCAGATGTGCTTGGCACGGGATAGGCATCGGGTTCCATGGTAAGTAAGGTGTGAACCTATATGGTCGGGCAGTAAGGTGTAATCCCAAATGTGCTTGTTTTATGGATTTAGAGTGACCTAATGTATAGACCTGGAGTGGTTGAAATTGGGAGCTCCCAAGTCTCGCGGGCAATAGATCTGGAAGGATTGAGCTCAGTTTACGAGAGTAATCCACGTGGTTGTTTTGTTGCATGGTATGTGAGCCACTTTCGTGTTCCGTCACGTACAATGTAAACGGGTCTCCCCCGTCACCGAAAGGTGTTGCTTTGGGTATTTGTTTTTATCCATGTTTTCGGTGATGTATCATGTTTATATGAATTGTTTTCCACGTTATGTGAGTTATGGGTTATGCTTCATCCCTATTTGGAATGTTTAGAATAATAGAGATTTTGTTATGTATTCAATCGTTTTGGAAATCAAATGCTATTTCACTCTTCAAGTTGATTTTTGGATGAATCCATTTTGGGGATCATTTTATACTAAAGTTTTCAGCACGGGATTTGTGTGTGTTGGAAAATGGGTGATTTGCATCTAAAGTAAATTCTTTTGAACTCATGACTTAAATTGCATCTCTCTCGATTTATGAATTTATATGGTCATGATAAAACTTTTGAACTCGCTAGGCGTTAGCCTAACCCTTTTTATTTGTCGGCATGTGCAACAGGCTCAGGTTGGGAATAGCTTTAGCTACACTGTGAAGTGATGAGTGCTAGTAGAGTGTACGAGAAGTGATTTTGCTTAGTGAAGTCTTTCGCACTTATTTGGGGTTAGCAACTTGTGTTTGTGTTAAGTAACGCCGCTTTGAGTTATTAATTGTGGAAATTGTGATGTTTAAACTTTTAGGTATTTTCAAGGATGGTTTGTAGAAAGGATTCTATCCTCTTTGATTATTTATCGAGATATTTGTTAGTTGCTCTTTCCAAATTTTGAGGGTGTTACAAGTTGGTATCAGAGCATAAGTTTGAGAGAATTAGGTGTTGATTTTGGATACCTAGACTCAAACTAGCGTTATTTTTAAGTAAATGAAAGTGAAATTCACCATCGGGCACTTTAAGATAGGATGTTTTGAGGACGATGGAGTTACTAGAAACGAGAATCACGTCGAGAGTAACAAGGATAAGCATGTACGGTGCGTTCATAATGACACCTGGCCAGTGTCATGGTGAACCTACTAGTTACATGTGCATAGCTGAACTACTTTAATGTGATGACCGTTGGGGTATTAAAGAAGTTTATAAGCGAGTAGTCGTTGAAAAAGATTGACGATTTTAGTATTAGTCACTTAGGGTGACAATAAGCATGATAATTGCTTTAAGTGGATCGTTTCGGGTCGAAATTGATGGTTGGATTAGAACCATAGACTTATTGAAACAACTTTGATTCGAGGAGAAATCGTAAGGTTAATCGATGTAATTCCTAACTTTGCCTTAAGAGGTTTGAGCATCCGGATGACGGTAGTGTGACCGGAGGGGTTTGGAGGAGTATGGTTTGAGACGTTGAGTGGCGACTAAGTTTGTGCATGAAATTTATTTAAAAAAATAAAATAAATTGCATCAATTATTTCTTGTATTTCAAATCATCATATGAGTTGTGTTACGAAATCTCGGAAAAACGTTTAACAGGCACAAGGTTTTAAATCATGGTTTGGAACGTGCATGAAATTATTTTATTGCGGGGGTTGCAAACTCCGTCAGGACTTGTTTTATTTTGTTGTTGCCCAACGTTACTTTCGGATACAGTGATATCCATATTTTTATGATGTTTAAGATGTTGGGCAAGTAACTACGGCTTATGACTTTAACATTGGATCTCCTCCACATATGTTAAGGTTAAGACGGAGAGTTATCTTCCATTATGGGTGTGTTGAGCTTTATTGGGAAATTTATTTAATGCAAGGTTTGTCGAAGAGTGTTGTTTAGATTGTATTGCAACAAAAGTGAACTTTTGGAATTTCGATGTTTTAGTCATAACTATGCTTATTGCAATTCGATTTTTGGAAGCGAAGAGTTTGGTGCCATTTTGTTGATTTGAGGCCATTGAGCCCATAGAGTTTTGCAGAGATTTGTTTTACGATCTTTTGTGTCGCGTGAGTGCAATTGTGTAATCTGCACGCTTTAATATTATGTGTGTCGATTTTGGATTGTATTGGGCATTTTGTCTCATTCAGGTTTGTTGAGAAGTGTCATTATGCCGTAAGGCGACCAAACAGAATGTTTTCGGAACTTTGGTGTCGCGTAATTTCTCTTTCAAAGATTTGTGTTAGCACATTTTGTTACAATTTATTCAATGTACGGATTGATTTATACGTGGCGTGAGTAATGCGTGAAAGAACATACTGATTGTATTTCTTAACGATTTGCTTTGTACACTTTAGATTAAATGATTATTTTATTATCATTTCATGCAAATGCATTATATTGGTCTAGGGGTATGCACAACTTGGTAGTCGCTAACCCTATAAAGCGTTGTTAAATGAATCGTGAATGAAAGTGTTTTAGTAACTTGTTACATAAATGGAGGTCATTTAGTCAAAGTATGTTTTAGTATGGTGGGGATCATGCATGGTTTGCGATACGGAACAGTTTGAAAACATGAATGTGTGAGTCGTTGAACTTTGGTAACTTCGATTCGATGGACAGTTTGGAAAATTGTAAACCTTTTCGGTTTTGGAGAAAATGGGTATTTTGAGTATCTTAATGAGTAAATTTGAGACATTGTCGTTTCAACGTTTTATATTGCGAGTGTAAAACTTTGGTGTAAATGTTCCACGAGGGGGATTTTAAAAAATTATTTGCCTCAACCAAAACTGAGAAGAATTGTTTATGTTTTTGGAACATCAAAGCACATTGTTCGTATGATTCGAAACTTGAAGTCGGTTTAAACCCTTTTGGTGTCAACCATTCACAAGCACTTGTCATTCTCCTAAGTTTTGAAAAAAAAAGACATTGATATGTGTGAGTCTCGTCAAAAAGATTTTTCCCGTATGTCATTTTAAGACCAAACGAGAAAATTCCGAAATTGATTTAAAGAGTGGCATCTTTTGAAATTTCGTATGAACTATCAGGTGCATGTTATTTCATTTTAAGAAAACTATTAAGAGAGTGTTACAAGCTTGCTTGCATATTCCAATTTGAGATTTTCTCATGATGTTTTAGTCGATATTTTCAAATGATGAAAACATCTTGATTTTGTCTTTAAACTTGGAACTGACACAAGTCATTTTATGTTTTGACCATAAGTGTACTTATGAATCGTTTCGTCATTTTTGTGAAATAAACTGACGCGCGCAACTTTGTTGGTAAACCTTGTTCCATGCCATTTTATGGTTGAAAAAGGAATTTTTGGAATTGAATGTCGTTTAAACTTCTTTTGAAGCACGTGTAGACCTTTTGTTACACACTATTTAAAGTAGGCAGTTACCTTACGTGCAGGACATGAATCAATCCATACTAGGACCGTAGTGGTCCATTTCAAAGAAGTTGTTTATTACGCTTTTTGCGTTTTGTTAATAATCTAAACTACAATGAAATAGTTTTCAATATGAATTTCATATGTGGGACGAGCGTGTCCATTTTTGCGCAACTACCGAATTGATAGCAGTAGTTTTTATACGTACGGGTAATTTGATATGAAAACCTTTATGTTGAAAATTTCTATAAAAAGTTTTGATTGGCATATTTGTTAAATAATTCACTTGAGAACCTTGAACTCATTAAGACCTTGGAAAGGTTAAGTAACCTCGGTTAAGAGTAAGTGTGTGTAGAACTTCGACTATGAAAAGCTGGGTAATTTAACGCGTGTTGGCACCGTAGGTCAAGTAGTGCTGTTTGCAGAGTCGGAGTATCTTTGTGACTGGAAAGTTAGACTCGCGGTAATTCTTGTTAATGATTGGTAGTAGCTGTCTTGTTGGCAACTTGTTTTGGGTCTGGGTCAATGTTCACATGAGGGACCCTTTAGGCACCACATTGATAATGTTGGTTTTATGGGAATGCGCAAAGAACAGAACTCGTGTGTGTAGTTATGTTGGAGTTCAAAGCTTGGTAGTTTGACTAGGTGTCAACTCTTTGGATTTTGAGGCCATGAACCGTCAGTGTATTTGGAATATTGTAGTCCAATCTTAAGGGACAATCGTATCGTTTGTGGTGATTTTAAGAAGCTCAGATTGTGATAATTGGACTTGGTAGGATGACTTTCCTTGAATAGTAAAAGAATCTATAGATTAGATGGTTGGTAATTAGGCGTATTCTAGGAGTTGTATGATCTTTGGGTCGAGGATGACCGTCCGTTTGGTGACTAGAGGTACTCGTTAAAGTAAAGAGCAGTTCGGTAGCAGGAACATTTGGATTCAGAGATTTTGTTGGTTTTAGAGTGATCAACCTTGGACTGATTAGGAGTTGGAATCTGTCGTTGGGGAAGTATGGAACACCTGAGGTTGGGAGATAACCGAATCCATGCGGTTAGAAATTACTCTAGCAAGTTGAACATACATTCGGATGTGATGGTAACGTATATGGATTGACCTTGGCTGTAAGGGAACTAGATTTCGAGGACGAAATCTATTTAAGGTTGGGAGGATTGTAACACCCCGATTTTTGGAAGGTATCGGTCTTTTATGATAAATAATAAAAATATGATTTTGGATTGAATCCTAGATTTTATGGTCTTGTAGGATGGAGAATTCAAATACGAATCCAACGAGCCTTTCCGGAGCGAAAATGGAGCTAAAACGAAGAAGTTATGACCAAAACAGTGATCGGGAAATAAAGCGGAAACCAGGGTCATGTGGACGTCCGCATGGTGCACGTGGACGTCCGCATTGAGTGGAAGTCCGTGTGTGCTTCCGTTGAAGCAGCAGAAAGTTGGTCGGGTGCACGTGGACGTTCGCATAGGACTCCACGCGGACGTCCGCATCGCATCAGATGTGATTTTTCACCTTTTTCACCCTCAACCTACTCTCCTCTCCCTCCTACCTTTTATAAACCACATTAGAACTGATCCCTCTCCTCTCCCACTTGATTTCTCCCCATAAACCCTAAATCCTTCATTTTCTCTCTTCCATCTCCTTTTTCTTCAAGAATACCAAAGTGGGTTGATAAACCAAGCTTCAAGACTTCAAGATCTTCATCTTCTTCATCATTTTCCACCATTGTTTAGCTACTTGGGGCTTTCTTCAAATACCATTTATGAGTTCATCTTCATTTCCCAAACCTTATTTTGGTAACCTCAGAGATGTTTTGATGATGGATTCAAATTGTGGTTAGGTAACCTTCTCTTCTCTTCATCTATGGAAATTAGGGTTTTGTATAAGTTGAGATCTTGATGTAAAATGTTTGGGGAATGACTCTTTATGGTTGGATATGAATGTTGATGGTTGGAACCTTGTGGATCTAGGTTTTTTGGAAGATTTAGCTTGAGGATGCATGTTTCTCAAAGGAGCTTACGTTTGAGAAAAATCTAGATTGGGCCTAAATCTAGCAAGGTGAGTTCAAGTTGCTTTGTGAAAACTTTGTACATGCCAAAAATGTTATTTTTCCAAGTACTTATGTGTTTTACATGAAAATTATCAATGGTTGAGTTATTTGGTGCATTTTAACCTTTTGAAGTATTTATTGTTGTAAATATTGTAAAACACCTACATTGGAATTTTTGGGAAAACTTGATAGATAAATCATAAATGAAATGTGTTGATGATTTATTTGATAAATGGAGTCTATTTGTTATGAAAATGCATTTTTGCGTATATCTTGGAAATATACATATAGCACGTTATGGGACGATTTTTGAAATGTAACGGTGTGAGTTCCTTGGAAAAGAGGGTTATCCTAACCTAGCGTCTTGTTTCGGGTTTTCATGGATTTGAAATATTTATGGGCAAAAGTGTGTGTTGCTACATTTAATTTCATTTTATGACTTTTCATGATTGGTCTTTTGGGTTAGTCGAGCTTATGGCTCGGTAATGGTTTTTATTAAGTCTTGGGGACATTTGTCCAGTTTTGATAGCTCAAAGTCGAGTTTTGATCATGATTTATGTTTATTGGAGAATTACACGTTTTGAGTGTGTTTGTTCATTCGTTTGGGGTCATGTAATATTTTAGACCTTATTAGCTATGGATCCATAGGCACTCGAGTTTTACGTTCACTGAAGACACGCTAGTTTCTCTTATTTTAACACGGAATAGGCATCGGGTTCCATGGTAATTAAGGTGTGGGACTATATGGTCGGGCGTCGTCCAATGGGCAGTAAGGTGTAATTCCAGATGTGCTTGGCACGGGATAGGCATCGGGTTCCATGGTAAGTAAGGTGTGAACCTATATGGTCGGGCAGCGTCCCATGGGCAGTAAGGTGTAATCCCAAATGTGCTTGTTTTCTGAATTTCGAGTGACCCAATGTATAGACCTGGAGTGGTTGAATTTGGGTGCTCCCAAGTCTCGCGGGCAATAGATCTGGAGTGATTGAGCTCAGTTTACGAGGGTAATCCACGTGGTTGTTTTGTTGCATGGTATGTGACCCACTTTTGGGTTCCGTCACGTACAATGTAAACGGGCGTCCCCCGTCACCGAAAGGTGTTGCTTTGGGTATTTGTTTTTATCCATGTTTTCGGTGACGTATCATGTTTATATGAATTGTTTTCCACGTTATGTGAGTTATGGGTTATACTTCATGCCTATTTGGAATGTTTGGAATAATAGAGATTTAGTTATGTATTCAATCGTTTTGGAAATCAAATGCTATTTCCCTCTTCATGTTGGTTTTTGGATGAGTCCATTTTGGGGATCATTTTATATTAAAGTTTTCAGCACGGGATTTGTGTGAGTTGGAAAATGGGTGATTTGCATCTAAAGTAAATTCTTTTGAACTCATGACTTAAATTGCATCTCTCTCGATTGATTAATTTATATGGTCATGATAAAACTTTTGAACTCACTAGGCGTTAGCCTAACCCTTTTTATTTATCGGCATGTGCAACAGGCTCAAGTTGGGAATAACTTTAGCTACACTGTGAAGTGATGAGTGCTAGTAGAGTGCACGAGAAGTGATTTTGCTTAGTGAAGTCTTCCACACTTATTTGGGATTAGCAACTTGTGTTTGTGTTAAGTAACGCCGCTTTGAGTTATTAATTGTGGAAATTGTGATGTTTAAACTTTGAGGTATTTTCAAGGATGGTTTGAAGAAAGGATTCTATCCTCTTTGATTATTTATCGAGATATTTGTTAGTTGCTCTTTCCAAATTTTGAGGGTGTTACAGTAGTGGTCTCAATCAAATTGGTACATTACAATGAGCCGGGGATACTAGATGGAGTTCTCATCTCATATATGTTTCTAGCTTAATTAAGAGGGGCTCAGGCTCGTAATGAGCATAGTGATCATACACTTGAGCATCTTTACCGAGTGGATAGTTTTTATGAAGCGATTAATTGTCAATTAATGGAACTGGATCATTGTTTCAGTGATAGTTCCATGGAGATGCTTCGTCTTGCTTCAATTCTAGATCCCAAAAATGCGTACGAGATTTTTAGAAGTCTTGATGTGCGTGAACTAGTAGACAAGTTCTATCCTGAAGATTGCAATGATCATGAGAAAACAATTATGAAAATGCAACTTCAACATTATGTTATTGATGTCGTTCAACATGCAGTTTATAAGCAATTGAAATCTATCGCAAAATTGTGTCAATGGTTAATAAGGACTAGAAGAGAAACTACTTTTGATCTTATTTATCGATTACTCTGTCTACTACTTATACTCCCAGTTCCTACCGCGACAACCGAAAGGTCATTTTTTGCCATGAATATTGTGAAAACAAGAATGCGGAATAAAATGGACGATGAGTTTCTAAACGATTCGTTGCTTTTGTTTATCGAAAGGGAAGCTGCTAAAAAGATTACTTTGGAAGAAATTGTGGAAGACTTCAAGGCCGCGAAAGATTGACGGGTTCCACTTTGATGAGCGATGTTTGACATTTTCATATTTAACGTCTAGTTTTAGTGTTTTTACTACGTTAGAACTTTGGATAATGTATTTTTGAATTTTTGAAATTATATAATATATTAGGTCCGGCCCCTGCGGTGAAAGGCTTGTGTTCTTCCCCTGCCGCTAACCCGTCAAACCGCAAATTAGATGGGTTGAAATTGTGTTAGCATAACTCAACCCAACTCAAACCGCCAACCGCCACTAATATATATTATTTCGATAAATTACACACACATAGGGGTGTACAGAAAACCGTCAACCCGCGAAACCCGCCCAACCCAAACCGCTAACAACCCAATTAAACCCAACCCGCCAAACCATTAAACCGCCAACCCGCCAATTAAAAGGGTTGAAATTGTGTTAGGCTTAACTCAACCCGCCTAACCCGCCGCTAGTATATAATTTTTATAAAGTTATATATATAATATAATATAAGAAAAAAATTGTAGTTTATTTTAGACAAATTTACAACCCAAAGTGTATATATATATATATATGTATATATAATACATTTTACTTACTATTTCGAATCGAGGATACACTTTTCGAGCCGAACATGTTAAAAGTTAAATAATTATAGACGTCGAGCAATAAGCGAGCTATTCAAACTCAAGTTTGAGTCCATAAACGAGTATCGAGCTCGAACATTGAAAAAGTATTTGAGCTCGAGCTCGAGCCCTGCTATGAGAAAGTTATTTGAGCTAGAGTCGAGCACGAGCGCGATGCTCTTTTTTCTAGTCGAGTTCGAATAACTTGCAAGTTGCAACTCGACTCGTCTCGGTTCGTTAACACCCCACTAGCGGCCATATTTTAGACTCATTTAGAAATTCTTTGAGTCCAAAAATGGTGGAGGCCATTATATATTTTGATGATTGTAATAATTAGTAACTTCATTTTGTAGATTTTTAGTAGTATTTATTGTATTTTATTTCTTAATTTTATGTATACTACCAACCCGCTTAACCCGCCATAACCCGCAAGGGTTGGGTTGGGTTATACTTTTGAATGAGTTGGGTTGGGTTGAGATTGTTCCAAACTGCCATAATTGGGTTGGGTTGTAAAAATGTCCTAAACCGCCCAACCCAACCCGTGTACACCCCTACACACACACACATATATATATATATATATATATATATATATAATATTTAAGTCATTATAATTTACAACCCAAAAAATATATACATATATTAGTCTAGTTTATAGCCAAAAAATGTATACGTATATTAGTCCAATTTGCAGTCGAAAGTCCAAAATAATCCAACTAGGTCAAGGACCGAATTAATTCAACTATGCTAATCGATACGTTCAATAAGCACGACTGCACGAGTACACTGAAACAACTAGATCGACGCTGTTGTTTTCATTACGTAAATGAACATATGAAGTAAGTTTCAAACTATAAACTTCAAATTATAAGTATGAACAAAAAAGAACATACAAAGTAACTTAGACTTCATTATTGCGTAAATAAATATCATATGTTTCTTGTAGGTTGTAACTTTATATTTTTTATCCTATTTCCTAGTATATGAGCAATGAAAAATACTCCTAACTGGGCGTTTGGTTCGAAGGATGGAATTTGATGAAATTGGAATCCATCAAAAGAATTTGACTTTGAAGGAATGGGAATAAAATTTGACCACGTGTTTGGTTGGTAGGAATTCAATTCCTTCACTTAAGGCATTCACATAAGGCAAGAAATGATGAATTCCCTAAATTGTGGAATTCAATGGAATTTGAAGGATTACATCGCTTTTGTAACACCCTAAAAATTAGGGTAAATTTAAACCTGAATAATTGCGGAATAAAACGAAATTGACATAGACAAATCTCCCAAAAAGGGGAACATTTGTATGGCGTTTACAATACAATTAAATAAGTGAAATAAAGTTCAACAACCTACTAATCTAAACTATTGATACTTAAATTATGGACGGGTGTTGCTATCTCACTTCCAAAAATATAGTGTTACTATCCCCAAATTGTACGCCTTTGTGTACTCCAAAAAATGTTATATTCCTTTCAAGACCCTTCGCTCAAACATGAGGAGTCCCACTGCTAGAATGAGCTGTTATACACGTCGTTTTAAAAAAATGTTAGGCTAAAGCCTAGTGAGAACAAACAGTTATAATGAAGAAATAATAAAGTTGGCGTAATAAGGACGGATAAGGATATAATAACCTCAAGTAGAAATTCACTTCTATACATAACCTCTTGGGTTGACGGGGGAGACCCGCTTACCAACTTAAGTGACGGAACACAAAAGTAGGTCACTTGACATGTTAGTAAAACCAATCACATAAATTATACACGTATTGGATGTTGAGCTCGGCTACTTAAAGCGTACACCCATGGAGTATCAACTTCAACCCCTCTAGGTTTATACGTTGAGTTATCCACATCCAAGAAACATGCTAGCACATAGGACTTACACCTTACCTCGATGCCTATTTCTTGCTACAACATGGAAAACTAGCGTCCCATCATTGAACATAAAGGCTCTAGTGCTTATGGATCCATTACACTCAACACCAAATAACAACAGTTCCAATTATACAAATATCATGACCATAAAATGGTTACCTTTCAAATATTTCACCACAAACAAGTACCATCATAATGACATAACCAAAATCCCTTTATAATGCATCGTAATATTCCATAGTTTCCAAAACACCATTCTGAATATTATTTTATCATAAGAAATCCATTTCCACAAGTCTTCCATCAAAACACCCAAATATGTCGAAACCCTAGTTTTGACCTAAAAATGTTCAAACTCATGAATTTGAGAAAATAATTTCTACAAGCATGTAAGACACAAGTAGCCCAAGAAATATCACCATTTACCTTTATAAACACTTCCATCCAAGTAAAACCCTAAAATCTCCAAAATGATGTTTTGATGAAAACTCATCCAAATCAAGAAATGTGTAGCAAGGAGATACTTAGAAGTTTAAAATACCCATTTAAACATGTAAAGAGTTTATAAGATGAGAATGAACTCACCTTGGAGAGTTGTTAGTCAAAACCCTAAAATGATGATGGTGAAATCCCTTGAGAATGGAGTGAACTTGAAGACTTGCACCACTTAATGACCTAGAAATGTCCATTAATGAACATCAAGAAGGTAGCTTGAAGCATTTAATGTAAAAAGAGGTAGATGGTCAAAACTTACCAAATGGATGAGAGAAAAACGTAGCTTGGAAACCTAGATATTGTGATTTTCTCTAAACCCCGGCTACACCTCGTTTTTATACCCAGATGGCCCGTCGCGACAGTGACATGCAATAGTGACCAATGTCACTATCGCTGGGCACTCTCGCCCGCTACCCCCAAACTTGCGGTACATTATCTGCGATTATGACACGCGATAGTGCCACTGGGAACTATTGCCAGGCACTATCGCTGGTATTGTACCGAGCCTAGTATCGGTGTTTTTCCTACCATGCTTCGATGATAGCGAGAACAAACGATTTACGAATATTAACACAATCCACAATGTAGTTTCATATATGAGATACTAGTAATACGACTTACAAATTTCAGGGTGTACAATCCTCCCCAACTTGGGAATGATTCGTCCTCGAAATCATATACTACATAAATAATTGAGGATATCGACGTTTCATGTCCTCTTCCGCTTCCCAAGTCACGTTGGCACCTCGATGGTGTTTCCATTGCACTTTCACCATTGTGACCTCCTTGTGTCGAAGTCTCTTAGTCTCGCTATCCAAAATGGCTTCAGGCTCTTCGATACAACGGTTGTCGTCTACCCGAATTTCTGACAAGGGTATGACACTTTCTTCTTCCGCTAAGCATTTTCGTAGATAGCACACGTGAAAAGTTGGGTGAATCCTATCCATTTCCGGTGGTAATTCCAACTTGTAGGCTTGCAACCCGACACGTTCTATAATAGTGAATGGCCCAAGGAAACGGGGACTTAATTTCTGTTGGTCCCGGAGGGTTATACAAGTTTGTAGAAGGGGGGGTTGAATACAAACACACCACTTTCTAAATTGTTTATTGATATAATCAAACAATTTACAACTTGTTGTGGAACAAGATTAAGGATTAACCTAATCTAAACAAGTTATGAGAACACTAAGTTTCTTACACTAGAATTAAGACAGAAAAGGATATAAGAATATTACTAATAATATTCTAACACTAAGAGAGAAAGAAGAAGATGGTTGAGCACTTCAATTCTGAAATAGGGTTCTTCTTATATACTGCATGCATTTAATGCGTAGCAGTACAACTTTACACGTGGCAGCAGCTGATTGGTTGCATGGTTTGACCTTTGTAGACAACCTAGTAGCCGCATGATGTACAGTGTAGAATCAAAGTTTGTTGTACGATAATGGACAGAAGGGATGTCCGTTCTGACATATCGTACGGGGGCGTGCAAGGGGATAAGACAAAAGTAACTTGTAGAGGAAGACTTCATGATCAGCGTTCGTTGAACAGTACTTTATCAGCGAGTGACAAAGCTCAGCGATCGCTGAAGTCTTCTACTTGATACATCACGTTGAGTGGACAAATCTTGGCTTTGCTGATATCCGCATCAGTTCATTAGTAGATGTTGTCGCTGATTCTTGGGCTTGATCTTCGACTTCAGCGTAGAATCTTTGTTGATGTGAAACTTTTCTTCAGGGATCATAAGTAAACAACTAAAACTTATCAGCGATCATCATAGAGACTGAACAGGCTCAGAGCTACTGGATGAACAGTGTTCGCTGAATGTCTTTTCTAAATAGCATGTCTTTCCTATCAGCAGTACTGTAGAGTCATAGTACTTATTAGCGATAGTGAAACTCTAATACATATTGTTTACTTACAATTTTCACTAAGTGTTTCTTAAAGAGTCGTTATCAAATCACTGAGGGTTTGGATCAACAATCTCCCCCTATTTGATTATGACATAGCAATGAAGGAAAATTGCTAAGTATGAAAACATAAGGATAAAAAGAACTCATAAAATATTTGTCCATTTTACTGTTTTCTGGGATCTTTTAAGTACTGATGGAGTAAAGTACATTCGCTGAAATTTTTCTTTTAACTTCGTATAAGTTACAAAGGGAAGTGGAAAAATTACAAGTACAACAAATAAAATTACAAGTACAAAAGATATTTAGCTAACAAGGATAGAAGAATTTACAGGGAATCCTATCAGCTATTCAGGTTCTTCCTTAATAAGAAGTTCATCAAGGGTTCTTGTTGTAGGGATCATCCAGTCAGGGACAGTTTCACCAAGATTTCGTCTATTATGTGCTTCTTTAAAGATTAGGGGCTTCATGAAGTGTCCGAGGAGATCATTTCTGAATCCGCACCAATAGATAAGATCTCTGAGTTGTTCGATGGGAGTGATGGGTAGCTCAGAGATACGTTGAAAGTGTTCTCGTCCATCGTAGTCATGAAAGAATATACCATAAGGTTCGCTTATGACCTTACCAGGGACGAAACGTTCACCAGTGGGCAGGGAGGTGTCGAGAGCTGAGAGGTCAGGTTCAGGACCAAGTACCTCGGCGCGTGAGAATCCGATTCCTGTTTCATTTCTGATAGAAGGACCTGAGTCTGAAGGTATTATTGTTTTCTTTACAGAGGCCCTTCTTCTTTTTGGAACAGGTGTAAGAGGAGGAGGAATATCCACAACGGAAGAAACCAAGTCGATCTGTTGATTTAGAAGTTTTTTGACATGATTTTTGAATTGAGAGCGTGATTGCTGAATGGCTATTCTGATCTCCAACCATTCAGAGAAACCGTACTTCTTGATAGTAGCAGCATAAATGGTTTCCTTGGTACCGTTTTCTCTGAATAAGTCGGCCTCAACAACTGGAACACCTATGGTCGTTCTTCCCCTGATGTTCACCTTGTGAATTCTAGCAGCCCGATATCGATAAGTCAGTCTTTCTTTGCACCATTCCAAGGTAGAGTCAGATACCTTGGTCTTTTCTTCAACGATCTTCTAGGCATCTTCCCATAACTGACGTTGGACTTCGATGGGAGTCTTCTTCAGTGCGGGGTCTTTCACCGATTGTTGGACAAGCTGGATGGCGTAGGCTTTATCTTTTTCTTCAGCTTCCCTTCTTTCGGCGAGTAGTCTTTCAGCTCTGAGGTGATCAGCGAACTCTTTCTCTGTCAGTCTGATCTTAGTAGGATTAGGAGTGACTTTGGAACACGGAAGGATGATTCGCTGATCCTCAAGCTTCTTGATCATTTCTTCTCTCTTTTTCTGATCCTCTTCACTTAGCTTTTGAGGAGCCAAGGAAGGTCTGTTTTTGTGAGAGAGCAGCTCTTCTTCTTGTTCTTCAGTCTCAGGGAAATCCAAGATTGGGATTATTTCATCAGCTCTTGTGGCTGGGATTATTGTTGATGCAGCAGTAGGAACTTCAGCTGGATCCTCAAGCAGGGGAGAGGACTAGCTGAAACACAACGATCATTTGAGTAAGATCATTTGGGAAAGAAGAGATAGAGAAAGAATAGGGTTTAAGTGTATAGAGGTTTTATAGATAGGAGAACTGAGATTGAGAAAGGATAGAGGAGGGATGCAGTGTAAGGGAAGAAGAGATATTGTACCTGACAAACTGGCTTAATTTGTAGGATTGACAGATTGCCTTTTGCAGCGAGACCTTTCTTTTTGCCTTTATCAGCTTCAGATGCTGCAGGTTTTGTCTTTGTCGTCTCCCCTGATGGTTCCTTTATCATGACCCCTTTTTTAGCTGGGCATTCTTGATAGACTGGACGAAGAAAAAGTCAGCATCATCGTCATCATCATCATCATCGTTTTTAGGGGATGATGATGGTTCATCATTGATAGGCGGGTTTACACCCCCCCTAAATCTAACCGCAAGTGTACGGGTCAAATCAAGTAATAGTATACGAGTATCGAACACAGGGAACTAGGAACTAAGTATCACAATGACTATAAGATCTATTAACTGAACGATTGCAGATTTGAGTTGTTGGTATTAACTAATTAATTGCAAGTAATTAAATCAAACACAAAACAGTAGACACTTTGAGGAAACTTTGGATAGAGAAAACAATTGAGGGTTGGAGATCCTAAGGTTTTCACGTATAAACATTTGACTCAAAACAATTACCAGTTATTCCCTTTAATAAATACCCAATCTCTAGAATCACCGTGGTTCTTTCTCAAGCAACCACATATTTTATTTTGAAAGTATAAGTTTTATTTCTCGTTCTCAACCTATGTGATTCAAAACACATTAAACTCGAGATTTTAATAGGACTAAGGCTTACTTGGTATATCTCTATCCAATTTCTCACCTTAGGCATGCAAATTCTAGTTCCAATTAACGATTAATTCTCTCGAACTTAATTGAAAACAAACAAAACAATTGAAAGTTGGCCAAACTCACAAAAGCATTAAATCTCAAATCACATGCTTCATTAAATTGGGAAAAACTGATAAAAGTCTCACATCATCTGTTCACAAGCTTAAACCAAATTCAAACCAACCCCCAACATCTAAAGATTAGTTCATGTTGGTGGTGGACAAAAACACAAGAAAAGGAAGAGAAATAGTTTGTGCAAACATAATAATCGTGAACGTGATGAGTGAAATGGTGAACTCCCTTCTCTCGGCTCTAATTAGATTCTCCTTCCTCCTCAATCGATCCTCTATCGTGGCTCCAAAAGACGCAAAATGTCTCTGAAAATCGCCCCCAAGTTGCCTCCCGTCGCGCGTGTCGAGATAATGACCTAAAATCCGGAAAACACCAAGTTATAGAATTGGAACAGAGACTTACGCCACTTGTCCAGTGGCTTGCAAACCGCGCAGTTTTCTGAATGTGTCTGGGTCAGGTTCGGGCACGGGTCTTGGGCTTGGATCTTGGGCTTCTGTTGGCTTCGTTTTGGACTCTCTTTTGGCTCTTTTCTCGATGATTGCCTCCTTTTAGATTACCTGTACATTCCACTCGATAAACCATAAAATTCCGCCTCTTTGCTCCAACACAAGCCAATCTCATTGGTTTGTAGACTGCAAGTAACGCCAAAAAGTGGCGTTATCAACAACCCCAAACCGAGCATTGCTTGTCCTCAAGCAAATTAGCGATAAAATAGAATAAAAACATATATCAGTGAAATAGTAACTGCACAACTCCCAATCGGTACCACGTAATGCACTGGTGATTTCCCATACCCATGAATGCCCATCTCACTCTCGCCTCATCCTTATTCTGTTTGATCTATGGCCTTCCATTGTGAGTTGAACTCGTGACTGCTCCGATTACATTAAGGTTGTACTAGGTCCAAACATACTAGGGAAAACATTTTGCCTCGACCCTACCTCACGGGATACTCTCATTTCACTCAAACCTAGGTTGTCGCACATGTTGTCAGGTATAAGGAAGTTATCTACAAGAATACTCGAAAATTACATGACAACTCTAATGAAAGACGCACAAATGTCCAAAAAGTCGATCTCAAAAAGGAATCAAGTAGCAAGACAGGGACTATCAGTAAAGGTGGTCGTATACTCTAATCACGTTTTCCAGGAGATCATCCAGGTCTTTACAAGGGTTGTAACGGGGTTAAGGTCATGGCTAAGAAACGAAGGGTAAACGGATCAAAAATCCTCGGTGTGTCAACCATTAGCAGTTCTGAACTTCTTGACTTCACTTTCTATCACTTGGCCCTCTTTGTCACTACTGGAGTCGCTTTGACTCTCTTATTTTATGCTGTAGTTACTATCTAACTAGCTGATTTTTTTTAATTTTTTTTTTGTGGGGCATCATTGGCCCTCTTTATTTGATTGGGGCTGCATTGACCCTCTTTTCTAACTTTTGGGTTAAGAATGATCCAATCTTTTAGCTACGAAAGGGGTTTTGGGTACACACAATGGGTCAAAAGGAACGATAGATAAAAATGGGTTAAACATACACACAATGCCTGGAATCATCTCTTAAGGTCCACACGATATGGTATACAACACCCTTACCCAATATCTTGATGGTTGTCTTTGCTACTCAATGCAATATTATAGCGAGATCACTCTATAATCACGACAAGGAATTTGAAAAAGTGTATATGAATTTCGTGTTTAAATCCCTCGAAATGAAGTATGTCTTTTAGGCTCAAATCTCGCTATTGGGTGGTCTCCACTAATGTCCCTAGTCATGTCTTTTCCCGGTCCTTCCCTAATGGTCACGTTACTATCACAAGATTCTCCCCATAATGGTCGGTCTCAATCATCTAAAACAAAAATTTAGTTACTATGATCTAAACATTCAGAAGTGCAGGAAATCTACGTGTATAAACGTGGGCCCGATTGGGCAACCCCAAACCTTACCCACACATTGTCCCCAATGTGTAAGTAAAGTTGTAGACGATGCGACACAAATCATTGTGCAGTTATTACAGTCATCAAGAAGGAAAGACAAAGCATCAACACAATATATCTACAAGCGAGCCCATAGTTATTCAAATATGGCCACCCCAAACCTAAGCTGTAGCCTAGGTTTGTCCAATAAAGCCAACCGCAAACCTCGTTAAAACCGAGGTTTGCAAAGGGGTCACTGTGAGTGTGCAGAAGTTGAAAAGTAAGGTACCCCAAACCTAAGTGAAACTTAGGTTCGTTGCATCTCCTTTCCTTTACGTGTATGTGCAAACACAACTCACAATTCTCATGCGTGCAAAATGCTAATAAAGTCAACTTAAAAGTCCATGCATCTTGACTACATAACAGAAGAAAGACCAAATTAAATAATAGTGCCAGTACATACCTTTGGTCATGAAGATCGGAAACGAGTCTCTTGAACCGTTGGAGAGAAATTGGGAGAAATCGGAAAAGACGGAGAGAGAGCACAGAAACACAAAGCAAAAGGAAAAAGAAAGCAAATAAACGAAACGACAAAAAGCAAGAAAGGAGAAACACTGCACGAGAACACCCTAGACGCGTCAGGGGAGCCGTGCGGTTTGGGCCGCACCCTGAAACAGCATGACATCCTGCGTAAGTGCCTGTTTCTCGAAGACCACCAGAGAGCTGCGCGGCTTGAGGCCGCGGCCTAGACCGCGTAAGTCTCTATTCCATATTTTTTTTGTTTTTTGTTTTTTGTAAATAACACACTCGAAAACGTAACTAAAAACAAAAGAAATCAAACCTTGGTGGGTTGCCTCCCACCCAGCGCCTCAGTTAAAGTCGTGGCACGACTGTGTGGCTCTCAACTTGGCTCAGTATTCGCGGAGTTGGACTGCCCGATCGGCTCCGTTTTCGGCTCACCTCTAACTTCTTTTCTTTTGAGAACATGGAAAGTTACCTTTTCGCTCCCAACTCTGAAGGTCATCACACCTTCCTCTATATCGATCAGTGCCTTGCCCGTGGCCAAAAAGGGTCTTCCCCAATATTAGCGGGACCTCTATATCTTCATCAATATCCAGCACCACGAAGTCCACCGGAAAGTAGAACTTATCAACTTTAACCAAAACATCTTCTATGAGAGTCATGTATGTTGGCTTCACTTCACCCAAGCCAAGTTTCCTGAAAACAGATAAAGGCATTAAATTAATACTTGCTCCTAAATCACATAACACCTTGTCAAAACAAAGATCTCCAATTTGTATAGGAATAGAAAAACTTCCTAGATCTTGAAGCTTCAGGGGAAGCTTGTACTGAATGATTGCACTGTACTCTTCAGTAAGTGCAATGGTAGCCTGGTGTTCAATTGCCCTCTTCTTGGATAAGATGTCCTTCATGAACTTGAGATATGTTGGCATTTGGGCTAGTGCTTCTGCAAATGGAATGTTGATGTGCAGCTTCTTGAAGATGTCAAGAAATTTCTTGAATTATCCCCCATCGTTATGTGCCTTCAATCTATTCGGGAAAGGTAGCGGTGGCACATACGGGTTGACTATCGGCTTTGATGGAGGTGTTACCTTTTTCTCCTTCGGCTCTTCCTGATTACCCATATCACTAGAAATATCGTCTTTCAGCTCAACATTTGCCTCCTTGATCATCTCCTTACCACTTCTCAGATTAATGGCTTTGCACTCTTCCCGGGTTTTCCGTTCGGTTTGACTCGGAAAGGTTCTGGGAGCTCGGTTTTGTAGGGCTTCAGAAATTTGGCTCACTTGTCTTTCAAGGAGCTTTATGGATGCCGTGTTCTGATCAGTAGCTGCCTTAACCGTGTTAACCGTGCTTGCTAACTCTTCAACTGTGCTATCCATCTTGGTCATGAACTTCATCATCATATCCTATAACCCCGGTTTCTTCTCCCCGGATGGTCCTTCATCAAATCTCCGTTGGTTGTAACCTGGAGGACGGTAAACATTGTTAGAATTAAGAGAGTTAGAAAAGTTTGAATGATTACCTTGTTGTTGTTGACCGGGTTGACTCCATGAAAAGTTAGGGTGTTTCTTCCACCCCTCATTATATGTGTTCGAGAAAGGGTCGTTCCTCGGCTGGTTGTTCCGGTTTTGTAAAAACTGAAGCTGTTCAGGTTCTTAAGACACGGGGAACACTTCTGGATTACCTCCCTTCAAATGGTTTGTGATAGCGGCTATTTGAGCTTTCCTCACCTTCAACTCATCATTCTCTTGCACACTCGAAACTCTTCTAACGGCTGATCTTGGAGTAGAAAAACTATGTTCATCCAGATTATCGATCAACTCGCATGCTTCCTCATAAGACTTATCCATTAGGGCTCCACCCGATGCAGCTGTGATGTCGTTTTTGAACTGCGGGTGAAGTCCACTGAAGAACGTTTGGATAATGACCCAACCTTGCAACCCATGATGAGGGCATTTCTTGATCATATCTTTGTATCTCTCCCAAGCTTCATACAATGTCTCTTGATCCCATTGAGCAAAATGGGTGATTTCAGCCATAAGTTGGGCGGTTCTGCTTGTTGGGAAAATTTTCTAAAGGAAGGCCGCTTTCAGTTACGCCCAGATGGTGATCGAGTCCAATTGGATACTTTATGTCCAAGTTTCGGCTCTGCCTTTGAGTGAAAAGTTGAACAACCTCAGCTTAACTGCATCCTCTTCCATCCCATTGATCTTGAACGTGTTGCAAATCCTCTCGAATGCACGGAGATGTGCATGAGGATCTTCTGTTGGGTCTCCTTCATACTGATTTTGTTGTACCATCACGATGGTACTCGGTTTGAGCTCAAAGGAGTTCGCCCCAGTAGTGGGCGGTTGGATGCCTATGCGTGCAGCTGCAACATTCGGATCGGCAAACGACCGCATAGGACGTCTCTCAGGAGGAGCTTCGTCGCCCATCTTTAGATGTCTTTAGCTTTAGATTCTTTGCGTAATCGACGGGCGGTTCTTTCAATTTCCGGATCGATCGGTTCGATTCCTTCCCCTCGGATTTTCCTTGGCATAAACCAATTAGTACCTAAAACGGAAAGTAAACAAAATTAGCAATCCAAAAACTGAAAGTAATAAAATGAAATAACAAAAATAAGAAAAGAAATTTGTTCAATGTAATAGCGCTTATAGCTGGTAGTGCTATCAGTTGCAACTAGTTCCCCGGCAACGGCGCCAAAAACTTGATAGGCGGGTTTACACCCCCCTAAATCTAACCGCAAGTGTACGGGTCGAATCAAGTAATAGTACTGAAAGTACGAGTATCGAACACAGGGAACTAGGAACTAAGTATCACAATGACTATAAGATCTATTAACTGAACGATCGCAGATTTGAGTTGTTGGTATTAACTAATTAATTGCAAGTAATTAAATCAAACACAAAACAGTAGACACTTTGAGGAAACTTTGGATAGAGAAAACAGTTGAGGGTTGGAGATCCTAAGGTTTTCACGTATAAACATTTGACTCAAAACAATTACCAGTTATTCCCTTTAATGAATACCCAATCTCTAGAATCACCGTGGTTCTTTCTCAAGCAACCACGGATTTTATTTTGAAAGTATAAGTTTTATCTCTCGATCTCAACCTATGTGATTCAAAACACATTAAACTCAAGATTTTAATAGGACTAAGGCTTACTTGGTATATCTCTATCCAATTTCTCACCTTAGGCATGCAAATTCTAGTTCCAATTAACAATTAATTCTCTCGAACTTAATTGAAAACAAACAAAACAATTGAAAGTTGGCCAAACTCACAAACGCATTAAATCTCAAATCACATGCTTCATTAAATTGGGAAAAACTGATAAAAGTCTCACATCATCTGTTCGCAAGATTAAACCAAATTCAAACCAACCCCCAACATCTAAATATTAGTTCATGTTGGTGGTGGACAAAAACACAAGAAAAGGAAGAGAAATAGTTTGTGCAAACATAATAATCGTGAACGTGATGAGTGAAATGCTGAACTCACTTCTCTCGGCTCTAATCAGATTCTCCTCGTGAACTCCTCCTCAATCGATCCTCTATCGTGGCTCCAAAAGACACAAAATGTCTCTGAAAATCGCCCCCAAGCTGCCTCCCGTCGCGCGTGTCGAGATAATGACCTAAAATCCGGAAAACACCAAGTTATAGAACTGGAACAGAGACTTACGCCACTTGTCCCGTGGCTTGCAAACCGCACAACAAACCGCGTGGTTTTCGGAATGTGTCTGGGTCAGGTTCGGGTCCTGGTTCGGGCACGGGTCTTGGGTTTGGATCTTGGGCTTCTGTTGGCTTTGTTTTGGACTCTTATTTGGACTCTCTTTTGGCTCTTTGATGCCTCTTTTCTCGATGATTGCCTCCTTTTAGATTACCTGTACATTCCACTCGATAAACCATAAAATTTCGCCTCTTTGCTCCAACACAAGCCAATCTCATTGGTTTGTGGACTGCAAATAACGCCAAAAAGTGGCGTTATCAATCATCAGAGTTGTTGACGGCTTCATCGTCTTCAGCTTCTTCTTCAGACTCGACCTCATCAGCGTAAGGTACGGTGACATCAGCTTCAGCTTCAGGTTGCTCATCGAGTTGCTCCCCCTCAAATACAGAGGGAGGTTTCTCGGTTCCCTAAGGGTTTTCAACTCCCTGAGGTTGTTCATTTGTAGCAGCAACAACAACAATATCAGTTGTCTCCCCCTCAGCATGGGGATGACTTTCTTCAGTTTTCTCCCCCTCAGCATTATGGGGAAGACCTTCTTCATTTTTCTCCCCCTCTTCCACATCATGAGTGGGGGAGGTAACTGGAATTTCAGCAGCAGCAGCATCAGTGTGCATTGGGTCCTTGTCTTCCAGGCCAGGGATCCCAACACAGGTTTCAATCCTACTTAATCTGTCTTCCAGGCCAGATATAGCAGGAGTGAGTCTTTGAAGATCCTCATGATCCACCTAAGTAAAATGCAACGGAGCACAAGTAGCAGCATTCAGGCGGTCGAGAATTTGCTGAAGGAGGTCTTTGACAGTGCCAACCTCAGTCTTGACCGTGGAGACCTCACCCTTTAGAGTTCCAACCTCTGTCTTCAATGATGTGACTTCATTGGACAGAGTGGAGAAGTTTGTTGCGAGGGTGGTGTTGGTGGAGTTAAGATTGTTGATAGAGGTGGAGTGATCGGCAATAGTAGTAGCAAAACTACCAATGTGACCTTCAACCTTCTCCATGTCAGCACTAGAGGCTTTCTTTGCTACCTCTGTTGTCAGTGTCTTGAGATTCTCTCCAGCGTCTGTAACCGCTGAAGAGTTAGTGGAGAGAGTGGTGTTGTAAGAGTCCACCTTTGTCACTAGATCTTTCAGGGAGTTGTGAATATCTCCCAAATTAGGACCTGCAACAGTAAGTAACTTATGAACAAAGGAAAGCTCAGAAGTTGGGGATTTTAAGAGAGGAGTGTTTCGGATTTTATGTATACTTGCAGGCGGGTTGGTGAAGTCCTCGAAGCTTTGATAGTCTGAGTAGTGTTCCATGTCGCCTTCCAGAGTGCCTTGGCGCATAGAAGTGCCTGCAGATCCTATATTTTGATGCATCAGCCCTTGTAAAGTTGCAGCTGATGTATCAATGATGACGTTTGTTACAGAGAATGGGGGGAATACTGGTGGAGTGTCCAAAGAAATGGTGGAAGGAATGATGGTTGAGAAGAGGGTTTTGGTGACGGGTTCAGCGTTGGATCCGCTGAGAAATACTTCTTCAGTCCTTAGAGAGTCTGAAGGAGGGGGGGTTCAATTCCAAGTTTATAACCTCAGCGTTTAGAGACGCTGAGATTGGTATGGAAGGGATGGCTTGAGCATCTGTGGCTGAGCGTACCACGGAACTATCCAACGGCTCTTGTACAGAAAGAGTCGTGGAGTCTTCAGCCGTTGATAGCTTGGAGGGTTGCTCCTTGGTTTTCTTGATCCTTTCGGATTCAAGCTGGGTAGTAGAGTGTTTCCTTTTTCGAGAAGGAGTGGAGGTTGCAGCCAGGGTATCAACAGTTGGGTTTACCGCTGAGGTAGCTGCAGAAGTAGAAGAAGGAGAATTAAGAATAGATAAGATAGTAGAAAGACGTACCTCGTTTGGCATGGGGCTGAAGTCGAGCACCTTAGGGCCAACCTGAGAGAGTCTCAGGTCACCCACTTTTGGGTATTTGTCTCCAAGCCCGTGTAGAAAGATAGCACTGACAAACCGGGGATATGGAACACATGTTGGTCTGTCAGCCATATCCACCCTTAGCACCAGATCGTCGTAGATGATTGATGCCCAGTCAATGTGAAGACCTTTCAGCAGTGCATATCCCATGGCCTGCTGAGGTTGAGAGGCTTGATCAGAGGAACCAGTTTTTGCTATCATGCAGCTGATCAAATGAGCGAAGATGAAGTTCATCTCGTTTGGCATCTTTGATTTCTTGATCAGGGTCAGCTTCTTCTCAGGGAGTTTATCTCTCCCTGTTTCCCACACATACTTCATTGCATCAAAGAATGCAGTGATTGCTTCCCTATCAGCTAGGTTTTTGTGGTTTGGTAGAGGGATAAAGCGTTTTTCTTTGGTAGTTGTGGGAAGATTCAGGGCGCGTCTGATGGTACCAGGGTTGATTTTGGAAGTACCTTATTTGGTGTCACATAGAATGACATTAAGTTGTTTCTTTGGGTCTTTGGGTGAGGGTACCTGAGCTCTTCTGGCAGTATACCAGAACTGAGCTAGAAGAGAACGATGAGCAGGGGGTGCAATAGTCAGAGCTGTCGATAAGGGACAGGTCTTGAGAAAATTCATAGCTTCATCGAGGTGTGTGACCTGCTTCTTTTTAGGGAAATCGAAAAGAGCATAATGGTTGTTGTGTTGGAATGTAACTTGCTCAAGTTTGAACTTAACCTGAGGAGCCTTTGTGAGAACCACTTTCTCAGCAGCAGTAGGAGATTTGGTAGTAGAAGCGTCAGTGGAAGATGCCATTTTTGTTTATAATATAAGAATATGAACAACAGATCCTAAAATGAATAAAATATTCAAAATAGCGTTTTAGGGTTTTGCACATTCCATTCAGACAAAAAAATGTCTTAATGGAGATAAGGGTTTTTCTAGTTTTGACAAAGATTCAAAACTAGTGAATGTCTTATTTTCCAGTTTCCTTTAAAGAAGAGATTCTGGAAAAACATATGAAGAACAAGTTTAAGATTTTTTTTTAAACTTGAAGAGCAACCATGAAGATTGTGTTCATAAAATCATGAAAAGAAAATGATTTCATTTTAAAAATGTTCTTTTGTTTGATCTTTTAAAAACAAAGATAAGATCAGAAATAAGTTAATAAAGGTAAATAATAAGAATATTAACCTTGGTTGTTGAAGATTGAAGATGAACGATTTCTGCAATGAAAAGTTCAATATGCAACAGTGTTCTTTCTTGGAAGAGAAGTTGTTCGCGTAAGGTGAAAATATAAACTCGAATGTGTTTATATAGTGAGAGTTAGAGAGAGAAAAACTATGAGAGGGAAAGTTTTTCATGATGACACGGACACGTGTTTGAATATGATTGGTCGAGGAAAACGAAACGTGCAAACGTGTGTCAGAAAAAGAACGTGCCAGGGTTTATCCGTTTGATGACGTCACAAACGTCTTTTCATATTTTAGGATGTCTCTGAGGTTTTTGAAAACTCAGGGATGTTTTGAAAATATGAAGCACTGAATAGAAATATCAGTGTTAGATTTAGAAATTTCAAAAGTATCGCTGAAAGGAAGAGATATTCAGCGATGTGATTTGTTTTGAAATCTTTCAGTTATAGGCGAACGTCAGCGAGCAAGAGAGAACATACCTTGATATTAGCGAATCAATTTTGTTCAGAGAGAAGATGATGGATATGGGTTATACAAGTTTGTTTTATCCCTGATCAAATGTGAATCGCTGAAGAGTTTACTCTTCTAAGTTCAGCATTCCAAGCTCGCTGATGACAAAGTTGAATCTTGTCTCATCAAGAGGTTTGGTGAACATATCAGCTAACTGAAAGTCAGTTGGGATAAAATGAAGTTCTATATCACCATTCATCACATGATCTCTGATAAAATGATACCTGATTTCGATGTGTTTGGTCTTTGAGTGTAGCACTAGATTATTGGCTATAGCGATGGCACTTGTGCTGTCGCAATAGATTAGAATCTTTGAGAGCTGAAGATCATAGTCCAGTAGTTGATTTCTCATCCACAAGACCTGAGACCAACAGCTTCCAGCGGCTACGTACTCAGCTTCAGCGGTTGAGGTGGACACTGAGTTTTGCTTTTTACTTATCCAACTCACCAGCTTTCCACCCAGGAGCTGACAGCCTCCTGTGGTGCTTTTCCTATCCAAATTGCAACCTGCAAAATCACTATCTGAATAGGCGATTAGATCAAACCATGAGTCTTTGGGATACCAAAGACCTAGGTTAGGAGTACCCTTAAGGTAACGAAAGATTCGCTTTACAGCGATCGAATGAGATTCCTTAGGTTCAGCTTGATATCGTGCACACAAACAGGTTGCATACATAATATCAGGTCGGCTAGCTGTAAGATACAGAAGAGAGCCGATCATCCCACGGTACGCTGTGACATTAATAGGTTTTCCAGAAGGATCCTTGTTTAGTGTCAGCGGCGCTGCCATGGGGGTTTTCATAGCTGAACTCTGAGTTAAATCAAATTTCTTCAGCATATCTTTAACATACTTTCCCTGATGAATGAAAGTTCCTTTTTCACTTTGTTTGATCTGAAGACCAAGAAAATATGTTAGCTCACCCATCATACTCATTTTATATTCAACTTTCATTCTATCAGCGAAACGAGTACACAAGTCAGGATTAGTGGAACCAAATATAATATCATCGACATATATTTGAACAAGAATAATATGACCTTTAACTTTCCCGAAAAATAGAGTTTTGTCAATCTGACCACGCTCAAATTTTTCAATATGGAGATAAGAGGATAGAGTGTCATACCATGCACGAGGAGCTTGCTTTAAGCCATAAAGTGTCTTATCCAATTTATAAACATAACCTAGATGCTTAGGATCTGAGAATCCTGGAGGTTGTTCCACGTAAACTTCTTCATTCAGCTTTCCATTTAGGAACGCTGACTTGACATCCATTTGATAAACTTTGAAGTCTTTGTGTATAGCGTAAGCTAAGAATAGACGAATAGCTTCGAGTCTTACCACTGGGGCGAATGTTTCGTCGTAGTCTATACCTTCCTCTTGTCTGTATCCCTGAGCAACAAGTCGAGCCTTATTGCGGGTTACAGTTCCATGTTCATCCAACTTGTTTCGATAGACCAATTTAGTGCCTATCACTGACTTGTCGGATGGTCTAGAAACAAGCTTCCAAACTTTGTTTCTTTCAAATTCTGTCAGCTCTTCTTGCATAGCGCTGACCCAGTTTCGATCTTGGAGGGTATCATCTGTTTTCTTTGGTTCAATCAGAGAAATAAAGTTAACGAATAAAAAAATGTTACCTGCACTTCATCGAGTCTGAACACCAGCGTTTGGATCACCAAGAATTTGATCAATAGGGTGATTTATAGTCCATCGCTGAGCTGGAGCATAAGTCGCCGACTCAACCTGAACTTCTGAAGGAGCTGAAGATGAGGCTTCAGCAACTTCTGGTATATCAGCTAAGAGAGGAATAGATGCGGATGTCATTTCATTCACTGATTGCTGAGAAGTAGATGGTATGTCTGAGATAGAAGGTTCAGAAGCAGGCATAGTGTTAAGAGGAACAGCTGACACCCATGATGTTTCAGCTTCACTAGTCTGCATGCTTGGGATGACAGTAGGATCATCATCTTCAGCGGGATGAGTATGAGGAATGGGAATGTCTCCTGAATCACCAAGATGAGAAAACATCCATTGATTCAGTTCTTCATTATCAGCAGAAGGTTTATAGTTTGCCGAATGGGATTCGTCAAAGGTGACATGGATAGTTTCTTCAACAGTCTTGTCTTCTTCGATTGAAGACTCTGAAGGCTTTGGAAACTGAAGAGTATCCAAGAAAGATTCCATCATCAGCCTTAGGATCAAACTTTCCAAGGGCATCTCTGTTGTTCAGTATGAAACACTGACATCCAAAGATGTGAAGAAAGCTAATTGAATGCTTTCTCCCATGAAAAAGTTCATAGGCTGTCTTCTTGAATCTTTTGACAATCAGCGACCTGTTTTGAGTAAAACAAGCAGTGTTGACAGCTTCTGCCCAATACTGAGTAGGTAGATGAGAATCGCTGAGCATTGAACGTGCAACTTCGATGATAGTTTGATTTATTCTTTTAGCGACTCCATTTTGTTGCGGTGTTCTCACTGAGGAAAAGTTGTGAGAAATACCCTTACTTTCAAAGAAGGAATCAAGAGAACTATTTTTGAATTCAGTACCATGATCACTCCTTATTGAGCGAACGGTCATGTTGTTCAGGACTTCCATTTTCCTGACAAAGGTGATGAGTTCTTCAGGGGTGTCACTCTTAGAACGGAGAAACATCACCCAGGTATAGCGAGAGAATTCATCAACTATGACCAATGTATATTTCTTTCCAGCGATGGATTGTTTGTTAACAGGGCCAAACAAATCCATATGGAGAAGTTGTAGAGGAGATGACACTGAGGAAACTTGCTTAGATTTGAAACTAGCTTTGGTCTGTTTCCCTTTCTCACACACTGAACATAAGGACTCCTTGGCGTATGAGTGTTGAGGTAGACCATTGACTAACTCTTTAGAAGAAAGAGTATTCAGTGTCTTGAAGTTGAGATGAGAGAGCGTCTTATGCCATAACAGTTGACATCTGATGAGGCTTTTGAGAAGAAACATGAGTTCTCAGTGGTAGTAGATTCCATGTTTATGACGTAAACATTTTCCATACGATAACCGCTGAGAGCTATCTTCTCCTTTTTAACAATGACAAAGCAGGATTCCTTAGTGAAAATCACTTTGTTATCCTTGTCACATAGCTGACTTATGCTTAGAAGATTATGCTTCAGTCCTTCAACATATGCAACTCTTCTGAAGGTTGTTGTACTATTAGAGAGTACACCAAACCCTTGGGTGTAGCCTTTTCCATTTCCACCGAAGGTCACAGAGGGACCCTTCTCTTCCTTGTATTCAGTGAGCAGGTTTTTCTTTCCAGTCATGTGTCTAGAGAATCCGCTATCAAGATACCAGATACCCTTCTTAACCTGCAAACAAAGGAAGATTAGTTTGACTTGGGCACCCACTTAACCATGGGTCCACACTTGTCTGTGGTGGTTGAGAAAGTAGAAGGTTCAGCAATCTTCGCAGCATTAGAAGATTCAGCTTCAGAATTTGTCTTCACTTTAGTTAATTTCTTTACCTCAGTGGTCTTCTTTGCCTTGGGGGCAGTAATCTTCACCTTAGCTAACCTTTCAGCTTTGGTGGTTGTGGGGCACTTACTAGCAATATGATTTGTAAGTCAACAGTGATAACATTTCCTATAACTAAAAGTAGCTTTAGGACCATTTGCATGCTTACCCGTTAATTTTAAATGAGCAGGGCCAACACCAAGTATACCTTTGGCATTGGAAATAGGAGGAACAATCAGTTCTTCGGATTTCTTACCAATATTATCCACTTTGATTGTAGGAGTAGATCGCTGAATGAATCCAGGGATCTTATTCTTAGAAGTAGAGGGATAAGTCACTAAAGCTTTAAAAGCATTCAGCTTAGGTACAAAGGTACCCTTCTGAGGTTTTGGATAAACAATTTTTTCTTTACCTTTAGAAGTTAAGGTAGAGATTTCCTCAGGGATAGGAGTTTTTAAAGAGGAACACTGAGATGATGAAGTGTCAGGAATAGAGGACACGAAAGTTCCAAATTTGAGCATGGAACGATCAGTGGTTGGTTCTAGAGTATCAACTTTGTAACCAAGACCACGTTTGTCACTCAAGGGAATCTGAGACTTAATTATCTCAGCGATCGTTGTTGAGGATTTACACCATCCTTCAACAATAGCTTTTTCAGCTTTCAATGCAACGATAGCTTCTTCGCGTTCGATTTTGACTAGTTGATTTATATGAACTTGATCTTTTAAATCTTCTTCAATTTTAGAAAGCTTTTCTATTTGAAGGTGACAGTTTTTAAGTTGTTCAGCGAGATCAAGGTTTTGATTTTCAGCAACAGTTTGCCATTCATGGCATCATATAAACTTATAGTCAGGAGATCGATCTTTCGAAGACTACCAGCTTCATCAATATCTGAAATATGAGTAAAGAAAGAAGGTGATACCTTAGTAGCAGAGGCTGAAGTAGAGGGAATGTCAGAATTTTCTTCCACATCTTCGATTTTGGCCATAAGACAGAGATTGGCCTCATCATCATCTTCTGAGTCAGATGATTCTTCTTCATCAGAGGCATCCCAATCATAGTCAGCCATATGGCCTTTGCCTTTCTTCTTAAAGCCTTTCAGCTTTGCATACCTTTCTTTCAGCTTTTGAGACTTTTCATCTCTAGACCTGGGGTTAGAGGATTTTTTGGAGAAAGCTGAGGGTTTATAGACTTTCTTTGACCTGCATTCACTAGCAAAGTGTCCTACTTTTTCATAGTTAAAGCAGGTAGCAGTAGCCTTATCAACATGGGTTGATGATCTAGGCTTGTCAGTGAGAGCGAGAGGTTTATTCTTTCTGAAATTTTTCTTTTTGCAGAATCTCCTGAACTTATTAGATAGGAGAGCCATAGATTCATCAAGATCTGAAGAGTCAGGATCTGATGAGCATTCAGAGTTAGTCTCCAACTCAGTGATAGTAACAGTGGATCGTTGAGTGAAAGGTGACTCTGAGATTAAAGCAACAGGGGTGCTTTTGGAATCTTTTACAAGTTTCTTCTTAAGATGACTCGACTGCTCATGATTGAGCATAGTGCCATATAAGGTAGAAAGAGTCATTGATTTTAGATCCTTTGATAGCTTGAGACACATTGAATAACTGTCCCAACTTTCATGTAAACATTCTAAGAACTTTGTCAGAATTTCAAAGTTAGAATATTCCTTACCAATGGTTTTTAGATCTATTATTAAACAGTTAAACCGCTGATGTACTTCAGAGAGAGATTCATTCTTACCACAAATGAAGCTTTCGTATTGTCTTACCAGGTTGATTTTTCTTGAGTCCTGGACTTCAGAAGTACCTTCATATTGAACATAGATTGTGTCCCACATTGCTTTGGAGGATTTCAGGTTCATGACGGAATGGTAGACTTCGTCAGGAAGAGCCATGGAAAGAATGGATCTGGCTTTAGTGTCGATAGCCACTTTCTTCTTATCTTCATCAGACCAATTATGAGGTTCCTTAGGCACAACTCTTTCAGGAATAGCAGCTCTAGTAGTAGTGCCTGGAACTTCAGGGTCTATTCTAACAGGAATATATGGGCCATTATCGATGTAGTAAGGCATAGTAGGGTCTACACCTTCTAAGAAGAGTATCATTCTATTTTTCCATAGATTAAAGTTGTCTCTAGAAAATCTAGGGGGTTTTGCAAGAGAACCATTGTCAATATAGTTAGTGTTTGTGTTAGTAGCCATTATGAGTAATAGCAAGGAAGAGAAAAGATTAGTATAAGCAAGATCTTGTTTATGAGATTAAACAATCCGCTCTGATACCACTTGTTGGTCCCGGAGGGTTATACAAGTTTGTAGAAGGGGAGGGGGGGTTGAATACAAACACACGGAATTTTACTTTCTAAATTGTTTATTGATATAATCAAACAATTTACAACTTGTTGCGGAACAAGATTAAGGATTAACCTAATCTAAACAAGTTATGAGAACACTAAGTTTCTTGCACTAGAATTAAGACAGAAAAGGAGATAAGAATATTACTAATAATATTCTAACACTAAGAGAGAAAGAAGAAGATGGCTGAGCACTTCAATTCTGAAATAGGGTTCTTCTTATATACTGCATGCATTTAATGCGTAGCAGTACAACTTTACACGTGGCAGCAGCTGATTGGTTGCATGGTTTGACCTTTGTAGACAACCTAGTAGCCGCATGATGTACAATGTAGAATCAGAGTTTGTTGTACGATAATGGACAGAAGGGATGTCCGTTCTGATAGATCGTACGGGGGCATGCAAGGGGATAAGACAAAAGTAACTTGTAGAGGAAGACTTCATGATCAGCGTTCGTTGAACAGTACTTTATCAGCGAGTGACAAAGCTCAGCGATCGCTGAAGTCTTCTACTTGATACTTCACGTTGAGTGGACAAATCTTGGCTTCGCTGATATCCACATCAGTTCATTAGTAGACTTTGTCGCTGATTCTTGGGCTTGATCTTCGACTTCAGCGTAGAATCTTTTTTGACGTGAAACTTGTCTTCAGGGATCATAAGTAAACAACTAAAACTTATCAGCGATCATCATAGAGACTGAACATGCTCAAAGCTACTGGATGAACAGTGTTCGCTGAATGTCTTTTCTAAATAACATGTCTTTCCTATCAGCAGTACTGTAGAGTCATAGTACTTATCAGCGATAGTGAAACTCTAATACATATTGTTTACTTACAATTTTCACTAAGTGTTTCTTAAAGAGTCATTATCAAATCACTGAGGGTTTGGATCAACAATTTCCCATGCTTTCCGAAACGAATCAAGCCCTTCCAAGGAGATACCTTCAACATCACTTGGTCTCGCACTTAGAATTCTACCGGTCGTCTTTTCTTGTCGGCATAACTCTTTTTTTGGTCATGAGCCGCCTTCAAGCATTCTCTAATGATTTTGACTTTATGGGCCTTTTCCTGCACAATTTCTGGTCCGACAAATTGTTTCTCTCCCGCCTCTAGCTGACACACGGGAGCCCTACACTTTCTCCCATACAATGCTTCATATGGAGCTGCTTTCAAGCTAGTGTGATAGCTGTTATTGTAGACAAACACCACCAAAGGTAGGTGGGTATCCCAATTGCCCCCCAAAATCGATTACACACGATCTTAACATGTCCTCCAAAGTTTGAATTATTCTTTCACTTTGTCCAAAGTTTGTGGGTGGTATGTCGTGCTCAAGTTCAACCCTCGTACCCAATTCCTCTTGCAATGCTTGCCAAAATCTTGAAGTAAACCGGTTGTCACGATTGGAGACTATAGACAAGGGTATACCGTGTTTAGAAACCACTTCATCAATGTATAGTTTTGTGAACTTGTCCATCGGTAGAGTTTCCCGCATGGCTCGGAAATGTGCACTTTTAGTTAAACGTTCTACTATCAGCCAATTGTATCATGACCTCTCAAGGTCTTTGGCAACTTGGTTACAAAATCCGTTGTGATTTTATCCCACTTCCACTCGGGTATCTCTAGGGATTGCAAACTGCCATAAGGTCATTGATGTTCGGCCTTCACTAGGAAGCAAGTCACGCATCGCTCCACATAGTGTGCCATGTCCAACTTCATAACTAGCTACATCTTAGTACTTCCCGGATGTATGGAGTACTTGGACTTGGGAGCATCATCCATAAGTAGCTCCTGATTTCCTCCTATCTTGGGCACCCACACACGCCCATTGAATAACTTCACTCAACGACTATTCTCCATTAAGAGTAGTATTTGCTTCGTCATTACCTCTTCCTTGAGGTTTTCTTCCAATAAGGCTTTGACTTGCGCCGTTCTAGTATGCTCCACGAGGCTTGACACCAATTCTATTCTTGAAAGATTAGCTTGGAGATCACTATAATCCTTTCGGCTCAAGGCATCGGCAACCACATTCGCTTTACCCAAACGGTAGAGCAATTGACAATCATAGTCCTTAAGCAATTCCAGCCATCTTCTTTGTCTCATGTTCAATTCCTTTTGGTCGAAGATGTATTTCAAACTCTTATGGTCTGTATACAAGGTAAATTTCTTATCATAAAGGTAATGTCACCACAACTTTTAATGCAAACCCCACCACGACTAACTCCAAGTCATGCGTAGGGTAGTTCTTTTCGTGCACCTGAGTTGTCTTGACGCGTAAGTAATCACCTTTCCTCTTTGCATTAATACGCAACCCAATCCTATCTTGGATGCATCGCTATAGACTACGAAGTCCTCCGATCCTTCGGGCAAGGATAAAATTGGAGTTTCACATAGTTTCTTTTGTAGTGTGCAAAACGCCTTTTCTTGTGTCTCGGTCCAAACAAACTTTACGTTTTTTCGCGTCAAACTCGTCAAAGAAGAAGCAATCTCGGAAAAATATTGAATAAACCTTCGGTAGTAACCTGCTAAACCCAAGAAGCTTCGGATATCCGATGGTGTCTTTGGAGGTTCCCAATTCATCATTGCCTCGATTTTGGAAGGATCCACCTTTACACCGTCTCGGGTGACTACGTGACCCAAAAATTGGACTTCCTTCAACCAAAAGTCACACTTGGAGAATTTTGCATACAACTTTTCTCTCCTTAGAACTTCCAACACTTTCCGAAGATGTTGCTCATACTTCGCCTCATCCTTAGAGTATACCAAGATGTCGTCAATGAACACAATAACCGACTTGTCTAAGAATGGCCGACACACCCGGTTCATCAAGTCCATGAACACCGCTGGTGCGTTAGTCAATCCGAAAGGCATCACCAAATACTCATAGTGACCGTACCGCGTTCTAAATGTCGTCTTTGGAATATCGTCTTCCCTTACCTTCACTTGATGATTACCCGAACGTAAGTCGATATTTGAGAAGCATCCCGCTCCTTGAAGTTGGCCGAACAAATCATCGATCCTAGGGAATGGGTACTTGTTCTTCACGGTTACCTTGTTCAACTCCCGGTAGTCGATGCACATTCTCATCGTGTTGTCTTTCTTCTTTACGAACAAGACCGGTGCTCCCCAAGGAGACGAGCTCGGTCTCACAAATCCCTTCTCTAGAAGTTCTTGAAGTTGCACCATCATTTCTTGCATATCGGATGGAGCCAAATGGTAGGGAGCTTTAGTTATCGGAGCCACTCCCGGGACCAAGTCTATTTTGAACTCCACTTGACGGTCTGTTAGCAAACCCGACAAGTCTTCCGAAAATACGTTGGGAAACTCGCGTACCACCTTCACGTCTTCGAGTCTCTTATTCTCCAACTTAGCGTCGATTATGTATGCCAAGAAAGACGTACACCCTTTGACCAAACAGTTACGTGCCTTTCAACATGGAGATGATTGCTACTTCTCCTTTCCTTCGTTCACCATAAACGATCACAAAACTTTCGTCTGGAAAAGGAACGCGAATCAACTTCTTTGCGCATAAAGATCACGGCTTAATTCACGGTTGGCCAATCCATTCCGACTACCACATCAAATCCCCCGATTACCATAAGTATTAAGTCGATCGGAAATTTCTTCCCTTCGATCTCCAACATACAACCCCTTAATACCTCACGAACTACTACTTGGCCACCGTCCGCTATTTCTACCACTATAGCATCCTATAGACTACCAGAGGGTATATACAACTTTTGGCAAAAGGAATTCGACACAAACGAAAAACTTGCACCCGAATGAAATAACACACACATAGGTACGGAGTTTAGGAGAAACGTACCCGACACTACGTCTGTCGAAGCCTTTGCCTCCTCGGTTGTCAACTTGAAAGCCCTTCCCGATGCTCTTGGAGGATCCACCTTCTTTCCTCCGCTTCCTCCCGACTTCAACTTCGGGCATTGACTTCTAAAGTGGCCCAACTCGTTGCACTCGAAACATATTTGGCCTCTAACCGGGCAATCCTTGAAATTATGACCGATCTTGCCACACTTGTAACAACTCCAATTTTTTTCCACACATTTACACTATTTTCAGTGTTGTCGATACTTTTTATATACATGTAAGATCTTAACAGGGTATCACCAAAATGTAAGATTTTAGATATATTTGTTTTCATCTTTTCCTGTTGATATAAATGAATATTGTTCCACCAAATTTAAAATGCTACTATTTATTACACCAAATTTATATCCATTATGTTAAATTTGGTATTCAATATAAAATTTGGTTTCTCAGTTCAAGATAACAGTTTTAAAATATATAACTTTAAATAAGATTTTAATTAATTCGATGTTGTTGTCACAAGTTTATTCTTTAATCGGAGAATAATTGAAAACTCACATGTATTGATAAATGATATCGATTCAAAATTGGCAAAGGAATTTAATCACATGTATTGATGGATGATTTATTAGGAATTAAATGTATGGTTTTGTAACAATTCAAGTGCAGCATAATCTATGTCCATCTCATTGATTTTGTAAAGGTGTGTCTGGTATTGCTTATTTTTTCACTTATTTGCTTATTGCTTTTTTTTACTGTAAATAAGTTATTTTTAGTGTTTGGATTAAAAAAAAGTACTCATGACTTTTCCCCACAACAAATAAGTTGTTTTTGATAAGTTAATCCACATTTTTACCCCCAGCTACATTTTATCACAACATAAGTTGATATATACTTTAAAAAATAAGCATACGTTATTTTACCCAAACACCCCTAAGACCACCCGTACCGCCATCGGGTTCATCGACATGGCACAACGGGTAAAGGAAGGGTTGATAGGGTAGGGGTACCGGGGGGAGGGGGGGGATCGGGTAGCAATCGGGTTCGGCTACCGGATTCACCAACCCGATGATACCCGTTGCATATTTAATTTTTTTTTATTTTTTTAAACAATACCGTTTACCAACGGCTATTTTACAATTTTTTAAAAAAATTTTTTCTTCAAATTATACACACTATATATATTAACCTATACCATCTTATTTGTTCACACCAAAACATACTTTCTTCCATTTCTCTCAAATTCAATACCTTCTTTCATTTCTTTCAATTTCCGCAACACCCGTATATTCCTCATCAATTTACATATCATGGTTTGGTTCAACAAAGTTTTACTCCCGTCAATTACCAACTTTTTCAACCCGCGGCTTTCAACGCCGCAATCGATCTCGAAGAGGACTTTGTTCCTGAAACCCAACAACCGCAAACACCACAATCGATCTCTACACAACAATCAATCCCGGAACCATCAAACCCGACACCAACGCAAAAAGGAAAAAAGAACGAGAGATATTTTGAGGGCTACTTTAGCGAAGAAAGAGAGAATTAGAAAATTACATAATTTTTAGTGTTTTGTATTTTGTAATTTTTAATGAATGATATGAATTTTTATTTTTATTATTTATTTTATTTTTATTTATTAAAAAATATATAAATATTTTTATTTTGTTAAATAATTAAATGTATAAATAAAAGAATTAAAAAAGCTGAGGTGGCAATTAGGTTCAGTGGGTTGATGGTACTCCACTTTTGGGTAAGAAAGATAGGAAATAAAAAAGTTGATGTGGCGCTGAGATGACAATTGGGTTCGGTGGTAGGCGGTACTCATGGCCTAAGAAAGAAAATATCGAGTCTGCATCATCCCCTTGACATTACCCTCATCTCTCCCATCTCGCTCTGTCTTTCAGATTCCCCTTTCATCTCTCTCTCTCTCTCTCTCTCTTTGTTCTTCAGCCCATCTCCTCCACTTTCTCTCTCACACACATACACACATACAGACAGTGCAGTAACATCAATCAAATTTCAATGGGGAAAAGCTGAATAAGATTTTTGCTAGTGTTCCTGATTATGCATCTTCAGAAAGAAAAACTTAATTCAATTCTTTAATAATTACTGAGATTTAGTGGTCGGGTGGGTTTGAAAGAAGCTCAATATATTTGCTTTTCTTTTTGAAAGAATCTTTTATTCTGATTTGGAAAGTTGGGGTCTTTTTAGTTTCTTTTATTTCTTTTTTATTATCCTTTAAATGGGGAACATAAATGGTAGAGAAGATGGTGCCGGTGGTGGTGCCGGTGGTGGTAGCACCTCTTCTATTGGCAACGACGTGACTGTTGAAGGTGCGCATGTTAACTATATTGCTCGTGCTGGTGATGACGCTGAGTTCATGGCTCACTCTCCTCCTCCAAGCCCTAGGGTTTCTGGTTCTCCATTGATGTTCACTCCCCAGGTCAATTTCTTATTTTTGATCTTAGGTTTTTACCCCCTTTTTTGTAATTAAATACCAATTAGTGTGATTTGATTTTGAATAATTACAATTACAATTACGATTACAATTACAATTACAATCATACAGTAGATTCGAATCGTGCAAAATTTGATTAGTTGCTTCATAATGCAACTAATATCGTAGATCTGGAAAATCTTTGCAATTTCTTTGTCGTTTCTTCGTGATGATATATATATATATATATATATATATATATAATATCTTCCATTCTTTCTTGTTTTCGTTGTCCTCCTATCGTTATTTCTGTATTTCAATTTAATCTGTGTTTGTGTGGGGAGATCGATTTATCAGCTGTTCAACTGCACGTTATCAGATTGTTGGATTTGTGGTTTCTAATTGCTGCTTGTGGGTATAAAAGTTATCGAAATGCTGACGGCTTTGTAGTTATTTGGATCAGAATTTGATTAACCCTAATTCATACGAGTCTGCCTCCCATGATCTTGTTGAGCTTAATTCTGTTTGATCAGCTTAATTAGTAAGATGTATTGAATTTGGGCTTTGTTTGGTCCCTAGCAAACATGCTTTTAGCTAATTCCTCTGCAGCCAAAGACGTTGACAGTGGAATGCATTTATCAACATTCAATAGAAAAATCAATTATACTTTTATATATTTGATATGGGTTTATAATATCTTTAATCAACTTTCCTACCGATTTAAAGTTCAAACAGAGAGAACATTCATCTGTGGCTTAACTTTAAAGTGATCTTGTATTTTGTAAAAGGAAGGGAGCAGTGTCTTCTTTATCTTTTCTCTACATTTCTCCAAATAGATTTCCATGACAAGACTCCCCTTTCCCTTTTATCTCTTTCTCTTGAAATATATATTTAATTATTGGGGTTTTATAAAAGGCCTATTTTTCGGATAAAGTTGCTCTCCCTCACGCCACATACCGACAAACTTACTTGCTAAGAGAAGAAACCCGTTTTGTGTCAAGTTTGCATGCCCAAAATGTGAATAAAGTTTGTATACTTTGAGAATATACAAAAAATGCAAAGAGGTCCAAAAGATCATATGGTAAAGTGGGAATTTGGGATTTCTTTTTTTAATCTTGTGAAGAATATCCAAAGGTTGTGATCTTCTGCATATTTACGAGTTTTTCAGGTACCTGTTGCTCCTTTACAAAGACCTGATGAGATGCAACCAAACAATTCATGGATGCACACCTCCTCCAGCTATGAGGATATGATGAGTGAGCAAGGAATTCCGACAATGATTACATGGAGCTATGATGGCAAGGAAGTTGCTGTGGAAGGGTCATGGGACAATTGGAAGACAAGGTAAAACACCATATCTTTTGTATAATTATCTAAAAGAAAAGATAAAGATTGCTCAATTTTTGTGTGGAAATAGAACGTAAGAACTTGTTTTAGAGGAATATGTGGTCCGCTATATAATATAACTATTTGATGCTCTCTTCTTGATCAGGAAACCCTTGCAGAAATCTGGGAAAGATTTCATCATATTAAAGGTTCTCCCATCGGGTGTTTACCAGTACAGATTTGTTGTCGATGGACAATGGAGGTATTCCCCTGATGTACCGTGGACACAGGATGAAGCAGGCAACACTTGCAACATCTTAGATTTGCAGGTATTATTTTATTTTTTCATCATCCAATCTCCCTAAAATTACATATATCAAGTCAAATTGGCAAGATGTGTAGGCCTATTTTGCACAATTTTGATTACTATTTTGCACAAGATGTGTAGGCCACTTTTGATTACTATTTTGCACCCGCTTTTCACAATTACAAAATGTGGTTAGGAGGTGTATTTTTGAATGGTATTCTTTGGTTGTAGTATGATACAAAACTCTTCTTTTCCTTTCGTAGATAGATATCCACTGAGCTCTAAAGTCCTTAAAATCTTTCACACGACTCTCACTTTTTGCAAGAAATTGATGATTATGATATGAACTATAGTTGGGATTTTATTCAATTCATTTATAGACATAGAAAGTTGTGAACTTTTTACAAAATTTATCTTGATTTCTGCTGCCTTGATTCTTCATCTTCTGTTGCATATGGTTTATGTTTATGGCTCTGTTTCTTTACCTCTGGTTAAGTTACATAATGGATCTTAACGGTTCCATTTTTCTCTTAGTGATTCATTACATAATGCATACTGATGTGTCAACCATTTGGAATTCCTGATCATTCAACACCATTTATTTATTTCTATCACATGCCACCAAAGTAAACTTAAGATAGAACCTCTGGTTTTGATACCATTTTAAGTTATGCTGTTATGCATTTTGAATGGTGTCCGATTTCATGAGCCAAAATATAAAATTCGTTACTGTACTAGCTTTTTTATGAATATCCAATCTCATGTAACATCTTATTCATTCATTAAAAGGTAACAGATTTTGGAACTTGGAAGTGGTCCCTGATTAGGTAAGTCATACATGTGGTGGTCTTACTGTTATTTGATGTGTTTTCTACTTTTCTTTATAAAAGTGGTAGTCTGTGGGGTGTATGGAAGTCTTGTTCTTTTCCTTCATCATCAGCAGGTATCCTTCTATTATATATTTACTCATTTACTGGGAAGTAATCTGTATGTTTTTTCTATTTACTTGTACTACTGTTTCTAAATACATATCATCTTTTTCCCTTTTTAGCAGTTCAATCATGTGACCACATAATCAACCACCGATTACACTTGCTCCTCTACTAAAATAATAAAAACAAAACATGCCCATTAATATATCCCCTCTTTTTTGTTTTTGTTTTTTTTTTTTGGGGGGGGGGAGGAGTTCGATGATAATCAGGCAAATCCTGTGCTCATAGTATGCACTTAAGATGGTTATTTATAGGAATTTGATGCATAGTCAGTGCAACAGATAAGATTTTTGATTTAATTTCCTACTATATATACTCCTGGTCTCGAGTGAAGTATGGAGATTTCGTATGCATCTTTTTTCGGAAAAAGTCTAAGCTAAGTATCCCAATGTAGACAAATGGTTAACTTGCAAAATTTGTTGTTATTCCTGTGTAAAGCTGAGGTATATATATATATATATACACACAGAGAGAGATGCAAGTCCAGCAATACAAATTACACCCTCTGTCTCAACATAATGGTGAAATAGTATTGTCGTCCAATTTGACTTGAAATACTTGTTGGAAAAAGATAAGGTGTTGTTTGGTTCGCAGAATTAACGATGTGTTCTCTAATCTGGAGAGAAGAGAAAAGAAATTGATGGAAAAAAAGGAGGGAAAAGAAAGAAAAGGAAAATATTTTTTTCATAAAGAAGATAATATTTCATGTTCTTGAACAGGAGAGAAAGGAAAGGAACCATGTCATTTTTACAAATATACGGTTTAGAAATATATTCTTTATAATGAAAGGTTAGGTAGTTTTGAAATTTTAATAATATTAGTAATTTTTTAAAATAGTTTTAATTTCTTTCCTTTCCTTCCCTTTCCTTCCACATTTGAGAGGAAAGTTTTGAGAGGAAACTTATCATTATATTCCATTTGTTTCCTTTCCTTTCTCCCCTAAAAAAGTTTGGAGAACACGAGTTCTTTTTTTATTTTCCTCTTCTTTCCCTCCCTTTCCTTCGTAAAAAGAGTTTCGAGAACACAGCGTAAGGGGCAGTTTGGTTTGTGTAAAAAGGAATTTGATGGAATTGGAATGGCAAATTCCTTTGACCAAATTCCAATTCCTTTGTTTGGTTCACATAATCAAAATGATGGAGTCCTTTGAATTCCATTGAATTCCACAAATTAAGGAATTCATCATTACTCGACTTAAGTGAAGGAATTGAATTCCTACTAACCAAACGTGCGGTCAAATTCCATCAAATTTCATTCCAATTCCTTCAAAGTCAAATTCCTTCGATGGATTCCAATTCCATCAAATTCCATTCTACGAACCAAACGTCTCCTAAGGGATTTCAAGGGAATTGGAATGGTCAATTCCTTTGACCGAATTCCAATTCCATTGTTTGGTTCACATATTAAAATGAATGGAATCCTTTGAATTCCACAAATTAAAGAATTCATCAATCATTCAATTGGAATTGCTTTCCACCCCTTTGCATCCAATTTAACGAACACCCTCCCTTGCTTGCTCTTATCACTGCCACGCCCCAACCCCCAACCCCTAACCCCCACCACCATACCACTATTATCACTATAACAATCGCCAACCACCCTCGCCCACCCGACCGGCCATCATGCCCCCGCTACCACCGACCACCAATACCACCGTGGGTTGGGCGGGGTAGGTGGTGGTCGTCAAAACTACGACCCTCCCAACAAAGATGGAGATTCCAATTATTTTGAGAGATTCCATGCCGATTTCATCCAACCAAACATAGTCAAAACGAATGGTCAAAATCCATCAAATTTCATTCCAATTCCTTAAGGGTGCGTTTGGCATGTATACAGAATAGAACAAGTCGACATAACATATAACATGATCAATTTATCCTAATAAGATGTTTATATTATATATTTTGATTAATCTTGTAATGTATTAAATTATAATGAAATAAATATTTTTTATAACAAAATATTATTAGAAAGTTTTTCTTCAAGACGATTAAAGTTACACCAAAATAAAAATTTGTGTGGTTTCCATTTTTTATTTTCAATTTTTTTCTATATATTTTTTATTATTAATAATTAATAATTTACATATATTTATCAAAATATAGAAACCATATAAAAATAATATTTTGAGGATAGTAAAGTGAAAGTTTAAAAAGCATAAAAGACAATAAGTAAAAGAATGAATAAAGTATAATATGTTTTAGAAGAGAACTAGATTTTAATTTAAGGCTATATTGGTAAAATATAAGTCTGTTCCACCTTGTTCTATGGTGTGGGGGTGGAACATGCGTGTTCCACTTTGTTGCACTTTGTTCCACTCTGTTCCACGTTAAAAACGTGGAACAGTGATCACTGTTCTATCCAGTGTACCAAACGCACCCTAAATGTCAAGTTCCTTTGATGGATTCCAACTCCACCAAACTAAGTGGTCAAATAATAATTTCCATTTCTTTAGTGTGTTTCTAATGAAGAAAAGACACTTCCAACTTCTGATTAAAAAGATAGGTCAAGTGGTTTGAAGTTCCCATCCAATTTTGTCTATAAAGTCCTTAATGCGACTGTTCTTGGGCATGCGCTATTCATATATGGAGTTCACTTGTCACTTTGAGGCACAAATGGGTTCACTCTAGTTGAGTTGTTTTGGTTTGTAAAGAAAAATTCACATCTTCCACTACTCATAATACACTATACAACTTTGGGAGCTGATGGAACATGGAAAGTATTTAGGTTTGAAGTCGCTACAACAAAGTGGGCCTTCATGTACTTAAGGGGAATTTTAAGATTATAGGACTAAAAACCGGCGTCTTATATAAAAAGCGTTACAATAAGTTGTTAGGGCTAAGTCAGGGGACGTAACAAATTTTATCTACGAAAGTTGGACATATATAAAAAGTATATTAATCTTTTTCTTCTATCTGGCACAGGAATACGTACCTGAAGACATCCAAAGCATTTCTGGTTTCGAACCTCCACAATCCCCAGATTCAAGCTACAATAATCTGCAACTTGGTTGTGAGGACTATGCAAAGGAGCCACCATTAGTACCACCACATCTCCAGATGACACTGCTGAATGCCCCCTCGCCCCACATGGAGATCCCACCACCCTCCTCCAGACCTCAACACGTCGTTATAAATCATCTTTATATGCAAAAAGGCAGGAGTAGCGATTCCGTTGTTGCCCTTGGATCCACTCATCGTTTCCTATCCAAGTACGTGACCGTGGTTCTCTACAAGTCTATACAACAATGACACACCAAACTTAAACAAATCTGTTTTCTTTTTATGTAAGTGAAAACTGTCTTTAGAAACAGCCAGCAGGAATGGAATTCTATGCGAATGACGACCTTGTGTTTTCGGGTTTTCAATGATTCGTTGGTTCTTCGTCCTTAATGGATGGATGGGTGTTTCAAGAGGATTTGTGGATGCCATTGCCATCCTTAGTTTAAAGATTTTTGAGCTTTATGTGTACTTACATGTAGAAATTCAATTCTATCATGGCACGGAATTCCAAGATTTACAACCATTGGCAAGTTGGTAACAAAATAAACCAACTTTGTTTTCGTTTTTATTTTGGAGAACCAACGTTTAAAACTTTAGTCACTACTACCAAATCGGGTTTATAGGACTCAAAAAATGCCTAAATGTCACTCTCTTTTAGGACTTAAGTTTATACGATCAAATAATTGTTTTGTGTAAAATTGATGCTATAAGTTTATAGTATGTTTTTGGGT
Source organism: Saussurea involucrata (assembly GCA_033807775.1). Lineage (NCBI taxonomy): Eukaryota > Viridiplantae > Streptophyta > Magnoliopsida > Asterales > Asteraceae > Saussurea > Saussurea involucrata. The sequence continues at coordinate 143,054,240 of CM066320.1, forward strand.
CTTACTTTCTTATTTTAGGTCATTTTTGAGATAAATTGTGTTTTTACCTTCTTGTTATGACAATTTTATGAAAGTGTCTTGTAAGTAGATCTTTTTGTTGGATGTTAGTTTTTATAGGATATTTTTCACATATTATCTTATAAAAAAATTAATATGATCGCTTATTTAAAATTGTCCAAAATATGTAGTTATTCAAAATCATTCCATAAATTTATTGCAACAGTTGTTTTGTTCTATAAACTTAAGTCGGATATACCATTATACTAATACACTTAAATATTTTTGACCTTTAGTGGATTCCAGACAATCACTCTCAAAACACACATGACTATTTTTGTGGGTTAGCTTTACGTGTGTAAACTGTGATACTATTGTATTGCTTTAACTTATCTTTACAAAGGAATACAAGGGATTATATAGGCAAGGGACTAAACAAAAGGAAATCCTAGGAGATAAAACCCTAAGGGCCCATGGGCTAAATTGGGCCTATGTTAAAATACAATATTTACATTCTAACAACCTGCAATCAGACTTGGACTTAGACATCGCTGGTTTAAGTCCTACAAGGCCACTGAAGTTTTGCCCGACTGTTCTTCCAGGTCTCAAAAATTAGTTGAAGTACGCGTAACCTGGCCTGAACCCATGGTTAAGAGAAAAAAAACCAATAGCGTGAGGCGTGGCGTGGCGACGAGGCCAAGCCTCAAGTCGTAGGAGCCAACAACGTCGTTTTTAAGGCGGGACTTATGGCGTTAAATTTCTTATTCATATATAATATTATATATAAAAACATATATTTTGTAGTGTTACTCAATGAGTCAATAGTAATAAGCAAGTTAAATTAGGTTATATATTAAAAACTATCAAACAAGACATTAAACACGTAAAAAAAATCAGATATCGCATTACGAAAACTGCGTATTAGACCATGACGTGCCATGGGAATAACGTGGCATGAGACACAAGCCTTGTGACATGGCTTGCCATGACAAGCGTGGGACGAGTTTTTTTAGAAGAGTGAATAAACACATAGAGTCTTGGGTTGATTACATGCCAAACCCTCAACCCATCCCATCTATGTCATGACAAAAGAGTTAGGCAGTAACTTTTTATGTACGCATGATCAAGAATTTGTCCATGTGTATTTATCTGCTGGCAATTGCATGATTAAAGTGTACCATCACCATCCTTTGGGACTTGGGAGCATGTTTTTGTTCTATTTTTTTTTTTCGGTGTAAAATGCTGCATTGAAAGGTTGTGGTAGATAGCGACTCTAATTCGTTTGCTCATTAAATACATTTTGTTTTGAACTTTATTTTCATAATAATGATTTAATCGGATAAAAAATGTTAAATCATGTTATTTAATAAAAAGATAAAAAAGAATCCTTTAATAGCATCTTCAATCATGGGGAAATTAATTAAAATACCCCAAGTTTGACCAAGTGTTACCAAAATACCACAAATCTCTCCCACTTTGCAAAAATACCCCTTTTTCTGCGATGGGAGCCCGCGATCGCGGGCCAGGGACCATTTCTGACACTTTTTTAAACTTGCAGGGACCATTTTTGAAAAATTGAATTCCGCGATCGCGGGCTCATCCCGCGATGGGATTGTTTTTGTGACTTTTCAATTGCAAGGGACCATTTTTGAAAAATTCCAGGGACCATTTTTTAAAATTTGACCCGCGTAGACATTGTTCACCCCCGCGTAGTCCACTGTAGCACCCGCGTTTCTTCCAATTTGATGAATTTGATTTGGAATGTTACACTTTCAACCCCTATACTTATTTACTAAATTTACTTTATACCTTTTACTTTCATTATTTTAATTTTACATTTAACACATATAATCGTTTATTAACTAAAATACGTTAAAAAAATACGTTTTAATTTTAACAAATTACACCATTATAATCGTCTCTTCGATACGTTCGAAATGAGCCCAATCTTGAATTTTTTGGATTTATATATTTTAATATATATCATATACAGTTATACACTACATAAAAAAAATATATTTTATATTTAAAATTCATACCCTTATAGTTAATTATTTAATTTATGGTACATCTCTTATTTTTTTTTCAATTTTGTTTTACACTCCTATCGCATTAACATAATAATCATATATTAACTAATTCATTAAATCGTTTTAAATTATTATTATTTGAATGTGTTTATAGATATCGTGAATGACAATAGGAGAAAGTTTCACAAGAAGAATATTAAAAGGGGTTTTGACAAGTTGGTATCACTGGACTCATTTAAGAATTGTGAAAATGGGTATTTGGCGAATGATGATTCATGTGTGTTTGGAGCTGAAGTATTTGCAGTTACAGAGTATGCACAAAATGATCAATGTATTTCCAACGTAACTTAGATTAAAATTATCTTCTTCAGTTCAGTCCCGTCCCGTCCCATCCAGTTCAGTCCCGTCCAGTTCCGTCCCGTCCCATCTAGTATGCGTACCAAACGCTACCTAAGAGTACCGTAACTTAAATAATTAACTATAAAGGTATAAATTGTAAATATTAAAAATATTTTGATGTAGTGTATATGATATATATTAAAATATATAAATCAAAAAAATTCAAGATTGGGCTCATTTCGAACGTATCGAAGAGACGATTATAATGGTGTAACTTGTTAAAATTAAAACGTATTTTTAACGTATTTTAGTTCATAAACGATTATATGTGTTAAATGTAAAATTAAAATAATGAAAGTAAAAGATATAAAGTAAATTTAGTAAATAAGTATAGGGGTTAAAAGTGTAACATTCCAAATCAAAGTCACAATTTCGAATTGAAATTTACACTTTCAACCCCTATACTTATTTACTAACTTTACTTTATACCTTTTAATTTCATAATTTAATTTTACATTTAACACATATAATCGTTTATCAACAAAAATACGTTAAAAAATACGTTTTAATTTTAACAAGTTACACAATTATAATCGTCTCTTCGATACGTTCGAAATGAGCCCAATCTTGAATTTTTTTGATTTATATATTTTAATATATATCATATACACTACATCAAAATATTTTTAATATTTACAATTTATATCTTTATAGTTAATTATTTAATTTACGGTACTCTTAGGTAGCGTTTGGTACGCATACTAGATGGGACGGGACGGAACTGGACGGGACTGAACTGGATGGGACGGAACGGGACTGAACTGAAGAAGATAATTTTAATCTAAGTTACGTTGGAAATACATCGATCATTTTGTGCATACTCTGTAACTGCAAATACTTCAGCTCCAAACACACATGAATCATCATTCGCCAAATACCCATTTTCACAATTCTTAAATGAGTCCAGTGATACCAACTTGTCAAAACCCCATTTAATATTCTTCTTGTGAAACCTTCTCCTATTGCCATTCACGATATCTATAAACACATTCAAATAATAATAACTTAAAACGATTTAATGAATTAGTTAATATATGATTATTATGTTAATGCGATAGGAGTGTAAAACAAAATTGAAAAAAAATAAGAGATGTACCATAAATTAAATAATTAACTATAAGGGTATGAATTTTAAATATAAAAAATATTTTTTTTATGTAGTTTATAACTGTATATGATATATATTAAAATATATAAATCCAAAAAAATTCAAGATTGGGCTTATTTCGAACGTATCGAAGAGACGATTATAATGGTGTAATTTGTTAAAATTAAAACGTATTTTTTTAACGTATTTTAGTTAATAAACGATTATATGTGTTAAATGTAAAATTAAAATAATGAAAGTAAAATGTATAAAGTAAATTTAGTAAATAAGTATAGGGGTTGAAAGTGTAACATTCCAAATCAAATTCTTACGCGGGTGCTACAGTGGACTACGCAAGGTGAACAGTGTCTATGCGGGTCAAATTTTCAAAAATGGTCCCTGGAATTTTTCAAAAATGGTCCCTGGCAATTGAAAAGTCACAAAAACAATCCCATCACGGGATGAGCCCGCGATTGCGGGATTCCATTTTTCAAAAATGGTTCCTGCAAGTTTAAAAAAGTGTCAGAAATGGTCCCTGGCCCGCGATCGCGGGCTCCCATCGCGGAAAAATGGGTATTTTTGCAAAGTGGGAGAGATTTGTGGTATTTTGGTAACACTTGGTTTGACTTAGGGTATTTTAATTAATTTCCCTCAATCATGCTCTCTGCATTTAAATTAAAGTAACGAGTTTTTTACCTAGAAATTAGTGGTAGCTAGTCACTTTACATTGTTCCTCCCATTTAATGTCTGAGTCAGGTCACGTCATGCATAAAGAATGTAAAAAATAAGTCTAAAAAAATTATTAGTTAAGGGTGCATTTAACCCACCCCTATTTTATTACCTATGATATTTTAAAATTTATTGTGCATAACAAGGATGTTATACACAATTTTTAATTATTATTAAAACAAATAATCATAAAATAATATAGTTATAATGTATCGAGCTTCCCATATGTAGGAGTATGGGGCTGTTTACTTTTAACTTAATAAACTTAATGGCTGATTGAGCCTATTCGCACAGACTTTTTGACATGTTTATTTGCAGCTTAATTAAAGTTAAATGGGTTTATTTACTCGGTCCAAATACCACACTTGTCCAGATTCGGCCCAAAATATTCCCTCCTTGCCCTTAGATAAAATAGCGCTCCTGGAAGAAAAAAAACCCTACTCTTTTTTTCCCATTCTTCAAGAAATCGACCGAGGATTCAATCAACCATCCTAGAGATTCCACTACAGTGTCTTCTTATTCCCAATCTCGTTGAAGTAGAATGAAGAAAGAGAGCGGTCATCTAGGGATGGCAAAAAACCCTGTCCCCGAAGGGGATCTGACATCCGAACCCGGTTTGACCGGGGAATCCCCGAATTTGTTAACCAGGGATGTGGCCGGGGATAGGCATACCTCTCAAACCCGACCCCGGCCCCGACCCCAAGTATTTAATATAAATTTTAATATATATTATGTGTTTATATATATACACGTATATGTAACATAATAAAAATGATAAATCCAATGAGCATATATAGTATATACAACACACCAATATAATCAATCTTTTATTATGAGAAAACTTTCAATATATATTATAGTATTGGTATTATTGTTCGAAGAAACTTTTAGTTATATAACGTGCATGTATAAAATATATATTATTATGTATTGTAATTAATATATTTATTTCCGAAAAACTCTTTTAAAAACGCGACAAATTAAAAGTTGGTAACTAAAGTTTATAAAAATATGTCATTCAATCGTGAAATTGACATTTATAAAAATATTATATAAAAAAATTAAGTTTTCTAAACGAGAAAAATCCCCGATTCCCCGATGGGGATGGGGATGGAATTTTGTTCCCCGACGAGGATGGAATGGGATTGCGAGGATGGGGATGAGGATTGCAATCCCAGGTATTACCGGCCCCGTTGCCATCTCTAGGGTCATCTCATAAAAAGAGGGGCTATGTCGCGTGGTGGTGGTTTGTAGATGATCTCATAATCGAAAAAGAGGGGTTATGGGAGGTTTCAATGAATGATGGAAGAAGGTTATGATGGATGAAGGTTTCAATGACGGAATGCTACTACATAATTAGTTTTTTTAAACGGTTTTTTTTTTGACATTTTTAAACGGTTTACAACCGTTTGAAAAAGTCCGGGGCTTTTTACGAGGTTTTGGAATCGTGTAAAAAAATCACATTTTTACACGGTTCTTAAACCATTTTAAAAAGCCAAAAAATCGTCTAAAATGCAGAACTTTTTAAACGGTTTTGAAAATAATCGTGTAAATTGTTAATCATTTTACATGGTAATACTGAAAGAACAGTGTAAAAAGGAATACATTTTACACGGTTTTTTTTAAAAACTGTGTAAGAAGGTATACAATTTTACACGATTTTTTGGCTTTTCTTAAAACCGTGTAAAATGTGTAATATATATACGGGAGGGATCTTTTGAAAACCAGTATTATTATGCAAACTAAAATTAACCAATCATTAACTTTAATTTTATTTTATTTATGAGGGGATTAATGGTCAATTTCAACTCAACGGTTTTTAACTATGGTAATTGTAGTTTTTTTTAATTATGGTGAGTATGGTTTTTAATTTTATTTTTGGTTTATTTTAATTATGGTAATTTATGGTTTTCTATCATAGACGGAGAGTCGAGGAAGGGGATGACTTTTGTCATAGGTTTTTTTTCCCTTTCATCACAACCACCTTCCCAATAAGGTTTTGTTTTTTTATATAGTAGGTTTTTGTTTTTTTAATCATAAATTTTATTACAACAAGGTTGCATCTAGATGATGAATTATGTCTTACAATTTTATTTGTCTTACAATGGAAACGAAAAGAGTCAAAAGCATTCCAAACCTCCAAACCACGGTATAGTGACCCTTCTTCGTCGGGTGTTGTGAAGGGTAAGCAAAATATCCAAGTGGGAGAAGGCCTTGGGGAGGGAAATGGAAATGAGAACGCAAATAGAAGGGAAGCGAGATCGGATGTCGGTGCGGATGGGAACAAGACAATCGGCTTACAAACAAATGATAGGGATGTGAGTAAAGGAGAGGTTGCTAAGGAGTCTAAAGGTGTACGGTTGGGAGAGGGAGTGACGTCTACTCCCTTGCATACGTTGGTACCACATGCTCACGTCACGGTTCGGACTCGGCGTAGGACCTCCACTGTTAACCGCTTTGAAACTTTTTCGGATAGCAACTCGAGTGGTGAGGAAGACTTGGATCGTGAGAAAGGGGAGGAAATCCGCGAAGGGCCATGGGAGACGAAGGGTATCACAATTAATGGTTAAATGGTTAGTTTTGCTATGTGGAATATCCGGGGATTAAACTTCTCGGTAAAGCAACGGGAAGTGAACACTTTCATCCATCGTAATAATGTGATTTTTTTGCATTGTAGAATCCCATGTTAGAATGGACCGTTTAAATGATGTTTGCTTGCGGACGTTTGGCAGATGGAATTGGAGTTCAAACCAAGCGTATTCGGATGTAGGAACCAGAATTATTATTGCTTGGGATGCTCGTTTCATGGATGTTATGGTTCTTGAATCTCATAATCAATTTATGCATTGTGAGGTGCGCGTTAATGGGGAGGCGAGCCCGTTGTTTCTTTCTGTTGTGTATGGCTCAAAACACAATTTAGAGGCGACAACTTTGGTCGGGGCTTAGAAAGTTTCGGGCCATCTTAGGGGCGAGGCCATGGGCTATCATGGGAGATTTTAACGCAATCTTATTCCCTCATGATGGTTTGGGCGGCTCCTCGAGAAGGAATATGGATATGATGGAGTTTCATGCGTGCGTTGAGGATGTCAAAGTGTTTGATGTTCGGTACTCGGGCATACAATATACTTGGTGCTAAAAACCGAATGACGAAGGGGGTGTTCGACGGAAATTGGATAGGGTGATGGCAAACACGAAGTTAACCTCTCGGTTTGGGGACGCCTCCGCTCACTTCCTTCCGAGGGGAATTTCTGATCACTCCACGACTTTACTCACTTTCAAGGGTGGGGCGCGGAGAAAGGTTTTGGGGGTTTAAATTTGATAATTTTATGGTGGATCACCTTTTGCTTTTGCAGATTATAAAGGATGGTTGGTCGATCCCGGTCCATGGTTCTTTTATGTTTAAAGTGACGTCGAGATTGAAAAAGCTCAAAGCCCCTCTCAGTCGGCTTAGAGCTTCCTATGGAAATTTGGCGGAACGTGTTGGCATACTAAAGCGGGAGCTAGATCTTATACAAGAAGTGTGTGATGTGGAACCTTTTAACACGGTCTTGCGGGAAGATCTTAGCTTTCTTAGGACGACATATAATCAAGCTCGTATTGATGAAGAGTCGGCTTTGAGACAACGGGCGAAAGTTAAATGGTTGAACGAGGGGGACGCGAATACTAAGTTTTTTCATAATGTGGTCAAGGAAAAGCGCCACTCTCATCATATCCATTCGGTTTGTGATTCAAGTGGTACTTTCTTTTATGGTGATGAGGTTGCGGGTATTTTTGTGGATCATTTTAGATCCATTCTTGGCGAAGCGGATGTTCTTGTCGAACCACATATGCCGGAGGCGTTGTTTACTAAAAAGCCCACTTTGGGGGAAGCTAATCTCATGATTCGGCCAATCTCAAGTGAGGAGATTAGGGCGGCGATCTTTGGTATTGGAAACGACAAAGCTCCCGGTTCGGATGGATTCTCGTCGAGGTTCTTCAAATCGGCTTGGCCCATCATTGGTTCGGATGTGGAGACGCTATCCACAATTTTTTCTATCATGGCCGTCTTGATAGAGAGTTGAACCACACGCTTCTTTGCTTGATTCCCAAAGTGCCAAACGCTTTGAAGGGGACGGATATTCGCCTAATTTCTTGTTGCTCGGTTTTGTATAAGGGGATTAGCAAAATTATTGTGGAGCGTATGAAATCTAAGTTGGATGCTTTGATTAGTCCAACTCAATCGGCGTTTATTTCGGGCCGTCGAATCTCGGATAACATTCTAATGGCGCATGAGTTGGTGCATGGGTATCAAAAAGAGACGGGTCCGCCGAGGTGTGCTTTTAAGATTGATATCCAAAAAGCCTATGATACGGTTGATTGGAATTTTCTCCTCAATATGCTCACGGGGATTGGCTTCCATCCTACTTTAATTAAGTGGATGAAGGAAATGGTTTGCACTCCTTCCTTTTCGTTGGCTATAAATGGCGACACCGAGGGCTTTTTTAAGGCTGGTAGAGGCCTTAGGCAAGGGGACCCACTCTCCCCTTACCTATTTACAATTGTTATGGAAGGCTTCTCGATGATTTTCAAGAAGTGTATTGAGGAGGCCGCCTCTTTTGGGTATCATAAATATTGCTTTTCTTTGGAGCTCACTCACCTTTGCTTTGCTGACGATCTTTTTGTCTTCACCCAGGGCGATGTTCACTCGGTGGAGGTTCTAAAAAGAGCGTTACATTTGTTTAAAGTTAAGTCGGGCCTCTATCTTAGACTTCAAAAGAGTGAGGTGTTTTTCGGGAATGTTCCGAAAGGCACGAAGATGGCCATTCTTGAATGCCTCCCATTCCGCCAAGGTACGTTCCATATTCGTTATTTGGGTGTTCCTCTTTCTCCAGTTCGTCTTAAAGTGGCAGACATTGGTATAGTCATTGATAAAGTGAAGATGCGTATTCAAAATTGGAAGGAAAAGTTTCTATCTTTCGGGGGTAGGCGCCAACTTATTCGATCGGTTCTTCAATCGCTCCAATTATATTGGATGTCCACTTCCCTACTTCCGGCGGGTGTGATCCACGAGTTGGAAGCTTTATTTCGGGATTTTTTGTGTTCACAAGGTGATAGCTTGCGTGGTAAATGTAAAATTTCGTGGGAGCAAATTTGTAGGACTATTTCATGTGGAGGTCTGGGCATTAAACGTTTGGTGGGATGGAACCAGACGCTTTTATCTAAACATCTTTGGGACATCCTAACTCGCAGTAAATCGTTATGGGTAAGATGGGTTTACCTTCATTGCCTATCTTCAATGCACTTTTGGCTGGTTTAGAAAAGCTCGAGCTGGTCGTGGATCCTTTGCAAATTGATGGATTTGCGCCTTATGGTGCGTCCTCACATTATGATGTGTGTGGGAAACGGGAATAATACTAATGCGTGGGAGGACCGATGGGCGCCGAGTTTGTAACAACCCGATTCCCAAACATACATCAAATAACATATATTGCATAACAGCGTTTCATTACAAAAGATACATCATATAACATTTACGGTCCCTTAGTCTTTACAACCATAATAAGTATTTCATTACAAACTTTTTGCTACTAAATAACAAAGTTATAACTACAAACACGTCATGGTCTTCAAAAACATAAGTCTTCCAAAAGCTAGTCACGGATTATCCTTCTTACTTGCTTTTACTTGATCCACGACCTGGAATACATATTTTTAAAACAAAATGAGGGTTAGACCTAATGGTCTAAGTGAGATAATCCTTGTTAGTTTAAAATCATTTGCACAAACACCATATACATCATTCAAATATAAGTACCAATTATAACTCACTCATCGTATACGTTCCTGTCTCATTTCCATGGCCATATTAGATGGTTGCGAGCCAACTAATAAATTTACTCCGCTGTACTAAAATACAGCCAACACCGTTGTCCCTCCGTACAGCCAACTCCACCGGTCCTAAGCCCGGCCAACGTGCTCACATGTAGTGTAATACTCGTATAAATATAATATACACTTCATTATATCATACTTCATACTTATGCACATAATTACACAAATTATCACATTCTCAATCCACATATATGTATTCCAGTTTGAAAACATTTTTAAAGTAAAACTCACATGTTTGCTTATCAACACTCTTCCAAGCCTTCTGTAATACCCCGGGTAAGTTCGTTAGTTAAAGTCTCGTTCCGTTAAATTTATTTAAACTTTATAATTGATGTTAGGGTAAGTTTAGGAGAGTTTATGAGTTTAGGGGTGTATTAGTAATTAGTGAATAGTGCAGGGTCTAAAAGGGTAAATATGGTTTGATATTATCCTAAGACTTCAGATATTTTGTCAAAAGCAGAAATTTCAGTGTAGTGAGTGTGTGTGGGTGTTTGGAGAAGAAAAGAAGAAGAAAGAAGGTTTTGTGACCAAGGGATTCATTTTGGTGTACTTAGAAGTGATTTGAGGTATGTTTTCTTTACATATTATGTTTGTAATTGCTATTAGGAAGTATCTATCGGATTAGAATTATCACATCTGGACTGGGGATGATTTCAGTCGAATTCTGGGTTGAAAATAGGCAAACCGACAGAGGTTTCCGGATAGGATGAATGTGTCCGGGTAGTTTTGTTGGTGGTGTCCGGTAGTTTATTCTTACAGGTGTCCGGACGATCTTGTATCCGGTAAGTACCCTTTTCTTTAAGTTTCCGGTAAAATTGAGATACCGGATAGTGTCCGGATTGCTTTGGTGTCCGGATGTTGTCCGGATTGTTTAGGTAGTCCAGAAAGCTTATGCTGTCTGGATTGTTTTGTGTTGTCCGGATACTTTAGCTGATTTGGTCATTTTTGAGAGTTTTGGTACTTTTGAGTATCCAGTAACCTGTGTTTTGTTAACTCTTAGATAGGGAATGAATGAGAATTGAATATACTGTGGACTCGACTTAAGTTCGGGTTTGGGGGTAACATTTGAGGATAGAGTTATCTAGAGCCTTTAGCTTTAGTAAGTCTTATGTGCTCTATTTGGTAAAAAGATACTTGTACCTATTTGTTTCAGATTCTGTGGATTTGAAGTGAAAGCAGAGTCGTTTTGAGAAAAGCTTGGAGAACGTTTTGATCGACTAACAGGTGAGTTTTACTTCAAAATATTTTCAAACTGGAATACATATATGTGTGTATTGGATATGTGATTATGTGCTTAGGTTTGAAATATAATATGTGGAGATGTATATTATATTTACATGAGTATTACACTATACGAGAATACGTTGGTCGGGCTTAGGACCGGTGCTGTTGGCTGTAATATTCGTACGGCGGTGTTGGCTGTAATTGTCGTACAGTGGAGTTAATTTATTAGTTGGCTTGAAACCAACTAATATGGCCAAGAGAATGAGACAGGAAGGTATATGATGCATGAGTCATAACTGGTATTTGTATTTGTGTTATGTATATGATGGTTGTGCTAATGGTTTTAAAACTAACAGGGATTTTCTCACCTAGACCGCTAGGTCTAACCCTCATTTTGTTTTAAAAATATGTATTCCAGGTCGTGGATCGGGTAAGAGCAAATGAGAAGAGTACTATATGTTTAGCTTTTGGGAAGAAGGTTGTTATGAAGACTAAGACGTGTTTTGCTGTTCTAATTTCATGACTAGATATCATGTATGTAATTAGCAAAAAGTTTGTAATGGAATACCTTATTCTGGATGTAAAGACTAAGGGACCTTACTTGTTATACTATGAATCTTTTGGTTATGTAACGATGTTATGAAATATATGTTATTTGTTGTATGTTTGGGAATCGGGTTGTTACAAATGGTATCAGAGCCCTAGTTTAAGGGATTTAGGTATTCGTATCTGTACCTAGACTTAAACTGCATGTGAAGTAGGATGTCCCTATTATTATAGAACCTTGGGATATTAAATATAAAAAGGTAGAAGGAACAACATGTAAGGTAATTTCAGATTACACCTGGCCAGTGTAATTGTGATCTTATAGGTACATGTTTGAACTGGAATACCTTGTTATATGGGGTATGTGCTTATGTGTATATTAACCTTGTCTGAATCAACAGAATGACAAGTGGTACTAGACAAATGAATCGAGGGGGAAGAGGAGATCATGATAGAACAAATCCAACAGTTGGGGTAAGAGGAAGAGGGGGAGAAAGAGGTAGAGGCAGAACAGGCGGCAGAACAGGCGGCAGAGTTCAACCGCGAGGTACTGAATTTGTAACAAGGGACGATCTAACAGCTGAAATGGGAAGGTTACAAGCAAATATTCAAGCCATGTTTAACCAAACTCATAATACTGAAACGGAAAGACCAGATCCTAACCTGGAAGATGAGATGCCTATCACACCTACTGTCGTACCAGTAATGAAAAAGTGTGATTATAAAATGTTTCTCAGTTGCAAGCCTCCTACGTACTCAGGAGATCGGGATCCAGTGAAAGCTATGAAGTGGCTGAAGGAAATAGAAGCTATCTTCAAGACTAGTAAATGCGCTGAAGAGGATAGAGTACTTTATGGAACCGCAATGTTAAAAGGCGATGCTTTATACTTGTGGGAAGCTCATATTTCTTCGAGAGGGTCTGACATATATTCTACCTTCTCTTGGGAAGAATTTGTTATAACTTTCAGGAAACAGTTTTGTCCTCAAGCCGCAGTTAAACAATTGGAAGGGGAGTTTATGAACTTGCAGCAAGGGAATTTGTCAGTTCGGGACTATACCGCTCGTTTTCTGGAAAAGTCTCGTTTCGCGGAATACTACGTTGCCACGGAGGCAATGAAGATTGAAAGGTTTATCTTTGGGTTGAATGCAGAAGTCAGATGTTTTGTGATTGCTAAAGGACCAGAAACCTTCTCTGCCGCAGTAGACGCAACGGAAACCGTGGAACAGGATAAAGGGAGAAGTACTAGTGATAAAGGTGTGGGAAAAAGAAAGTAGGAAAGACCACAATATGATCCAAAGAAGTCCAGATTTCAAAGGTTTGATAACCGTCCGCCTTTCCGACCAGCGGAAAGACCTTGTCAGAAATGCAATCGTATCCACCAAGGAAACTGTCAAGTTGATACTCGGGTTTGTTATAGGTGTGGGAAGACCGGACATGTTGCTAAAGACTGTCGGGTAACGCGGTTTTGTTTCTTATGTAATTCTCCAGATCACATCCAGTCTGATTGTCCGAGGGGAAGAGTACAACAAGGGGGTACGTCAGGGAAACCAGCGGGTGTTAGACCGGTAGTTCCAAGACTAGAACCACCAAGAACAAGGGGTCGTACGTTTCAAATGACAGTAAAAGAAGCGGAGGAAACTCCGGATGTGGTTACAGGTACATATTTCATAAACTCTACACGTGCTAAAGTGTTATTTGACTCCGGTGCAAACCGATCGTTCGTATCTCCTGCATTTGCTGCTTATCTGCATTTAAAGCCTAAAGTGTTAGATCATGCTTTAATGGTAGATACTGCAAATGATAATCAAGTATCGGTTAAAGAAGTTTTTGATAGTTGTGTGATAAATATAGAGGGGTGTGGAGTACCTATTCAACTATTTCCTATAGCTTTGATCGAGTTCGATGTGGTAGTGGGGATGGATTGGTTAGCCGAGAATCAAGCTAACATAGTTTGTGATAAGAAGTTAATAAATGTTGTATTACCTGAGAGGGGACCGGTAGTGATTTATGGTGATCGTAGAAATCATCAGTCTTGCCTTATATCTATGATAAAAGCCCGTAAGTGTGTTAATAAAGGTTGCCCGAGTTACTTAGCTTATGTGATAGATATTAAGCCAGAAAAGAATTAGTTGGAAGATATTCCTATTGTTAGTGAATTCCCAGAAGTTTTCCCCAAAGACTTGAATAGTCTTCCGCCCGTTAGACAAGTAGAGTTTGGTATAGATCTGATTCCTGGAGCCGCTCCTGTAGCCCGTGCACCGTATCGTTTGGCACCTCTAGAAATGAAAGAAATGATGACGCAACTACAAGACCTTTCAGATAAAGGTTTCATCAGACCCAGTTCTTCGCCATGGGGTGCACCAGTGTTGTTTGTGATAAAGAAGGACGGTTCGATGAGAATGTGTATCGATTACCGGGAACTGAATAAGCGCACGATCAAGAATAAGTATCCGCTTCCCATAATTGATGACCTCTTCGATCAATTAGTTGGAGCTTGTTATTTCTCCAAGATTGATCTAAGATCTGGTTATCATCAGATGAAGGTTAAGGAAGAAGACGTTCTGAAAACTGCTTTTCGCACCAGAGATGGTCATTATGAATTCTTAGTGATGCCGTTTGGACTGACGAATGCTCCAGCTGCTTTTATGGATATAATGAATCGGGTATGTAAGCCATATCTCGATAAATTTGTTATTGTGTTTATCGATGATATCCTTATCTATTCCCGATCCAAAGAAGAGCACGCACAACATCTCCGTTTGATTTTAGAGTTATTGAAGAAGGAACAGTTGTATGCTAAATTTTCTAAATGTGAATTCTGGTTACGATAGGTTCAGTTTCTGGGGCATGTAGTTTCTGAGAAAGGCATTCAAGTTGATCCGATGAAAGTGGAAGCGATTGAGAAGTGGGAACCGCCGAAAACTCCAACCGAAGTACGAAGTTTTCTGGGTTTAGCCGACTACTATCGAAAGTTTATAAAAGACTTCTCTCGTATCGCGACGCCTTTGACTAAGCTGACCCGAAAAAATCTAAAGTTTGAATGGAAAGCAGAACAGGATGAAGCATTCCGGATATTGAAAGAGAAACTTTGCAGCGCGCCGATTTTGTCACTACCTGAAGGTTCCGAAGACTTTGTTGTTTACAGTGATGCTTCTAAACTGGGATTTGGTTGTGTACTAATGCAGCGTGGGAAATTTATTGCTTATGCTTCTCGTCAACTAAAGGACCATGAACGACAGTATCCTACACACGACATGGAACTTGCAGCAGTTGTGTTCGCGCTAAAGATTTGGAGACATTATCTCTATGGTTCTAAATGTCAAATTTTTACCGATCATAAGAGTCTCCAACATCTTTTCGATAAGCGGGAATTGAATATGAGACAAAGAAGATGGCTAGAGCTGGTGAATGATTATGACTGTGAAATTCTTTATCATCCGGGAAAGGCGAATGTGGTAGCTGATGCACTGAGTCGTCAAGAAAGGAGTGGAACAATAAAAGCCATTGCACTAAGAGCTGAACTTCTACCTAACATCTTTGACGAATTGAAGAAGTGTCAAGTAGAAGCCTATCAAGAAGAACATTTGAAATAAGAACGGTTAGTGGGGATATCAGCATTTCTTGTAAAAGATGATCGTGGGTTATTGTGTCTGGGAAACAGAATCTGGGTGCCTCGTTTGGGTGGTTTACATGATCGGGTACTACAAGAAGCTCATCAATCTCGTTTCTCTATTCATTCAGGTATGAATAAGATGTATAAAGATCTAAAACAATTCTATTGGTGGCCGGGAATAAAAAGAAGCATTGCTCAACATGTGGAAGGTTGTACTACTTGTAAGAAGGTAAAGATTGAACATCAAAAGCCGTTTGGTCAGTTGCAACGGTTAGAAATACCTATGTGGAAATGGGATCAGATTACTACGGATTTTATCACGAAGCTACCAAGGACTCCGAAGGGATTTGATGCCATTTGGGTAATTGTTGACAGATTGACGAAGTCTGCTCACTTCTTACCGATAAAAGAAACGGATTCGTTGGAACGACTAGCCAAGTTATACATCGACGAAATAGTAACTCGACATGGAGTTCCAATTTCGATTATTTCTGATCGTGATAGTCGTTTTACTTTAAGGTTCTGGAGGAGTTTTCAAAAAGAAATGGGTACACAGATAAAGTTAAGTACATAGTATCATCCTCAAACCGATGGTCAGAGTGAACGGACAATTCAGACATTAGAAGATATGCTACGGGCCTGCATTGTTGATTTTGGGGGATCGTGGGATAAGCACTTGCCGTTGATCGAATTCGCCTACAACAACAGTTATCATTCCAGCATACAAGTGGCACCGTTTGAAGTTCTGTATGGTAGAAAATGCCGAACGCCTCTATGTTGGAATGAAGTGGGAGAAAAACAGTTAGCGGGGCCAGATATAGTTCAGTTAACAGCAGATAAGATTACTCAGATTCGGGAACGTTTGAAAGTGGTTCAAGACAGGCAGAAAAGCTACGCGGACCGACGCCGGAAACCGTTAGAGTTTCAAGTTGGAGATTTTGTAATGTTAAAAGTCTCACATTGGAAAGGAGTCATTCGGTTTAGGAAGCAGGGTAAACTTAGTCTGAGGTACATTGGACCGTTTGCATTTACAGAAAGAACCGGGGAAGTAGCTTACCGGTTAGATCTCCCGCCAGAATTAAGCCGTATACACAACACCTTTCATGTATCGAATTTTCGAAAGTGTTTGGTTACACCGGATTAATCCGTATCTCTACCGGATATACAAGTTGATGAAAAACTGAATTATGTGGAGGAACCTGAAGCCATAGTTGACCACAAAGTTAAGGTTTTGCGGAACAAAGTAATCCGACAAGTGAAAGTTCAATGGAGACATCATAGGGGTCAGGATGCTACTTGGGAATCAGAATCAGAAATGAGAACTAAGTACCCGTACCTTTTTGCCTAACCGAATTCCGGGACGGAATTCTTTTAAGGGGGAGATGATGTAATACCCCGGGTAAGTTCGTTAGTTAAAGTCTCGTTCCGTTAAATTTATTTAAACTTTATAATTGATGTTAGGGTAAGTTTAGGAGAGTTTATGAGTTTAGGGGTGTATTAGTAATTAGTGAATAGTGCAGGGTCTAAAAGGGTAAATATGGTTTGATATTATCCTAAGACTTCAGATATTTTGTCCAAAGCAGAAATTTCAGTGTAGTGAGTGTGTGTGTGTGTGTTTGGAGAAGCGAAGAAGAAGAAAGAAGGTTTTGTGACCAAGGGATTCATTTTGGTGTACTTAGAAGTGATTTGAGGTATGTTATCTTTACATTTTATGTTTGTAATTGCTATTAGGAAGTATCTATCGGATTACAATTATCACATCTGGACTGGGGATGATTTCAGTCGAATTCTGGTTTGAAAATAGGCAAACCAACAGAGGTTTCCGGATAGGATGAATGTGTCCGGGTAGTTTTGTTGGTGGTGTCCGGTAGTTTATTCTTACAGGTATCCGGACGATCTTGTATCCGGTAAGTACCCTTTTCTTTAAGTTTCCGGTTAAATTGAGATACCGGATAGTGTCCGGATTGCTTTGGTGTCCGGATGTTGTCCGGATTGTTTAGGTAGTCCGGAAAGGTTATGCTGTCCGGAAAGATCTGCTGTCCGGATTGTTTTGTGTTGTCCGGATACTTTAGCTGATTTGGTCATTTTTGAGAGTTTTGGTACTTTTGAGTATCCAATAACCTGTGTTTTGTTAACTCTTAGATAGGGAAATGAATGAGAATTGAATATATTGTGGACTCGACTTAAGTTTGGGTTTGGGTAACATTTGAGGATAGAGTTATCTAGAGCCTTTAGCTTTAGTAAGTCTTATGTGTTCTATTTGGTAAAAAGATACTTGTACCTATTTGTTTCAGATTCTGTGGATTTGAAGTGAAAGCAGAGTCGTTTTGAGAAAAGCTTGGAGAACGTTTTGATAGACTAACAGGTGAGTTTTACTTCAAAATGTTTTCAAACTGGAATACATATATGTGTGTATTGGATATGTGATTATGTGCTTAGGTTTGAAATATAATATGTAGAGATGTATATTATATTTACATGAGTATTACACTATACGAGAATACATTGGCCGGGCCTAGGACCGGTGGTGTTGGCTGTAATATTCGTACGTCAGTGTTGGCTGTAATTGTCGTACAGTGGAGTTAATTTATTAGTTGGCTTGAAACCAACTAATATGGCCAAGAGAATGAGACAGGAAGGTATATGATGCATGAGTCATAACTGGTATTTGTATTTGTGTTATGTATATGATGGTTGTGCTAATGGTTTTAAAACTAACAGGGATTTTATCACTTAGACCGCTAGGTCTAACCCTCATTTTGTTTTAAAAATATGTATTCCAGGTCGTGGATCAAGTAAGAGCAAATGAGAAGAGTACTATGTGTTTAGCTTTTGGGAAGAAAGATGTTATGAAGACTAAGACGTGTTTTGCTGTTCTAATTTCATGACTAGATATCATGTATGTAATTAGGAAAAGGTTTGTAATGGAATACCTTATTCTGGATGTAAAGACTAAGGGACCTTACTTGTTATACTATGAATCTTTTGGTTATGTAACGATGTTATGAAATATATGTTATTTGTTGTATGTTTGGGAATCGGGTTGTTACACCTTCCCAAATAGATTCAGTCTTTCACCTAGAATTCACAGAATCTGAAATAGTTTAAATACAATTACTTCTTTACCAACCGAACACATATGACTTACTAGTAGGCTAAGAACTCTAGATAACTCTACCTAACTCTTATCCTCAATGTTTCCCCCAAACCCAACTTAAGTCGAGTCCACAGTATTTCCAGTCCTCATTCAAATTCTTATCCAAGAGTCGACAAAACACAAAGTTACTGGATACCCAAAAAGTATCTAGAATCTCAAAAGTGACCAAACAGCTAAAGTTTTCCGAATACTACAGAACTATCCGGACAACACAACTTTCCGGACAGCATAAACAATCCGGACACTCGCACTATCCGGACACTTACCGGAAACATACTCAATCCGGATGACATAACAATCCGGATAACACTCGGACACCAAAGCAATCCGGACACCATCCGGTATCTAATTTTTAACCGGAAACTTATGGAAAAGAGGAACTTACCGGCTACATGACTCGTCCGGATACTAGCGAGGAGAAACTACCGGACACATTCATATTGTATCCGGAAACCTCTGTTGGTTTATCCAAAATTTACCCAGAATCGACAGAAAATTATACCAGACATGAAATCGATGATTCTATTCCGATAGAAATCTTCTACTAACAATTACATACATAAAACGTAAAGGAACATACCTTAATATCACTTTCAAGTACACCAATTTGAAGCCCTATCCTTTCTTTTCTTCTTCTTCTTCTTTTGTCTCAAAAACACACACACACACACACACACTATCTGATCTTTTACGGAATTATGAAAATATCTGGATGGTTTAAGAGATATTATCAAACCTAATTTACACTCTTGGCTTAAACTATTCAATAATGACCAAAACACCCTTAACTTATAAATTAACCCAAACTTACCCTAAACCTTCAATTTTAATGTTAACTTTAATTAACGGAAAGGGAATTTAACTAACGAACTTACCCGGGGTATTACATCATCTCCCCCTTAAAAGAATTCCATACCGAAATTCGGTTAGGCAAAGAGGTACGGGTACTTAGTTTTCATTTCTGATTTTAATTCCCAAGTAGCATCCTGCCCTCTATGATGTCTCCACTGCACTTTTACTTGCTTGATCTCCTTTCCATTCCGCAAAACTTTGACTTTACTGTCAATAATGGCTTCAGGTTCCTCCACGTAATTCAGCCTTTCATCAACCTGTATATCTGGTAGAGAAACTGCTTGATCTGGCGTAACCAAACACTTTCGGAAATTTGATACATGAAAAGCATTATGGAAACCGCTTAACTCCGGCGGAAGTTCTAACCGGTAAGCTACTTCACCGATTCTTTCTGTAATTGCAAACGGTCCGATGTACCTTGGACTGACTTTACCTTGCTTTCCAAATCGAATGACTCCTTTCCAAGGCGAGACTTTTAACATTACAAAATCTCCGACTTGGAATTCTAACGGTTTTCGGCGTCGGTCAGCGTAGCTTTTCTGTCTGTCTTGAGCCACTTTCAATCTTTCTCGAATCTGAGTAATCTTATCCGCGGTCAACTGAACTATATCTGGCCCCGCTAATTGTTTCTCTCCCACTTCGTTCCAACAAAAGGCGTTCGGCATTTTCTACCATACAAAACTTCAAACGGTGCCGCTTGTATGCTGGAATGGTAACTGTTATTGTAGGCAAATTCAATCAACGACAAATGCTTATCCCATGATCCTCCAAAATCAACAATGCAGGCCCGTAGCATATCTTCCAAAGTCTGAATTGTTCGTTCGCTCTGGCCGTCAGTTTCAGGATGATACGCTGTACTTAACTTTATTTGCGTCCCCATTTCTCTTTGAAAACTCCTCCAGAACCTTGAAGTAAAACGACTATCACGATCAGAAATAATCGAAATCGGAACTCCATGTCGAGTTACTATTTCATCGATATACAATTTGGCTAGTCTATCTAATGAATAGGTTTCTTGTATCTGTAGGAAGTGAGCAGACTTTGTCAATCTGTCAACGATCACCCAAATGGCATCAAACCCTTTTGGAGTCCTTGGTAACTTCGTGACGAAATCTGTAGTAATCTGAACCCATTTCCACATAGGTATTTCTAAACGTTGTAACTGACCAAAAGGCTTTTGATGTTCAATCTTTACTTTCTTACAAGTAGAACAACCTTCCACATGCTGAGCAATACTTCTTTTCATTCCCGGCCACCAGTAAAATTGTCGTAAATCTTTATACATCTTATTCGTACCTGGATGAATAGAGAAACGAGATTGATGAGCTTCATGAAGTACCCGATCACGTAAATTACCCAGACGAGGCACCCAAATTCTGTTTCCCAGGCATAGTAACGCACGATCATCTTTTACGAGTAATTCTGATATACCCCCTAACCATTATGGTTTCAAGTGTTCTTCTTGAAAGGCTTCTACTTGCCACTTCTTTAATTAGTCAAATATGTTAGGTAAGAGTTCGGCTCGTAGTGCAATGGCTTTTATTGTTCCACTTCTTTCTTGACGACTCAGTGCATCAGCTACCACATTTGCCTTTCCCGGATGATAGAGAATTTCACAGTCGTAGTCATTCACCAATTCTAACCATCTTATTTGCCTCATATTCAATTCCCGCTGATCGAAAAGATGTTGGAGACTCTTATGATCGGTAAAAATTTGACATTTAGAACCGTAGAGATAATGTCTCCAAATCTTTAGCGCGAAAACAACTGCTGCAAGTTCCATGTCGTATTTAAAATACTGCCGTTCATGATCCTTCAGTTGACGAGAAGCATAAGCAATAACTTTCCCACGCTGCATTAGTACACATCCCAATCCTAGTTTGGAAGCATCACTGTAAACAACAAAGTCGTTGGAACCTTCAGGTTGCGACATTATCGGCGCGCTACAGAGTTTTTCTTTTAATATTCGGAATACTTCATCCTGTTCTGCTTTCCATTCAAACTTTATATTCTTTCGAGTCAGCTTGGTCAGGGGTGTAGCGATACGAGAGAAATCTTGTATAAACTTTCGATAGTAGCCGGCTAAACCCAGAAAACTTCGGGCTTCTGTTGGCGTTCTTGGCGGTTCCCACTTTTCAATTGCCTCTTCTTTCATCGGATCAACTTGAATACCTTTTTCCGAAACTACATGCCCAAGAAATTGAACTTCCCGTAGCCAGAATTCGCATTTGGAGAACTTAGCATATAGCTGTTCCTTTTTCAACAATTCAAGAATCAAACGAAGGTGTTGAGCGTGCTCTTCTTCGGATCGAGAGTAGATAAGGATATCATCGATAAACACAATAACGAATTTATCAAGATATGACTTACATACCCGATTCATTAAATCCATAAAAGCAGCTGGGGCGTTCTTCAGTCCAAAAGGCATCACTAGGAATTCATAGTGACCATACCTTGTGCGAAAAGTAGTTTTCAGAACATCTTCTTCTTTAACCTTTAGCTGATGATAACCAGACCTTAGATCAATTTTTGAGAAATAACAAGCTCCAACTAATTGATCAAAGAGGTCATCAATTCTGGGAAGCGGATACTTGTTCTTGATCGTACGCTTATTCAGTTCCCGGTAATCAATGCACATTCTCATCGATCCGTCTTTCTTTTTCACAAACAGAACTGGTGCTCCCCACGGTGAAGTACTGGGTCTGATGAAGCCCTTATCGGATAGATCTTGCAGTTGCGTCATCATTTCTTTCATCTCTGGAGGTGCCAAACGATACGGTGCACGAGCAACAGTAGCGGCTCCAGGAATCAGATCTATACCAAACTCTACTTGTCTAACGGGCGGAAGACTAGTCAAATCTTCTGGGAAAACTTCCGGAAATTCACGAACAACAGGAATATCTTCCAACTTATTCTTTTCTAATTTAGTATCTATCACATAAGCTAAATAACTCGTGCAACCTTTATTAACACACTTACGGGCTTTCATCATAGAGATAAGGCAAGACTGATGATTTCTACTGTCACCATAAATCACTACTGGTCCCTTCTCAGGTAAGACAACATTGATCAGCTTCTTATCACAAATTATACTAGCCCGATTCTCGGCTAACCAATCCATTCCCACTACCACATCAAACTCAATCAAAGCTATAGGAAATAACTAGATATGTACTCCACACCCATCTATATTTATAACACAACTATCAAATACCTCTTTAACCGGTACTTGATTATCATCTGCAGTATCTACCATAAAAGCATGATCTAACACTTTAGGCTTTAAACGCATATAAGCAGCAAAAGAAGGAGACACAAACGATTGGTTTGCACCAGAGTCAAATAACACTTTAGCACATGTAGAGTTTATCAAAAATATACATGTAACCACATCAGGAGTTTCCTCCGCTTCTTGCGCTGTCATTTGGAATGCACGACCCCTTGCTCTTGGTAGCTCTGGCCTTGGTACCACTGGCCTAACACTCGTTGGTCTCACCGACGTACCACCCTGTTGTAATCTTCCCCGTGGACAATCAGACTGAATGTGATCAGGAGAGTTGCATGAGAAACAAAATCGAGTTACCCGACAATCCTTAGCAATATGGCCGGTCTTTCCACACTTGTAACAAACCCGAGGGTCAACTTGACAATTTCCTTGATGAACACGGTTGCATTTTGGACAGGGTATTTCAGCTGGTCTGAAAGGTGTACGACTATCAAATCACTGAAATCTGGACTTCTTTGGATCATACTGTGGCCCTTCCCATTTTCTTTTTCCAGTACTCTTATCACCAGCATCTCTTCCTCTATCCCGTTCCACATTTTCCACGACATCTACTGCGGCTGAGAAGGTTTCCGGTCCCTTTGCAATCACTAGACTTCTGATTTCTGACTTTAACCCGAAGATAAACCTTTCCATCTTAAGTTCCTCCGTTGCAACATAGTACTCTGCGAAACGAGACTTCTCCAGGAAACGAGCAATATAATCCCTAACCGATAAACTCCCTTGTTGCAGGTTCATGAATTCTTCTTCCAGTTGTCTAACTGCTGCTTGCGGACAAAACTGTCTCTTGAAAGCTGTAGTGAATTCGTCCCAAGAAAAAGTAGAATACACATCAGATCCTCTAGAGGTAATAAGAGCTTCCCACCAATATAGAGCATCTGCTTTCAGCATTGCGGTTCCATATAACACTATATCTTCCTCGGCACACTTGCTGGTCTTGAAGACAACTTCTATCTCTTTTAGCCACCTCATAGCCTTCACTGGATCTCTTTCTCCTGAGTAGGTTGGAGGTTTGCAACTTAGAAACATCTTATAATCACACTTCCTTGGCAACGGTATGACAGTAGATGTAATGGGAATCTCGTCTTCCAGACTAGGATCTAGTATTTCAGTTTCAGTATTACGAGTTCGGTCGAACATAACCTGTATACTTGCTTGCAGTCTTCCATTTCAGC
Source organism: Saussurea involucrata (assembly GCA_033807775.1). NCBI lineage: Eukaryota > Viridiplantae > Streptophyta > Magnoliopsida > Asterales > Asteraceae > Saussurea > Saussurea involucrata. The sequence goes on from CM066320.1 coordinate 143,078,204, forward strand.
CGTCAAGTCATTTCTTGTAATAAATTCATTACCTCGCGACTGAACTCTGCCTCCAGTTCTGCCCCTGCCTCGTTCTCCCCCTCTTCCCCTTGTCCCGACTGTTGGATTAGTTCTACTAGGGTTTCCTTCTTCCTCCCTATTTGTACGTCGAGTACCACTTTCCATTCTGTAGATTTCAACAAGATTAATATACACGTAAGCACATACCCCATATAATAAGGTTTTTCCAGTTCAAACATGTACCTGTAAGTTCATGATTACACTGGCCAAATGTAATTTGAAATTACCTTACATGATGTTTCTTCTACCTTTTATATTTAGCATCCCAAGGTTCTAAAATGATAGGGACATCCTATTTCACATGCAGTTTAAGTCTAGGTATAGATCCGAATATCTAAATCCCTTAAACTAGGGCTCTGATACCATCTGTAACGACCCGATTCCCAAACATACATCAAATAACATATATTGCATAACAACGTTTCATTACAAAAGATACATCATATAACATTTACGGTCCCTTAGTCTTTACAACCATAATAAGTATTTCATTACAAACTTTTTGCTACTAAATAACAAAGTTATAACTACAAACACGTCATGGTCTTCAAAAACATAAGTCTTCCAAAAGCTAGTCACAGATTATCCTTCTTACTTGCTCTTACTTGATCCACGACCTGGAATACATATTTTTAAAACAAAATGAGGGTTAGACCTAGTGGTCTAAGTGAGATAATCCCTGTTAGTTTAAAATCATTTGCACAAACACCATATACATCATTCAAATATAAGTACCAATTATAACTCATGCATCATATACGTTCCTGTCTCATTTCCATGGCCATATTAGATGGTTGCGAGCCAACTAATAAATTTACTCCGCTGTACTAAAATACAGCCAACACCGCTGTCCCTCCGTACAGCCAACTCCACCGGTCCTAAGCCCGACCAACGTGTAGTGTAATACTCGTATAAATATAATATACACTTCAATATATCATACTTCATACTTATGCACATAATTACACAAATTATCACATTCTCAATCCACATATATGTATTCCAGTTTGAAAACATTTTTAAAGTAAAACTCACCTGTTTGCTTATCAACACTCTTCCAAGCCTTGCCAAATAGATTCAATCTTTCACCCAGAATTCACAGAATCTGAAATAGTTAAAATACAATTACTTCTTTACCAACCTAACACATATGACTTACTAGTAGTCTAAGAACTCTAGATAACTCTATCTAACTCTTATCCTCAATGTTTCCCCCAAACCCAACTTAAGTCGCGTCCACAATATTTCCAGTCCTCATTCAAATCCTTATCCAAGAGTCGACAAAACACAAAGTTACTGGATACCCAAAAAGTATCTAGAATCTCAAAAGTGACCAAACAGCTAAAGTTTTCCTGATACTACAGAACTATCCGGACAACATGACTAATCCAGACAAGACAACTTTCCGGACAGCATAAACAATCCGGACACTTACCGGAAACATACTCAATCCAGATGACATAACAATCCGGATAACACCCGGACACCAAAGCAATCCGGACACCATCCGGTATCTAATTTTTAACCATAAACTTATGGAAAAGAGGAACTTATCGGATACATGACTCTTCCGGATACTAGCGAGGAGAAACTACCGGACACAGTCATATTGTATCCGGAAACCTCTGTTGGTTTATCCAAAATCTACCCAGAATCGACAGAAAATTATACCAGACATGAAATCGATGATTCTATTCCGATAGAAATCTTCTACTAACAATTACAGACATAAAACGTAAAGGAACATACCTTAATATCACTTTCAAGTACACCAATTTGAAGCCCTATCCTTTCTTTTCTTTTTCTTCTTCTTTTGTCTAAAAAACACACACACACACACACACTATCTGATCTTTTACTGAATTATGAAAATATCTGGATGGTTTAAGAGATAATATCAAACCTAATTTACACCCTGGGCTTAAACTATTCAATAATGACTAAAACACCCTTAACTTATAAATTAACCCAAACTTACCCTAAACCTTCAATTTTAATGTTAACTTTATTTAACGGAAAGGGAATTTAACTAACGAACTTACCCGGGGTATTACAGAGTGAGCCGGTAGCTTCGATTCTTTCTTATCAGTTTATCATTTCTGCTGGGTTCTCGTCGTCTGCTACAATTCGTGAGGTGGTGGAGCGATTTAGGGGGGGTGTGGCCGTTGCGATGGGTTCTTAGATTCCCATCCCTTTCTAACTACATCTTGCCGACCCTTGAGCCTAGCAATTCGAACAAACTAAGTTGAGTTGATCAAAATAATAATCTTGTGGAGTTCTCAGTGTCTACGGCTTGGCAATCATTGGATGGGCCTTATCCGATTATTCCTTGGCATACCTGTATTTGGTTCCCGGGTCATATCCTAAAACATGCATTTTGTGTGTGGGTAGCGTGCTACACTCGACTTCCGACTCAAGATCGGTTAGCGGTGTGGAGCCAGGAGGATGCTGCTTGGACGTGTCCCCTTTGCGAAGATGGCATGGATTCGCATAACCATTTTTTTTCTTTGCAGGTTCTCCTTAGATGTTTGGACCCGAATCAAAAGAGAGTTCAATGGTGATGTTTTGCTGAACTGGTGGGAGGACATAGTCCAAACTATGTCTAGTGATAGACCTGAAAAGCTTATGGCGAAGTTGGCGCTTGGAGCGACTATTTATTTCTTTTGGCGCGAAAGAAATGGGAGGCTTTACCAAGGCAAGAAAAGATCGGTTGACCAAGTGGTCATGAGCATCGAAGAGGTGGTTCATATGCGTGTGGCGTGGAAGGGTCGTTCTCGTTCTGTGTATACCAATGGAGGTGTTTCGTGATGGGTCTCGTTGTTGTTTGGTGTATGGGTGGGTGTTTTGGCTTAGGGGTGGCTTTATTTTCTTTTGTATGCGTTTGATCTCGTGTGAGTTGTGTCGTTTCCGGTTGTTTGTGGCTTGGTATTGTGCGGTCGCCAAGTTGGTGTGGTGGTTTGGTTTTGGGACTTGTGGCTAGACTCAGTTTGTTTCGTTTTGTCTTATTCCTCGTTTTATAATATTTGCCTGGAGTTTTTCTTAAAAAAAAGTGTTTCACTATATTTTACTATGACTTCAACAAGGTTTCACTAATTTCACTATGATTTTAATAAGGTTTCACCATGGCTTCACTATGGTTTTCCTACTGTTTCAGTATGTCAATGATGAAATAAAGTTTCATTAGGGCTTCACTATGGTTTTATTATTGTTTCACTATGCCAATGATGAAATAAGGTTTCATTATGTTTCACTATGATTTCAATAAAGTTTCACAATTGTTGCAATAATATATTGGTGAAATATAATATATAAAAAAGAATTTATAATATATTAAAAGAAAGTGGTTTCCCTTTTTGAAAAACGTATCATTCGGTTTCCTTATTTGAACTTGGCATTGCAATGTACGATTATGCCCTTCTCTCCTATTTTTATTAATTTGTTAAATTAAATTAATTAATTTATTAACATAAATAACCCAAATGAATCTTGACCCTTTCTTAATGATATCAATGGCATCTATAAGAGTTGCAAAGTTTGCATTATAAGAGTGGTTTGCAAATAAAACCACCTCTCACTCTTTTTTTTATATATATATATATATATGTAACGTCCCAAAACATAACATGCATTCAACCAGAAATAAGCATTCAAATTACCTCATTAAACTTGACCATAAACATTCGTCCTTTTACACTAAACAAAATTGACAGCGGAAGTCTAAAATCCACTGCCGAGAGCTACATCTATTTTAAAAACCAAAACTCTGGAGTCGCTCTAGTCTCCAAATCCTTCATGCAGTCAATCCTAGTTCTTACTAGAAGAACCCATAGTGCGCTTACCTGAAAATAGTTTAGTTTTTGAAAAGCGATGGTTAGACCAAAAGGCCTAGTGAATTCCCTCCGAAAACAACATGTAAACAGTATAAAGACGTTTATAAAAAGATTCATTGTAAACCTTAACATATCATCAAGTATGGTACTGCACTGTGTTCTGGATCACATAAACATTCCGCGATCGGGGTCCCAGCGGTTCCCTTCTCGCCTCGTCCGGAGCCTACGCTGACTCCCCTTTCCGGAGCCTACGCAGACTCCCCTCTACTCGAAATAGGAGGAAACGAATTCCAACCTACCAGTGTGTCATATCTATCCAAGGAATCATCAGATCCCGAGGATCACTCTCTGACCCCACAGTACAGACCGACTCCACATAGCACATCATTCTTTTTATAAAACATGCAGATTTAAATCCTTTAAATCATCATTCTTATTTCATCATATGATAATAAGATTTCTTAAGGAAAACGTGTAGTTCATAGAAGAACATGTGTGACAGTTATAAACAGTTCATGCTCATAAATGAAACCATAATCAGTTAAATCATTTAACGCTGTACGTCGCAAAAAGGTTTAGGGAACTCACCTTGATGTCACTGAGTGCACACTGGTTCTATGCTCGGGTTAACCAAACTTGACACCTAGAAGATCATATAGATTCTTTAATCAGTAAAAGCTTAACCGGAACTATCCGGATACCATCTATTTTCCGGACGCAACAGTTTTCCGGAAACCAATCCGGACATACTACCTTCCGGGTAAAACAATCCGGACAAAACTACCCGAACACTAATCCTATCCGGAAACTCCAAACACCCGGACAACAGGGGAAGTACCGGAAACTCTAATACCCGGACAACCAGAGAAATACCCGGAAACATGCAAACCATCCGGACACTACTAAAACATTAGTGTCCGGGAACTACGGCTGTTCGAACAATACTTTCTAAAAGTGATAATTAAACCCAATTTCTGCCATTAATTTGATTTGACAAACCTAAGGGTTCATCCACCAATCCTAAACAACCACTTAATCCCCTTTCTTACCATTAAATCGATTTACAAAGCCAAAAACCCTTAAAACCCACTTTTTAGAAGAAAATGGTTGAAAACCCATTGAATCATCATGTTTAGACTTAAGAACCCAAACCAATTAAGAAAAGAAACACTATAACAATAAGGAGTACGAATTTAGAATGGAATACCTTGCAGATTCCTCTTCTCTTATGATTTCTTTCCCCAAAATTCCTTTCTTCTTCTCTTTTCTTTCTCTTAGCCGCCAAGTCTCAAAACCCCAACAAAATACTGATTTCTCAATAATGGGTTGCCCTAGGGAATTGAGCCTTTAAGTATCTTTACATAATTAACACATTAGTCCCTTAACTTATCTTTCATTTATTGCATAAAGACCACTAAACCATCATTTTCACAATAGAAAACCCGGTTGTTACAAAACTCCCTCCTTAAAAGAATTCCGTCCCCGGAATTCCTTATTGGAAAAGATGCGGGTATCTGGCATGCATAACCGACTCCAACTCCCAGGCCACCTCTGGACCCTTATGGTGTCGCCATTGTACCTTAACCAGCTTAGTCACCTTGTTCCGTGACTTCCTTACCTTAACATCCGCGATTTCTTCGGGTTCCTCTACGAAACTCAACTTCTCATCCACCTTTATATCATTCAACGGCACTGCTTTGGTCACGTCGGCTAAACATTTCCTCAAGTTGGACACATGGAACGCATTGTGGATGCTGCGCAATTCTTCCGGTATTCCAACCTATACGCCACTTCTCCAATTCGTTCCGTAATCTCGAATGGCCCTATGTAGCTTGGTCTTAGCTTCCCACGTTTTCCAAATCATACCACTCCCTTCCAAGGAGACACCTTTAACAGAACATGGTCTCCGACCTGAAATTCTATATCCTTTCGTCTCTTATCCGCGTAACTCTTCTGTCGGTCGCGAGCGACCTTCAGTCTTTCCCGTACTTGGACTATCTTGTCCGAAGTCAGTTGCACTAACTCCGGCCCGGCTAACTGCCTTTCTCCGACTTCGTTCCAACATAATGGAGTCCGACATTTCCTACCATAGAGTGCCTCAAACGGCGCTGCCTTGATGCTCGAGTGATAGCTGTTATTGTATGCGAACTCGATCAATGGTAGATGCTTTTCCCAAGAGCCTTGGAAATCCAAAGCACACGCCCTTAACATGTCTTCCAACGTTTGGATCGTCCGCTCACTCTGACCATCGGTCTGGAGATGATAAGCGGTACTCATGTTGATCAGCGATCCCATTTCTCTTTGGAAACTCCTCCAAAACGTGGAGGTAAACCTGCTATCTCGGTCAGATATTATCGACGATGGCACACCATGGCGGGTTACAATCTCGTCGATGTACAACTTTGCTAACCGCTCCAACGAGTAAGACTCTCGTATAGGCAGGAAGTGAGCTGATTTCGTGAGTCGATCCACGATCACCCAAATGGCGTCATAACCCTTCGGAGTTCTAGGCAAATGGGTCACGAAATCCATTGTGATCTGGTCCCACTTCCACATCGGTACCTCCAAAGACTGAAGCTTTCCGTAGGGTCTTTGATGCTCGATCTTTACGCGCGAACACGTCATACGGGTTTCTACGAAGTGAGCTATATCATTTTTCATTCCAGGCCACCAATTGTCTCGACGTAGATCTCCGTACATCTTGTTAGTCCCAGGGTGGACTGTGTACTTAGACTTGTGGGCTTCTTCTAAAATTATCTTCCTGAGCTCCCCGAGTTTTGGGACCCAGATTCTCCCACTAAGACACTTCACCCCTCGACTATCTTCCGATAACGAGGACATCTGTCCCACCATCCTTTCCTTTTTGAGGTTTTCCTCTTTGAGCGGCTCCTCTTGACATTTCTTTATCTCTCCCAACAAATTGAACGTCACCTCGGCCCTCATAGCCACAATACTGGGGGTTTCACTTCGCTCCTTACGGCTCAAAGCGTCCACCACTACCTTTGCTTTACCCGGATGGTATTCAATCTTACAGTTGTAGTCGGGCAACAATTCAATCCATCTTCTTTGGCGCATATTCAACTCTTTTTGATCGAAGAGGTGACATAAGCTTTTGTGGTCCATATAGATCTGTCACTTCGTCCCGTAAAGCTAATGTCGCCAAATCTTCAGAGTGAAAACCACTGCCGCCAATTCTAAGTCGTGAGTTGGATATCGAACCTCGTGATCCTTTAACTGTCGGGAGGCATAAGCGATCACCTTCCCTCGTTGCATGAGTACGCAACCCAAACCGAGCTTCGATGCATCACTAAACACCACGAAGTCATCCGAACCGTCCGATAATGACAACACCGGAGCGCGACTCTACATCTCCTTCAGCTTTTGAAAGGCTTCTTCTTGCTTCTCCAACCAGGCGAATTTGATATTCTTCTTGGTCAGAGAAGTTAATGGCGTGGCGATACGCGAAAAGTCCTTGATGAACTTCCGGTAGTACCTCGCCAGTCCGAGGAAACTTCACACTTCTGACGGGTTCTTAGGCTGTTCCCAGTCTCGGATGGCTTCGATCTTAGACAGGTCTACCATGATTCCCTTTTCAGACACCACGTGTCCGAGAAACTGCACCTCCCTTAGCCAGAACTCACATTTAGAAAACTTCGCGTACAACTTCTCTTGCTTTAGTAGCTCGAGAATTGTTCGAAGGTGGCTTTCGTGCTCCTCTTCCGATCTTGAAAATATCAGGATATCATCTATGAACACTATCACGAACTTGTGTAAATAAGGTTGGCACACCCTATTCATTAGGTCCATGAATGCTGCCGGGGCGTTGGTTAGCCCGAACGGCATTACCAAGAATTCGTAGTATCCATATCTGGTTCTGAAAGCAGTCTTCGGCACATCCTCCTCCCTTACCTTGAGTTGGTGATAACCTGACCTCAAGTCTATCTTGGAAAAGTAATTGGCTCCTTGCAACTGATCGAACAGGCCGTCAATCCTCGGTATCGGGTACTTGTTCTTGATCGTGACCTTGTTGAGTTCGCGGTAGTCTATGCACATTCGCATAGTACCGTCCTTCTTCTTCACGAAGAGCACAGGTGCTCCCCATGGAGACGTACTGGGTCTAACGAACCCCTTGTCTAACAACTCCTGCAACTGAGTCATCATTTCCTTCATTTCGGACGGCGCCAATCTATAAGGTGCACGGGCAATTGGTGCAGCTCTAGGCATCAAATCAATTCTGAACTCGATCTGACGATCCAGAGGTAGACTTGTCAAGTCATCCGGAAATACTTCCGGGTACTCATTTACTACTCGCACATCACCTACCCCACGCTTCTCTTTGTTGGCATCCAACACGTACGCCAAAAATCCATGACACCCCTTCTTCAGACACTTAGTAGCCCTGATCATAGAGATAAGGATATTCTTTCTATCACGGCGGTTCCCATAAATCACTATGGGATCCCCATCAGGTGACTGAATCCTGATCAGCTTTTTGTTGCAAACAATATTCGCATCATTCGCGGCTAACCAGTCCATACCCAACACCACATCAAACTCCCCCATTGCCATGGGGTAAAGTTTCATAGGCACCAACCTCCCTTCTATATCTATGACACAATCCTCTACCACTTCTTTAACGTACACCCGACTATTGTTGGCAGTTTCCACCTCTAGTGCTCTTTCCAAACGTCTAGGCCTCACTCCCAAACATTTCATAAAAGCAAGTGATACAAAAGAGCGATTTACTCCTGAATCAAACAACACTTTGGCACACAAAGAGTTCACTAGAAATGTACCTGCCACAACATCAGGAACTTCCTCCGCCTCCTCCGCAGTCATGCGGAACGCACGTCGCTTCGGACGCGCCTGTTCTGCTCCCTTATCATTTCCTCTCCCTCCTTGTCGTTCACCAAACTAGGCTGATCCCCCTTTCTTCAGTTGTGGGCAATCATTACGCATGTGGCCGGTAGCCCCACATTGGTAACAAGATTTTCCAGTACCCGGACAATCCCTCGACAAGTGACCGGGCAAGCCACACCGGTAGCATGAGTTTGAACCTGCGATGCACTCTCCCCGGTGCACCTTGTTACACTTCATACATGATCTCCCATCGGCATTCTTGTTAACACGGTTGTCTGTTCGGAACACCTTCCCCTTTTTCGAGTCACTCCCCGGTCCATCCTACTTGCGTTTCTCACCGCCTTTCTCAGAGGTTTGGCGATTCTTGTCCTTCTCAATCAGCTCGGCCGTGTTGATGGCCGCCTAAAAGGTAGTGGGGTTTCTGGTCAGAACCAGTTCTCGTATGCTACTCTTCAGCCCATGGATGAAACGTTCCACTCGTCTATCCTCTGTTGGCACATACAAGTCAGCGAAACAAGACTTCTCGATAAACCTTGAAGTATATTCCCGAACTGTCATTTCACCCTGTTCCAAACCCAGAAACTCTTCTTCCAACCTTTTCACTGCCGCGAGCGGACAGAACTGAGCTATAAACCCGTCTACAAACGTTTCCCACATCATTCCTTTAGCCATTGCCGAACCCTTTCCCCCAGTTTCAGCATCCCACCAGTAAACTGCATCAGATTTCAACATGGATAGGGCAAACATCACCCTATCCCCGTCGCCATACTTACACGTATCAAACACCAGTTCCATTTCCTTCACCCATTTCATTGCCAACACCGGGTCAGACTCGCCCTTGAAAGTAGGAGGCTTGCATGAGGCAAAGGCCTTGTAACTACACCCCTTAGCTGCTGACTCATTCACTACCAACGAAATTGATTTCGAGTGATTCTCGGTACCAGTCTCTAGTGGGCTTGACAACTCCACACTTTCTTTGTTCTCGCTCGCCTCTTTGCTTCCCGAGGCTGATTCATTCTGCTTAGTGAGGAGAGCCTGCAAAGTCTCTTGAATCTTACCCAATTCAGTAGCTAGGTTCTCTTGGGTGACAAATGCAGATCCACGGCCTCGACCACGTCCCCTTGGTTGAGTTACTCTTCGTGCAGAAGCTTAACTCTCCTGAAGAGAGTCTTCTTGATGGTCGGGAGCTTCCACACTCCTTGTCCTTCTGGTCACACGAGTCGTTCCTCGGGTCGGATGTTCCCCATCCCCGGCCACAGAAGTGGTGGCACGGCGGGGCGTTCTTCCCCGACCCCTTCCACGACCCCTACCTCTTCCCCTTCCACGGGTAACAGTTGCCCTCGCCGGTTCCACCGGTCCATTCTCTAGTACTTCTTCACCTTGATTCCTTGGCACAATAGGTGCCGACCTACTCCTCAAAGTTCTCCCAGCCATTTCGCTAAAACTGAAAGAAAACAACAATTAACCTTTGCTAGACATAACATAATACCTTTTTCTATATAAGGTAATTTCAGTACGCACATGTACCTGTAAGTTCGTAATTACACTGGCCAGGTGTAATCCCAAGCTTACCATACACGTTTGTCCTTGGCACCTTATTTCCTAGCGCATTTAAAGTGATCGATACTAGAGGCAATCCTATGTCTCGACTGTGTTCCTCATCTTACAGTTTAAGTTTAGGCCCGACTGGTCACCTAAATCCCTTAAACTAAGGCTCTGATACCATTTGTAACGTCCCAAAACATAACATGCATTCAACTAGAAATAAGCATTCAAATTACATCATTAAACTTGACCATAAACATTCGTCCTTTTACACTAAACAAAATTGACAGCGGAAGTCTAAAATCCACAGCCGAGAGCTACATCTATAGTCATAATTGAAAAACTAAAACTCTGGAGTCGCTCTAGTCTCCAAATCCTTTATGCAGTCAATCCTAGTTCTTACTAGAAGAACCCATAGTGCGCTTACCTGAAAATGGTTTAGTTTTTGAAAAGCGAGGGTTAGACCAAAAGGCCTAGTGAATTCCCTCTGAAAACAACATGTAAACAGTATAAAGACTTTTATAAAAAGATTAATCATAAACCTTAACATATCATCAAGTATGGTACTGCACTGTGTACTGGATCACATAAACATTCCGCGATCGGGGTCCCAGCGGTTCCCTTCTCGCCTCGTCCGGAGCCTACGCTGACTCCCCTTCCCGGAGCCTACGCAGACTCCCCTCTACTCGAAATAGGAGGAAACGAATTCCAACCTATCAGTCTGTCATATCTATCCAAGGAATCATCAGATCCCGAGGATCACTCTCTGACCCCACAGTGCAGACCGACTCCACATAGCACATCATTCTTTTCATAAAACATGCAGATTTAAATCTTTTAAATCATCATTCTCATTTCATCATATCATAATAAGCTTTCTTAAGGAAAACGTGTAGTTCATAGAAGAACATGTGTGACAGTTATAAACAGTTCATGCTCGTAAATGAAACCATAATCAGTTAAATCATTTAACGCTGTACGTCGCAAAAAGGTTTAAGGAACTCACCTTGATGTCATTGAGTGCACACTGGTTCTACGCTCGGGTTAACCAAACTTGACACCTAGAAGATCAGATAGATTCCTTAATCAGTAAAAGCTTAACCGGAACTATCCGGATACCATCTATTTTCCGGACGCAACAGTTTTCCGGACACCAATCCGGACATACTACCTTCCGGGTAAAACAATCCGGACAAAACTACCCGAACACTAATCCTATCCGGAAACTCCAAACACCCGGACAACAGGGGAAGTACCCGAAAACTCTAATACCCGGACAACCAGAGAAATACCCGAAAACTTGCAAACCATCCGGACACTACTGAAACATTAGTGTCCGGGAACTACGACTGTTCGAACAATACTTTCTAAAAGTGATCATTAAACCCAATTTCTGCCATTAATTTGATTTGACAAACCTAAGGGTTCATCCACCAATCCTAAACAACCACTTAATCCCCTTTCTTACCATTAAATCGATTTACAAAGCCAAAAACCCTTAAAACCCACTTTTTAGAAGAAAATGGTTGAAAACCCATTGAATCATCATGTTTAGACTTAAGAACCCAAACCAATTAAGAAAAGAAACACTATAACAATAAGGAGTACGAATTTAGGATGGAATACCTTGCAGATTCCTCTTCTCTTATGATTTCTTTCCCCAAAATTCCTTTCTTCTTCTCTTTTCTTTCTCTTAGCCGCCAAGTCTCAAAACCCCAACAAAATACTGATTTCTCAATAATGGGTTGCCCTAGGGAATTGAGCCTTTAAGTATCTTTACATAATTAACACTTTAGTCCCTTAACTTATCTTTCATTTTTGCACAAAGACCACTAAACTATCATTTTCACAACAGAAAACCCGGTTGTTACAATATATATATATATATATATATAGGAGGCGTTTCAATTGAAAACCCGGTAATTGTAACAAACTCTGTAAACCCATCTAACACCGTTCATTTCAATTAGATGATGAATTATTTATTTTAATTAATTAATCTCGGTCAAGGGAAAATAAGTAATTGTAGATTGTATTTTATTTTTGTAAAATATTATATTTTGTTTTAATTATAGCACTAACTGATTTTTAGGGATATTTATCATCATCAAGATCACATCTCATCAAATTCCCCCTTATGAATTTCGAATCCACAGTAATTTTGAAGCAGGAAAGGCTGAAGAGTTTTTACAAATTAATCCCCAAATTCAACATATAGTTTCAGCACGTTGTTAGAATCTGTTTTTACATGTTACCAAATGAATGAAGGATTTAAAAAGAGGATTCATCAGCTCAAATTGTAAATACGACAGGGATTATAACAGTGATGAATAAGAAAAACAGTGGAATCATGATTCTAGTAGTTATATTCATGAATACATACTACTCATCATGATTACAATTATTTGCTTCATGAATAATTCCATATTATTCGGTATACCTCCTCCATCGATATTCTACTGAAACTATTATGATATTCTACAAAACGATTGATATTATAGACTTTTGCAACAGAAAAGGAGAAGATATGTGTAAACCAAAAGCAAAACCCTAATGTGAAGAAGATGATTTCATTCAAAATCTGGGATTTATTAAAGAAAATCGTAAACCTAATGTGAAGAAGATGATTTCATTCAAAATCTGGGATTTATTAAAGAAATTTGTACCTCTTCCTTATGGATTCATGTTTGCTGATCGATGTTATATCTTCTCCCGAATGAACAGGAATCTTGAATCGAAAACCGCCGATGTTAGGGGACGGTATTTTGGGGAGTGATTCCCGGATACATTCAAACAACCTGTAGAAATATTTGTTGTTACGGATTTACCCCTGTGCGATCTATATTACTTCACAAAATAATTCATTAAACCTGCTTATTTACAATTTTTGCCATTGAATATCATCTAGCCGTATATCTTAGAAATGAATGGTCTAGATAGGTTTTCAAAGTGTATTGGAATTATTGTATATATATATATATATATATATATATATATATATATATATATATATATATATATAAACATGGGATCATGTGAGAAGTGTCATTTTTGATGAGAAGTGTCATTTTTGATGAGAAGTGTGAGAAGTACTTTTAGACCGGTAGATCACTTTTAATTAAATACCCTCCTATGAATTGCGACTTAAAAGGGAATTGACCCCGTGCCTCTCGGTGCATCGCATCCCAATGTTCATCCATTTCTCATCCAACGGTTGATAACCACTTCTCACCATATTTGGCACTTGTCACCGGAACCCAACTCTATATAGACATAGGGGCGGGTTCAAATGAAAACTCATCTTCAATTGTGCACGTGAGGACAAACGACAACCATTGATAAAAAACTGTAAAGCCCGTGTCCCGGTTTGGACATTTCTTTATTATTTATGGTTTTAATATCGTTCTCTAAACGAATTTATATTATCGAGTTTTGACGGGGAAGACCAAAAGTGAAGAGTTAATGTGATAGAGGGGCTAAATGGGTAAAACCTAAACTAGTTGTAAGGAATTTGAAAGAGATGGACTAAAGATGTTTTTTTGGGTAAACGTTTGCATGGGATCGGCTTTAAGCAAACCGACCCCCTCCTCTCTTATTTGTGACTTTAGTCTCACGCAAGTAACACCCACAGGAAACCCTAGTGCCGTCCCCATCCTCCCTTCCTCCTTGCTGCCTTCACCATCGATCATCCCATCACCACCGGCGGCGTCGCCGTGGTTTGCTGCCGACGAGCGAGAGAGAGAGAGAGAGAGAGAGAGAGAGAGAGAGAGAGGAGGAGGAACCGGCGATCGAGAGGAAGCCGGGATCTCGTTGTGGTTACGGTTTCGTTGTCATTGAGAGGTAAGTTCCTTCTTCTTCTTGCTTCTTTCTCTTTCGTCGTCGTTAGTTCACCGCGAAACCACCACCGCCGCCGCAGCTAGGGCTGCCGCCGGCATTGCCGCCGTGCACCATCGGTGCGGTGGCTATGTCGCGCGTGGTGGCGGCTGCTAGGCCGAGCATGGGTGTGGGTGAGGCCCGAGTTTTTTTGTTAGAGTGTCCCGTTGCTTCGCCGGGTTGTTTGACCGAACCACCACCACCGCCGGTGGTGGCTGCCGCCCCCTCGCCGCCGCTGACCAGCACTGCCAGGGGTGGCAGTGGGTGGTGCTGGTGTGGTCCAGACCTTAGTGACCTAAAGCCGTAACCCCAATCGCGTAAACTCTAAACCGATTTCAAAGTTGTCATTTTATGTGAAAAACGCTTAATCTGCCGCTGTTTGTAAAATCCGTAACGTATTCTACGAAGCTTGGTTCGAGGTGAAACCAGTGCCCAAATCTCACATTTTGTGTTGAGTAGGTTTCATATGTTTTACAGAAAAATCAATTCGGCCTCTAGCTTGGGCCAAAATGGCAGTTTGTACAGACTGGTCCGGAATTTCCTGTTTTGGACAGTTTGTCTTAGAAAATTTATATAAAATAGTAGGGACCTCGTATGAATGCGTGCGATATGTCCCTGGGAACCTAAGACATAGAAATTTCTAGTTATGGAATAATATTTCTGGTTTGATGGGTTTAATGGGGGTTAAACAGGTCACGAACAGACCTGAATATCTGGACCAAAAGCTGGAAATTGTACGTTTAGTCTTGTAGTTGTAATTTTGGGTTGGGGCTACGTATTGACCCTTTATAACACTTATTTAGGCGTAAAGAAGTGAGTTGGAGTGGATGGGTTCTTGTTGCTATTTGTGGATATCTGCTTTGCTTTTCGAGGTGAGTTATCTCACTGCGTAGGATAGGGATTATATATGCATTGCTGTAGTTTGTGTGTGTGCTAGCAAATTTGGTTGTGTGTGGTACTAGGCTGAATTAATGTCTAGTATAATGCCATGAGTGTTGTATAAATCTCGGGGAGACCGAGGACTCGGGGAGACCGAGGAATTGTATACAGGTGTTGTATGAACGCGGGGAGACCGAGGGATGCCTACATGAGTGTTGTGTGAATTCGGGGAGACCGATGGTTATGTACACAGTTGTTCTTGCATGAGTTTGCCTGTTTAGGACATGTTCTCAAACTGGCATGTGTGGATTATTTGTATCCATCTGTGGATAGGGGTAGTGACTATATGATTGCTATCTTATGTTGGTGTTTGAATTCACTAAGCTTCGTGCTTACCCTTTCCCTATAAATTACGGTTTCAGGTACGAGTGGCAGTAAGGCGTGACGGTACACACTGGCGCGTTGAAGAGATTTTTCCTATTATCATTTTGAGATACTATGTTTAGAAGTATTGTATTTTCTGCTGCTTTAATTGAGTTGGTTGATTAACTAAACGAGGTTTTGGATAAAATGTTTATTTGGAGTTAAATGTTTATGATTTACTTCTATTAAAATGTTATTTCAAAAAGTTCAAATTTATTGTAATTTTCGGGACGTTACAACTTGGTATCAGAGCACAGCTTGAGCGAATCAAACACATTTCGGTGTGTTTGAACTCAAGTTTGCGGCTCGGGATTATCTTTTTCTTTTTAAAATTTTTGAGAAATAAAAGAAAGGAAAAGTACGTTTGAGAAACGGTGACCGGAGGCGCAGTGTGTACAGTCAGCCGATGCCAAGGGAAAAGGTAAAGTACTTAGTGTAATTTATTGCTTTCTTGAGCATAGGAGTATGTATGCTAGATTGCTTGGTGCTTATTACACTGTACTGCATGTTTGTTGCTTGCTAGTAGAAATTTATGCTAGTTGTGATAGGTTGTTAAGTGAATGCCTTATAAGTTGTATGAAGTAGGAACCATATAGCCTTAGAATGTTGGATTTAGTTCTATTGCGCAGCTCTTGTTTGAGTCCAACCGTTGTAGGATAGAATCTTTTATTCGAAAGTCTATTTGACTTCACACTGTATGCAACTGTGCATTCGCGAGGCGACTCGTCATGACTAGTGGGGATTTCGTTATAGCAAGGGTAGTGGGATGGGGTGAAATTCCTAGTGAGCTAGGAAGAGTGTTTACATATGCTAGTACGGGCATATGGGTTGAAACTGTCGGCAAGGAACTACTTGGGCACTTCGGGACGGGACTCAAAACGAGTAAGGATAGGTGTGGAAGGTAGTAGTAGAGCTCCTACTATCTGAAGCACAGGATCCGTGCTCGAGTCAGGGAAAGTCACGGAGAATCCGAGGAGTTGAGCGTGAGCGTAGTTAGCAGGATTTATGTGTGCTAACAACTCGTTGTAATATCTAACCAGAATGGCCATCACAAGGAGGAACAACAATGGTGAACCTACTAGTACATGTGTGTACTTGAATTGCTTTGATGTGATGATCTTTGGGGTAGTGAAGAAGGTTCTAAACTAGTAGTCGTTGGAATATAAGGACGATTCTAGTATTAATCACTTGGAGTGACGATAAGGGTGAGGTTTGTTTTAAGTAGGCCATTTCGGGTCAAGATTGATGGTTGTGCTAGAATCATAGTCTTTTTGAGCCGACTTTGAATTGAGGAAAAACCGTAAGGATTATTTGACGTAATTTCCCAACTTGCTTAAGAGGTTTAAATGTCCGGATGACGATTGTGGATCAGAGAGATTTGGAGGAGTATGAGTCGAGACGTTGAATGCCGACTAAGTCATGCACAAAGTTTATTTTGAAATAAAATTGCATTAACTAATTCTTGTGTTTCCAATCCTTTTATGGATTGTGTTTTGGAAAATTTGGGAAATATTCAGCACACACACAAGATTTCGAATTATGGTTTTGAAAGTACATGAAACCGTTTTATCACGGGAGTTGCAAACTTTGTTAGAATTTGTTTCATTTTGTTATTTTCCAACGGTTCTTTCGGGTAAGATGATATCCGTGTTTTGTGGTGTTAAAAATGTTGGGCAAGTGACTACGGCTTGTGACTTTAACATTGGAACTCCTCCACATATGTTAGAGTTGAGACGGAAAGTTACATTCCACGATGTCTGTATAAAACTATTTTGGTGATTTGTTTAATATGAGTTTGTTAAACAATGTTGTTTTATGGTTTTACCGTGGAAAGAGATTTTTGGGATTTTGGCGTCTCATTCATGATTTTGCTTTTAGCAATTTGACTTTGGGGGCACAATGTATGGTGCTATTTTATTGATTTAGAGTCATTGAGTTCGTTGAGGTTCAGGAAGTTTGGGTTACTAAGTATTTTATTGCAAATAGTTCAGTGTATGGATTGACTTATATGTGACTTAAGTGACGCATGGAAGAATATTTTGGTAACATTTCATAATGAGTTGTTTGGTGCGCTTTTAGTCAGTTAAATGTTTTATTATCGTTTCCATGAAAATGCGCTATATCGACTTAGGGGTATGCATACTTGGGTAACCTTTGTTTCTTGACATTTGATAAACGAGTCGTGCATGAAAATGTTTTAGTTCCTTCTTGTCGGAATGGAAGACCATTTGGTTAAAGGAAGTGTTACAAGCTTGCATGCCTACCCCCAATTTGAGATTTTATGAGGGTTTAGTCGATATTTTTATATGATGGAAGCGGATTGGTTTCTGTCTTCAAGTTTGAAACTTACACAAGACAGTTATGTTTTAACAAAAATATATTTGTAAACCGTTTCATCGTTTTGTGTCATTAGCTGACGCGCAAAAAATTGGTTGGTGAACTCTGTGCCACGTCATTTTATGATTAAAAAGAGAAATTTTGGAATAAAATGTCGTGAAACTTATTTTGAAATTATGTTCACACCTTTGTCGCACCCTGTTTAAGGTCAAGCGGTTACTTTAAGTGCATGTCATAGGTCAATCCATACTGGAATCGAGGCGGTTCATTTTAAAGAAATTATTTATTACGCTTTGCGTTTTGTGAGTAAACTGAACTGCAATAGAATGATTTTCAACATGATTTTCAACATGATTTTCATAAGTGGGACGAGCATGTCCATTTTTGCGTAACTACCGAACTGATAATAGTAGTGTGATTTGCATATGAGCTATTTGAGATGAAAGATCTTGGTGTTGAAAATATTTTGTAAACGATTTTGTAAACCATTTGGGAAATGCAGTTTTAAGTGTTATGTGTCATTTTGAGAATTATAAGGGTGTGAGTCCTTTGGGAAAATCTTTTTTTTTTTACCCGTGATGAGTTTTGGGGTTAATGTAGATTTTAGAGTATTGCTTGCTTAAACATTGTTTAAACGCGGTTTTGATCGACATATGGGTCTAGCAAGCGTGGAGCATTTTGCTCGGTTTTGACTTTGAGATAGTCATGGGTCAATTGCCCGGTTTTAATGGCTCGATGTGGAGTCTTGTTGATGGGTTGCTTTTGTTGCACCGTTTTGCACGTTGAGTATTTACATGCTTGGGTGAGTGAGTCATTCCGAGATAGGCATGTGGTTGGTAGACTGTATTGCATTGGATCCATAGGCATGTTAGTCAGTCGTTGGTAATGGTCGGTTGGGTATCGCGGGGTGGGACCCCGGTATTCATGTTTTATGACCTTGACTTTCCAGTAGGCTCTAGGAGGATATAGTCTTGGGCACTTACCTGGGAGGTAGTTCCGATGTGCCAGGCCTTGAGGCGTTACCTGGGAGGTAGACGTCAAGGTGTATCCTCGATACAGTGTAACTTGGCTTCGTAGAGCGAGTGTGGAGGATACGTCGACGGTGGAAGGTTGGGTATTCCACGCGTGTTGGTACTGTAGGCCGAATGGTATCGGTTAAGGGAATGATGCCCTTTGTAACTAAGAGAATAAATGCGCATAACCTTTATGAGGTAAGTGGTATATTTAGGTGTCGACTTTTGGGCTTGAGGCCAAACACCTTTTAGTGTAATCGGAGATTTGTAGCCGATTTTAAAATAATCATGGTGATGGTAGTAGTAACCCTGAGATGCTTACTTATGATGAATGGTTATGGTGGAATGACCTTCGTGTGTGTTTATAAATCTGCTGATTTGATGATTCGTGTGAGATAAATTTTGGGAGTCTATTCGAACTCGTGGAAGTTAATCGACAGTTAATGGTAGGAATGATCGGATTCGAGTATCCTGTAGGGTATATTGGTGAGCAACTTTAGAATGGTTAGAGCTTGAAATTGAATCGGGATGTATGGAACATCTAAGGTTGGGAGACAACCGAAGTCGTTTGACTAGGAATGATTCCAGTTATTGGAGTGTTCTTCCGATCATAGATACGGTGTACTTGCAGGAGTTTTGTTGGTAAGAAAGTATTCTAGAAATTTTTTAGACGGTGTGAGAAATTTAGATTCCAGTTAGGGATGTCGCCAAGCGTATTATTCAGACTCTTGAGGATAATCAGATCGACGAGCGGCTTAATAATGTGGAGAAGCCGATCGCTATTTGTTGGTCCCGAAGGCCTATACAAGTTTGTAGAAGGGGGGGGTTGAATACAAACACACAGATTTTACTTTTCTAAATTGTTTATTGATAAATCATTAACAATTTACAGCTTGGTGCGGAAACAAGATTAAGGATAAACCTAAATCTAAACAAGTTGGAACACTAAGGTTTCTTGCACTAAGAGAGATAAGGAAATTACTAATAATAACCTATCTTGAGATAAGAGATTGAACTTGTCCAGAGTTAGCAAGTTACTTCAAAAGAAGTGGGTTCATCTCTTTATATACTGCATGCATTTAATGCAAGTCAGTATACACTTTACACGTGTCATCAGCTGGTTGGTTGCATGTCATTGACCTTGGTTGACAACCTTAGTAGCCGCATGGATGAACAGTGTAGTATCAGAGTGGTTGTACGATTTCAGACAGTCGGAGGTTCTTTTCTGACATTTCGTACGGAGTCGTGCAAGGGGGGTTAAGACAAAAGTACTTTGTACGAAGGACTTCATGATCAGCTTTCGTTGATTCAACGATTATCATTTTCTTTTCAGCGAATGATAAAGTTCAGCGATAGCTGAAGTCTTGTACTTGATACTTCACGTTGAGTGGACAAATCTGAGTCTTCGTCGATCCGCATCAGTTCATTAGGAGACTTGTCGCTGGTTCTTGAGCTTGATCTTCGACTTCAGCGTAGAACCTTTGTTGACGTGAAACTTGTCTTCAGGGATCATAAGTAAACAACTAACTTATCAACGATCATCATAATGACTGAACAGACTCAGAGCATTAATGGTGAACAGTTTTCGCTGAATGTTTAACTTAAAAGAGCGAGAGTTCCTATCAGCGGTACTGTAAGATCTTAGTACTTATCAGCGATAGTGAAACTCTGATACATATTGTTTACTTACAATTTTCACTAAGTATATAAGAGAGGGTCATTATCAAATCACTGAGGGTTTGGATCAACAATCTCCCCCTATTTGATTATGACATAGCAACAAAGAAAATTGCTATTTAATGAAAACATAAGGATAAAAAGAACTCATAAAATATTTGTCCCTTTTACTGTTTTCTGGGATCTTTTCAGTACTGATGGAGTAAAGTACATTCGCTGAAATCTTTCTTTCAAACTTTGAATCAGGTTACAAAGAGAAATGGAAAGATTACAAGTACGAGCGAAATAAATTACAAGTACAGAAGAATAACTGATACAATAGAGAAAAAGGCGATCATATCAGCTTGTAAAGGGTTCTTCCTTAATGAGAAGTTCATCAAGGGTCATTGATATGGTGGGAATCATCCAGTCAGGAACGGTTACACCTTGTTTTCTTTTGATCAGCGCTTCTTCAAAAATCAAGGGTTTCAGATGTCGTGCCTGAGGGTCATTCCTGAAGTCACACCAGTAGATGGGATCTCTCAGCTGTTCGATGGGAGTGATGTGAAGTTCAGAGATGCGTTGAAAATGCTTTCCACCATCGTAGTCATGGAAAAATATCCCGTAGGGTTCGCTTATGACTTTGCCAGGGATGAAAGTCTCACCAGGAGGAAGAGATGTGTCAAGCATGGAAAGATCAGGATCAGGACCAAGGACTTCAGCACGTGAAAAACAAATACCTGTTTCATTTCGTATGACAGGGCCATCAATTGAAGATATAGATTTCTTCTTCTTCTTCGCTGAGGCCTTTCTTTTCTGACTTTCGAGAGGAGGAGGAGGAGGAGGAGGAGGAGGAGGAGGAATATCCACACAGGAGTAGACTAAGTCGATTTGTTTGTTGATCAGCTTTTCAACATGTTCCTTGTACTTCGACTTGGACTTCTGGATGGCTAACCTGATCTCCAACCATTCAGAGAGACCGTACTTCGTTATGGCTTTAGCATAGAATTTTTCGTACTTCTTATATTCTCTGAATATCTCGACTTCAGCGATTGAAACAAGGGTTGTTCTTCCAGAGATGAATACCTTGTTGATTTTGGCAGGAGAGAGTCTGTAGTTGACCTTTTCTTTGCACCAGGCTAAAGTTGACTGAGACACAGTTCTCTTTTCTTCAGTTATCTTCTTGGCGTTTTCCCAGAGCTGACGTTGAACATCAATGGGAACTCTTTTCAGCTTGGGGTCTTTTATTGATCGTTTAGAAAGCTGGATGGCGTATTCTCTGTCTTTTTCTTCAGCTTCCTTTCTTTCAGCGATTAGGCGTTCAGCTCTGAGGTGTTCCTTGTATTCCTTTTTGGAAATCCTGAACTTTGGAGGAACTGAAGGAAGTTGATCACGCCTCAGAATGATTCGCTGATCCTCGAATCGCTTTATTATCTCCTCTCTTCTTTTCTGATCCTCTTCACTTAGCTTTTGAGGAGCTAAGGAAGGTCTGCCTTTGTGCGAGAGTAGCTGTTTTTCTGGTTCATCAGTCTCAGAGATTAAATCTAAGACTGTGATTATTTCTTCAGCAGTAGCTGGTATTATTGGTGAAGTTGCAATTGTGGAGCCTTCAGCGATATCCTCAAACAGGGGAGAGGACTAGCTGAAACACAGCGATCTTACGAGTAAGAACTTGGGTAGAATCAGATAGAGAGAATTGGTTTAAGTGTATAGGCTTGGGTAGTAGAACTGATAGTGTATGAAAGAGGAGGGATGAAGTGAGAGATGTTTAGTATACCTGACAAACCGGCTTTTCAAGCAAGATCATCAGATTGTCTTCTTCAGCGACGCTTTTGCCTTTGCCTTTCTCAGCTCCAGAGGCTGAGGGCTTTGTCTTTGTCCGCTCCCCTGAAGGTTCATTTATCTAGATTCCCTTAAGAGCTTTGATCCTCAGAGCAGGTTTGACGATAAAGAAGTCATCGTCATCTTCGTCATCATCATCATCATTCTTTGGAGAAGAAGATGGTTCATCATCAGGGATGTCGACGGCTTCATCATCTTCTGCTTCGGATTCAGTTTTCTCAGCTTCTTCTTCGAGTTGCTCCCCCTCAGATACAGAGGCGAGCTTCTCGGTTTTCTCAGGGTTTTCATCTCCCTGAGGTCCAGCGGTGGTTTCTTCAGTATTCGTCTTCTCTCCCCTGATAGATTCATCATGGGAAAGGTCTTCAGCGCTCTTGGAGAGTTCTTCAGCGCTCTTCTCCCCCTCTTTTTCATGATGACTGGGGGAGGAATGGGTAGATTCAGCAGCGTTGGTAGGTTCTCTGTCTTCTTGGCCAGAGAGACCTATACAAACTTTAATCTTTGCTCTTCTGTCTTCAAGGCCAAAAATAGCAGGATTGATCTTCTTTAGCTCAGTGCGATCCGCCGCTGTGAAGTTGTCAGATGCAGGGACGGGGGCAGGAGCAGGATCAGGAGTATTCGCTTTGTGTAGCAGCTGCTCGATCATCGTTTTCATCGAACTAACGTCGGTCTTTACAGAGCCTAAGTCAGTCTTCACAGAAGACATATCCCCCTCTAGATGTCCAACCGATGTTTTCAGCGATGTAACCTCGCTGGACATGGATGAAACTGAATTTTTGAGAGAGGTGTAGTCTGTGTAGATGTCAGCGAGCACCTTGGCGAAGTCGCTGAGAGTTTTATCCACCTGCTTCATGTCATCTGTGGAAGCCTTCTTCTCCACCACCGTTGTCAGCTTGTTCAGATTCTCTCCAGTGTTTGTTACAGCTGTAGAGTTATTAGTAAGAGTGGTGGTGAGATCTGTCAGCGTTGTCTTCACAGCTTTCAAGGAGGCGTTGATGTCTCCCAAATTAGGACCTGTAACATATAAAAACTTGTGAACATAGGAAAGCTCAGAAGTTTGGGGTTTAGTCACAGTGTTTATGGGTTGGTGTGTACCTGCAGGAGGATTGGTGAATTCATCAAAATCACGGGTTCCTGAGTAAAGTTCCATGTCATCTTCAAAAGTCCCCATGGATTGTTCTGCAGGTCCTGTCTTCATCATTCCTGGAGAATCAGCTTTAGGTTCCGTAGAAATGATGGCAGCTCCAGTGAGATCTGGAGTAGAGACCAAATGAGTGGAGGGAGGAGCGAAGGATAAGAATGGGGGTTAGGTTCTGAGTTCAGCGTTGGATTCGCTGACAATCACTTCATCAGTGTTTTGAGAGACTGAAGGAGGTTGGGTAGGTTCCAAGTTTGTAACCTCAGCGTTTAGAGACGCTGAAGTTGGGATTAAAGGGATGGCTTGTTCAGGTGTGGCAGAGCGTACCACTGAACGTTCCTTCAGCTCTGCAGAAAGAGCTGAGGAGTCTTCAGCATGAGATTGCTGGGGTTGCTTCTTTGTTTTCTTGATCCTTTTAGAACCAAGTGGGGTAGAAGAATGTTTCCTTTTCTTAGGAGAGGATTTTGTGGCCAGGGTATCAGCGATGGGTATTGTCGCTGAAGGAGCCACATAATGAGAAGAAGAAGGGTTGAGAAGAGACAAGAGTGTAGAAAGACGTACCTCATTCACCATTGGTTTGAAGTCGAGTATCTTTGGGCCGACCTGAGAGAGTTTCAGGTCACCTTCAGTTGGGTAGCTCTCCTTCAGGCCATATTGGAAGATGGCGCTGATGAATCGGGGGTAGGGAACCCATGGAGGTCTGTCAGCGACGGTGTCCACCCTTAGAACTAGGTCATCATAGATAATCGATGCCCAGTCTATGTTGAGACCTTTCAGCAGTGCATACCCCATTGCTTGCTGAGGTTTGGCGGCTTGGTCAGAGGAGCCGCTCTTTGCAGTCATACAGCTGATAAGATGAGCGAAGATGAAATTCATCTCGCTGGGCATTTTCGATTTCTTGATAATCGTCAGCTTCTTCTCGGCCTTCATGTCTCTGCCGATTTCCCATACATGGCCCATTGCATCGAAAAATGCAATGATGGCTTCCCTGTCTGAGTTTTTCTTGGGGTCAGGGAGGGGAACGAATGGTTTTTCCTTGGTAGCTATTGGAAGGCTGAGAGCTTTGCGAATAATGGCAGGGGTGATCTTCATCGTGCCATATTCGATGTCGCAGAGGATGCAATCGATTGTTTTGGAGGGGTCTTTGGCTGAAGGTAGTTGAGAGTGTCTGGCTGAGTACCAGAATTGTGAGAGCAAGAGCTGATGAGCAGGAGGTGTTATGGTCAGGGCTGTGGAGATGCAGCAATTCTTTAGGAAATTCACAGCATCATCTAGATGTGTGACTTGCTTTCAAGGAGGACACTCGAAAAGCGCATAGAGGTTATTCACCTTAGTCCAATCCAGTTTGTCAAGGGCAAACTTGACTTGAGGAGCCTTGAGGATGTCTACTTCCTCAGAATCAGCGGAGATGTTCTCAGTGGTAGCAGGAATGTCAGATAAAGCCATTTCTCTGTATTATCAGTTCAACCAAAGATGTTAACAAATAAGAATGATCTTAATGTGGAAAGAATTTTCATTAAGATAGTTCAAATTTTATTCATTTCATTCAGACACAAATGTCTTAATGAAGATTAGGGGTTTTCTTGATTTTAAGAAATGAAATAGAAAACCCATTTATTCTTGTTATCCAGTTTTCTATGAAGAAATAGATTCTGGAAAAACGAATGTGTGAAGAACAAGTTTAAGATTTTTGCATTTAAACTTGAAGAACAACCATGAAATGGTTGTGTTCATAAAACCATGAAAGAAAATGATTTTATTTCTAAGTTCTTTTGTTTGATCTTGTTAAACAAAGAGTAGATCAGAAACAAGTTATGTGCATTCGGTAAATAATAAGAACATATTAACCTTGATGTTTGATGAAGAAGATGATGAACAGTTCTTGAAGTTTTTGAAATCACAAATGCAACAGTGAATTCTTTCTTGCGGAGGAAGATTGATCGCGTTAAAGAAAAATATAAACTTCGAGTTTGTTTATATAGAGAGATTAGAGAGAGAAAATCTTGAGCGGGAAAAGATTTTCATCATGAGATGGACACGTGTTTGCATTTGATTGGAAGTTTGAACGAGACGTGCAAACGTGTGCCAGGAAGAGAAAACGTGTCGGGGTTTATCCGTTGTAATGACGTCACAACTGTCCTTTCATATTCATGGTTGTCTCTGAGGTTTTGAAAAACTCAGGGATACTTTTGAAAACATGAAGCACTGAATGAAAAAATTCAGCGATGGTTTTAAGAAATTTCAAAATATCGCTGTTTAGGAAGAGATATTCAGCGATGCATTTTGTTTTGAAATCTTGCATTTTTCATGCGATTGTCAGAGAGAGAAAACATACATTGATATCAGCTTTAACCAAGTTTTATTCAGAGAGAAGATGATTGAATAGGTTATGAGTTGATTTTATCCTTTCGCTGATTAATGTGAACCGCTGAAGATTTTATCCTTCAAAGTTCAGCATTCCAAGTTCGCTGATGAGAAAGTTGAATCTTGTCTCATCAAGAGGTTTGGTAAATAAGTCAGCTAACTGATAATCAGTTGGGATAAAATGAAGTTTGAAAGTCCAGGATTCACACTTACAATCAAATATGAACAATTAAGATCGTATTCACAGCAACTGGTCATATGATTTATTAACAATCTGTGAATTACAAGATATTACAATGAATTTTTCTAAATGGATTCACCAAAGATTATATCAAAGATTAGTTAGCAAACTGTTGCTAACACCTATATATACTGTTTAAGAAAGGCTAAAGCTACAGTACATATAAGAAACAGACTAATAGAACAATTACACGTGTCCTAATTAGTAACCGATTATAACAGAAAATATCCTAAGATATAAGTTCTGAACATGTTGTTCAGAACTTCTGAACATACTTCTGAATAGGCGCTTCAGAACATTTGTCTTCATAGTCAGAAGTTCTGAGTCTCCTACTCAGAACTCTGAACCTTCTAGTCAGAATCCAACACTTAGAATCTTTTTGAGATTTCTCACTCAGAACTTCTGAGTCTTCTACTCAAAACTTCTGAGTCTTCTGAGTCTTCTTTAGTCTTCTTACTCAGAACTCAACACTTGTGTTTTTGACAAAACTCTAGACCTAACAATCTCCCCCTTTTTGTCAAACACACTTGTACTTTTCATCATCAAATTCTTAGAGCAGGAACAATCTTCAGAAGGAGCTCTTCTGAATGCTTTGACAACTTTTGCTCAGAATTCTGAATAATCTGAGTTAACAACTTCTGGTCAGTCTTTAATCAGCAGCAGCAACTATTTCCAAATTGATTTCTGTTATATATTTGCTTTTTCTTTGCTCCCCCTTGAAATGACAAATCTCATCTTCATTTCAGCTTTCATAAGATTTCTTTATAAGAAACAACCGATCAGTTTTCTTTTCCTCTTCTCCTTCTTAAAATAACATTTCTCTCTTTTGTTATTTCTGTACAAAAACCATATCAATCTTCAAAATCTTTAGCTTTTCTCCCCCCTAAAGTTTTGGAAAGCAAAATCATCTTCAAAATCTTTAGCTTTTCTCCCCCTTGTTTTTCAAAACTTTAGCGATGCTTTTTCTTCGAATGAAGTCTATGCTTTTTCTCCTCCTTAATGAATAACCTTGCTCCCCCTCAAAATAAGAATTATGGAGCAATTTGTTTTCTCCCCCTGAAAGTATGCATATATTTCATTAAAATTATTCATTTCAAATATAGTGCTTTAATGAAAACATTTATACAAGGAGAATAAGATTTACTGAACTACACTTGATAACTACTAACATTTGATCATTTGAAACTTTAAAAAAGAAATCCAACTTAATGAAATTTATCAGATTTTTCAATCAAATGAAATCAAATGCATGTGTTTGGAATTCAAGAATTGTTAGCAGCAGCGGAATCAATTGTCGAATTGATCAAGAAACTTCAAGAACGCGATCAAATACACTCTTGGTCGAATTTGTTTGTTGATTGGCTCTGATACCAATTGAAAGTGCAGGATCTATTCTTACAATCAATATAGAAAGAAGTAATTGAGAAATTGTATGATCAAGCCCAATTGTATTCAATGATGCACAGAATTACAGATCTAAGAGAGAGATAACCTCAAAGATTACAAGGAATGAATACAAGTAATATGGGAAAATCAATCAGTTAGCAACGTAGTGCTAACCACTCTATTTATACTGTAACAGATATATTAAAGCTACAGTACAAATAAGAAAGACTAATAAGAACAAAACACGTGTCCTAATTAGTTTACACATTACCAAGTAACTAAACTCGTCATAAGTTCTGAACAGGTAGTTCAGAACTTCTGAACATTCTTCTGATCACGCTTCTCAGAACTTCTGACTTCTCTTTCTCAGATCTCTGACTCTTCTTCTCAGAACTTCTGAACCTTCTTATCAGATCTTCAACACTTGGTTTATTGACAAAACTTCAGATCTAACAATCTCCCCCTTTTTGTCAAATAAACTTAAACTTTGCATCATCTAATTCTTTCAGAGCAGGAACAATTTTCTGAAGTAGCACATTCCTCAGATTAAGCCTCTTATCAATCTTGTCAATAATTTCTTGAATAACTTCAACTTGCTGATTTATTGCTTCTTGAGTTATGTTTGCTTCCTTTACTTTCAGCATCTTTTTCTCCAAATTGTGCTTTATGATCCTTAAAGTTCCAGAACAATATTTTGCAGTTTCCTTTGCTCTGAAGAAGATCTTTCCACTTTTGTTCTTCAAAAATACTCCCAGATCTGGATACTTGTGAACACTTCCAGTCTTTAACACCTTTTTCTGCTCATGATCTGTATTGGGATTTGCCAGATAAACACATGACTTTTGCAAATACAGAGCTATTTGGAAATCTGTATAGCAATGCCACCTTAAGATATAGAACATGGCCTCAATCACCACACTTCTTGCCTTCCTTTCATTTCTGTCTTTACTTGACTCTTTAAAACATAGAAAGCTGTGTAATCTGTAGAAGTCAACCACTGACAGTTTCTCAAAATCTGCATCAGTAAAATAATAAACCTTGCCATCTTCTCTCAAAACTTCAAAGGATAAGTACTCCATCTTTCTGAATTTCTTAACCTTCAATTCTCTGATTCCAGTGATTAGAAAATCTGAGTAAACGGCTTGCTTTGTTTTGCCAAGACATCTTGATTTTTCAGCCAACCAGATCTGAGTCTCCTTAGGTCTATCATAATACACATCCAAGAATTGTACCTCTTTTGGTTTGAAGAACTCAGGTAAATCAAATTCAAGAAAGTATCCATTCAGATCAATGAATATTTCATCTTCTTTGGGTTCAGACTGTTCAGCTTTGTCAATATTAGTTATCTGCACATTCTGAGGTGTTGTGTCCTGAACTTCTTCAACTTCATCTGACAAAATTTCATTCACTTCATACTCAGCAGGGAACACAAAATCATTATGTAGAATCTTTTTGGGATTCACCTCAGATAGCAACCATTCACTACTGTTTCTGATTTTTCTTCTAAAATCCAACCTCCTCTTCACACAGTTTATGCATCTCTTCTTTAAACTCTCTTTCTCAGCATCCAAACTTACTTCCATTCTAATCAACAACCAATTCAGAGTTTCATCACTGTACTTCACCAACTCTTTTAATCTGAACAATTCAAGTCTTTCGTGAACCATATATGTGAACCCTTCTGTCTCCATTCCTTCATTCACAAAACCCTTCACATGCAGATCAACTTCTGTTTTCTTTGTGGGAGAACTCAGATTGCACTTTTCTTTTCTTTCTTCGATAGCCAACTGGAAGTCATACAAGTATATATTTCTGACATAAATACCCAGAAGTCTTCTGCATTCAATTTCTATCAAGGCTTCTTCAGTGCTAGCAAAGAACTTGACTAGAAAGATCTGATCATCAAGAGTCAATCTGTGAAAATCAAATGTAGACATGGAAACCTTTGTATTTCTTTCTTTCAGTATTTCCATTCTAACGAACATTAAACCATTGAATTCATCTTGTTGAAACATCAGAACTTTCTCGATTCTTTTCTGAATATGCAGTTTTGAGTCAGGAACTCTGAACATGTTAGAAGCTTCTGAGTAGACCATCTGAGCTCTGTCATCCATAAAACCATCAATGTTACTTTCCAAAAGCTCATACTCTCCTTCTGTGTAGTAGAGATTATCATATATTTCCTCAGGAAAAATATCATCATGAAATTGTCTGGCTAATGGTACATCACTTAACTCTAGAATGAAGTCACACACAGGTTCTTCTAGTCTTTGCAATTTAATCTTTGGAATCTCAATTGGTTTTCTGAATACATATTCAGAAGGCATAAAGAAGTCTTTCACTTTCACATACTCTTCTTCTGTATTTAACTCATCACAAAAGTTAAACCTAAAATCATCTTTAAAATCCTGAGTGTAATCCACAGTTCTGTCTTCTTCTCCCATTAGATCAATGGGTCTTATCACTTTTATTCCTTTATGAATTTTCTGAACACTCAAAGCTCTGACTACTTCATTATGCATTCTTCTGATCAATTCTTCATTCAACCTCCTTTCTTCTGATTCAGACTCCATTGCCCTTTCACTGTTATAAACCACAATATCTTTACACCTGTTTACCACTGTACTTTCCACTATTTCTTCTATTCTCAAATCAGATTCCTCAATAGCTACAGTTTCATCTGAGTTTCCTTCCATCTCAGTATCCAAGTTCAATTCCTCTGTTTTATCTGATTCATTACTATCAATACTTCCCAACTCCATTTCTTCTGTATCTGAACTGTCAAGCTGTACTATCTGAATCATCTCCTTTAAATTTTCCTGTGTCTGATCTTCTGAACTCTTTGTATTGGCTAAGTGCATGTCTGCTATCTCAAAATCTTCTATGCCAATATCATCATCAGAACTTAACCTTTGTCTTTTCTCCCCCTTTTGATGATCATGAGGATCATTATCATCAAACTTCCTTTTCAAGTTCTGATTAAAAGCAACTTCAGGTTCAGCTTCTGCAATAGGAACAGGATCAAGAGGCTTTGAAGTAGAAGCCAAAGATACACTCAGTGCTTTCAATATAGATTCCTGCATACCTTGCATCTGTTTTAACATATCTTTTTGAAAACCAGACATTATATCCACGATCTCCTTTTTGTGAGAATCCAAGGATTTCTTTACATCATCTACCTTGGTTTCAACAGAAATCAACTTTTTCTCCAACACAACTTTCAAATCTGATACCTCATCATTCAGATCCTCCATCCTCTTCTCCAAATTTTCTACTTTTTCCCCCATCTCCTTGTTTTGTTTCTGAATCTTTTCAAATTCAGAAGTTTCTAACAGTGAACCTGAACCAACAGATGGTCCAGTTTTCATGTGCCCAGAGAGGTCATGGCCTGTAGATAACACACAGTCATCTTGTACAACAGATGCACGTTTGAATGAGGCTTTTGTAATGTTCACCTCACCAGGACTTCCATCCAATCCTCGACACCCAACATTAGGCATGTCTATGAATGTTGTTTCAGGAGTACGAAATTCCTGATCTGTGCAAGTGTCAAAAGGAATTTCAGGCTCAATATGAATAGGACTGTGATATTCAGACTCAATGTGTTGAAAAATAAGTTGGGATTTATCACCTCCCTCCAAATGAGTTTGGGATGGTTCCCCGGATTTGTGTGAAACAGTAGCATGTTGAAATGCTTCTGAGTGGGTATGGATGGGTTGTTCAAGATCCACCACTAGGTCCATGGTGTTTGTTTCAATATTGGACACCAAGAGATGTGAACCAATAGCATGTGTGGTTACCTGGTCAAGATTAGCTGGTTCAGAGGCATCTCTTTCTGTTTGAACCTCTGTTAACAATCTCTCATCCTCACCACTCTCATTCTGTTTTTCCTCACTGAGTCTAACCAAGCTCTCAGAATTTTCCCCCTCAAGTCTCTCAGAATGTTCACCCATCTGAACATCCTCCCCCTCTCTAATTCGACTAGACTCCTCACCTCTCTTCTCAGGTTGGTCCTCTTGGGTAGGGATTTGAGGTAATTCAATTCCCATAGAGGTGCAATAAGCTTTTAAAATCTCACTCTCCCTTGGAATATAGTTCCTAAGTGATTTTGGCAACAGTTTATGATTGGGATAATTTTCAAGTCTTGTTACTGAGGTCATCTTACCCAAATAAAATGTAGGACCATGCTCTTCATTTGTTCTTCTTGAGATTGTTCTGTTTTCCTGCATGGCATACCAAATAACAATTTGCCAGTACCTTATGTAGGGAATGTATGTCAGTGGAGCATCCTTTGTCTTCTTCTGAATTGCTTTCTGATTCTTCTCAAATGTATTCTTCATATCTTCCCAAAGTATTAAAGTATAGTCATAATGCCTATTCTTCACTAAACCTTGAAATATCTGAAGAATTTGTTTAGAACCTTGATCAGCAGAACTATTTTTCCCTGACAAACATTTATTTACCACATGAAAGAAGCAAGCCCAAATAGGTGGTAATTTGTTTCTTCTGAACAAACTGAGAGTCCTCAATCCTTCATTGTATCCCAACTTCATGAACTCTGCTATTAATTCCTCTGTTAGGGGTAAATCCTCAAAATCTGTTCTTCTTTGTACATCATCTTTCTCTGGTAGATTCAGCATTTCTCTTAGTGCAGAGATAGATAAGACAAATGTCACTCCTCCAATTTCAGACACAAACTTATTATCTTCTAACCTAAGATATTTCCACCATTGTTGTATGTACTGAACAGGCACATTTTTACTTCTTGTAAACCATTTTCTGTACGGATGATGTTTGAATAACTCCATGATAATTCTGTGTTCAGGCTTAAAACGACTTTCCTCAAACAATATAACACAGTTATTTTCAGATAATTTCAACCATTCACTCTCAGGAACAACTCTTTCCACTAGAATAGATCTATCTGACATAATAGAACCTGCAGCACTCTGATCATGTTCAATATTAACGTTTACCTCATCCGCATTTCCTTCAGATTCATCCATTTGTTCATCTTCTTCATCATTTCTTATTGCCCCTTCCTCTGCAACTCTATTTTGTACTTCATCATTTTCCGAATCGGATGAATCCATTATCGATTTTGTAGAATGTAGAGAAATTGGACCACTTCTTCGTATTTCAGACATGATTTAAGAAGAAAACAGATTCAAAGAACTCTGGATTTGATTCGTATCTCACGTTTCGCTCTGGAATTTGAAAGAAATTTGAAATAGGGATTTTAAGACCTATTTAAAATCCGCGAAGTTGAAAGGTTTAACGGAAAAGCGAAATCAATGTTATAACGGAGTCAACACATGTGAAATACCACAAAGGATTTAAATGAAATACGTGGCATTGTCAAACAAATATGAAGCTGACACGTGTTAGTGGATAGAATTTTGACTCAAGTCAAAGATCTGAATAACACGCACAGATGTTCTGATTCCATGACTCAGAAGAATTTTGCCTTGTAACCAAAATGTCTTTTAAAATCAACTTCTGACCAATATAAAACATTTTGATTATTCAGAAGAGGTTTGAACAGATAAGAAATGAAAACAAATCTTTTAAGCATCACAAAATGATTTCCAAAAGAATTTTGATGCTCCCCCTTGACTTGAGCATGCATTTGAGTATTAATGATACATACAGATGAGATAAAAAGATAATCGAAGAAGCATAATCCATACAGTTGAAGTTATTTGTATTTCT
This sequence comes from Saussurea involucrata, assembly GCA_033807775.1. Lineage (NCBI taxonomy): Eukaryota > Viridiplantae > Streptophyta > Magnoliopsida > Asterales > Asteraceae > Saussurea > Saussurea involucrata. Next base: position 143,111,360 of record CM066320.1, read on the forward strand.
CAAAAATAAATTTTTGAAAGTTAGATTGCTGAAGTATTGACTCAGAATTTCTGACCTTAAGATTCAGAGGTTCTGATCTCAGGACTCAGAAGTTCTGAACTCAAGACTCAGAGGTTCTGAACTCAAGATTCAGAGGTTCTGAACTCAAGACTCAGAAGTTCTGAACTCAAGACTCAGAAGTTCTGAATACACTACTCAGACAAGTTTACTTAGAAAAATTTAGCATTTTTAAGAAAAAAAATATTTTCAACTAGGCAGATTAAGCATTCCTATTTTACATATGAGAAAAGAAAACCTTTTGTGATCAAGAGGCTTTGTGAACAAGTCAGCCAATTGATACTTTGTATGCACAAAGTGCATCTCTATAGTTCCTTTTTCCACATAGTCCTTTATAAAATGATACCTCACATCTATATGCTTAGTCTTCGAATGTTGAACAGGGTTCTGAGTAATAGCAATTGCACTTTCTGAGTCACAATAGATGGGAATCTTATTAAGCTGATATCCATAGTCCATGAGTTGTGTTCTCATCCACAATGTTTGAGAACATGAAGCAGCAGCAGCAACATACTCTGCTTCAGCAGTTGAAGTGGATACACAGTTCTGTTTCTTTGATGCCCAACTCACTATTTTATCTCCCAAAAAGTGACAAGCACCAGATGTACTCTTTCTGTCCAACCTACTTCCTGCATGATCAGCATCAGTGAAAGCAGTCAATTTGAAGTCAGTTTCTTTTGGATACCATAAACCTAGATCAGGTGTTCCTTTGAGATATCTTAAAATCCTTTTGACAGCCAACATATGTGATTCTTTCGGGTTAGATTGAAATCTAGCACAGAAACAGGTAGAAAACATGATATCTGGTCTACTTGCAGTCAAATAAAGTAATGATCCAATCATACCTCTATAAAGTTTGATATCTGCTGAAACACCTTTGAGATCAGCATCTAACTTTATGTTAGTTGCCATAGGTGTTCTCATAGAAGCACAATCAGACATTTTGAACTTTTTCAGAATATCTCTGACATATTTTCCTTGATTTATGAAAATACCTTTTGGTAGTTGTTTGACTTGAAGACCAAGGAAAAAATTCAGTTCACCCATCATGCTCATTTCAAATTCAGATGACATGATTTTTGAAAAATTATCACATAATTCTGGACTGGTAGAACCAAATATTATGTCATCAACATAAATCTGAATCAGAATCAAATCATTACCCTGTTTCTTTAAAAACAAAGTTGTGTCAATCTTACCTTTCTTGAATCCTGAACCTAACAGGTGTTTAGTAAGAGTGTCATACCAGGCTCGTGGTGCTTGTTTTAGACCATATAAAGCTTTGTCTAAAATATAAACATGATCAGGGAATTCTGGATCAACAAAACCTTCAGGTTGATGGACATACACCTCTTCATTAAGTTTGCCATTTAGAAAGGCTGATTTGACATCCATTTGATACACCTTGAAGTTTTTATGTGCAGCATAGGCTAAAAATATTCTGATTGCCTCTATTCTTGCCACTGGTGCAAATGTCTCATCATAATCAATTCCCTCTTGTTGACAGTATCCCTTAGCAACCAATCTTGCCTTGTTTCTGATGACAACACCTGATTCATCCTTTTTGTTTCTGAACACCCATTTAGTTCCAATTATAGATTTACCTTCAGGCTTTGGAATGAGTCTCCAAACTTTATTTCTTTCAAATTGAAGCAATTCCTCTTGCATTGCTGAAATCCAGTCTGGATCCTCTAGGGCTTCATTAGCTTTCTTTGGTTCAATTACACTTAAGAAACCAGCAAACATTGCTTCATTTGCTGTAGCTGATCTTGTCTTTACTCCTGCTGATGGATCACCTATTACTTGATGAATAGGGTGATTTTTAGTCCATTTATTAGCACTAGGGAGTACATCAATCTCTGAATAATTGTTGTTTGCATCATTCTCATCAATGATTGCTCGTAATTCTGAACTGTCACCTTGTTCTGACGTATGAGTAGGAGTTGCATCCAAGTTTGAGTTCTGATTAATGAAGTCAGAGTTCTGATTGACTTGTTCAGAGTTCTGAGTACAAGAATCAGAATTCTGATTACAAGGTTCAGAGTTTTCACCACTTGTATTTATTAGATTTGGGCACTCCTCTGATGGACCTTTGTCAGAAATTACAGTTGATTGAACTATTTCTGGAGTCTTATTTTTCATCTCTTTGACCATCTTTGGGTTTTCATATTCTGCATAAGAATCAGAAATTAGTTCACTAAAAGCATCCTTAAACAGTAAATTGAGTTCTGAACAAATAGGATTAGAATTTGTATCAGAAGTCATTTTTGTCTTGTTCAGCATGAGTTCTGAACTGTCTTGTTCAGAAGTCCGGATTCTGGCTTCATCAAAAGTTACATTTATGCTCTCCATCATCCTCTTGGTTCTTCTATTGTAGATTCTGAATGCTTTGGAAGTTAAAGAATAACCCACAAAGTATCCTTCATCTGCCTTTTTATCGAATTTGGCAAGATTTTCTCTGTCTCTGAGAACATAGCATCTGCAACCAAAAATATGAAAGAATTTGATTAATGGTTTTCTTTTATTTATCAGTTCATAAGCAGTCTTATTTAATCTCTTATTGATTAAAGTTCTATTTTGTGTAAAACAAGCAGTTGCAATTGCTTCAGCCCATAGGAAAGTAGGAAGATTTGCATAAGCCAGCATTGTTCTCGCAGCCTCAACTAGAGTTCTATTCTTCCTTTCAAACACCACTTTCCTTGAACTTTTATGAAGTCAGAACATTTTCTGCTTACAAGTTTGTTCAAATTCTTTTTGAGAGTTGTAACTTTTGGTTTTGCTATGTAATCATCTACGATGATTCCTCATTAGATATCAAAAATCCAAATTCTGAGTAGTTGAGTCAGAATTCTGAGTAGAAAAGTCAGAATTCTGAGTAACTTGTTCAAAATTCTAAGTATCAGAGTCAGAATTCTGATTAGTTGAGTCAGAATTCTGAGTAGTATAGTCAGAAGTCTGAGTAACTTGTTCAAAATTCTAAGTATCAAAGTCAGAATTCTGATTAGTTGAGTCAGAATTCTGAGTAGTAGACTCAGAACTTCTGAGTAACAGAGTCAGAATTCTGATAAAACTATCCAGAGAAAATGCCTTAGAAAAATGTTTGGATTTGGTGATTTTTGAACATTCTGAACTTCAAATCACCATAACTTGCTCAAAAATCATAATTTTTCAACCAAAATTTGCAGGGTTGCTTAAAATGTGATTCTGAACACATTCTCTGGAAATGTTTTCTACGAAAAACACTCACATCTATGAGTTCGATAACCTCATAGCAAACATAACTTTTTCAAAAAAAATCTTCAAAATCAACAAATTGATCTATATGAATAAGAAATCCATAATTACATTCAGACCGAGTTTTGGACTGAATTATCCAAAAGTCAAGATTCTCAATTTAAGTACAGCATCGGTTTTAAGTCATGTGTCAGTATTATCATTCAGCTCTACACATGAATAACCTGCAAAACAGATTAAGTTGTCTTTGGTACCCATATGAACTTGGGTCCAGGTTTGTTAGGTGCAGTGGCATATGCAGATATTCTATAAGAACCATACCAGTGCTGAATAAAATTCTTGTTCACAAAATCATTAGTCCCACAATATGAACAACAAAGTTTCTTTTGTGCAATTCTGACTAATTGATTTACAGAATAAATCACATCAGGTTTAACAAAAGATTTTCTTTGAAATGTATTGTTCTTCTTGACATTTGAATTAGGAACTTTTGATTTTGGCACTTCTTTCTTGGAAGTTGTTCCTTTAACTCTCCATTCCATTTTTATCTTTTTAAAAGAACAATTATAAGATTTATCAATAGCAGAATCATAAAACAGATTAGAAGAACGAATCTGATCTTTTGAACTATGATTTGATTTGTCAACAACTTTCGTTTCAAATTCCCTAAACTTTTTAACATACAAATCAAACCTTGACTGCAAATCAGATTTGGACTTCCTCTCTATCATGATTTTAGTTGATAAATCAGATAATTTCTTAATAAGCCTCCTTATCTCCAAATGAGAAACTTTCTTTTCCTTCTCAAACTCATCTTTTAAGCATTTTTCTTTAAAGCCATTTACCTTCTTCTTTTCAGTCTCTTTCCTTCCATCTTCTAACTCTTTCTCCAACTCATTGATTTTTACAGAAAACTCATTTAACATTCCTGTTTTCTTTTTCTTAAAACCAATCTTTTCTTTTTGAAAAACATTTTTCTTGCATTCAAACTCTTTTCTTTCTTTTGCAAGAATTTTCTCCAAATCAGAAATTTTCAAAGATAATTCAACAGACTTTGTTTCAAAACCTTTCCTCTCAGTTTGAAAGTCTCTTCTCTCTTTCTCAAATTTCACTCTTTCAAGTATAAGAACTTGTTCAAAATCATAGATCTGTTTCAAGAGTTGACAATTTTTCATTTCACATGATTTGATTCTATTTTCAGACTCTGTCAACATCTTTCTTCTAAAATTGCCTTTCTCTTTCAAATCAACATTCTCTTTTTCTAACAACTTTATGTTTTCTTGAACCTTTTCAAAATCCTTTAGAAAATCAGATTTCTCTTTTTGCAAGATCTTTATAACTTTTGCATATTCGTCTTGTTTTGCTTGAAGATTAGCAATCTTGCTTTCAAAATGAACAATCTCAGTTTTTGGTTCAGAAATTGCTTCTTTTGCTTTTACAGGACTTAATTTTTGTAAATTGTCTGAACTGGTTATAGAAATTGCAGGTCTCACAAAAACTTCAATAATCTCAGGCATGATGAAATGACAAATTCGAATATCAACTATGAATTATGATCAAAAATGAGAATCAACACAAATCTAGAACATGCAAGAATTAATCAAATCTGTCACATGCATTTCATCAAACAGTTAGAGTACATGAATTAATGAAATCTTCTTTTCAACAAAAAATATGAATACTAATCAACATGCAGCAGATATAATCACTTTGATCAAGAAACCAATCAAGAATTTCGAAAACATACCGGTGATCTCTGTTTAATTTCGAGAATTAATCAGCATAGAGAGAAAATCTTTGGATGACTTGATTGTAAGATATCGATTCAACAGAAAGACAAATTCAAATTTCTTGAATCAATGATAGAAACGAATTCAAGAATTGTTAGGAATTCAAGAATTGTTAGCAGCAGCGGAATCAATTGTCGAATTGATCAAGAAACTTCAAGAACGCGATCAAACACACTCTTGGTCGAATTTGTTTGTTGATTGGCTCTGATACCAATTGAAAGTCCAGGATTCACACTTACAATCAAATATGAACAATTAAGATCGTATTCACAGCAACTGGTCATATGATTTATTAACAATCTGTGAATTACAAGATATTACAATGAATTTTTCTAAATGGATTCACCAAAGATTATATCAAAGATTAGTTAGCAAACTGTTGCTAACACCTATATATACTGTTTAAGAAAGGCTAAAGCTACAGTACATATAAGAAACAGACTAATAGAACAATTACACGTGTCCTAATTAGTAACTGATTATAACAGAAAATATCCTAAGATATAAGTTCTGAACATGTTGTTCAGAACTTCTGAACATACTTCTGAATAGGCGCTTCAGAACATTTGTCTTCATAGTCAGAAGTTCTGAGTCTCCTACTCAGAACTCTGAACCTTCTAGTCAGAATCCAACACTTAGAATCTTTTTGAGATTTCTCACTCAGAACTTCTGAGTCTTCTACTCAAAACTTCTGAGTCTTCTGAGTCTTCTTTAGTCTTCTTACTCAGAACTCAACACTTGTGTTTTTGACAAAACTCTAGACCTAACAAAGTTCTATATCACCATTCATCACATGATCTCTGATAAAATGATATCTGATTTCTATATGTTTGGTCTTTGAATGTAGTACTGGATTGTTTGCTATAGCGATGGCACTAGTGCTGTCGCAATAGATTGGAATTTTGGAGAGCTGAAGATCATAGTCTAGTAGCTGATTTTTCATCCACAAGACTTGAGAACAACAACTTCCAGCAGCTACATATTCAGCTTCAGCTGTGGAAGTGGACACTGAATTTTGCTTTTTACTTGTCCAACTTACCAGCTTTACACCCCGGAGCTGACATCCTCCTGTGGTGCTTTTCCTATCCATTTTGCAACCTGCCAAATCACTATCTGAATAGGCGGTTAGATCGAATCCTGAATCTTTGGGATACCAAAGACCTAGATTCGCTGTACCCTTAAGATATCGAAAAATTCGCTTTACAGCTTTCATATGAGATATCTTAGGTTCAGCTTGATATCATGCACACAAGCATGTTGCAAACATAATATCGGGCCGGCTAGCTGTAAGATACAATAGTGAGCCGATCATCCCACGGTACAGCGTGACATTGACAGGAACACCCTTAGTGTCCTTGTCAAGTGTCAGCGGTGGTGCCATAGGGGTTTTCATAGCTGAACTTTCAGTTAAGTCGAATTTCTTCAGCATATCTTTAACATACTTTCCCTGATTAATAAAAGTTCCTTTTTCAGTTTGCTTAATCTGAAGACCAAGGAAATATGTTAGTTCACCCATCATGCTCATTTTGTACTCTTCTTTCATTCTATCAGCGAAACGAGTACAAAGCTCAGGGTTAGTAGAACCAAATATAATGTCATCAACATATATTTGAACTAGAATGATATGACCTTTCACTTTTCTAAAAAATAGAGTTTTGTCAATTTTACCTCGCTCAAAATTTTCAATATGGATATAAGTGGAAAGAGTGTCATACCATGCACGTGGAGCTTGCTTTAAGCCATAAAGTGCCTTATCCAGTTTATAAACATAACCTGGACGCTTAGAATCTGAGAATCCTGGAGGTTGTTCCACATACACTTCTTCATTCAGCTTTCCATTTAGAAACGCTGACTTAACATCCATCTGATGTACTTTGAAGTTTTTGTGTACATCATATGCTAAGAATAGACGAATAGATTCAAGTCTTGCTACTGGAGCAAATGTTTCGTCATAATCTATACCTTCCTCTTGTCTGTATCCCTAAGCAACAAGACGAGCTTTGTTGCGGGTTACAGTACCATGTTCGTCCAACTTGTTTCAATAGATCCATTTAGTGCCTATCACAGTTTTATCAGTTGGTCTCTGAACAAGTTTCCAAACTTTGTTTCTTTCGAATTCAGTCAACTCTTCTTGCATGGCGCTGACCCAGTTTGGATCTTTGAGGGCATCATCTACTTTCTTTGGTTCAGTTAGTGAAATAAAGTTAACAAATAAACAAATATTACATGCACTTCGTCGAGTCTGAATCCCAGCGTTTGGATCACCAAGAATTTGATCAATTGGGTGATTTATAGTCCATCGCTGAGCCGGAGTGTGAGACGCTGACTCAACTTGAACTGGAGGAGCTGAAGATGAAGCTTCAGCGACGTCGGGAGTATCAGCCAAGAGAGGAATGGATGCAGTTGTCATTATATTCACTGATTGCTGAGAAGTAGATGGAATGTCTGAGACATTTGGTTCAGCGTTAGGTATAGTGTTTATAGGGACAGCTGAGACCCAAGAAGTTTCAGCTTCACTATTCTGCATATTTGGAATGATAGGAGGACTATCATCTTCTACTGGATGAGCATGAGTAGTTGGAATATCTTTTGAATCACCAAGATGAGAAAACATCCATTGATTCAGTTCTTCAGTATCAGCGGACGGTTTAGAGTTCGCTGAACGGGATTCGTCAAACGTGACGTGAATAGTTTCTTCTACAGTTTGTCTTCTACGGTTGAAGACTCTGAAGGCTTTGGAAACTGAGGAGTATCCAAGAAAGATTCCATCATCAGCCTTAGGATCAAACTTTCCAAGAGCATCTCTGTTGTTCAGTATAAAACACTGACATCCAAAGATGTGAAGAAAGCTGATTGAAGGATTTCTCCCATGAAAGAGTTCATAGGCTGTCTTTTTGAATCTTTTAACTATCAGCGACCTGTTTTGCGTAAAACAAGTAGTGTTGACAGCTTCTGCCCAAAACTGAGTAGGCAGGTGAGAATCGCTGAGCATTGAACGTGCAGCTTCAATAATTGTTCTATTTCTTCTTTCAGCGACTCCATTTTGTTGCGGTGTTCTCACTGAAGAAACGTTGTGAGAAATACCCTTACTCTTAAGGAAGGAATCAAGAGAACTGTTTTTGAATTCAGTCCCATGATCACTCCTTATTGAGCGAACGGTCAGATTGTTCAGGGTTTCCATCTTCCGAACAAAGGTGATGAGTTCTTCAGGGTGTCACTCTTAGAACAGAGAAACATTACCCAAGTGAAGTGAGAGAATTCATCAACTATGACCAGCGTATATTTCTTTCCAGCGATGGATTGTTTGTTAACAGGGCCAAACAAATCCATATGGAGTAGTTGTAGAGGAGATGACACTGAAGAAACTTGCTTTGATTTAAAGCTTGCTTTGGTCTGCTTCCCTTTCTCACACGCTGAACATAAAGACTCTTTGGCGTATGAATGCTGAGGTAGACCAGTGACTAACTCTTTTGAAGAAAGAGTGTTCAGTGTCTTGAAGTTTAGATGAGATAGCCTCTTATGCCATAGCCAGTTGACATCAGATGAGGCCTTTGAGAAGAAACAGGAGTTCTCAGTGGTTGTTGAGTCCATGTTTATTACACAAACATTTTCCAAACGATAACCGCTGAGTGCTATCTTCTACTTTTTGTCAGCGACAAAGCAGGATTCCTTAGTAAAGATTACTTTGTTATCCATGTCGCAAAGCTGACTGATGCTTAGAAGATTATGCTTCAGCCCTTCAACACATGCGACTCTTCTGAAGCAGGTTGTACCATTTGAAAGTACACCATACCCTCGGGTATGTCCCTTTCCATTTCCACCGAAAGTTACAGAGGGACCCTTCTCTTCCTTGTATTCAGCGAGCAGGCTTTTATTTCCAGTCATGTGTCTAGAGCATCCGCTATCGAGATACCAGATACCCTTCTTAACCTGCAATACAATGGAAGATTAGTTTTTCTTGGGTACCCACTTAACCATGTATACACATTTGTCAGTGGAAGTAGTTGGAATGGAAGATTCAGCAGTCTTCGCAGCATTTGAAGATTCAGCTTTGTCTTTCTTCACTTTGGTTAATTTCTTAACTTCAGTGGTAGGATTCACCTTGACCTGATTTGCACTAGGGTTGGTCTTCTTTGCCTTGGGGGAAATCTTCACCTTAGCTATCTTTTCAGCTTTGGTGGCTGTGGGGCACTTACTAGCAATATGATCGGTAAGTCCACAATGATAACATTTCCTATAACTAAAAGTAGTTCTAGGACCATTTGAATGCTGAGCTTTTAATTTCGAATTAGAAGTGCCAACACCAAGTAAACTATTGGCTTTAGAAATGGGATGAACATTCAGTTCTTCAGATTTCTTACCAAGGACATCCAATCTGAATCTAGGAGTAGATCGCTGAATAGATCCAGAGATCTGCTTCCTGGATACATAGGGATGAGCCACTGAAGCTTTAGAAGCATTCAGCTTTGGTTCTAAGGTACCCTTCTGAGGATTCTGGTAAATAACAATTCCTTTACCTTTGTCTTTAGAGACAGAGGTAGGTTTTGAATAAACCATTTTCTCCCTGCCTTTTGAGGAGGTAGGAGTTTCCTCAGGGATTGGTGTAACGGACGAGGAGCACTGAGAAGATGAAGTATCAGCGACTGAGGATACGAACGTTCCAAATTTAAGCATTGAACACTCAGTGGTTGGTTTTGGAGTATCATATTTCTAACCCAAACCACGTTTATCACTCAGGGGAATCTGAGACTTTATTATCTCAGTGATCTTTATTGAAGAATTACACCATCCTTCAACAGTAGCTTTTTCAGCCTTTAAAGCAGCGATAGCTTCTGCTCGTTCAATTTTGACTAGCTGATTTAAATATACCTGATCTTTAAAGTCTTCTTCAATTTTAGAAAGATTTTCTATTTGAAGGTGGCAATTTTTAAGCTTTTCAGCGAGATCAAGATTTTGGTTTTCCACCACAGTATTGCCGTTCATGGCTTCGTATAAACTTCTAGTCAAAAGATCGATCTTACGGAGACTATCATCTTCATCAATATTTGCAATATTGGTAAAGAAAGAAGGTGATACCTGATTAGCAGAGGTTGAAGTGGAGGGAATGTCTGAACTTTCTTCCTCTTCTTCAATCTTGGCCATGAGACATAGATTTGCTTCATCATCTTCAGAGTCAGATGATGATGCTTCTTTATCAGAAGCAGCCCAATCATAGTCAGCCATCAGGCCTTTATTCTTCTTCTTAAAGCTTTTCAGCTTAGCATATTTTTCTTTCAGCTTTGAATATTTGTCATCTTTATTCCTTGGAACAAAGGGTTTCTTTGTAAAAGCTGAGGGTCTAGAAAATTTCTTAGACCTGCACTCGTTAGCGAAATGTCCTGTCTTTTCGCAGTTAAAACAAGTAGCAGTAGCCTTATCAACAAAAGCTGATGATCTAGGCTTGTCAGTTATGGAAAGAGGTTTGTTCTTTCTAAACATTTTCTTTTTGGCAAATCTCCTGAACTTTTTAGTTAGGAGAGCCAAAGATTCATCATCATCTGAAGAATCAGAATCTGATGACCTTTCAGAGTTACTTTCTAACTCAGTGATAGTGACCGAGGGTCACTGAGTAGAAGGTTCCTCTGAGATTAAAGCAACATGGGTGCTTTTGGAATCTTTTACAAGATTCTTCTTAAGATGGCTCAATTGCTCATGATTCAGCAACGTGCCATATAAGGTTGAAAGTGTCATTGATTTTAGATCCTTTGATAGCTTGAGACACATAGCATAATTGTTCCAGCTTTCAGGTAAACATTCTAGAAACTTTGTCAGTACTTCAAAGTTAGAATATTCCTTACCAACAGTTTTCAGATCTATAATTAAACAATTAAAACGTTGGTGAACTTCAGAGAGAGATTCATTCTTACCAGAAATGAAGCTTTCGTATTGTCTTACCAGGTTGATCTTTCTTGAGTCCTGGACTTCAGACGTTCCTTCATACTGAACACATATTGTGTCCCACATGGCTTTTGATGTTTTCAGATTCATGACGGAATGGTAGACTTCGTCAGGAAGAGCCATGGATAGTATGGATCTGGCTTTTGTATCTATATCCACTTTATTCTTATCTTCGTCAGTCCATTGAAAGATTTCCTTAGGTACCAGCCTTTCTGGAATAGCAGGTCTATTCTCAGCGGCTGGAACTGCAGCATCTATTCTTACAGGGATGAATGGACCATTCTCTAGATAGTAAGGCATAGTAGGGTCTACACCTTCTAAGAAGAGTGTCATTCTATTTTTCCATAAGTTGAAGTTATATTTGGAAAATCTAGGGGGTTTAGCAAGAGAACCATTGTCTATATAATTTGTGTTTGTGTTGGTGGCCATTTTCAGATAATAGCAAGGAAGAGAAATATCTTAGATTAGATCGTGTTTATGAGATTAAACAAATCTGCTCTAATACCACTTGTTGGTCCCGAAGGCCTATACAAGTTTGTAGAAGGGGGGGGGGGGGGTTGAATACAAACACACATATTTTACTTTTCTAAATTATTTATTGATAAATCATTTACAATTTACAGCTTGTTGCGGAAACAAGATTAAGGATAAACCTAAATCTAAACAAGTTGGAACACTAAGGTTTCTTGCACTAAGAGAGATAAGGAAATTACTAATAATAACCTATCTTGAGATAAGAGATTGAACTTGTCCAGAGTTAGCAAGTTACTTCAAAAGAAGTGGGTTCATCTCTTTATATACTGCATGCATTTAATGCAAGTCAGTATACACTTTACACGTGTCATCAGCTGGTTGGTTGCATGTCATTGACCTTGGTTGACAACCTTAGTAGCCGCATGGATGAACAGTGTAGTATCAGAGTGGTTGTACGATTTCAGACAGTCGGAGGTTCTTTTCTGACATTTCGTACGGAGTCGTGCAAAGGGGGTTAAGACAAAAGTACTTTGTACGGAGGACTTCATGATCAGCTTTCGTTGATTCAGCGATTATCATTTTCTTTTCAGCGAATGATAAAGTTCAGCGATAGCTGAAGTCTTGTACTTGATACTTCACGTTGAGTGGACAAATCTGAGTCTTCGCCGATCCGCATCAGTTCATTAGGAGACTTGTCGCTGGTTCTTGAGCTTGATCTTCGACTTCAGCGTAGAACCTTTGTTGACGTGAAACTTGTCTTCAGGGATCATAAGTAAACAACTAACTTATCAACGATCATCATAATGACCGAACAGACTCAGAGCATTAATGTTGAACAGTTTTCGCTGAATGTTTAACTTAAAAGAGCGAGAGTACCTATCAGCGGTACTGTAAGATCTTAGTACTTATCAGCGATAGTGAAACTCTGATACATATTGTTTTCTTACAATTTTCACTAAGTATATAAGAGAGGGTCATTATCAAATCACTGAGGGTTTGGATCAACACTATTATTGAGAGGAGGACGAGGGCCTCGTGTAGCAAGGTAATTGGATTGGTGAAAGTCTAGTGGAAGCACCGAAAGGATTCCGAGTGGACTTGGGAACCTGAGGTTGAGATGCGGGAGAACTATCCGGAGCTATTTGCGGACGTAGACTTCGAGGACGAAGTCTAATTCAAGCGGGGGAGAGTTGTAAAGCCCGTGTCCCGGTTTGGATATTTCTTTATTATTTATGGTTTTAATATCGTTCTCTAAACGAATTTATATTATCGAGTTTTGTCGGGGAAGACCAAAAGTGAAGAGTTAATGTGATAGAGGGGCTAAATGGGTAAAACCTAAACTAGTTGTAAGGAATTTGAAAGAGAGGGACTAAAGATGTTTTTTTGGGTAAACGTTTGCATGGGATCGGCTTTAAGCAAACCGACCCCCTCCTATCTTATTTGTGACTTTCGTCTCACGCAAGTAACACCCACAGGAAACCCTAGTGCCGTCGCCATCCTCCCTTCCTCCTTGCTGCCTTCACCATCGATCATCCCATCACCACCGGCGGCGTCGCCGTGGTTTGCTTCCGACGAGAGAGAGAGAGAGAGAGAGGAGGAACCGGCGATTGAGAGGAAGCCGGGATCTCGTTGTGGTTGCGGTTTCGTTGTCGTTGAGAGGTAAGTTCCTTCTTCTTCTTGCTTCTTTCTCTTTCGTCGTCGTTAGTTCACCGCGAAACCACCACCGCCGCCGCAGCTAGGGCTGCCACCGGCATTGCCGCCGTGCACCATCGGTGCGGTGGCTGTGTCGTGCGTGGTGGCGGCTGCTAGGCCGAGCATGGGTGTGGGTGAGGCCCGAGTTGTTTTGTTAGAGTGTCCCGTTGCTTCGCCTGGTTGTTTTACCGAACCACCACCACCGCCGGTGGTGGCTGCCGCCCCCTCGCCGCCGCTGACCACCACTGCCAGGGGTGGCAGTGGGTGGTGCTGGTGTGGTCCAGACCTTAGTGACCTAAAGCCGTAACCCCAATCGCGTAAACTCTAAACCGATTTCAAAGTTGTCATTTTATGTAAAAAACGCTTAATCTTCCGCTGTTTTGTAAAATCCGTAACTTATTCTAGGAAGCTTGGTTCGAGGTAAAACCAGTGCCCAAATCTCACATTTTGTGTTTAGTAGGTTTCATATGTTTTACAGAAAAATCAATTCGGCCTCTAGCTTGGGCCAAAATGGCAGTTTGTACAGACTGGTCCGGAATTTCCTGTTTTGGACAGTTTGTCTTAGAAAATTTATATAAAATAGTAGGGACCTCGTATGAACGCGTGCGATATGTCCCTGGGAACCTAAGACATAGAACTTTCTAGTTATGGAATAATATTTCTGGTTTGATGGGTTTAAGGGGGGTTAAACAGGTCATGAACAGACCTGCATATCTTGACCAAAAGCTGGAAATTGTACGTTTAGTCTTGTAGTTGTAATTTCGGGTTGGGGCTACGTATTGACCCTTTATAACACTTCTTTAGGCATAAAGAAGTGAGTTGGAGTGGACGGGTTCTTGTTGCTGTTTATGGATATCTGCTTTGCTTTTCGAGGTGAGTTCTCTCACTGCGTAGGATAGGGATTATATATGCATTGCTGTAGTTTGTGTGTGTGCTAGCAAACTTGGTTGTGTGTGGTACTAGGCTGAATTAATGTCTAGTATAATGCCATGAGTGTTGTATAAATCTCGGGGAGACCGACGAATTGTATACAGGTGTTGTATGAACTCGGGGAGACCGAGGGATGCCTACATGAGTGTTGTGTGAATTCGGGGAGACCAATGGTTATGTACACAGTTGTTCTTGCATGAGTTTGCCTGTTTAGGATATGTTCTCAAACTGGCATGTGTGGATTATTTGTATCCATCTGTGGATAGGGGTAGTGACTATATGATTGCTATCTTATGTGGGTATTTGAAATCACTAAGCTTCGTGCTTACCCTTTCCCTATAAATTACGGTTTCAGGTACGAGTGGCAGTAAGGCGTGACGGTACACACTGGCGCGTTGAAGAGATTTTTCCTATTATCATTTTGAGATACTATGTTTAGAAGTATTGTATTTTCCGCTGCTTTAATTGAGTTGGTTGATTAACTAAACGAGGTTTTGGATAAAATGTTTATTTGGAGTTAAATGTTTATGATTTACTTCTATTAAAATGTTATTTCAAAAAGTTCAAATTTATTGTAATTTTCGGGACGTTACAAAAACGGTGAATAGATCAATGACTTAAAAATGCGGTGAAATTTTTTTAAATAACGTCAAACCTATGTCTATGGCTTAATGAATATTTAGAGCGTACGGGTAAAATTGGAAAAATTCAATGACGGTTCAAAAACCAGATATACCCATAATCATAATGGAGAGAGAGAGAGGCTACAATACGCTTTATTCATCATTTCTCGCCGATTTTTTCTCTCACTAAAAACCTCCATTGTTGAATACTAAGACGAAGAAGAAGACGATGTTCACAGAAAACTTAAGAACAACAACAAAAATGACAGAAGCAACTGAAGATACTAGAGATAACATTCCGATATGTCAACTTAGAAACATTTTCAAGAAATTTTTAACTAAAAAACAGGGATATATTGATAGACGTTAATTAAACACATAAAACACTTTAATCTAAACATTTTATTCAGTTTGAATAGATTCAAATAAAATGTGGTTGATTATTAAAGCTAAAACGTTGTTAAAACGTTTTATATGTAGTTATATTCGTTTTGAATATCTGTATTTATTCAGAAACATTGTATTCAATCTTAATAGATTCAAATAAAACGTGGTGGATTATTAAAGCTAAAACGCTGTTAACACGTTTTATAAGTAGTTATATTCGTTTTGAATATATGCCTTTATTCAGACTGAATAAAGGTAGATATTTAAAACGAATATAACTTAAACGTTTATTTTAAACTTTTTATTTAGTCTGAATATACGCACATAAAATGTGGTTGATTACTAAACATAAAACGTTGTTACCATTTTTGTGAGTAGTTATATTCATCTTGAATATATACTTTATTCAGACTGAATAAACCTTTTAGCTAAAAACTTTTAGTTATATTCAGACTGAATAATATAAAATAAAAAGTATGATTGATTATTATTGCTAAAACGTTGTTAAGATATTTGTGAGGAGTGATATTCATACTGAATATCTACTTTATTCAGTCTGAATAAAATGTAAATATTCAGTATGAATATAACTTCAACTTCTTAATATATACCTGTTATTCAGACTGAATAATATAAAATAAAAAGTGTAATTGATTATTATTGCTAAAACGTTGTTATCATGTTTGTGAGGAGTGATATTCATACTGAATATCTACCTTTATTCAGTCTGAATGAAGGTAAATATTCAGTATGAATATAACTTCAACTTCTCAATATATACCTATTATTCAGACTGATTAAATTCTAATTTTGTTAATTGTTTGAATTTAAATAGAAAAGAAGCGAAAGCATGAAGACAAAGTGTCTTCATCGAAGAAAAAAACAAAAGAAGAGAAAAAAGGTATTATTATGATTCATTTTTCAGATATTGATAAAAACTAACAAAATACATATACTAATCATTTTTGTTTTGAATATCAAAAATGTTTATAGATAAACAGAAGAAGCAAACCTTGAAAAAAAAAGAACAAAGATGAATCTTCAAGCAAGAAGAAAAAGATGAAGGTTCAAGCAAGAAGAAGAAACAAGAAGATAAAGAAGAAAGTAAAAAAAAGGCAAAGAAGAATGCCGAATACAGATCTCTGTCAATCCGAACAACTCCAAAGAATTGGATGCTTGTTACTGGCAAGATGAGTCTGCCACAAATAAACAACATTAAATAAATGGGTTTTGAAAGTTTATTAAATATGCAGATTGATTCAATACCTGCAAAGCTGGCACACAACATAATCTACAACTTCGACCCAAATGATATGGTGATAAGAACAAGAAAGGGTCCTATTAAAGTTACAACAGAGTCTGTCAATCATGTTCTAGGACTGAAGAATGAACGTGTTGATATCAATAGTCTTGACACAAACATGGAATGGGATGAGATTATAAAGACTTGGAGATCACAGTTTGACAAACAAATGATAAGGCCAAAAGATATTGTGAAGAAGTTAACTGAGTCACATAGCGCAGATTGGAATTTCAAGTTGAATTTCATTGTTTTGTGTGTGAATACAATGTGTGTTTGTATGAAGATGGGGACATGCAATCTTGACATTCTGTCACATCTAAGCAAAGATTTGGATTTTAAGAATGTGAATTGGTGTAAATACATTATTGATTGTGCAAAAGAAAGCAAGACATGCTGGAACCATGAATCAGATGCAAGCTTCTATACAGGACCACTGACATTTTTGACGGTATGTAATCAACTTTAATATATGTTTTTATTCAAGATTAATATGCTAGTTAGGATTGGGTTAAGCTTAAATAACTTCATTATTCACTATGTATAACTTTGATATGCATGGTAGTTGATAGTTTATGGATTGGGTTAAGAAACAATACATTCATTATTCAGTATGAAATAAGTTTGAATAACAAAACATATTCAGACTGAATATTAAAAGTTATTCATTCTGAATATCTAACTTTATTCAGACTGAATAAAGTTAGATATTCAAAATGAATAACTTTTAATCTATACCTTATAAATTGCATAAATATGATATGCATGTAAATCTATTGAATGTAGAACAATTTAAGTATGAATATACATTATTATTCAATTAGGAATTTATAAATTCATAATATAACATTTTTGATATGTTGATATTTACATTTTACAAAATGAAGCTTCTGTATATTGATTCAACAAAATGCACTAGATTGGTGCACAAGAGAGTGAGGCCTGCAATAAAACAATGGAATACATAAATAATGAAGACGAGAGAGAAGATGGAGATAATCAAGTGAAGTTTTGGCAGAGGGGATTTTGCAAAAGAGTATGTGGAAAGAGAAGAAAGGGATGAAAATTCAACAAACAAAAAGACAACTAAGGTACAAAGATATATCTACATTTGAATTATAGTACTTAGTTGGATAACTAAAATCTCTGTAAAAAATAAACAGGAGTTTTTGAAGATGCTTGATAGAGGGCTTAGAAGAATTCTATGCAAACAAAGCAGAGATTGAATACAACTTAAAACAAGCCATGATGCTGTACCCAGAAGACAACAATTTCATTGATTGGAAAGTCAGTTATGAGAAATCATTTCCCTCAAAATCAGAAATGATTTTTTAGAAAGAGAATGTGGATACTGCAGAAAAGACAGAGGAGCTTGTACAGATCAGGGGAGAAGAGGAGAAAGAGAAGACGGGGGAAGATAAAGAAGAGGAGATAGAGAAGATTAAGAAGGATAAAGAAGAGGAGCGAGAGAGAAGATGAAGGAAAATAAAGAACAGGAAACTGTTTGTGAAGAAGGAAACAAAACAAATGATGATGTTACCGAGGAAACACCAAGAAAGGTGATATGGCCTGCCGGTACACAGTATTGGAATGAGCTGGAAACAACAACATAGATTCATGATGCATTTAAGACTGCAGAAGAAGAAAACCAGCAAGCAATTGAGGAAAGGTTGGATATTTTTGCAACAGAAGTCATATAGGATGTTGTTGCGAATATAGAGATGGAACATAAAATTAGTGAAGATCAGGATGCAAGTCAAGATAGGTTGGAAATTATTGTTATAGAAGGAATAGAGAGTGCAGCTGCAGATATCGAAATGCAATAAAAATTTGGTGAAGATGAAAGGAGGAATGATGAGAAGAAAGAAGATAAGAATGAAGATGAGATGGAGGGAGGAGATGAGAAGAAGGAAGATCAAAAGGAGGCAGGAGATAAGAAGAGGAAAGAAGAGAAGAATGAAGAAGGCAAGAGTGAAGAGGAGAAGAATGAAAAAGAGAAGGAAGCAGAGAGAAGTAGAAGGAAGAGAAGAATAAGGAAGAAGAGAAGAAAGCAGAAAAGAAGAATAAGGAAGAAGAGAAGAAAGTAGAAGAGAAGAAGGCTGAGGAAGAGAAGAAAGAAAAGAATGAGCCCCAAATTTCAAATCCAACCTTTGATCTGGGGATATCACAGGTAGATACCAAAAAAAACAAAAACAAAAAGTTGTTAGGGAGGAAGAGGTTGTCAGCAAGAAAGGGTCACATGTAATTAGATTAAAACAAAAGCAAGTGAATGACCCTGAGAAGAAGGAAAGACGAATAGAAAAAATAGGTGATCAATTAAATTCACCTTATCTTCAAAGGAGAGTCGATCCAACAAAGAATACAACAACAACAGAGAACAACGTTGGCAGTTGGATATTTGCTTTACAGGGAGATAAGCTGTAAGTTTTAAAATTAATACATATTGTGGATTATTAACTTTTATTCATTTAGCATTATCAATTTATATTCACTTTGAATATAACTTCTATTCAGTTTGAATAAAAGTAAATATTCAAAGTGAATAAATAGTGATATTTATTATGAAAATCATATGAATTCATGATCATCTTATATAGTCCAGTTTTAAAATTAATATATATTGTGGATTATTAACTTTTATTCATTTAGCATTATCACTTTATATTCATTTTGAATATAACTTCTATTCATTTTGAATAAAAGTAAATATTCAAAGTAAATAAATAGTGATATTTATTATGAAAATCATATGAATTCATGATCTTCTTATATCATATCATATTCAACAAAGCACTTAAATATTTAATTAAAATTTAAACAGTGATGTTGTCTTTGCAACAAATGATGGACAATCCAGTTTTAGAGTGATGTTTGAGAGTCTGATTCCTGAATCAGAACCGTTTGAAAACGTCATTGACAGCTGGTCGGTCATACTTAATCATGAAGAGAGATTAAGAAGCAAAGATTCTCCAAAAAGATTACTCTGCAGCACATAAATTTTGTAAGTTTACTTGACTTTTAAACTAAATTACAAATAAATATTAATATTAAATTATCATATTCTTCATTTCCACAACCAGATGAAATGTTCGTGGGAAGATTTATGCTAGATAAGAATTTAAAGCTCTTCACAAAAAACATTTGTGAAAACATGAAGGGCAATTCAGAATTACAAGTTCTGAAGAAAGTTGAACTGGTACAAAACAATTAGATTAAAAAAATCATTTCAATTAATTTTATGTCATATATTATATAATACATTACCTAAAATATTCATGCAAATATTTTTCCCGATTTATCAAGCATGCACATTCTTATGTACTATGTTTTGATCTAAAAAATGGAGCATCCCACATCCTGGACAACAGTGCAACTGATGTTCCAAATTCAACAAAATACAGGATCGTACTAAAAACAGTTGTAAGTAGAATATTATATTATCTAATATACATTAATAATAATTATGTTATTTAGTATTATGCATAACAAGTATGATACGTATATAATGCAGCAAAAAGTGTTTATGAAGTATGTAACGACCCGGTTCTCAAACATGCGTCAAATAACATATATTGCATAACATCGTTACATAATCAAAAGATACATCGCATAACAGCTTTTGTCCCTTAGTCTTTACAACTATATTACGGATTCCATTACAAACTTTTTGCTACTAAATGACAAAGTTATAACTACAAAACACGTCATAGTCTTCAAAACATACGTCTTCCAAAAGCTAGATACAGGTTACCCTTCTCATTTGCTCTTACTTGATCCACAACCTGGAATACATATTTTTAAAACAAAATGAGGGTTAGACCTAGTGGTCTAAGTGAGAAAATCTCTATCAGTTTAAAATCATTTGTACAAATACCATATACATAACACCAATATAAATACCAATTAGGACTCATGCATTGTGTACTTTTCTGTCTCATTCCCATGGCCAAATTAGATGGTTGCGAGCCAACTAATTAATTTACTCCGCTGTACTAAATACAGCCAACACCGCTGTTCCTCTGTACAACCAACTCCGCCGGTCCTAAGCCCGGCCAAGGTACACTCATGGAGTGTAAAACTTGTATAAATATAATATACACTTCAATATATCATACTTCATACGTATGCACATAATCAAACTACTTATCACATACTCAATCCACGTATATGTATTCCAGTTTGAAAACATTTTAAAGTAAAACTCACCTGTTTGCTTATCAAAATGCTTCCAAACCTTTTCCAAAGATTTAGTCTTTCACCCAGTATTCACAGAATCTGAAACAAGTAGATACAAGTATCTCCTTACCAAATAGAACACATAAGACTTACTAAAGCTAAAAAAAACTAGATAATTCTAATCCTCAATTGTTTCCCCCAAACCCGAACTGAAGTCCAGTCTACAGTACATTCAGTCCTCATTCATAAACTATCCAAGAGTCGACAAAACACAAGCCACTGGATACTCAAAAGTATCTGATTTCTCAAAAGTGACCAAACAGCTAAAGTTTCCGGATACTACAGAACTATCCGGACAACATGACTAATCCGGACAATACAACTTTTCGAACAACATAAACAATCCGGTCAATACAACTTTCTGGATAACATAACAATCCGGACGACATCCGGAAACCAAAGTAATCCGGACACTATGCGGTATCTATTTTCATCCGAAAACCATAGAAAAGAGGAACTTACCGGGTGCTTAACTCGTCCGGACACTAGCAAGAAGAGACTACCAGACACTACCAAAGAAACTACCGGACACATTCATACTGTGTCCGGAAACCTCTGTCGGTTTACCCATTTTTACCCAAAAATCGGCTGAATCAACCCAGACATGAAATCTATGATTCTACTCCGATAAAAACTATCTACTTGCAATTACAGACATAAAACACAAAGAAAACATACCTCAAATCACTTCCAAGTACACCAAATTGAATCCCTAGCCAAATAACTCTTCCTTTTTCTTCTTCTTGTCTCAAACACACACACACACACACCCTTAATCTGATATTTTCTGAGTTTGTAAAATATCTGAAGTTAAAAAGGCTATTTATATTTTTGGCTCAATTTACAAATAAGGCTTAAACTATTCAATAATAACCCAAACACCCCTAAACTTATAAATTCACCTAACTTACCCTAAACATTCATTTTAAAGTTAACCAAAAATTAACGGAAAGAGAATTTAACTAACTAACTTACCCGGTGTAATACCCCGGGTAAGTCCGTTAGATATTTTACCTATCCGTTAAATTAATTTTACCATAAGATATAATGATTTGGTTAAGTTTGAGATAAGTTATAAGGTTAAGGGTGTTTTGGGTCATTTTGGAATAGTTTGAGCCAAGAAGGTAATTTTGACCTATATTATCTCTTAAGCCCCGTATACTCATCAGATACCTAAACTAGAAAGAGTGTGTGTGTGCAGGAGTTCTGGAGGCGAAAAGAAGCAGTGGACGAAACCTACGGTTAGAGCATTAATCGATTGGGTTAGAGGCGATTTTGAGGTAAGTTTCTTTACAGTATGTATTTGTAATCACGAATAGAAGATATCTATCGAATTAGAATTTCTAATTTCGCGTCTTGATTAGATTTCAATTGATTTATGGGTAAGTGGAAACCGACTGTGTTCTTGAAGACTCCCGGTGGAGTCCCGGTACTGTCGACTCCCGGTGGAGTCCCGGTACTGTCGACTCCCGGTGGACTCCCGGTATAGTGAACTCCCGGTATTGTTAACTCCCGGTGATCGAGACTCCCGGTACCAAGGAGTCCCGGTATTGAGAAGTCCCGGTACTCTGTGTAGTCCCGGTAGTTTGCTAAGTTTAGTGGTACAGTTGAGAACATGAACTGGTAGGATTTATATGTTTGGCTAGTAAAGCGGTGTATGTATCTTAAATTGTTTCAGATTCTGTGGAGTCGTGATAAGAGATAAGACCATTTTGAAAGGAGATTGCGAGCTGTGTAATAATCAAAACAGGTGAGTTTTACTTTAAAAATGTTTTTAACTGGAATACATACATGTATGGATTGGGAATGTGATAGTCGATGATTAAGTGTTTATATGTAAATTATAATATATTGAGATATTATATTTACATCGGTATTATTCTAATACCCCGGGTAAGTCCGTTAGATAATTTACATATCCGTCAGATTTATTTAACTCTATAAAGGAAGTTTAGGGCAAGTTTGGGTAAAATCATGGGTTAAAGGGTGTGTTAGCCATTAGTTAATAGTTGAGGGTTCAATTGGTAAGTTTAGTTAAGATATTATCAAACTAGGTATCAGATGTATCAGATTATCCTAAAATAGAAAGAGTGTGTGTGCGGGAGTTCTGGAGGCAAAAAGAAGCAAAAGAGGAAAAATACGGAGAAAGTATCGATTGATTTGGTTGAAGTTGATTTTGAGGTAAGTACCTTTACATTTTGTGCTTGTAATCCTAAGTAGAAGATATCTATCGGTTTAGAAAGATCGATTTTATTGTTTGGTATTAGTTTTCAATCGAATATGTGAAAATGGAACCGACTGTGTTCTTGAGAGTCCCAGGGAAGTTCCGGTAGACTCCCGGTAGTGTGGAGTCCCGGTATGGTAGACTCCCGGTATAGTCGACTTCTGGTATAGTGAACTCCCGGTATTGCGGACTTCCGGTATTGCCAACTCCCGGTAGTGTGGAGTCCCGGTATTGTTAACTCCCGGTACTGAGAAGTCCCGGTACTGAGAAGTCCCGGTACCCTGTGTAGTCCCGGTAGTTGTTAAGCTTTAACAATTGGTTGTAGTAAGCAGTGAATCAGTTGGGGATAGGAACTTGGTAGGTTTTATATGATTGGCTTGTAAGACAATATATATCCCTTAAATTGTGTAACGTCCCAAATTTCATAACAAGAATTTATCTAGAATATAGCATTCAGATTACATTATTATCTTGTTCATAAACATTCATTTCACTATACTAAGCAACTTTTACAGCGGAAGTCTCTATTCCACAGCCGAGCACTATATCTATAGTTATCAGTCAAAACTTGGAGTTGCTATACGCTCCAAATCATCCTTGCCAACTCTTAGTTCTTGCTAGAAGAACCCATAGAACGCTTACCTGAAAATGGTTTAGTTTTTGAAAAGCGAGGGTTAGACCAAAAGGTCTAGTGAATTCCCTCCATAAAACATTCAACACAGTATAGAATCATTTCATAGAAAACGTACATTCACATCTTTCTCATAAACATCATCCAAGGTTAAACATAGGGTTCAGGGTCGCATAAGCTACTCCGATCGGGGCCTAACGGACACCCTCTCGTCTACGCCGAAATCCAAGTGGACTCCTCGTTCCTTCATGTAGGAGGAAACGAATTCCAACCTACAAGCTAACCTCCATATGCCCAAGGGATTAGAAATCCCAAGGTACCCTGGCCACACTGTGCAACCGACTCCACATAGCATACACATACATTTGAAATCATATTCATGAAAACCTTAAACATCTTTCATTTGCAAGTAAACATGTAAATCATGAAAACATGCATAACTTTTATAAATCAGTTCATGCTCGGTAAAGGAACCATATTCAGTAAAAATAGTACGTCATAAAAAGGGTTGAGAGAACTCACATTGCTTGACGTACAACGCGCTTCTTAAATACTTCCAAGCTAACCTAAACGAACACCTAAGGCAATAGATCCTCATCAGATAAAACGGCTCAGCCTACTGTGCAGCACAAGATTTCCGGGTACTGACATGTCCGGATACCACGCTTGTCCGGATGCCACACTTGTCCAGATACTACACTATTCCGGATACCATACTAGTCCGGATACCATACTAGTCAGGATACCATACTAATCCGGATACCATACTAGTCCGGATACCATACTAGTCCGGATACCATACTAGTCCGGATAAACCTCACCTGGAAACTACCATGGAGTTTTACCCGAACACTAGCATCCGTATCCGGAAACCACCATATCATCAAGAACTGAAGGTGTCCGGATACGACTGTTGTCCGAAAATAAATTTCTTAAAAGTGATTTCTAACCCGATTTTAGCCATTTGCTTGATTAGATAAGCATAAGGGTTCATCCACCAACCCCAAACACCCAATTAATCCCACTTTAATCCCTTAAAAACGATTCCAAATGACAAAACCCATAAACTTCATTTTAAGGGGAAAAAAATCGTGAAAACTCAAGTAATCACCCACCTCAGTCCTAAGGATTCATAATAAAAGGAAGGAGAAGCATTAATCTAATCAGATGAACGAATTAGTATACATTACCTTGCAGATTCTAGTTTGATTTCTCCTTTCTCCCTTGATTTCTTCTCAAACCTTCTTCCTTTCTCTCTCTTCTTCTTCCTTAGCCGCCAAACACTAAGAGCATTCTCAAACAATACTGATTTCAGCCAAAAATGGGGGCTGCCCTAGGGATTGGAGTCTTCTTATACCCTTCATAAATTTACAATCTAGTCCCTCAAGTTTACTTCCATTTATTTTACTTTGACCACCAACTTTAAAACTCACTAGAATAATGGGTTGTTACAACACTTCCCCCTTAAAAGAATTCCGTCCCCGGAATTCCTCATTGGAAAAGATGCGGGTATCTTGCCCACATCAAAACCGACACTTCCCAAAGTAAATCTATAATTGACTCAGTCAACCATCTCATCAAACTCGAAACATGGAACCTTGGGTGCATTTCCTTCAGTTCTTACGGTACTCTAACTCGTAGGCTACTGTTCCTACTCGGTCGATCTTGACTACAGAAGATTTACTAAGGCTTCTCATGCATCAACACTTCCTTTAAGGAGGAACTTGGCTAAATCCTCTGCCACAACACGAGATTCATTTACTAAGAGACGGACACACACTTGACCGCTTGACACAAATCCAAACCTGAACGTCCCGACAACTCACAACCCAGAGTTCCTTCATCGAAATACAAGCAATCCTAGATTACTTCTCCTAATCAACAATCGACTATGCGAATAACGTTTCCCTTTCTCGGACCACCTCGACCACAGTTCGTCAACCATTTCTTACATCCTCACCACTTTATCACTCCATCCTTGTACGTAACCCAGGGTAGGAACCTTCAAACCTAACGTTGAAGTGTTCACCTACTAGAATTAAACTTATCCTGAAACACATCAACTCCTCGCTGATTACCACGTTCGTTCGGTCATAAAACATAACTCCGGTTACCCTCACCCAACTGGGAGGAATAACCATGGTCACACCATGCTATTCTCACTAGCTTAAAGACTATACGACCAAATCGTTTACACATTTCTCGCAAGGTCACTAATTTAACTCATTTAGTTGTCTAATCCACTTCTCCCTGCATAAAAACTTACACAATTTCCTTCCTCAATATTCTTTCCAACGGTTCGCACACTAATCAAAGACAATCTACACAATACTGTACCTTTCGGCAATACTGTCAAGTTTACTACTTCCAACTTACTCACTTGCTCCGACATACTGTCTACACCTTCCCCACGTTAGCGTGGAGCACTGCTCACCAAACATTACTTGCCCCTCTCTCCCGACCTTTCCACATGTTGATATCGCTTTCTCATTCTTACATAACCAAACAGTTGCACCAAAATCTTATCTTAAGGAATTCAACAAAGCCGTCTTGAAACAAGACCAGTGTTCGACGTCACTACACATTCTTTAATCTCCAACTTTTACCTTCTCAGACATTTCTCTCACACATAAGCAACAATTCACATTCTTTAAGGATTTCACATCAATCCCACCACATTCTGACTAACACAACCCTCATCCTCTTTAACTTCCAATGACCCCAAAGTGTTCCTTAGTAACGTCCCCTATTCACTCTAATAATCCACCCCCTTGGATTCCCTATTACAAACGGATCTATTAATTCAAGAACACCCCGAAACTCGGGTTCGACAATTCTTTCGACTAACCACTATGATAATAAAATCAGACAGATATATATATACCGTCATCCCGGCTTTCTTACTTAGATTTACCTTAAATAATTCTTTAACAATCAGTGGGTTAGTCTCAATAACACTTCCCCAAAAATTGTAACACATCCTGTAATAACAAATGAACGTCATTACTTAACAAATCTATAAAATTTAAATCAACCAACCAAAGGCTTATACCTCTATCATGACATTTCAAATCAACTAACGATCATACTACTATTCCGACCCACAATCATCATCACGTCATTCCTTAAACATAACCAAAATTTCCAACTATTTTCTTCTAGGATCATTCCCTCACGCATAAGGAACAATTTTCATTCTGTAACGATGTCTCCTCTACTATACTACAACTTAACTAATCTATTCATCATCTTCTTTAAACTTACTTCTGCCTTCAAGAATATACTTAACAACATACGTAACCACCAAGCTTGGTCTCACAGATGGGCAATCACCCAATTCTGCCCCGACATTCCATTCCGATAACAGTCAAAATACACACCTACTTACAACCCATGTACTTCAACAACTGGGATTGCAAAACGTACACTCTATCCGAAATCCCAAAAGGACTTCCTTCTAATCCTTCATCTTTCTAACATCGCCTTACTACATCACCGGCTGACACATATATCTTGGCAATTGACGCTACTATTCATTCGTACATTCACCACTCCTATTATCACACTACCGACCAAGTCTCTCATGGTCATTCGTACACAATTCACACTTTCCTTCATATTCTCCCGTATACTACAATCGAGTCTGTCTCGCTACTTAGTTCTCTCCCAACTTGTTGAACTATGACTCACGAGTTCACACTTAGCTCAAACACGAACATCCTAACTAGCTCTTTTATGACCCGAGTCCTTTCTTAGACACGGCACATTTTCTTTCAGACTGGTATAGTCTACACTCACTTCGCTTGTGTTACACACCTTGTCCTTCTACGGACCCTCCTCGCCTCGTAAATAGAACGCCTATTCAACAACAACAGTCTCTTACTAATTTAACACCTCTACAAGATATTGTATCAACTTACACTCATCTGGTTCGAGTCTTCGGCCTCGGCCAACATACACCGTTGCCGGCTTCAACAACAAAAGACAAATCTTAACTACATTCTTAACCTATCCTTTAACATGAGTTCCTTACGGGACCTATTCCTCCCTACACATCATAGTTAACTTTATAATCCGTCGCCCCCCCATTTCGAAACTTACTCATGTAACATCAATATTACAAGCTCCCTTCGAATCTCATGACCCACATCGTGGACCTTTCATTCCTGCCTTACAGCACTACTCATAAAGAGTTGCTAAAAACCAATACCTTGATGACTCCTAGTCCTTCCTCCGGGCACCATCGCCCCTCGGCAACTGTCTTCTCAGTCATCGAGCAAAGGTACAGACCCTCATACACCTGACACTAAAATCCATTCCCGACTCTTCCAAGGTCCAACTCTCCTCTTAAACACATATACCAAAGCTACATACGTTCTCCCCTGACTTGACCAACACCTCTCCGCTCTCGGAGTTCTTCCTTAGCTTAAGACGTAATACTCTACGACCTAGTGGGTTCATAGCCTTCATGCATGACAATACAGTAAATAAATCCTTTTACACATTTTATCATTTTAAATAAACAACATTTAGAAACACTCGGGTACCCGTGACCCCATCACTCTTATAACTTCAAAACCCTGCAAAACGATTTGAGAATCGTTGGCATGCCTCTTCCCGTGAACCTCAATCTTGCTCAATCCGAACAATGTTATTATGATAGTAATATATTGCATGAAAATCTTTTCGTATGAGACCATTCTGAAAGAATTACCGACACAAAGTAAACCAGTTGGTTCTCACACTCAATTGTATGATATCAAAAGGTCAATAAGCATTTTGGTATAAGTGAATTGTAGGTAACCATTTTCATGACCATTTTTGTAACAATTTAACTTATCATTAAAAGTGTGGAATACTTTGCAAATCGTTAAGCCCAAAATTTCAATGTGCGACGTAACTGAAATCGCTTTTTTTTAAACGTGTACTCGTACAAGCTGACTCATTTTGTTCAAAGTTGACAATTATGTTTTTATTTTTAAATCGTGAAAATTTCATGTCACATAAAAGAACGCTATGCATGAGACTCTATTTGCAATAGAAGGCTACTCACTCAACAAGGTCAACCGCTTACTCACGCAGCTTATCCTTGATACTCCACTTACGACCAAGGGTCGCCCCCTCGATCAAGCACTAACTTGATGTACATGCGTTCCACATCTCACTTACTCAACCATTTCACACTATTTTCGCTTTGATTGACTATCTCACTTTCTACTTCTACATGCTTTCAATTCATTATAAGTATCTTATTCCATTTATTCTGCCAATGAAAAGCTCGGCTAAAAGTCAGGGCTCCATTGATACTTTCAAGGTTTTGACACTGTTCTATCTTACCATCCCAACTGATCTATCCCATAATTTCCATAACTAGGACTCTCCCGAAACTGGAGTCTTACTCAAACTCAAACATTAATCCTCTCCGAATCCACGAAGAGCTACCTCTAGACGACTCATAACATTCTTCACAACGTTTCTTCTCTACGATGTCTACATACATCACATCATAATTACTCTTACACGACACTTCCCCAAGCAATGGAGATCGGTCTATCCCTTCGGGATCTTGCTGACCTATTCCTCAACGTTCTCCCAGCCATAGCGCTAAACTGAAAGAAACCAATAGTTAATCCTTGCTAGACGTGACACAACAAATTTGCTATAAGTAAGGTATTGTAAGCACGCACATGTACCTGTAAGTTCGTAATTACACTGGCCAGGTGTAATCCCAAACTTGCCTTACACGTTTGTCCTTGGCACCTTATTCCTAAGCGCATTTATAGTGATCGTTCCTAGAGGCAATATTATGTCTCGACTGTGTTCCTCATCTTACAGTTTAAGTTTAGGCCCGAATGGTCACCTAAATCCCTTAAACTAAGGCTCTGATACCATTTGTAACGTCCCATATTTCATAACAAGAATTTATCTAGAATATAGCATTCAGATTACATTATTATCTTGTTCATAAACATTCATTTCACTATACTAAGCAACTTTTACAGCGGAAGTCTCTATTCCACAGCCGAGCACTATATCTATAGTTATCAGTCAAAACTTGGAGTTGCTATACGCTCCAAATCCTCCTTGCCAACTCTTAGTTCTTGCTAGAAGAACCCATAGAACGCTTACCTGAAAATGGTTTAGTTTTTGAAAAGCGAGGGTTAGACCAAAAGGTCTAGTGAATTCCCTCCATAAAACATTCAACACAGTATAGAATCATTTAATAGAAAACGTACATTCACATCTTTCTCATAAACATCATCCAAGGTTAAACACAGGGTTCAGGGTCGCATAAGCTACTCCGATCGGGGCCTAACGGACACCCTCTCGTCTACGCCAAAATCCAAGTGGACTCCTCGTTCCTTCATGTAGGTGGAAACGAATTCCAACCTACAAGCTAACCTCCATATGCCCAAGGGATTAGAAATCCCAAGGTACCCTGGCCCCACTGTGCAACCGACTCCACATAGCATACACATACATTTGAAATCATATTCATGAAAACCTTAAACATCTTTCATTTGCAAGTAAACATGTAAATCATGAAAACATGCATGACTTTTATAAATCAGTTCATGCTCGGTAAAGGAACAATATTCAGTGTACGTCATAAAAAGGGTTGAGAGAACTCACATTGCTTGACGTACAACGCGCTTCTTAAATACTTCCAAGCTAACCCAAACGAACACCTAAGGCAATAGATCCTCATCAGATAAAACGGCTCAGCCTACTGTCCAGCACAAGATTTTCGGGTACTGACATGTCCGGATACCACACTTGTCCGGATGCCACACTTGGCCGGATACTACACTAGTCCAGATACCATACTAGTCCGGATACCATACTAGTCCGAATACCATTCTAGTCCGGATACCATACTAGTCCGGATACCATACTAGTCCGGATACCATACTAGTCCGGATAAACCTCACCTGGAAACTACCATGGAGTTTTACCCGGACACTAGCATCCGTATCCGGAAACCACCATATCATCAAGAACTGAAGGTGTCCGGATACGACTGCTGTCCGAAAATAAATTTCTTAAAAGTGATTTCTAACCCGATTTTAGCCATTTGCTTGATTAGATAACCATAAGGGTTCATCCACCAACCCCAAACACCCAATTAATCCCACTTTAATCCCTTAAAAACGATTCCAAATGACAAAACCCATAAACTTCATTTTAAGGGGAAAAAAATCGTGAAAACTCAAGTAATCACCCACCTCAGTCCTAAGGATTCATAATAAAAGGAAGGAGAAGCATTAATCTAATCAGATGAACGAATTAGTATACATTACCTTGCAGATTCTAGTTTGATTTCTCCTTTCTCCCTTGATTTCTTCTCAAACCTTCTTCCTTTCTCTCTCTTCTTCTTCCTTAGCCGCCAAACACTAAGAGCATTCTCAAACAATACTGATTTCAGCCAAAAATGGGGGCTACCCTAGGGATTGGAGTCTTCTTATACCCTTCATAAATTTACAATCTAGCCCCTCAAGTTTACTTCCATTTATTTTACTTTGACCACCAACTTTAAAACTCACTAGAATAATGGGTTATTACAAATTGTTTCAGATTCTGTGGAGTCGTAGTAAGAGATAAGACAATTGTGAAAGGAGCTTGCGAGGGTGTGTAATAATCAAAACAGGTGAGTTTTACTTTAAAAGTATTTTTAACTAGAATACATATACGTATGGTTTTGGAAAGTGATAATTGGTGATTATGTGTTTATATGTATGGTATATGTGAATTATAATATATTGGGGTATTATATTTACATGAGTATTATAATGTGTTATAATACGTTGGCCGAGCATAGGACCGGTGTGTTTGGTTATAGAATCTGTATAGCGTTGTTTGGCTGTAGATGTTGTACAACGTTGTAAATTATTAGTTGGCTTGCTACCAACTAATATGGCCAGGAGGAATGAGAAGGGAAGGTACATGATATGTGAGCTTAATTGGATATATGTGATTGTGTTGCGTGATTTACATGAATGAAGTTATATAAATGGTTTCAAACTAACAGGGATTTTCTCACTTAGACCATCGTGTCTAACCCTCATTTTGTTTTAAAAATATGTATTCCAGGTGGTGGATCGAGTAAGAGCAAGTAATTAGAGTAACCAAGGGATGGCTTTTGTGAAGGATTATATGACGAAGATTTTGGCTTGTTTAGCAGTTGTAATTTAATAACTAAATGTTATGTATATATTTAGTATAAAGTTTGTAGTAGGATGGTTTCTTTTGATTGTAAAAGACTACGGGACCGAACTTGAAATTTGATATCTCTTTTGTTATATCGATGTTATGTTACATTATGTGATTTGTTGTGTATATGGGAATTGGGTTGTTACAAATGGTATCAGAGCCTTAGTTTAAGGGATTTAGGTATTTGTATCTGTACCTAGACTTAAACTGCATGTGAAGTAGGATGTCCCTATCATTGTAGAACCTTGGGATATTAAGTATAAAAGGTAGAAGGAACATCAAGTAAGGTAATTTCATATTACACCTGGCCAGTGTAATTGTGATCTTACAGGTACATGTTTGAGCTGGAATACCTTGTTATATGGGGTATGTGCTTATGTGTATATTAACCTTGTTTAAATCTACAGAATGGCATGCGGTACACGGAATTCGAATCGAGGAGGAGGAAGAAATCTGAATAGTACGAATCCGCCGATAGGAACGGGGGACAGGGGATGCAGAACTGGGGGCAGAGTCGGGGGTAGAACCGGGGGTAGAGCTGGAGGTCGAGCCGGAGGCAGAGTCCAGCCACATGGTACAGAGTTTGTTACCAGGGATGATCTAATGGCAGAAATGGGAAGATTGCAGGCTAGCATACAAACAATGTTTGATCGTAACCGTCATAATGAAACTGGAATACCGGTTCCAGACCGGAAGATGAAATGCTAATCACGCCAACTGTTGTACCAGTACAAAGGAGGTGCGACTACAAAATGTTTTTGAGCTGTAGACCGCCGACCTACTCAGGAGACAGGGATCCCGTAAAAGCAATGAGATGGATGAAGGAAATATAAGCTATTTTCAAGACAAGCAAGTGTGCAGATGAAGATAGGGTATTGTATGGGACATCAATGTTAAAAGGGGATGCTTTGTATTGGTGGAAATCTTTTATTCATTCTAAAGGATCTGATGTTTATTCTACTCTCTCTTGGGAAGAATTTGTGATAGCCTACAGGAATGCATTTTGTCCCCAAGCAGCCGTCAAACAACTGGAAGGGGAATTTATGAACTTGCAACAAGGAAACTTATCCGTTCGAGACTACACCGCTAGCTTTCTGGAAAAGTCTCGGTTCGCAGAATACTACGTTGCTACGGAGGCGATGAAGACGGAAAGGTTTATCTTTGGGCTGAACTCAGAAGTCAGAAGGCTAGTAACTGCAAAAAGACCCGATACCTTCTCAGCTGCAGTTGATGCCGCGGAGAATGTTGAAAGAGATTTAGAAGGGATCATGGCGATAAAAGTATTGGGAAGAGAAAGTGGGAAGGACCAGAACACGATCCGAAGAAGTCCCGATTTTAGAGGTATAATAACCGTCCGCCGTTTTGATCAGCGGAAAGACCATGTCATAAGTGCAATCGTGTCCACCAAGGAAATTGCCAAGGTGATTTACGAGCGTGTTATAAGTGTGGGAAGACCGGACACGTCATTAAAGATTGTAAGGTAACGCGGTTATGTTTCTTATGCAATTCTCCGGATCACCTTCAGTCGGACTGTCCGCGGGGGAGGATATGTAACAACCCAAATCCCATAACATACATCATAATACATAACATTCATACATATCATTGATTTACAACAAAAGTTACATAACAAACCAAGTACGGTCTCATTAGTCTTGACATTACAAAATATATCTAAGCTTCCTAATCAACATCCATCAAAAGCTTCCTACACTTCATCCTCTCCTGCCGATCCTTAACCTGGAAAACATATTTTTGAAAACAAAATGAGGGTTAGACCAAACGGGTCTAGCGAGTTAATCCCGGTCCTTTCCAAAATCATTATCAAACCTTTTATGTAAATCCTTTGTATCAAAATAGTTTAGATAAACCTTTCGTAAAATATAAACATACCACACGTATTTAAATACCAATCCAGACTCGTGCATCGTGTACATCTCATTCACCTTATTCCTCCACAAATGGCCATATTAGTTGGTAGCAAGCCAACTAATAAATCAACAACCGGTCCGCTCACCGGAACCCGGCTACCTGTCGGTCCGCACACCGGAACCCGACTACTCACCGGTCCGCACACCGGAACCCGACTACACACCGGTCCGCACACCGGAACCCGGTAACAAGTGCACTCGTGTAGTGCAAAGCTTATATAAATACAATATATATCCCATTACATCATATTGTCATTTATATACACATAATCATATTCCTACCACATAATCATCTCATATATATATACACATATATATGTATTCCAGTTCAAAAACGTTTTAAAGCAAAACTCACCTTGAATGCTTAAAATACGCTTCCAAGCCTTTCTCCGAGCTATCCGTTCCTTTATCCAAATACCTCAGAATCTGAAACCATTTACATACAAATATCTCCTTACCAACTCATGTATAAGACTTACTAGCAGGTTATGGACTCTAGATACATCTACATAACTTTTATCCTCAAAATTACCCAAACAGCCAAGTTATCCGGACAACCCAAACAACCCGGACAACATGACTTTTCCGGACAACCTCAGTAATCCGGACAGCAAGACTAATCCGGACAACACGACTTATCCGGACAACACAAGGAATCCGGACGCCATCCGGACTCTAAATCACCCGGAAACTCTCAAACAAATCATCCAGACACTATCAATAAACTACCCGGACACCACCCAAGAAACTACCCGGATACCTTCATATTATCCGGACACCTCTGACTGTTTATCCCATTTTCACCCAGAAATCGACTGAATCATTAACAGAAGTAATTCTAACTATTCTACTCCGATAGAAACATTCAGCTATCAATTATACACATAATATGTAAAGAAAACATACCTCAAACACTTCCAAATGAATCAATTTGATGCCTTTACCCTTCTTTTCTTCTTCTCCCCTTTTCTCTCAAAACACACACATACACCTACTGATTTTCTGCTGATGCGAGGATAACTTGACACCTAATCAGATATTATTAACTTAATTTACCCATCTAGCCCCTAAACTCTTCATTAAAGACTAAAACACCTTTATCTTATAAACTTATCCAAACTTACCCTAAATAGTAACTTTAAGGTTAAATAAACTTAACGGAATTGAATTTTTAACTAACGGATTTACCTGGGGTATTACATTATCTCCCCCTTAAAAGAATTCCGTCCCGGAATTCGGTTAAGCAATAAACGAGGGTAACTACTATCATGTCCTATCCAATGGTCCTTCACTCTGATCATTACATTCGACTACTTCCTCCCATTCTCTTCTTAACATAAAACACGTTTTCTCCAAGGATAGCACACTAGAAAGTACTCACTCTTAACAGATCCTATAAGCTATCTTTCTTTCGCCTCCAAACCTGTTGATCCAAACCCTCAGTGATTTGATAATGACCCTATCTTAAATACTTAGTGAAAATTGTAAGTAAACAATATGTATCAGAGTTTCACTATCGCTGATAAGTACTAAGATCTTACAGTACTGCTGATAGGAACTCTCGCACTTTTAGATTAAACATTCAGCGAACTCTGTTCACCATATCGCTGAGTCTGTTCAGTCCTTATGGTGATCGCTGATAAGTTAGTTGTTTACTTATGATCCCTGAAGACAAGATTCACGTCAACAAAGGTTCTACGCTGAAGTCGAAGATCAAGCTCAAGAACCAGCGACAAGTCTCCTAATGAACTGATGCGGATCAGCGAAGACTCAGATTTGTCCACTCAACGTGAAGTATCAAGTACAAGACTTCAGCTATCGCTGAACTTTATCATTCGCTGAATAGTAAATGATAATCGCTGAATCAACGAAAACTGATCATGAAGTCCTCCGTACAAAGTACTTTTGTCTTAACCTCCCTTGCACGTCACCGTACGAAATGTCAGAAAAGAACCTTCGAAAATCTGAAATCGTACAACCACTGTGATACTACACTGTTCATTCATGCGGCTACTAATGTTGTCAAACAAAGGTCAATGACATGCAACCAATCCGCTGATGACACGTGTAAAGTGTATACTGATTTGCATTAAATGCATGCAGTATATAAAGAGATGAACTCACTTCATTTGAAGTAACTTGCTAACTCTGGACAAGTTCAAATCTCTCAAGATAGGATTTTATTAGTAATCTCCTTATCTTTCTTAGTGCAAGAAAACCTTAGTGTTCCAACTTGTTTAGATTTAGGTTTATCCTTTATCTTGTTTCCGCAACAAGCTGTAAATTGTTAATGATTTATCAATAAACAATTTAGAAAAGTAAAATAGTGTGTTTGTATTCAACCCCCCCCCCCCCCCCCCCTTCTACAAACTTGTTTAGGCCTTTCGGGACCAACAAGTGGTATCAGAGCAGATTTGTTTAAACTCATAAACAAGATCTAATCTAAGATATTTCTTCTCCTTGCTATTATCTGAAAATGGCCAACCCAAACACAAACACTCACTATATTGACAATGGTTCTCTTGCAAAACCCCCTAGATTTTCCAGAGATAACTTCAACTTATGGAAAAATAGGATGACACTCTTCTTAGAAGGTGTAGACCCTACTATACCTTACTATCTTGAAAACGGCCCACACATCCCTGTAACAATTGATCCTGCAGTTCCAGCCACTGCATCTAGGGCTGCTATTCCAGAAAGGCTGATTCCAAAGGAAATCCATCATTGGACCGATGAAGACAAGAAGAAAGTGGCTATAGATACAAAAGCCAGATCCATACTATCCATGGCCCTTCCTGACGAAGTCTACCATTCCGTCATGAACCTGAAATCCTCAAAATCCATGTGGGACATAATATGTGTTCAGTATGAAGGAACGTCTGAAGTCCAGGATTCAAGAAAGATCAACCTGGTAAGACAATACGAAAGCTTCATCTCTGGTAAGAATGAAACTCTCTCTGAAGTACATCAACATTTTAATTGCTTAATTATAGATCTAAAAACGGTTGGTAAGGAATATTCTAACTTTGAAGTACTGACAAAGTTTTTAGAATGTTTACCTGAAAGCTGGGACAATTATTCCATGTGTCTCAAGCTGTCGAAAGATCTAAGATCAATGACACTTGCTACCTTATATGGCACATTGCTGAATCATGAGCAATCTAGCCATCTTAAGAAGAATCTTGTAAAAGATTCCAAAAGCACCCCTGTTGCTTTAATCTCAGAGGAACCTTCTACTCAGCGACCCGTGGTCACTATCACTGAGTTAGAAAGTAACTCTGAAAGGTCATCAGATTCTGATTCTTCAGATGATGAATCCTTGGCTCTCCTAACTAAAAAGTTCAGGAGATTCGCCAAGAAGAAAATGTTTAGAAAGAACAAAACTCTTTCTATAGCTGACAAGCCTAAGTCATCAGCTTTTGTTGATAAGACTACTGCTACTTGTTTTAACTGCGAAAAGACGGGTCATTTCGCTAACGAGTGCAGGTCAAAGAAAATCATGAGACCTTCAGCTTTTACAAAGAAATCCTTTGTTCCAAGG
Organism: Saussurea involucrata; assembly: GCA_033807775.1. Lineage (NCBI taxonomy): Eukaryota > Viridiplantae > Streptophyta > Magnoliopsida > Asterales > Asteraceae > Saussurea > Saussurea involucrata. Next base: position 143,148,558 of record CM066320.1, read on the forward strand.
AATAAAGACGACAAATACTTAAAGCTGAAGGAGAAGTATGCAAAGCTGAAAAGCTTTAAGAAGAAGGGAAAAAGCCTGATGGCTGACTATGATTGGGCTGCTTCTGATGAAGAAGCCTCATCATCTGATTCTGAAGATGATGAAGCAAATCAATGTCTCATGGCCAAGATTGAAGAAGAGGAAGAAAGCTCAGACATTCCCTCCACTTCAACATCTGCCATTCAGCCACCAAAGCTGATAAGATAGCTAAGGTGAAGATAGCACCCAAGAAGACCAAACCAGTTGCAAGTCAGGTCAAGGTGACTCCTACCTCTGAGGTCAAGAAATTGACCAAAGTGAAGAAGGACAAAGCTGAATCTTCAAATGCTGCGAAGACTGCTGAACCCATTCCAACCTCTTCCACTGACAAACAAGTATACATGGCGAAGTGGGTACCCACGCAAAACTAATCTTCCTTTGTATTGCAGGTTAAGAAGGGTATCTGGTATCTCGATAGCAGATGCTCTAGACACATGACTGGAAAGAAAAGCCTGCTCGCTGAATACAAGAAAGAGAAGGGTCCCTCTGTGACTTTCGGTGGAAATGGAAAAGGACACACCAGAGGGTATGGTGTACTTTCAAATGGTACAACATCCTTCAGAAGAGTCGCATGTGTTGAAGGGCTGAAGCATAATCTTCTAAGCATCAGTCAGCTTTGCGACATGGATAACAAAGTGATTTTCACTAAGGAATCCTGCTTTGTCTCTGACAAAAAGGAGAAGATAGCTCTCAGCGGTTATCGTTTGGAAAATGTTTACGTTATAAACATGGACTCAACAACCACTGAGAACTCCTGTTTCTTCTCAAAGGCATCTTCTGATGTCAACTGGCTATGGCACAAGAGGCTCTCACATCTCAACTTCAAGACACTGAATACTCTTTCATCCAAAGAGTTAGTCACTGGTCTACCTCAACATTCATACGCCAAAGAATCCTTATGTTCAGCGTGTGAAAAAGGGAAGCAGACCAAGGCAAGCTTTAAGTCCAAGCAAGTTTCCTCAGTGTCATCTCCTCTTCAACTACTCCATATGGATTTGTTTGGCCCCGTTAACAAACAATCCATCGCTGGAAAGAAATATACGCTGGTCATAGTTGATGAATTCTCTCGTTACACATGGGTAATGTTTCTCCGTTCTAAGAGTGACACCCCTGAAGAACTCATCACCTTTGTTCGGAAGATGGAAACTCTGAACAATATGACTGTTCGCTCAATAAGGAGTGATTCTGGAACTGAATTCAAAAACAGTTCTCTTGATTCCTTCCTTGAGAGCAAGGGTATTTCTCACAACTTTTCGTCAGTAAGAACACCACAACAAAACGGAGTCGCTGAAAGAAGAAATAGAACAATTATTGAAGCTGCACGTTCAATGCTCAGCGATTCTCACCTGCCTACTCAGTTTTGGGCAGAAGCTGTCAACACGGCTTGTTTTACGCAAAACAGGTCGCTGATAGTCAAAAGATTCAAAAAGACAGCCTATGAACTTTTTCATGGGAGAAAGCCTTCAATCAGCTTTCTTCACATCTTTGGTTGTCAGTGTTTCATACTGAACAACAGAGATGCCCTTGGAAAGTTTGATCCTAAGGCTGATGATGGAATCTTTCTTGGATACTCCACAGTTTCCAAAGCCTTCAGAGTCTTCAATCGAAGAAGACAAACTGTAGAAGAAACTATTCACGTCACGTTTGACGAATCCCGTTCAGCGAACTCTAAACCGAACGCTGATACAGAAGAACTGAATCAATGGATGTTTTCTCATCTTGGTGATTCAGAAGATGTTCCCACTACTCATACTCATACAACTGAAAATGATGGTCCTACTATCATTCCCAATATGCAGAATAGTGAAGCTGAAACATCTTGGGTCTCAGCTGTTCTTATAAACACTATACCCGCAGTTGATCCAAATGTCTCAGAAATTCCATCTATTTCTCAGCAATCAGTGAATGAAGTGACAAATGCAAGCATTCCTCTCTTAGCTGATAATCCAGAAGTAGCTGAAGCCTCATCTTCAGTTTCTCCAGTTCAGACTGAGTCAGCGACGCATGCTCCAGCTCAGCGATGGACTGTAAATCACCCAATCGATCAAATTCTTGGTGATCCCAACGCTGGTATTCAGACTCGTAGAAGTGCAGGTAATATTTGTTTATTTGTCAACTTTATTTCTCTAACTGAACCAAAGAAAATAGATGATGCCCTCAGAGATCCAAACTGGGTCAGCGCCATGCAAGAAGAGCTGACTGAATTCGAAAGAAACAAAGTTTGGAAACTTGTTCGGAGACCAACTGACAAAACAGTGATAGGCACTAAGTGGGTCTATAGAAACAAGTTGGACGAACATGGTACTGTAACTCGCAACAAAGCTCGTCTTGTTGCTCAGGGATACAGACAAGAGGAAGGCATAGATTATGACGAAACCTTTGCTCCAGTAGCAAGACTTGAATCTATTCGTCTTTTCTTAGCATATGCTGTACACAAAAACTTCACTGTACATCAAATGGATGTTAAGTCAGCGTTTCTAAATGGAAAGCTGAATGAAGAAGTTTATGTGGAACAACCTCCAGGATTCTCAGATCCTAAGCGTCCAGGTTATGTTTATAAGCTGGATAAGGCACTTTATGGCTTGAAGCAAGCTCCTCGTGCATGGTATGACACTCTTTCTACTTATCTCCACCTTGAAAAATTTGAGAGAGGTAAGATTGACAAAACTTTGTTTTTTAGAAAAATAAAAGGTCATATCATTTTAGTTCAAATATATGTTGATGACATTATATTTGGTTCTACTAACCCTGAGCTTTGTACTCGTTTCGCTGATCGAATGAAAGATGAGTATAAAATGAGTATGATGGGTGAACTAACATATTTCCTTGGTCTTCAGATTAAGCAAACTGAAAAAGGAACTTTTATAAATCAGGGAAAGTATGTTAAAGATATGCTGAAGAAATTCGACTTAACTGAAAGTTCAGCTATGAAAACCCCTATGGCACCACCGCTGATACTTGATAAGGACACAAAGGGTGTTCCTGTCAATGTCACGCTGTACCGTGGGATGATCGGCTCACTACTGTATCTTACAGCTAGCCGACCCGATATTATGTTTGCAACATGTCTGTGCGCACGATATCAAGATGAACCTAAGATATCTCATATGAAAGCTGTAAAGCGAATCTTTCGATATCTTAAGGGTACAGCGAATCTAGGTCTTTGGTATCCCAAAGATTCAGGATTCGATCTAACCGCCTATTCAGACAGTGATTTTGTAGGTTGAAAAATGGATAGGAAAAGCACCACAGGAGGATGTCAGCTCCTGGGTGGAAAGCTGGTAAGTTGGACAAGTAAGAAGCAAAACTCAGTGTCCACTTCCACAGCTGAAGCTGAGTATGTAGCCGCTGGAAGCTGCTGTTCTCAAGTCTTGTGGATGAGAAATCAACTACTAGACTATGATCTTCAGCTCTTCAAAATTCCAATCTATTGCGACAGCACAAGTGCCATCGCTATAGCAAACAATCCAGTGCTACACTCAAAGACAAAACACATAGAAATCAGATATCATTTTATCAGAGATCATGTGATGAATGGTGATATAGAACTTCATTTTATCCCAACTGATTATCAGTTAGCTGATTTGTTTACCAAACCTCTTGATGAGACAAGATTCAACTTTCTCATCAGCGAGCTTGGAATGCTGAACTTTGAAGGATAAATCTTCAGCGGTTCACATTTAATCAGCGATACGTTTATACATTCTTGTATAGGCTCTGGATAAAATAAACTTGTACAATCTATTTCATCATCTTCTCTCTGAATAAATTTGGTTAAACTGATATCAAGGTATGTTTTCTCTTTCTGACAAAACGCATGAAAATGCAAGATTTCAAATTCTTTCATCGCTGAATATCTCTTCCTTAACAGCGATATTTTGAAATTTCTTAAAACCCTCACTGATATTTCTATTCAGTGCTTCATATTTTCCAAAGAGTTCCTGAGTTTTTCTTTCAAAACCTCAGAGACAACGAAAGAATGTGAAAGGACAGTTGTGACGTCATTGCAACGGATAACACCAGGCACGCTCTTTTTCTGACACACGTTTGCACGTTTCGTTGTCTATCCAATCAAATGCAAACACGTGTCCGTGTCATGATGAAAAACTTTCCCGCTCAAGTTTTTCTCTCTCTACTCTCTTTCTATATAAACACTCTCAAAGTTTATATTTGTCTTTTACGCGAATCAATCTTTCTCCGCAAGAAAAGAACACTGTTGCATTTTGTGCTCTCAACCTTCAAGAACTGTTCATCATCTTCTTCAATCAAACTCAAGGTTAATATGTTCTTATCTATTATCAAATGCGAATAACTTGTTTTCGATCTTATCATTGTTTTACACAAGATCAAACAAAAGAACTCAAAAATAAAATCATTTTCTTTCATGGTTTTATAAACACAACCATTTCATGGTTGTTCGTCAAGTTTTAAATCTAAAATCTTAAACTTGTTCTTCTTTCGTATCCATTTTTTTGAAACTGGAATACAAGGCTTATGGGTGTTATATTCGTTTTCTTTTAAAACAAGAAAAACCCTAATCTTCATTAAGACTTTTTTTGTCTGAATGAAATGGACAAAATTCGAAAAATCTTAATGGAAATTTTCTTTTCACATTAAGATATTTCTTATTTGTTAACATCTTTGGTTGAACTGATAATACAGTGAAATGGCAACTTCAAAGCTGAATGTTACCGCTGAGTCCATCTCCGCTGAGTCTGAGGAACTGGAAATCACCAAAGCTCCTCAGGTTAAGTTTGAGCTGGATCAACTAGACTGGACAAAGGCAAACAACCTCTCAGCGCTTCTCGAGTTTCCTCCTCGGAAGCAGGTATCCCATCTAGACGACGCTGTAAATTTTTTGAAGAATAGCCCCATCTACACAGCACTGACAATCACACCTCCTGCCAGTCAGCGTCTATTATCCCAATTCTGGTACTCTGCCAGACACACCGACCTACCCTCCGCCAAAGATCCACCTAAAACCATCGACTGCATACTCAGCGATACTGAGTATGGCACCATCAAGATAACTCCCGCAATAATCCGCAAAGCTCTGAAATTCCCTAACGCTACCTCAGAAAATCCTTTCACTCCATTACCTGACCACAAGAAGCACGCTGACAGGGAAGAAATCATTGCTTTCCTTGATGCGATGGGTTACATCTGGGAGACTGGAAGAGACAAGCTACCTGAGAAGAAGCTGACGCTGATAAAGAAATCCAAGATGCCCAGCGAGATGAACTTCATCTTCGCTCACCTGATCAGCTGCATGACAGCGAAATCCGGATCTTCTGATCAAGCCGCTCAACCTCAGCAGGCCATGGGTTACGCACTGCTGAAAGGTCTCAACATTGACTGGGCCTCCATCATCTATGAAGACCTCATTCAACGTGTTGATTCTGCCGCTGACCGACCAGCATGGGTTCCTTACCCACGATTCATCAGCGCCATCTTTCAATATGGCCTGAAGGATAGCTATCCTGAAGAGGGTGATCTGAAACTCTCTCAGATTGGCCCTAAAGTTCTCGACTTCAAGCCTGTCGCCAACGAGGTACGTCTCTCTACCCTTCTCACTCTACTTAATTCTCCGCTTTCTGTGGCTCCTTCAGCGACAATACCCCTCGCTGATTCCCAGGCCACAAAATCCATTCCTTCTAAGAAAAGGAAACAATCTCTTACCCCTCTTGATTCCAAAGGGATCAAGAAAACCAAGGAGCAACCCCAGCAATTCCATGCTGAAGACTCCTCAGCTCATTCTGAAGAGCTGAAGGAAAGTTCTGTGGTACGCTCTGCCACACCAATTCAAGCCATCCCTTCTAAACCTACTTCAGCGTCCCTACACGCTGAGGTTAGAACTTTGGAATCTACCCTACCTTCTTCAGTCTCTCAAAAGACTGATGAAGTACTTCTCAGCGAATCCAACGCTGAACTTGCAACCCAACCCCAATTCTTATCCTTCGATCCTCCCTCTACTTCTTTGGACACTCCTCCAGCTAAAACTGGAGATGCCATCATTCAAGAAGCCGTTGAAGCTTCTCAGCGAATGACGAAGAAAGGACCTGCAGAGATCTCCATCCCTCACAGAACTTTTGAGGGAGATATGGAACACTATGGAGGGACTCGAAACTTTGATGAGTTCGTCAACGCTCCTGCATGTACAGATCCCACCTTAAACACTGTAACTAAACCTGAAACTTCTGAGCTTTCCTTTGTTCACAAGTACTTATATGTTACAGGTCCTTATTTGGGAGACATCAACCAGTCTCTGAAGTCCATGGAGATGAAACTTACAGATCTCACCACCGGTCTATCAAATAACTCTACAGCTGTAACAAACGCTGGAGAGAATCTGACAAAGCTGACTGCTGTGGTGGAAAAGAAGGCCTCCTCTGATGACATCAAAGACCTTGATAAAACTCTCGCCGACTTTGCCAAAGTGCTCTCCGACATCTACACTGACTACACCAATCTCAAATCGTCAGTTTCCACCGTTTCCAGCGAGGTTACAACGCTGAAGAAATCGGTTGGTACACTCGAAGGTGATATGTCAGTGGTCAAGACCGACTTGGGCTCAGTGAAGACCGACCTTAGTTCTGTCAAGACAATGATCGAGACGCTGGTGAACAAGGCAAACAATCCAGCTCCTGCTCCGGCCCCTGCACCTATTTTGGACTCATTCACCGCAGAGGATCGCCAAGAGCTGAAGAAAATCACACCTGCTATTTCTGGCCTAGAAGACAGAATAGCTAAGCTTGAAGGTTGTGTGAAAGTCTCTGGCCCAGAAGACAGAGACAACACCAATGCTGAATCTACCCATTCCTCCCCCGCCCATCATGAGAAATAGGGGGAGAAGAGCGCTGAACAGGAGAAGAGCGCTGAAGATCAAAATAAGAGCGCTGAAGACCTTTCCCATGATGAATCTATCAGGAGAGAGGGTAATGAAGATCTGATTACTGGACCTCAGGAAGATGAAAACCCTGAGGGAACCGAGAAGCTCGCCTCTGTATCTGAGGGGGAGCAACTCGAAGAAGATGCTGAGGAATCCGAAGCAGAAGAAGACGAAGACATCGACATCCCTGAAGCTGAACCATCCTCCTCTCCAAGGAACGATGATGATGATGATGATGATGAAGATGACGAATTCTTTGTCGTCAAACATGCTCCTCGAAAAGCTCTTAAAGGGATCGTGATAACCGAATCCACAGGGGAGAAGACAAAAACAAAGACAAAGCACTCAGCCTCTGGCGCTGAGAAAAGCAAAGACAAAGGCATCGCTGAAGATGATAATCTGGCGATCCTACTTGCAAAGCCGATTTGTCAGGTACACTAAACTTATTTTTCCTTCCCTGATCATCTCTGAACAATCAGTTATCCATTCCACAAACACCATACACATCCACATTTTTTTTCTATCTTTTCTACCCATGTTCTTCTACCCAGTTCTTATTTGTAAGATCGCTGCGTTTCAGCTAGTCCTCTCCCCTGTTTGAGGATATCGCTGAAAGATCTTCTATTGCGACTTCACCAATAATTCCAGCTACCGCTGAAGACATAATCCCAATCTTAGATTTAATCTCTGAGACTGATGAACCAGAAGAACAACCTCTCTTGCACAGAAACAGACCTTCCTCAGTTCCTCAAAAGCTGAGTGAAGAAGATCAAAAGAGGAGAGAAGAAATGATAAAGCGATTCGAGGATCAGCGAATCATTCTAAGGCGCGATCAACTACCTTCAGTTCCTCCTAAGTTCAGAATTTCAAAAGCTGAATACCAGGATCATCTCAGAGCTGAACGCCTCATCGCTGAAAGGAAGGAAGCTGAAGATAAAGACAGAGAATACGCCATCAAGCTCACTCAAGAATCTGTCAAAGACCCCAAGCTGAAGCGTATTCCCATTCAAATCCAACGAAAGCTTTGGGAACAAGCCCAGAAGATCGTGGAAAAGAAAGCTGAAGTTTCTCAGACCACCCTGATCTGGTGTAAAGAGAAAATCCACTTCAGATATCGTCCAGCGAAGATCAACAAGGTATTCATCTCTGGAAGAACCTCCATCGGAGTACCTATTGTTGACATCAAACTGTTCAGAGAAGATGGCTCATCTGAAACCTTTCGTGCTGACACTGTAAAAAGGTATGGTCTCTCTGAATGGCTGGAGATGAGGTTAGCTATCTAACCATCACAATCTAAGTACAAGGATCATTTCGAAAAGCTGATAAACAGACAGATCGATTTGATATCTTCTTGTGTGGATATTCCTCCTGTTCCTGATCTAAAGCCGAAAATAAAAAGGGGCTCACCAAAGAAGAAACGTCAAGATTCAAACTCAGGTCCTGTCATACGAAATGAAACTGGAATTGGTTTCTCTCGCGCTGAAGTACTTGGTCCTGATCCTGATCTATCTGCCCTTGACATCTCTTTGCCACCATGTGAACTTTTCGTCCCTGGTAAAGTCATCAGTAATCCTTATGGAATATTCTTTCTTGACTACGACGGACGTAAATGCTTTCAACGGATCGCTGAGCTTCCAATCACTCCAATCGAACAGCTCAGAGATCTCATCTACTGGTGCGACTTCAGAAAAGACATTCAGGCACGACACCTAAAACCCTTGATTTTTGAAGCTGCATTAAAGCTAAAGAATAAAGGAGAAAAGGTTCCTGACTGGATGATTCCAACTGAAAAGACAACCCTTGATGAACTTCTCATTAAGGAAGAACCCTTTGAAGGATGACAACAATCACCACTTTCTCTATTGTATCAGTCATCCTTCAGTACTTGTAATTTATTTCGCTTGTACTTGTAATCTTTCTTATTCATATTGTAACCTGATTCAAAGATTTAAAGAAAGATTTCAGCGAATGTACTTTACTCCATCAGTACTGAAAAGATCCCAGAAAACAGTAAAAGGGACAAATATTTTATGAGTTCTTTTTATCCTTATGTTTTCATTAATAGCAATTTTCTTTGTTGCTATGTCATAATCAAATAGGGGGAGATTGTTGATCCAAACCCTCAGTGATTTGATAATGACCCTATCTTAATTACTTAGTGAAAATTGTAAGTAAACAATATGTATCAGAGTTTCACTATCGCTGATAAGTACTAAGATCTTACAGTACTGCTGATAGGAACTCTCGCACTTTTAGATTAAACATTCAGCGAACTCTGTTCACCATATCGCTGAGTCTGTTCAGTCCTTATGGTGATCGCTGATAAGTTAGTTGTTTACTTATGATCCCTGAAGACAAGATTCACGTCAACAAAGGTTCTAGGCTGAAGTCGAAGATCAAGCTCAAGAACCAGCGACAAGTCTCCTAATGAACTGATGCGGATCAGCGAAGACTCAGATTTGTCCACTCAACGTGAAGTATCAAGTACAAGACTTCAGCTATCGCTGAACTTTATCATTCGCTGAATAGTAAATGATAATCGCTGAATCAACGAAAGCTGATCATGAAGTCCTCCGTACATAGTACTTTTGTCTTAACCTCCCTTGCACGCCACCGTACGAAATGTCAGAAAAGAACCTCCGAAAATCTGAAATCGTACAACCACTCTGATACTACACTGTTCATTCATGCGGCTACTAAGGTTGTCAAACAAAGGTCAATGACATGCAACCAATCCGCTGATGACACGTGTAAAGTGTATACTGATTTGCATTAAATGCATGCAGTATATAAAGAGATGAACTCACTTCATTTGAAGTAACTTGCTAACTCTGGACAAGTTCAAATCTCTCAAGATAGGATTTTATTAGTAATCTCCTTATCTTTCTTAGTGCAAGAAAACCTTAGTGTTCCAACTTGTTTAGATTTAGGTTTATCCTTTATCTTGTTTCCGCAACAAGCTGTAAATTGTTAATGATTTATCAATAAACAATTTAGAAAAGTAAAATAGTGTGTTTGTATTCAACCCCCCCCCCCCCCCCCCCCCTTCTACAAACTTGTTTAGGCCTTTCGGGACCAACAAAACCAATTGCACGCACCTAATTTCAACAACTACTATGCTTTACTAACAACTTCACCATACCTCATATCAGAAGCTTAATCGAGTCAATCCGAAATCATACTCAATGCTCAAAATAACTTCACATTTTCCATTTCTCAAACAGTAATACCCTATTCTTTAGCTAACTATCTACTGCCACTCCATTCTCTTATTCTTGAATAACACTACTACACACCGCCTAGACATCCATACCTCTCCCCACATACTTTTGACACCTTCACACAACTTACAAACAAAATTCCGAGCAGAGGTTTCCACTTATACTCACTCCATATCCTCACAAATCCACCACTTAATCTCACGAAATTCATCACTACTACACCTCGCACATTCACTAATTATAAACTGCCACCATCTTATCCACATTACCCCACACATTTAAACAATACCTTTCTTGATAGCGTCAACGATCACATTAAGTATAATCTACACAACATACTAAACTGTCGCCTTCATGACTAGGTCAAGACTTTACGCACTATCGTTACTTTCCACACACAATTCATCACGTTCTACATACCGCTATTATTCTTTACACTCAAGCCATCACACTCCACACTAACAGATTAGAACAACAATAATTAAACACACCCTTCTATATCTCTAACACAATTATCAAATATTTTTCTAACACAAATAATAAAATTGAAAACACAAAAGAATCGGTTTGCACCGAAGTCAGATAACACTTTAGCACGTATAAAGTTTATAGAAATATACCTGTCTTCATCTCTATCCATACGTCGAGTTCGACTTGCCACTCTGTTGATTTCAACAAGGTTAATATACACGTAAGCACATACCCAATATAACAAGATATTCCGGTTCAACATGTACTTGTAAGTTCCCGGTTACACTGGCCAGGTGTAATTTGAACATACCTTACATGATGTTCCTTCTACCTTTTTATACTTAACATCCCCAAGTTATAAAATAATAAGGACATCCTACTTCACATGCAGTTTAAGTCTAGGTATAAATCCAAATACCTAAATCTCTTAAACTAGGGCTCTGATACCATTTGTAACAACCCAAATCCCATAACATACATCATAATACATAACATTCATACATATCATTGATTTACAACAAAAGTTACATAACAAACCAAGTACGGTCTCATTAGTCTTGACATTACAAAATATATCTAAGCTTCCTAATCAACATCCATCAAAAGCTTCCTACACTTCATCCTCTCCTGCCGATCCTTAACCTGGAAAACATATTTTTGAAAACAAAATGAGGGTTAGACCAAACGGGTCTAGTGAGTTAATCCCGGTCCTTTCCAAAATCATTATCAAACCTTTTATGTAAATCCTTTGTATCAAAATAGTTTAGATAAACCTTTCGTAAAATATAAACATACCACACGTATTTAAATACCAATCCAGACTCGTGCATCGTGTACATCTCATTCACCTTATTCCTCCACAAATGGCCATATTAGTTGGTTGCAAGCCAACTAATAAATCAACAACCGGTCCGCTCACCGGAACCCGGCTACCTGTCGGTCCGCACACCGGAACCCGACTACTCACCGGTCCGCACACCGGAACCCGGCTACACACCGGTCCGCACACCGGAACCCGGTAACAAGTGCACTCGTGTAGTGCAAAGCTTATATAAATACAATATATATCTCATTACATCATATTGTCATTTATATACACATAATCATATTCCTACCACATAATCATCTCATATATATATACACATATATATGTATTCCAGTTCAAAAACGTTTTAAAGCAAAACTCACCTTGAATGCTTAAAATACGCTTCCAAGCCTTTCTCCGAGCTATCCGTTCCTTTATCCAAATACCTCAGAATCTGAAACCATTTACATACAAATATCTCCTTACCAACTCATGTATAAGACTTACTAGAAGGTTATGGACTCTAGATACATCTACATAACTTTTATCCTCAAAATTACCCAAACAGCCAAGTTATCCGGACAACCCAAACAACCCGGACAACATGACTTTTCCGGACAACCTCAGTAATCCGGACAGCAAGACTAATCCGGACAACACGACTTATCCGGACAACACAAGGAATCTGGACGCCATCCGGACTCTAAATCACCCGGAAACTCTCAAACAAATCATCCGGACACTATCAATAAACTACCCGGACACCACCCAAGAAACTACCCGGATACCTTCATATTATCCGGACACCTCTGACTGTTTATCCCATTTTCACCCAGAAATCGACTGAATCATTAACATAAGTAATTCTAACTATTCTACTCCGATAGAAACATTCAGCTATCAATTATACACATAATATGTAAATAAAACATACCTCAAACACTTCCAAATGAATCAATTTGATGCCTTTACCCTTGTTTTCTTCTTCTCCCTTTTTCTCTCAAAACACACACATACACCTACTGATTTTCTGCTGATGTGAGGATAACTTGACACCTAATCAGATATTATTAACTTAATTTACCCATCTAGCCCCTAAACTCTTCATTAAAGACTAAAACACCTTTATCTTATAAACTTATCCAAACTTACCCTAAATAGTAACTTTAAGGTTAAATAAACTTAACGGAATTGAATTTTTAACTAACGGATTTACCCGGGGTATTACAGGATACAGCAAGGCGGGTCATCGGGCAGGCCAGCAATTGTTAAACCAGTAATACCAAGACTAGAACCGCCAGTAACCAGGGGTCGCGCATTTCAAATGACAGAGAAAGAAGCGGAGGAAACTCCGGATGTGGTCACAGGTACATTTTTAATAAACTCTACACGTGCTAAGGTGTTATTTGATTCCGGTGCAAACCGATCGTTTGTATCTCCTGCATTTGTTGCTTGCCTGTGTTTGAAACCTAAAATGCTAGAACATGCTCTATCAGTAGATACGGCAAATGATAATCAAGTGTCAGTTAAAGAAGTATTTGATGACTGTGTGATAAATATAGAGGAGTGTAAAGTGCCGATACAATTGTTTCCTATAACTTTGATAGAGTTTGACGTCGTAGTGGGAATGGACTGGTTAGCCGAGAATCAGGCTAACATAGTGTGTGATAAGAAGTTAATAAATGTGGTATTACCTGATAAGGGACCAGTAGTGATTTATGGTGATCGTAGGAATCATCAGTATAGCCTTATATCTATGGTAAAAGCCCGTAAATGTGTCAGTAAGGGTTGCCCGAGTTACTTAGCCTATGTGATAGATAGTAGGCCTGAAAAGATTAAGTTGGAAGATATTCCTATCGTTAGTGAATTTTCAGAAGTTTTTCCCGAAGACTTGAATAGTCTTCCGCCTGTTAGACAAGTAGAGTTCGATATAGACCTGATTCCTGGAGCCACTCCTGTAGCCCGTGCACCTTATCGTCTGGCACCTTCAGAGATGAAAGAGATGATGGCACAACTACAAGTTTTATCCGATAAAGGCTTCATCAGACCTAGTTCTTCACCGTGGGGAGCACCAGTGTTATTTGTGAAAAAGAAGAATGTATCGACTACCGAGAACTGAATAAGCGTACGATAAAGAACAAGGATCCGTTACCCCGAATTGATGACCTCTTCGATCAGTTAGTTGGAGCTTGCTATTTCTCCAAGATTGATCTAAGATCCGGTTATCACCAGTTGAAAGTTAAAGAAGAAGGCGTTCTAAAGACTGCTTTTTGAACAAGGTATGGACATCACGAATTCTTAGTGATGCCGTTCGGACTGACGAACGCTCCAGCTGCCTTTATGGATTTAATGAATCGGGTATGTAAGCCGTATCTCGATAAATTTGTTATTGTATTTATCGATGATATCCTTATCTATTCCCGATCCAAGGAAGAGCACGCGCAACATCTTCGTTTGATTTTGGAGCTACTAAAGAAGGAAAAGTTGTATGCAAAATTTTCCAAATGTGAATTCTGGCTACGGAAAGTTCAATTTCTAGGGCACGTGGTTTCTGAGAAAGGTATACAAGTTGATCCGATGAAAGTGGAAGCAGTTGAAAAGTGGGAACCGCCGAAGACAGCAACCGAAGTACGTAGTTTTCTGGGTTTAGCCGGTTACTATCGGAAATTCATAAAATACTTCTCTCGTATCGCAACGCCTTTGACTAAGCTGACCCAGAAGATCCTGAAGTTTGAATGGAAAGCAGAACAAGACGAGGCATTCCGGATATTGAAAGAGAAACTGTGCAGCGCACCGATTCTATCAGTACCTGAAGGTTCGGAAGACTTTGTTGTTTATAGTGACGTGTCTAAACTGGGATTGGGATGTGTGCTTATGCAGCGTGGGAAAGTTATTGCTTATGCTTCTCGACAATTAAAGGATCATGAAAGACAGTATCCTACGCACGACATGGAGCTTGCAGCAGTTGTCTTCGCGTTGAAGATTTGGAGACACTATCTGTATGGTTCCAAATGTCAGATTTATACTGATCACAAGAGTCTCCAACACCTCTTTGATCAGAAGGAACTGAATATTAGACAAAGGAGATGGCTAGAATTGCAGAACGATTACGACTGTGAAATCCTTTATCACCCGGGAAAGGCGAATGTGGTGGCGGATGCGCTGAGTCGTCAAGAAAGGAGTTGAACAATAAAAGTTATTTCGCTACGAACTGAACTCCTACCCAACATATTTGACGAATTGCAGAAGTGTCAAGTGGAAGCTTATCAGGATGAACATCTGAAATCAGAACGGTTAGCAGGGATGTCATCGTTGCTAGTAAAAGATGATCGTGGGTTATTGTGTCTGGGAAACAGAGTGTGGGTACCTCATTTGGGTGGATTATGCGATCGTGTGTTACAAGAAGCTCATCAATCCCGTTTCTCTATTCACCCAGGTACAAACAAGATGTATAAAGACCTAAAGCAATTCTATTGGTGGCCGGGGATAAAAAGAGGGATTGCTCAGTATGTGGAAAGATGTGATACTTGTAAGCAAGTAAAGATCGAACACCAAAAGCCATTTGGTCAACTACATCGGCTAGAAATACCTATGTGGAAGTGGGAGCAGATTACCACCGATTTCATCACGAAGCTACCAAGGACTCCGAAGAGATTTGATTTGATTCGATTTCATCACGAAGCTAGAAGTATGCACATTTTCTACCGATAAAGGAAACCGATTCGATGGAGCGATTAGCTAAGTTGTACATTGACGAAATAGTAACTCGACATGGAGTTCCAATCTCGATCATTTCTGATCGTGATAGTCGTTTTACTTCGAGATTTTAGAGAAGTTTTCAAAGGGAAATGGGGACACATATAAAGTTAAGTACGGCATATCATCCTCAAATAGACGGGCAGAGTGAACGAACGATTCAGACCTTAGAAGATATGCTCCGGGCTTACATTGTTGATTTTGGGGGATCATGGGATAAACACTTACCGTTGATCGAGTTTACATATAACAACAGTTATCATTTCAGCATACAAGCGGCACCGTTTGAAGTACTGTATGGTAGGAATTGCCGAACACCTTTGTGTTGGAACGAAGTGGGAGAAAAACAGCTAGCGGGACCGGTAATAGTTCAGTTAACTGCCGATAAGGTTACTCAGATTCGAGAAAGATTGAAAGTGGCTCAAGATAGACAGAAGAGCTAAGCTGACCGACGTCGAAAGCCTTTGGAATTTCAAGTTGGGGATTTCGTAATGTTGAAAGTTTTGCCATAGAAGGGAGTCATCCGATTTGGGAGACAAGGTAAACTTAGCCCAAGGTATATCGGACCGTTTGCAATTACATAAAGGATCGGTGAAGTAGCTTACCCATTAGATCTTCCACCGGAATTGAGCAGGATCCATAATGCATTTCACGTATCGAACTTCCGAAAGTGTTTGGTTACTCCAGAACAGTCAGTCTCCCTACCAGAAATACAAGTCGATGAAAGATTGAATTATATGAAAGAGCCGGAAGCTATAGTTGATCATAAAGTCAAAGTGCTGCGGAATAAGGAGATCAGGCAAGTGAAAGTTCAGTGAAGGCATCATAGAGGTCAGGATGCTACGTGGGAATCAGAATTGGAAATGAGAGCCAAATGCCCTCATCTTTTTACTTAACTGAATTCCGGGACGGAATTATTTTAAGGGGGAGATGATGTAATACCCCGGGTAAGTCCGTTAGATAATTTACCTATCCGTCAGATTTATTGAACTCTATAAAGGAAGTTTAGGGCAAGTTTGGGTAAAATCATGGGTTAAAGGGTGTGTTAGCCATTAGTTAATAGTTGAGGGTTTAATTGGTAAGTTTAATTAAGATATTATCAAACTAGGTATCAGATGTATCAGATTATCCTAAAATAGAAAGAGTGTGTGTGCGGGAGTTCTGGAGGCGAAAAGAAGCAAAAGAGGAAAAATACGGAGAAAGTATCGATTAATTTGGTTGAAGTTGATTTTTAGGTAAGTACCTTTACATTTTGTGCTTGTAATCCTAAGTAGAAGATATCTATCGGTTTAGAAAGATCGATTTTATTGTTTGGTATTAGTTTTCAATCGAATATGTGAAAATGGAACCGACTGTGTTCTTGAGAGTCCCGGGGAAGTTCCGGTAGACTCCCGGTAGTGTGGAGTCCCGGTATGGTAGACTCCCGGTATAGTCGACTTCCGGTATAGTGAACTCCCGGTATTGCGGACTTCTGGTATTGTCAACTCCCGGTAGTGTGGAGTCCCGGTATTGTTAACTCTCGGTACTGAGAAGTCCCGGTACTGAGAAGTCCCGGTACCCTGTGTAGTCCCGGTAGTTGTTAAGCTTTGACAATTGGTTGTAGTAAGCAGTGAATCAGTTGGGGATAGGAACTTGGTAGGTTTTATATGATTGGCTTGTAAGGCAATATATATCCCTTAAATTGTTTCAGATTCTGTGGAGTCGTAGTAAGAGATAAGACCATTGTGAAAGGAGCTTGCAAGCGTGTGTAATAATCAAAACAGGTGAGTTTTACTTTAAAAGTATTTTTAACTGGAATACATATACGTATGGTTTTGGAAAGTGATAATTGGTGATTACGTGTTTATATGTATGGTATATGTGAATTATAATATATTGAGGTATTATATTTACATGAGTATTATAATGTGTTATAATACGTTGGCCGGGCATAGGACCGGTGCGTTTGGCTATAGAATCTGTATAACGTTGTTTGGCTGTAGATGTTGTACCGCGTTGTAAATTATTAGTTGGCTTGCTACCAACTAATATGGCCAGGAGGAATGAGAAGGGAAGGTACATGATATGTGAGCTTAATTGGATATATGTGATTGTGTTGCGTGATTTACATGAATGAAGTTATATAAATGGTTTCAAACTAACAGGGATTTTCTCACTTAGACCATCGTGTCTAACCCTCATTTTGTTTTAAAAATATGTATTCCAGGTGGTGGATCGAGTAAGAGCAAGTAATTAGAGTAACCAAGGGATGGCTTTTGTGAAGGATTATATGACGAAGATTTTGGCTTGTTTAGCAGTTGTAATTTAATAACTAAATGTTATGTATATATTTAGTATAAAGTTTGTAGTAGGATGGTTTCTTTTGATTGTAAAAGACTACGGGACCGAACTTGAAATTTGATATCTCTTTTGTTATATCGATGTTATGTTACATTATGTGATTTGTTGTGTATATGGGAATTGGGTTGTTACAATTATATTATGTTATAATACGATGGCAGAAATGGGAAGACTGCAAACTAGTATACAAGCAATGTTTGATCAAAGTCGTCACAATGAAGCAGAAATACCGGATCCTGGACCGGAAGATGAAATGCCAATCACACCGACTGTTGTACCAATACAAAGGAGGTGCGACTACAAAATGTTTTTAAGCTGTAGACCTCCGACCTATTCAGGAGACAGGGATCCCGTGAAAGCAATGAGACGGATGAAGGAAATAGAAGCTATTTTCAAGACAAGCAAGTGTGCGGATGAAGATAGGGTATTGTACGGGGCAACAATGTTAAAAGAGGATGCTTTGTATTGGTGGGAATCTTTTATTCATTCTAAAGGATCTGATGTTTATTCTACCCTCTCTTGGGAAGAATTTGTGATAGCCTACGGGAAACAATTTTGTCCCCAAGCAGCCGTCAAATAACTGGAAGGGGAATTTATGAACTTACAACAAGGAAACTTATCCGTTCGAGACTACACCGCTAGCTTTCTGGAAAAGTCTCGGTTCGCAGAATACTACGTTGCTACGGAGACGATGAAGGCGGAAAGGTTTATCTTTGGGCTGAACTCAGAAGGCTAGTGACTGCAAAAGGACCCGATACCTTCTCAGCTGCAGTTGATGCCGCGGAGAATGTTGAAAGAGATATTAGAAGGGATGATGGCGATAAAAGTATCGGGAAGAGAAAGTGGGAAGGACCACAACACGATCCGAAGAAGCCCCGATTTCAGAGGTATGATAGCCGTCCGCCGTTTCGACAGGCGGAAAGACCATGTCAGAAGTGCAACCGTGTCCACCAAGGAAATTGCCAAGGTGATTTACGAGCGTGTTATAAGTGTGGGAAGACCGGACACGTCATTAAAGATTGTAAGGTAACGCGGTTATGTTTCTTATGCAATTCTCCGGATCACCTTCAGTCGGACTGTCTGCGGGGGAGGATACAGCAAGGTGGGTCATCGGGCAGGCCAGCGATTGTTAAACCAGTAATACCAAGACTGGAACCGCCAGTAACCAGGGGTCGTGCATTTCAAATGACCGAGAAAGAAGCGGAGGAAACTCCGGATGTGGTCACAAGTACATTTTTAATAAACTTTACACGTGCTAAGGTGTTATTTGATTCCGGTGCAAACCGATCGTTTGTGTCTCCTGCATTTGCTGCTTGCCTGTGTTTGAAACCTAAAATGCTAGAACATGCTCTATCAGTAGATAAGGAAAATGATAATCAAGTGTCAGTTATAGAAGTATTTGATGGCTGTGTGATAAATATAGAGGGGTGTAGAGTGCCGATACAATTGTTTCCTATAACTTTAATAGAGTTTGACGTTATAGTGGGAATGGACTGGTTAGCCGAGAATCAGGCTAACGTAGTGTGTGATAAGAAGTTAATACATGTGGTATTACCTGAGAAGGGACTAGTAGTGATTTATGGTGATCGTAAGAATCATCAGTCTAGCCTTATATCTATGATAAAACCCGTAAGTGTGTGAATAAGGGTTGTCAGAGTTACTTGGCTTATGTGATAGATATTAAGCCAGAAAAGAATAGGATGGAAGATATTCCTATTGTTAGTGAATTCCCTGAAGTATTCCCCGAAGACTTGAATAGTCTTCCGCCCACTAGACAAGTAGAGTTCGGTATAGACCTGATTCCTGGAGCCACTCCTGTAGCCCGTGCACCTTATCGTCTGGCACCTCCAAAGATGAAAGAGATGATGGCACAACTACAAAACCTATCCGATAAAGGCTTCATCAGACCTAGTTCTTCGCCGTGGGGAGCACCAGTGTTATTTGTGAAAAAGAAGAATGGTTTGATGAGGATGTGCATCGACTATCGGGAACTGAATAAGCGCACGATAAAGAACAAGTATCCGTTACCCCGAATTGATGACCTCTTCGATCAGTTAGTTGGAGCTTGCTATTTCTCCAAGATTGATCTAAGATCCGGTTATCACCAGTTGAAAGTTAAAGAAGAAGACGTTCTAAAGACTGCTTTTCGAACAAGGTATGGACATCACGAATTCTTAGTGATGCCGTTCGGACTGACGAACGCTCCAGCTGCCTTTATGGATTTAATGAATCGGGTATGTAAGCCGTATCTCGATAAATTTGGTATTGTATTTATCGATGATATAGTTATCTACTCCCGATCCAAAGAAGAACATGCGCAACATCTTCGTTTAATTCTGGAGCTATTAAAGAAGGAGAAGTTGTACGCTAAATTCTCGAAATGTGAATTTTGGTTACGAGAAGTTCAGTTTCTAGGGCATGTAGTTTCCGAAGAAGGCATTCAAGTTGATCCAATGAAAATGGAAGCGATTGAAAAGTGGGAACCTCCGAGGACGCCAACCGAAGTACGTAGTTTTCTGGGTTTAGCCGGCTACTATCGGAAATTCATAAAAAACTTCTCTCGTATCGCAACGCCTTTGACTAAGCTGACCCGGAAGAACTTGAAATTTGAATGGAAAGAAGAACAAGACGAGGCATTCCAGATATTGAAAGAGAAACTGTGCAACGCGCCGATTCTATCACTACCTGATGGTTCGGAAGACTTTGTTGTTTATAGTGATGCATCAAAACTGGGATTGGGATGTGTACTTATGCAGCGTGGAAAGGTTATTGCTTATGCTTCTCGTCAATTAAAGGATCATGAAAGACAGTATCCTACGCACGACATGGAGCTTGCAGCAGTCGTCGTCGCGTTAAAGATTTGGAGACATTATCTGTATGGTTTCAAATGTCAGATTTATACCGATCATAAGAGTCTCCAACATCTCTTTGACCAGAGGGAACTAAATATGAGACAAAAAAGATGGCTAGAATTACTGAATGATTACGACTGTGAAATCCTTTATCACCCGGGAAAGGCAAATGTGGTAGCTGATGCATTGAGTCGTCAAGAAAGGGGTGGAACAATAAAAGTTATTTCGCTACAAACTGAACTCCTACCCAACATATTTGACGAATTGCATAAGTGTCAAGTGGAGGCTTATCAGGATGAACATTTGAAATCAGAACGATTAGCGGGGATGTCAGCATTGCTAGTAAAAGATGATCGTGGGTTATTGTGTCTGGGAAGTAGAGTGTGGGTACCTCGTTTGGGTGGGTTACGTGATCGTGTTTTACAAGAAGCTCATCAATCCCGTTTCTCTATTCACCCAGGTACAAACAAGATGTATAAAGACCTTAAACAATTCTATTGGTGGCCAGGAATAAAAAGGGGAATTGCTCAGTATGTGGAAAGATGTGATACTTGTAAGAAACTGAAGATCGAACACCAAAAGCCGTTTGGTCAACTACAACGGATAGAAATACCTATATGGAAGTGGGAGCAGATTACCACAGATTTCATCACGAAGCTACCAAGAACTCCGAAAGAATTTGATTCTATTTGGGTGATCGTCGACAGATTGACAAAGTCTGCACATTTTCTACCGATAAAGGAAACCGATTCGATGGAACGATTAGCTAAGCTGTACATAGACGAAATAGTAACTCGGCATGGAGTTCCAATCTCGATTAATTCTGATCGTGATAGTCGTTTTACTTCAAGATTCTGGAGAAGTTTTCTAAGGGAAATGGGGACTCAGATAAAGTTAAGTACGACGTATCATCCCTAAACAGATGGGCAGAGTGAACGAACGATTCAGACCTTAGAAGATATGCTCCGGGCTTGCATTGTTGATTTTGGGGGATTATGGGATAAGCACTTACCGTTGATCGAGTTTGCATATAACAACAGTTATCATTCTAGCATACAAGCGGCACCGTTTGAAGTACTGTATGGTAGGAAATGCCGAACGCCTATATGTTGGAACGAAGTGGGAGAGAAACAGTTAGCGGGGCCGGAAATAGTTCAATTAACTGCCGATAAGGTTACTCAAATTAGAGAAAGATTGAAAGTGGCTCAAGATAGACAGAAGAGCTACGCTGACCGACGTCGGAAGCCTTTGGAATTTCAAGTCGGGGATTTTGTAATGTTAAAAGTTTCGCCATGGAAGGGAGTCATCCGATTTGGGAGACAAGGTAAACTTAGCCCAAGGTATATCGGACCGTTTGCAATTACAGAAAGGATCGATGAAGTAGCTTACCGATTAGATCTTCCACCGGAATTGAGCAGGATTCATAATGCATTTCACGTATCGAACTTTCGAAAGTGTTTGGTTACTCCAGATCAGTCAGTCTCCCTACCAGAGATACAAGTAGATGAAAGATTGAATTATGTGGAAGAACCAGAAGCAATAGTTGATCATAAAGTCAAAGTGCTACGGAATAAAGAAATCAAGCAAGTAAAGGTTCAATGGAGGCATCATAGAGGTCAGGATGCTACGTGGGAATCCGAATCGGAAATGAGAACCAAATACCCTCATCTTTTTACTTAACTGAATTCCGGGACGGAATTCTTTTAAGGGGGAGATGATGTAATACCCCGGGTAAGTCCGTTAGATATTTTACCTATCTGTTAAATTAATTTAACCATAAGATATAATGATTTGGTTAAGTTTGAGATAAGTTATAAGGTTAAGGGTGTTTTGGGTCATTTTGTAATAGTTTGAGCCAAGAAGGTAATTTTGACCTATATTATCTCTTAAGCCCCGTATACTCATCAGATACCTAAAATAGAAGAAGTGTGTGTGTGCGTGAGTTCTGGAGGCGAAAAGAAGCAGTGGACGAAACCTACCGTTAGAGCATCAATCGATTGGGTTAAAGGCGATTTTGAGGTAAGTTTCTCTACAGTATGTATTTGTAATCACGAATAGAAGATATCTATCGGTTTAGAATTTCTAATTTCACGTCTTGATTAGACTTCAATCGATTTCTGGGTAAGTGGAAACCGACTGTGTTCTTGAAGACTCCCGGTGGAGTCCCGGTACTGTCGACTCCCGGTGGAGTCCCGGTACTGTCGACTCCCGGTGGACTCCCGATATAGTGAACTCCCGGTATTGTTAACTCCCGGTGATCGAGACTCCCAGTACCAAGGAGTCCCGGTACTGAGAAGTACCGGTACTCTGTGTAGTCCCGGTAGTTTGCTAAGTTTAGTGGTACAGTTGAGAACAGGAACTGGTAGGCTTTATATGTTTGGCTAGTAAAGCGGTGTATGTATCTTAAATTGTTTCAGATTCTGTGGAGTCGTGATAAGAGATAAGACCATTTTGAAAGGAGATTGCGAGCTGTGTAATAATCAAAACAGGTGAGTTTTACTTTAAAAACGTTTTTAACTGGAATACATACATGTATGGATTGGGAATGTGATAGTCGATGATTAAGTGTTAATATGTAAGTTATAATATATTGAGATATTATATTTACATGGGTATTATATTATGTTATAATACGTTGGCCGGGCTTAGGACCGGAGTGTTTGGCTGTAAATGTCGTACAGCGTCGTTTGGCTGTAAATGTCGTACAGCGTTGTTAAATTATTAGTTGGCTTGCTACCAACTAATATGGCCAGGAAGAATGAGAAAGGAAGGTACAAGATATGTGAGCTTAATTGAATATATGTGATTGTGTTGCGTGATTTATATGAATGAAGTTTATATAAATGGTTTTTAACCTAACAGGGATTTTTCTCACCTAGACCCTTAGGTCTAACCCTCATTTTGTTTTAAAAATATGTATTCCAGGTGGTGGATCGAGTAAGGGCAAATGATTAGAGTAATCGATGGATAGCTGTAACAACCCGGTTTCCCAAACATACAACAAATAACATAACATTCATACATATCATTGATTTACAACAAAAGTTACATAACAAACCAAGTACGGTCTCATTAGTCTTGACATTACAAAATATATAAAAGCTTCCTAATCAACATCCAACCAAAAGCTTCCTACACTTCATCCTCTCCTGCCGATCCTTAACCTGTAAAACATATTTTTGAAAACAAAATGAGGGTTAGACCAAACGGGTCTAGTGAGTTAATCCCGGTCCTTTCCAAAATCATTATAAAACCATTTCACATAATACTTTGTATCAAAATAGTTTAGATAAACCTTTGGTAATCCTTTCGTAAAATACAAACATACCACACGTATTTAAATACCAATTCAGACTCGTGCATCGTGTACATCTCATTCACCTTATTCCTCCACAAATGGCCATATTAGTTGGTAGCAAGCCAACTAATCATCGTCACTGTACCCAAATGCTGTCAACTCCGCTGCAATCACACACAGCTCCGCTGCATTTCCATATAGCTCCGCCGACTAACAGATCGGCTACCATATCCTCGTGTAGTGCAGTGCTCATATAAATACAATATATATCTCAATATATCATAGTGTCATTTATATACACATAATCATATTCCTACCATATAATCATCTCATATATATATACACATATATATGTATTCCAGTTCAAAAACGTTTTAAAGCAAAACTCACCTCGATCGCTTATCCATAAACACTTCCAAGCTTTTCTCCAAAAGATTCAGTCTTTCACTCCCAATCCACAAAGTCTGCAAATAGATTAAATACAAATATCCCCTTACTAACTGATCACATAAAACATACTAGAAGACCAAGGACTCTAGATGACTCAAATCCTCAAAAGTGACCAAAACAGCTAAAGTATCCGGACAACCCAAACAACCCGGACAACACCACCTTTTCCGGACAACATGACTTTTCCGGACAACCTCAGTAATTCGGATAGCAAGACTAATCCGGACAACACGATTTATTCGGACAACACAAGGAATCCGGATGCCATCCGGACTCTAAATCATCCGGAAACCATCAATCCAATCGTCCGGACTCTATCAACAACTTACCCGGACACCACCCAAGAATCTACCCGGACACATTCATTCTATCCGGACATCCCTGTCGGTTTACCCCATTTTCACCCAGAAATCTGCTGTTTCGATACCAGACATGAATTCGACTTTTGTACACCGATGGAAACTACCTAATAGCAATTATGAACATAAAATGTAAAGGAACATACCTCAGATTCACTTCCAAGTACTCCAAATTGAGTCTCTTAGCCACAACCTTTCTTTCTTCTTCTTGCTCTCTCTTTCTCTCAACACACACACACAACACCTACTGATTTTCTGCTTTTCTAAATATCTGGAAATCATAAGGATAATATCTAACCTTATTTACCATTTAAACCCCACATTTCTCACTAATGACCACAATACCTTTTTAACTTACTAATTAATCTAAACACCCCTAAACTTATATATATTTACCCAAACTTACCCTAAATATCAATTTTAAAGTTAACTAAACTTAACGGAAAAGGGATTTTAACTAACGAACTTACCCGGGGTATTACAATAGCTTTTGTGAAGGAATGCATGATGAAGATTTTAGCATGTTTAGCATTTGTATTATAATAATTAAATGTTATGTATGTATTTAGTATAAAGTTTGTAGTAGAATGGCTTTTTCTGATTGTAGAAGACGACGAGACCGTACTTGTAATATGATGTTTCGTTTGTCATATCAATGTTATGTTACATTATGTGATCTGTTGTGTTATATGGGAATTGGGTTGTTACACCCGGGGTATTACATCATATCCCCCTTAAAAGAATTCTGTCCCGGAATTCAGTTTGGCAAAGAGGTACGGGTACTTGGTTCTCATTTCTGATTCTGATTCCCAAGTAGCATCCTGCCCTTTATTGTTTGATCTCCTTACCATTCCGCAACACTTTGACTTTACTGTCAACAATGGCTTCAGGTTCCTCCACATAATTCAACCTTTCATCAACCTGAATATCTGGTAGAGAAACTGCCTGATCTGGCGTAACCAAACACTTTCGAAAATTTGATACGTGAAAAGCGTTGTGGATCCTACTTAACTCTGGCAGAAGATCTAACCTGTAGGCTACTTCTCCGATTTTTTCTGTAATTGCAAACGGTCCAATGTACCTTGGGCTCAGTTTACCTTGTTTCCCAAATCGAATGACTCCTTTCCAAGGCGAGACTTTTAACATTACGAAATCTCCGACTTGAAATTCTAACGGTTTTCGGCGTCGGTCAGCGTAGCTTTTCTGTCTGTCTTGAGCCACTTTCAATCGTTCCCGAATCTGAGTAATCTTATCCGTGGTTAACTGAACTATATCTGGCCCTGCTAATTGTTTCTCTCCCACTTCGTTCCAACACAGAGGCGTTCAGCATTTTCTACCATACAGAACTTCAAACGATGCCGCTTGTATGCTGGAATGATAACTGTTATTGTAGGCAAATTCAATCAACGGCAAATGCTTATCCCACGATCCCCCAAAATCAATAATGCAGGCCCGTAGCATATCTTCCAAAGTCTGAATCGTTCGTTCGCTCTGACCGTCAGTTTGAGGATGATACGCTGTACTTAACTTTATTTGCGTGCCCATTTCTTTTTGAAAACTTCTCCAGATCCTTGAAGTAAAACGACTATCACGATCGGAAATAATCGAGATTGGAACTCCATGTCGAGTTACTATTTCATCGATATCGAATTTGGCTAGTCTTTCCAACGAATAGGTTTCTTTTATTGGTAGAAAGTGAGCAGACTTTGTCAACCTGTCAACGATCACCCAAATAGCATCAAACCCTTTCGGAGTCCTTGGTAGCTTCGTGATGAAATCTGTAGTAATCTGATCCCATTTCCACATAGGTATTTCTAAACGTTGTAACTGACCAAAAGGCTTTTGATGTTCAATCTTTACTTTCTTACAAGTGGTACAACTTTCCACATGTTGGGCAATACTTCTTTTCATTCCCGGCTACCAATAAAATTGTCGTAGATCCTTATACATCTTATTCGTACCTGGATGAATAGAGAAACGGGATTGATGAGCTTCTTGTAGTACCCTATCACGTAAACCACCTAAACGAGGCACCCAAATTATATTCCCCAGACACAGTAACCCACGATCATCTTTTACAAGTGATGCTGATATACCCACTAACCGTTCTGGTTTCAAGTTTTCCTCTTGAAAGGCTTCTACTTAAAACTTCTTTAATTCGTCAAAGATGTTAGGTAGGAGTTCGGCTCTTAGTATAATAGCTTTTATTGTTCCACTTCTTTCTTGACGACTCAGTGCATCAACTACCACATTTGCCTTTCCCGGATGATAGAGAATTTCACAGTCGTAGTCATTCACCAGTTCTAACCATCTTCTCTTCCTCATATTCAATTCCCGCTGATCGAAAAGATGTTGGAGACTCTTATGATCGGTAAAAATTTGACATTTAGAACCGTACAGATAATGTCTCCAAATCTTTAGCACGAAAACAACTGCTGCAAGTTCCATGCCGTGTGTAGGATACTGCCGTTCATGATCTTTCAGTTGGCGAGAAGCATAAGCAATAACTTTCCCACGCTGCATTAGTACGCATCCCAATCCTAGTTTGGAAGCATCACTGTAAACAACAAAGTCATCGGAACCTTCAGGTAGTGACAGAATCGGTGCGCTACAAAGTCTTTCTTTCAAAATTCTGAATGCTTCATCATGTTCTGCTTTCCATTCAAACTTTATATTCTTTCGGGTCAGCTTGGTTAGAGGCGTAGCGATACGAGAGAAATCTTGTATAAAATTTCGATAGTAGCCGGCTAAACCCAGGAAACTTCGTACCTAGGTTGACGTTCTCGGCGGTTCTCACTTTTTAATCGCTTCTACTTTCATCGGATCAACTTGAATGCCTTTCTCGGAAACTACATGACCAAGAAATTGAACTTCCCGTAGCCAGAATTCACATTTAGAAAATTTAGCACACAATTGTTCCTTCTTCAACAACTCCAGAATCAAACGAAGACGTTGTGCGTGCTCTTCTTTGGATCGGGAATAGATAAGGATATCATCGATAAACACAATAACAAATTTATCGACATATTGCTTACATACCCGATTCATCAAATCCATAAAAGCAGCTGGGGCGTTCGTCAGACCGAAGGGCATCACTAAGAATTCTTAGTGACCATACCTTGTGCGAAAAGCAGTTTTCAGAATATTTTCTTCTTTAACCTTCAGCTGGTGTGATAACCAGATCTTAGATCAATCTTGGACAAATAACAAGCTCCAACTAAATGATCGAAGAGGTCATCAATTCTGGGAAGCGGATACTTGTTCTTGGTCGTGCGCTTTTTCAGTTCCTGATAATCAATACACATTCTCATCGACCCGTCTTTCTTTTTCACAAATAGCACTGGTGCTCCCCACGGTGAAGAACTGGGTCTGATGAAGCCCTTATCTGAAAGATCTTGCAGTTGCGTCATCATCTCTTTCATCTCTGGAGGTGCCAAACGATACGGTGCACGGGCAACAGGAGCGGCTCCAGGAATCAGATCTATACCAAACTCTACTTGTCTAACGGGCGGAAGACTATTAAAGTCTTTTGGGAAAATTTCCAGGAATTCACAAACCACAGGAATACCTTCAAACTTATTCTTTTCTAGCTTAGTATCTATCACATAAGCTAAATAACTCGGGCATCCTTTATTAACACACTTACGAGCTTTCATCATAGAGATAAGGCAAGACTGATGTTTAAGGTATGATTGGAAAATATATATGTTTAGGGGTGTTTGGGTTATAGGTGAGAAGTTAGAGGTTCATTTGGTAAGTATGGGTTAATAACGCCTCTTGACTTCAGATATATCCTCATAACCTAAATTAGAAAGTGAACGTGTGTGTGTGAAGGCGAAGAGAAGCAGAAAGAAGAAAGTTACGGTCATCACATCAATCGACTAGGTTGAATTCGATTTTGAGGTAAGCTCTTTGGTCTTTTATGTTAGTAATCATCTTTAGACAGTTTCTACCGGATTAGAATGTTTGAATTTGAAGTTGTATACGGTTAATCTGAATCTGGGTAAAAATTGAACCGACTGTGTTCTTGGAACTCCCGGTAATGTGAAATCCCGGTATATTCAACTTCCGGTGGAGTCCCGGTAACGTGAACTCCCGGTAGTGTGGACTCCCGGTAACATGAACTCCCGGTAGTGTGGATTCCCGGTATAGCAGACTTCCGGTAATGAGAGTTCCGGTATTATGGACTCCCGGTAGTAGGAACTTCCGGTATAGGAACTCCCGGTGCTAAGAGTCCCGGTACTGTGAAAGTCCTGGTACCCTGTGTAGTCCCGGTAGTGAGTTAAATGCAATATGTAGTGGGACAGTTGAGAATGAGAAATTGTTAGGCTTTATGTGGTTGTTTAGTAAAGCGATTGTGTATCTTAACTTGTTTTCAGATTCCGTGGAATTGTGGTAAGAGATAGGATTGTTTTGAAAGAAGCTTGCGAACGTGTGAAATAACCAAAACAGGTGAGTTTTACTTTGAAAACACTTTTTACTGGAATACATACATGTGTGGAGTTGGGAGTGAAACTGTTGATAATTATGTGTTTGTATGTGAATTATAATATAGTGAGGTATTATATTTACATGTGTATTATAAATGTGTTATAATACGTTGGCCGGGTTTAAGACCGGTGTGATTGGCTATAGAACCTGTATAGCGTTGTTTGGCTGTAGATGTTGTGCAGCGTTGTATATTATTAGTTGGCTTGCTACCACTAATATGGCCAGGAGGAAATGAGAAGGAAAGGTACATGATGTGTGAGCTTAATTGGATATATGTAATTATGTGGCGTGATTTATATGAATGAAGTTTATATAAATGGTTTTTAAACTAACAGGGGTTTCTCACTTAGACCATCGGGTCTAACCCTCATTTTGTTTTAAAAATATGTATTCCAGGTGGCGGATCAAGTAAGGGCAAGTAAGTAGAGTATGAGATGGATGGCTAGTGAGAAGGACTATAAGACGAAGCTTTTGACTTATTTAGTAGTTGTAATGGAATGTTAAATGTTATGTATGCAAATAGTACCAAGATTGTATTACAAGTGTGTTTCTTTCTATTGTAAAAGACTAATGGACCGTATATGAAATGTTAAGTTCGTTTGTTATATCTATTTGTGTTATGTTGCGTGATATGTTGTGTATATGGGATATGGGATGTTACAAATGGTATCAGAGCCTTAGTTTAAGGGATTTAGGTATTCGTATCTGTACCTAGACTTAAACTGCATGTGAAGTAGGATGTCCCTATTATTATAGAACCTCGGGATACTAAGTATAAGGGGTAGAAGGAACATCATGTAAGGTAATTTCATACTACACCTGGCCAGTGTAATTGTGATCTTACAGGTACATGTTTGAACTGGAATACCTTGTTATATGGGGTATGTGCTTGTGTGTATATTAATCTTGTTTAAATCTACAGAATGGCAAGTGGTACAAGAAATTCGAATCGAGGAGGAGGAAGAAATCCAAACAGAACTAATCCGCCAGTAGGAACAGGGGACAGGGGAGGCAGAACAGGGGGTAGAGTCGGGGGTAGAACGGGAGGTAGAGCTGGAGGTCGAGCCGGAGGCAAAACCCAACAAAATAGTACGGATTTTATTACCAGGGCTGATCTAATGGCAAAATAGTACGGATTTTATTCAAGCTATGTTTAATCAAGTTCATAATACTGAAACGGAAGAACCAGATCATGCACATGAAGAGGAGATGCCAATCACCCCTACGGTCTTGCCGGTAATGAGAAAATGTGATTACAAGATGTTTCTTAGCTGCAAGCCTCCTACGTTTTCAGGGGATCGGGATCCAGTGAAAGCGATGAGATGGATGAAGGAAATTGAAGCCATTTTCAAAACAAGCAAGTGTGCGGATGAAGATAGAGTGTTGTACGGGGCAGCCATGCTAAAAGGAGATGCATTGTATTGGTGGGAGTCTTTTATACATTCTAAAGGATCTGACGTTTATTCTACCCTCACATGGGAAGAATTTGTGATAGCTTACAAGAACGCATTTTGTCCCCAAGCAGCCGTTAAGCAATTATAAGGGGAATTTATGAATTTACAACAAGGAAATCTATCCGTTCGAGACTACACCGCTAGCTTCCTGGAAAAGTCTCGGTTCGCAAAATACTATGTTGCTACAGAGGCAATGAAGACGGAAAGGTTTATCTTCGGGCTGAACTCAGAGGTTAGAAGACTAGTGACTGCAAAAGGACCCGATACATTCTCAGCTGCAGTTGATGCCGCGGAGAATGTTGAACGAGATATGAGAAGAGATGCTGGGGATAAGAGTATCGGAAAGAGAAAGTGGGAAGGACCACAATATGATTCGAAGAGGTCCCGATTTCAGAGGTATGATAACCGTCCGCCGTTTCGACCAGCGGAAAGACCATGTCCAAAGTGCAACCGTGTCCATCAAGGAAACTGTCAAGGTGATTTACGAGCATGCTATAAGTGTGGGAAGACCGGACACGTCATCAAGGATTGTAAGGTAACACGGCTATGTTTCTTATGCAATTCTCCGGATCATCTTCAGTCAAACTGCCCGCGGGGGAGGATACAGCAAGGTGGGTCATCGGGCAGGCCAGCGATTGTTAAACCAGTAATACCAAGGTTGGAACCGCCAGTAACCAGGGGTCGTGCCTTTCAAATGACTGAGAAAGAAGCGGAGGAGACGCCGGATGTGGTCACAGGTACATTTTTGATAAACTCTACACGTGCTAAGGTGTTGTTTGATTCCGGTGCAAACCGATCGTTTGTGTCACCTGCATTTGCTGCATATCTGTGTTTGAAACCTAAATTGTTAGAACGTGCTCTATTAGTAAATACTGCAAATGACAACCAAGTGTCGGTTAATGAAGTATTTGACGGTTGTGTGATTAATATAGAAGGGTGTGGAGTGCCTATACAATTGTTTCCTATAACCTTAATAGAGTTTGACGTAGTAGTGGGAATGGACTGGTTAGCCGAGAATCAGGCTAATATAGTGTGTGATAAAAAGATAATAAATGTTGTATTGCCAGAGAAGGGACCGATAGTGATTTATGGTGATCGTAGGAATCATCAGTCTTGTCTCATATCACTAGTAAAGGCACGTAAGTTTGTAAATAAGGGTTGTCAGAGTTACTTGGCCTACGTGATAGATATTAAGCCGGAAAAGATTAGGATAGAAGATATTCCTGTCGTTAGTGAATTCCCTGAAGTGTTTCCTGAAGACTTGAACAGTCTTCTGCCGGTTAGAGAAGTAGAGTTCGGTATAGACTTAATTCCTGGAGCCACTCCTGTAGCCCGTGCATCGTACCGTTTGGCACCTCCAGAGATGAAAGAGATGATGGCACAACTACAAGACCTATCCGATAAGGGCTTCATCAAACCTAGTTCTTCGCCGTGGGGAGCACCAGTATTATTTGTGAAAAAGAAAGATGGGTCGATGAGGATGTGTATTGACTATCGAGAATTGAATAAACGCACGATAAAGAACTAGTATCCGCTACCCCGAATTGATGATCTTTTTGAT
Source organism: Saussurea involucrata (assembly GCA_033807775.1). Lineage (NCBI taxonomy): Eukaryota > Viridiplantae > Streptophyta > Magnoliopsida > Asterales > Asteraceae > Saussurea > Saussurea involucrata. The sequence continues at coordinate 143,180,583 of CM066320.1, forward strand.
CAGTTAGTTGGAGCTTGCTATTTCTCCAAGATAGATCTAAGGTCCGGTTATCACCAGTTGAAGGTTAAAGAAGAAGACGTTTTAAAGACTGCTTTTCGAACGAGGTATGGTCATCATGAATTTTTAGTAATGCCATTTGGATTGACGAACGCTCCAGCTGCCTTTATGGATTTAATGAATCGAGTATGTAAGCCGTATCTCGTTAAATTTGTAATTGTATTTATCGATGATATCCTTATCTATTCTCGATCCAAGGAAGAGCACGCGCAGCATCTTCGTTTGATTCTGGAGCTACTGAAGAAGGAAAAGTTGTATGCGAAATTTTCTAAATGTGAATTCTGGCTAAGGAAAGTGCAATTTCTGGGGCACGTGGTTTCTGAGAAAGGTATACAAGTCGATCCGATGAAAGTGGAAGCAGTTGAAAAATGGGAACAACCTAAGACAGCATCAGAAGTACGCAGTTTTCTGGGTTTAGCGGGTTACAATCGGAAGTTCATAAAAGACTTCTCTCGTATCGCAACGCCTTTGACTAAGCTGACCCGAAAGAATTTGAAGTTTGAATGGAAAGCGGAACAGGACGAGGCATTCAGAATATTGAAAGAGAAACTGTACAGCGCGCCAATTCTATCCCTACCTGAAGGTTCTGAAGACTTTGTCGTTTACAGTGATGCGTCTAAATTGGGATTGGGTTGTGTGCTTATGCAACGTGGAAAGGTTATAGCTTATGCTTCTCGCCAACTGAAGGATCATGAACGACAATATCCTACGCACGATATGGAACTTGCAGCAGTCGTCTTTGCGTTAAAGATTTGGAGACATTATTTGTATGGTTCCAAATGTCAGATTTATACTGATCACAAGAGTCTCCAACACCTATTTGATCAGAAGGAGTTAAATATGAGACAAAGGAGATGGCTGGAATTGCTGAATGATTACGACTGTGAAATCCTTTATCACCCGGGAAAGGCGAATGTAGTGGCAGATGCGCTCAGTCGTCAAGAAAGGAGCGGAACAATAAAAGTTATTTCGCTACGAACTGAACTCCTACCCAACTTAGTTGATGAATTACAGAAGTGTCAAATGGAGGCTTATCAGGAGGAACATCTGAAATCAGAACGGTTAGTGGGAATGTCAGCATTGTTAGAAAGGGGTAATCGTGGGTTATTGTGTCTGGGGAACAGAGTGTGGGTACCTCGATTGGGTGGGTTACGTGATCGTGTTTTACAAGAAGCTCATCAATCCCGTTTCTCTATTCATCCAGGTACAAACAAGATGTATAAAGACCTAAAGCAATTCTATTGGTGGCCGGGGATAAAAAGAGGGATTGCTCAGTATGTAGAACGGTGTGATACTTGTAAGAAGGTAAATATCGAACATCAAAAGCCATTTGGTCAACTACAACGACTAGAAATACGTATGTGGAAGTGGGAGAATATTACCACATACTTTATCACAAAGCTACCAAGAACTCCGAAGGGATTCGATTCCATTTGGGTGATCGTCGACAGGTTGACAAAGTCTGCACACTTCCTACCGATAAAGGAAACCGATTAAATGGAGCGATTGGCTAAGTTGTACATTGATGAAATAGTAACTCGACATGGAGTTCCAATCTCGATCATTTCTGATCGTGATAGTCGTTTTACTTCAAGATTTTGGAGAAGTTTTCAAAGGGAAATGGGGACTCAGATAAAATTAAGTACGGCGTATCATCCTCAAACCGATGGGCAGAGTGAACGAACAATTTAGACCTTAGAAGATATGCTCCGGGCTTGCATTGTTGATTTTGGGGGATCGTGGGATAAGTATTTACTGTTAATCGAATTCGCTTACAACAACAGTTATCATTCCAGTATACAAGCAGCACCATTTGAAGTATTGTATGGTAGGAAATGCCGAACGCCACTGTGCTGGAACGAAGTGGGAGAAAAACAACTAGAGGGGCCGGAAATAGTTCAGTTAACCGCCGATAAGGTTACACAGATCCGAGAAAGATTGAAAGTGGCTCAAGATAGACAGAAGAGTTACGCTGATCGCCGTCGAAAGCCGTTGGAATTTCAAGTTGGGGATTACGTAATGTTAAAGGTTTCGCCGTGGAAAGGAGTCATCAGATTTGGTCGACAGGGTAAACTTAGCCCAAGGTATATTGGACCATTTGCAATCACTGAAAGGATCGGGGAAGTAGCTTACAGATTAGATCTTCCACCAGAGTTGAGCAGAATTCATAATGCATTTCACGTGTCAAACTTCCGAAAGTGTTTGGTTACTCAAGATCAGGCAGTCTCCCTACCAGAGATACAAGTCGACGAAAGACTGAATTATGTAGAAGAGCCAGAAGCTATAGTTGATCATAAAGTTAAAGTGCTGCGGAATAAGGAGGTCAGACAAGTGAAAGTTCAGTGGAGACATCATAAAGGTCAAGATGCTACAAGGGAATCTGAATCGGAAATGAGAGCCAAATACCCTCATATTTTTGCTTAACCGAATTCCGGGACGGAATTCTTTTAAGGGGGAGATGATGTAATATCCCGGGTAAGTCTGTTAGTTAAATCCCCTTTTTTCGTTAAATAAAGTTAACCTTAAAGTTAGATGTTTAAGGTATGATTGGAAAATATATATGTTTAGGGGTGTTTGGGTTATAGGTGAGAAGTTAGAGGTTCATTTGGTAAGTATGGGTTAATAACGCCTCTTGACTTCAGATATATCCTCATAACCTAAATTAGAAAGTGAACGTGTGTGTGTGAAGGCGAAGAGAAGCAGAAAGAAGAAAGTTACGGTCATCACATCAATCGACTAGGTTGAATTCGATTTTGAGGTAAGCTCTTTGGTCTTTTATGTTAGTAATCATCTTTAGACATTTTCTACCGGATTAGAATGTTTGAATTTGAAGTTGTATACGGTTAATCTGAATCTGGGTAAAAATTGAACCGTCTGTGTTCTTGGAACTCCCGGTAATGTGAAATACCGGTATATTCAACTTCCGGCGGAGTCCTGGTAACGTGAACTCCCTGTAGTGTGGACTCCCGGTAACGTGAACTCCCGGTAGTGTGGATTCCCGGTATAGCAGACTTCCGGTAATGAGAGTTCCGGTATTATGGACTCCCGGTAGTAGGAACTTCCGGTATAGGAACTCCCGGTGCTAAGAGTCCCGGTACTATGAAAGTCCCGGTACCCTGTGTAGTCCCGGTAGTGAGTTAAATGCAGTATGTAGTGGGACAGTTGAGAATGAGAAATTGTTAGGCTTTATGTGGTTGGTTAGTAAAGCGATTGTGTATCTTAACTTGTTTTCAGATTCCGTGGAATTGTGGTAAGAGATAGGATTCTTTTGAAAGAAGCTTGCGAACGTGTGAAATAACCAAAACAGGTGAGTTTTACTTTGAAAACACTTTTTACTGGAATACATACATGTGTGGAGTTGGGAGTGAAACTGTTGCTAATTATGTGTTTGTATGTGAATTATAATATAGTGAGGTATTATATTTACATGTGTATTATAAATGTGTTATAATACGTTGGCCGGGTTTAAGACCGGTGTGATTGGCTATAGAACCTGTATAGCGTTGTTTGGCTGTAGATGTTGTGCAGCGTTGTATATTATTAGTTGGCTTGCTACCACTAATATGGCCAGGAGGAAATGAGAAGGAAAGGTACATGATGTGTGAGCTTAATTGGATATATGTAATTATGTGGCGTGATTTATATGAATGAAGTTTATATAAATGGTTTTTAAACTAACAGGGGTTTCTCACTTAGACCATCGGGTCTAACCCTCATTTTGTTTTAAAAATATGTATTCCAGGTGGCGGATCAAGTAAGGGCAAGTAAGTAGAGTATGAGATGGATGGCTAGTGAGGAGGACTATAAGACGAAGCTTTTGACTTATTTAGTAGTTGTAATGGAATGTTAAATGTTATGTATGCAAATAGTACCAGGATTGTATTACAAGTGTGTTTCTTTCTATTGTAAAAGACTACTGGACCGTATATGAAATGTTAAGTTCGTTTGTTATATCTATTTGTGTTATGTTGCGTGATATGTTGTGTATATGGGATATGGGATGTTACAAATGTACCTGTAACCACATCAGAAGTTTCCTCTGCTTCTTGTGCTGTCATCTGAAAGGCACGACCCATAGCTCTGGGAAACTCTGGCCTTGGTACTACCGGTCTTACTCCCGCTGGTCTCACAGAAGTACCACCCTGTTGTATTCTCCCCCGTGGACAATCAGACTGGTTGTGATTAGGGGAATTGCATAAGAAACAGAATCGAGTTACTTTATGTAACAACCCGATATTTCCAAATATACACATATAACATAAATTGCATATTATACATAACGTCGTTACATTCATAACCAAAAATACATACAAATTCACGTACGGTCCCATAGTCTCAAACTATAGAATACAAAATATAAGCATTTCCTAATCTTCGTCAGCTATCAAATGCATCCTACACCTTATCCTTCCCTTTATACCTTATTGAACATGGAATACATATTTTTGAAAACAAAATGAGGGTTAGACTGTTAGATCTGAAGTTTTGTCAATAAACCAAGTGTTGAAGATCTGATAAGAAGGTTCAGAAGTTCTGAGAAGAAGAGTCAGAAGTTCTGAGAAGAAGAGTCAGAGATCTGAGAAAGAGAAGTCAGAAGTTCTGAGAAGCGTGATCAGAAGAATGTTCAGAAGTTCTGAACTACCTGTTCAGAACTTATGACGAGTTTCGTTATTTAGTAATGTGTAAACTAATTAGGACACGTGTTATGTTCTTATTAGTCTTTCTTATTTGTACTGTAGCTTTAAGATGTTTGTTGCAGTATAAATAGAGTGGTTAGCACTACGTTGCTAACTGATTGATTTTCCATATTACTTGTATTCTTTCCTTGTAATCTTTGAGGTGATCTCTCTCTTAGATCTGTAATTCTGTGCATCATTGAATACAATTGGGCTTGATCATACAATTTCTCAATTACTTCTTTCTATATTGATTGTAAGAATAGATCCTGCACTTTCAATTGGTATCAGAGCTAATCAACAAACAAATTCGTTCAAGATTGTGATTGCGAAGATCGATTGATCAATTTCTTGAAGATTTCTTGATTCATTCAAAATTCGATTCCGCTGCTAGGGCTAGTTCTTGAATTCTTAGCAATTCTTGAATTACCTGCTACTTTTCGATCAAGAAAATCGAATTTGTCCTTCTGTTGAATTTTCTTACAATCATGTCTTCTAAAGAATATCTAGCCATGGGATCCGAAACCAAACCGCCTGTTCTTATACCAGAAGAGTATCAGCAATGGAAAACTCGTATGATCCAATTCCTTGACAACATCGATGAAAATCTTATGATTTCTATACGAGAAGGTCCAATCGAAGTATATATCGATGTCGCCGCAACCCCTGCTACAGAGACAACTCCAGAAATTCCAGCGACCAGAGTAAAGAAGAATTATTCCCAATACACTGCTGAACAGAAAAATAGGCATGCTATTGACAAAAGAGCAATTACTTTGATGACTTTGGCTGTCCCGAATGAGGTTCTTAACAGGATTGACAGTGGATCATCAGCTAAAGAAATGTGGGACGAATTGGAAAGGCAAATGTTAGGAACTGTAAGATCTATTCAGGCAAAGTTAAATCAAAGCATAAATGCTTATGAAAGGTTCAAAGCAAAAGAGTCAGAAAGTTTGACACAGACATACAGTAAATTTTGCACTATTCTAAATGACTTGAGAAGAAATGGACTGAAGAAAACAAAATCAGAAATAAATTACAAATTTCTGAACAGTCTAAATTCAGAATGGTCATCATTTGCCATAAGTCTGCAAATGAACAAAGATATGTGTGAAGAAGACTTAAATGATTTGTTCTGTGTTCTTAATCAACATGAAGACTCTGTCAAGTTAGTTGTGGAAGAAAAGAAAAATGTTGCTGATCAGTTAGCGTTCTTATCAAAGTCCAAAGCAATCAAAGCACCCAAAAAGACTGCATATCTATCAGAAATACCGAGTCTGGAGGAATCTGACAAAGAAGAAGGATCAGAAGATGATGAAGATATCAAGATAATGGCTGAAAAGCTAGCTTTGCTGACAAATACTTTCAACAAAAGGTATGGGAAGGGCAGATTTCAAGGAAATTATAAGAGAGCTGGAAGTTCAGATTATAAGAAGAAAGATGACAGAGAAGAAAATAAGATTGAAAAGAGAATAGAGAGAAGTGAAGAAAACAAGGAAGAGAGAAAAGAAAAGAATCTGTGTTTCAAGTGTGGAAAATCTGGCCATTATGCCAAGGATTGCAGAGTTAAAGTTGTGAAAGATTATGAATACTACACGAAGAAGGCTCAGCTTGCAAAGAAGAGAGATGACGAGATTGCGCTATTGGCTGAACAGGAGAATTGGCTGTACTACACTTCTGATGAAGATGATCATATCAACTTTCCACAGATGCGAAGCTATATGGCAAAAATGAGGAATGAGGATGATTCTGATTTTGAAGATGCTGATTCTGAATCATCTGCTGAGGTACATTCTTCACTTGAATTAGAGTTAATGACACAGATTGGTGAAATGAAAACTGAATTTGCTAACCTAAGAAAACAGATAAAAGGAGAAAGAACTTTGGTTAACAAATTCAGAATTGAAAAAGAAGTAATAAACGAACAATATGAAGAATCTGAGGCTGAGAAACAGAAAGTTAAAGATGAAAATTCTGAATTGATGAAAAGGCTTTCTGAACTAAAAGTTGAGTTTTCAAAAATAAAAGATGAAAAAGGTGATTTACAAATAAAATTTGATATGTTATTTGAAGAAAGAAAGAATTTATACTCCAAAATCAAAGAATTGGAAGATTTGAATTTGAAAAGAGGTCAAACTCAGCAAACATTAAATCTTTTATTAAGCAATGTTAAAGATACAAGATTTTACAATCCAAAGAAGGGATTGGGATTGGAAGAAAATGTCATTTTAAAAAGAGCTCCAATACTTCAAGTTTCTAAGCCAAAAATCCCAGAAATTGTTGAAGTTTTCATAAGACCTGCTAGTTCTATAACAAGTTCTGACAATTTGCAAAGACCAAACTCTAAAAAGTCAGATGAGACAATTTCTGAGTCTAAAACAGAAAAGTCAGTTGGTTCAGAAGAAAAGGTTAAGAAAGAAGTTTCTAAATCAACAGATGAAAAGCCAAGATACAATGATACTAAATTCAAGTATGATTCCTTAAATGTCAGCTACAAAAATAAACAACCAAGTTTTTCATATCATGACATTGAGAGCATATTTGATACAAGTAAAAATTCTGAAACAGTCAATCAGAAGTCTGAAACTTCTAGTCAGGATTCTGAACTTTGTAGTCAGAATTCTGAGTCTAAAGATCAGACATCTGAGTCTGTAAATCAGAACTCTGACTCAGGTAGTCAGAAGTCTGATTCAACTGGATTTTCTGAAACAAAATCAGATGAATTTTTACAACTTGAAAAGAGATTTAATCTTGTGAGTCAAGAACTTGAGGATTTAAGGAAAACTTATGATGAACTTGAAAATGATTTCTGTGAGGTGGATATTAAACTTGAAGAAGCTTTGAAAGAAAAGAATATTTTTATTCAGAAAATAACAGAGCTTGAAAAACTGAAGACTGAGTATGATCTTTTTAAAATTAATGCTTCAAGAGAAAATGATAAATTCTTTAATGAATCAAGTACATATGAAAAAGGTGAATCATCTAATTCTTCTAACAAAAAGAACTTGAATTTTTCAGAAAAAGAAGAAAGCAAAAGGAAAGATGATCTTGCAAAGTTGAACGATCTGAAAAGGGAACTTGAGAAGCTTAGAATGAAATCTACTTCTGAACTAAACGCTAGAAATTCTTGTAATAAGGGCAATTGTACTCTGAACAGTATAAATAAAAATGAAATGATCTATGTTTCAGATTTATTGTCACTTGCAAAGAAAAATCTTGTTTGTGTTAGATGTAAAAATGATTCATTCCAATATTCTCACAAATGTCAAGTCAAAATAACTTCTGTTTCATACATAAGAAAAGATATTCAGAAAGTTTCTGTTTCTCAAAATACAGAAAAGAAGAAAATTTTTGTTCCTCAGACTCAGAAGAAAGAAAAGATAAAAGAAAAGAAACTTGAAAACATAGCAAAACCAAAAGTTACAACTCTCAAAAAGAATTTGAACAAACTTGTAAGCAGAAAATGTTCTGACTTCATAAAAGTTCAAGGAAAGTGGTGTTTGAAGAAAGATTTTGAGTGGAGAGTAAAAGGTACTGATGTTAAATCCAATGACAAAGCTAACAAAGATGGACCCATTCCAAAATGGGTACCTAAACCTAACTGATCTTTTTGCAGGGCTGTCATGTGTGGTTTTTAGATTCAGGAGCTTCAAGACACATGACAGGTCAGAAGTCTTTTCTATCAAACTTCACAGAAAAGGCTGGAGGAGCAGTAAACTTTGGAAACAATAGCAAAGGTCAAGTCAAAGGTTATGGGGATTTAACTAAAGGGGATCTAACTATCCAAAAGGTTTTCTATGTTGAAGGATTACAACACAATCTTTTCAGCATAAGTCAGTTTTTAGACAGTCTTTGTCAAATTAAGTTTCAAATAACAGGTTGCATGATTCTAACTGAAAATGATGTCAAAGTCTTCTGGGCCAAAAGACATATGGACTTATTTGTAGTTAATTTTTCAAAATTGAAAATATTAAATACAGTTTGTCTTTTATCAAAATCAACTGCAAATGAATGCTGGCTTTGGCACAGAAGATGTTCTCATCTGAATTTCAAAGATCTTAATAATCTTGTTGCAAAACAGTTGGTTAAAGGCTTACCAAAGCTTAAATTTGAAAAAGAATCATTATGCTCAGCTTGTGAAATGGGCAAGATGAAAAAGAGTTCTCACAAATTAAAAATGGACTCATCTTGCAAAGCACCATTAGAAATGATTCATACTGATCTTTGTGGTCCAATTTCAGTTCAGTCGATGGGAGGAAAGAAATATATGCTTGTGATTGTTGATGAATTATCCAGATACACGTGGGTTGAGTTCCTAAGAGCTAAGTCAGAAGCTGCTACTACATTGATAAATTTTATCAAAAGGATTCAAGTTCTCTTACAACTTCAAGTTCAGAAAATCAGAAGTGATAATGGAATGGAGTTCAAAAATGAGACTCTTCAGAATTTTCTAGAAAGTTCTGGGATTTCTCACAATTTTTCTGCTGTCAGAACTCCTCAACAAAATGGTGTTGTTGAAAGGAAGAATAGAACTCTAGTTGAGGCTGCGAGAACAATGTTGGCTTATGCAAATCTTCCTACTTTCCTATGGGCTGAAGCAATTGCAACTGCTTGTTTTACACAAAATAGAACTTTAATCAATAAGAGATTAAATAAGACTGCTTATGAACTGATAAATAAAAGAAAACCATTAATCAAATTCTTTCATATTTTTGGTTGCAGATGCTACGTTCTCAGAGACAGAGAAAATCTTGCCAAATTCGATAAAAAGGCAGATGAAGGATACTTTGTGGGTTATTCTTTAACTTCCAAAGCATTCAGAATCTACAATAGAAGAACCAAGAGGATGATGGAGAGCATAAATGTAACTTTTGATGAAGCCAGAATGCGGACTTCTGAACAAGACAGTTCAGAACTCATGCTGAACAAGACAAAAATGACTTCTGATACAAATTCTAATCCTATTTGTTCAGAACTCAATTTACTGTTTAAGGATGCTTTTAGTGAACTAATTTCTGATTCTTATGCAGAATATGAAAACCCAAAGATGGTCAAAGAGATGAAAAATAAGACTCCAGAAATAGTTCAATCAACTGTAATTTCTGACAAAGGTCCATCAGAGGAGTGCCCAAATCTAATAAATACAAGTGGTGAAAACTCTGAACCTTGTAATCAGAATTCTGATTCTTGTACTCAGAACTCTGAACAAGTCAATCAGAACTCTGACTTCATTAATCAGAACTCAAACTTGGATACAACTCCTAATCATACGTCAGAACAAGGTGACAGTTCAGAATTACAAGCAATCATTGATGAGAATGATGCAAACAACAATTATTCAGAGATTGATGTACTCCCTAGTGCTAACAAATGGACTAAAAATCACCCTATTCATCAAGTAATAGGTGATCCATCAGCAGGAGTAAAGACAAGATCAGCTACAGCAAATGAAGTAATGTTTGCTGGTTTCTTAAGTGTAATTGAACCAAAGAAAGCTAATGAAGCCCTAGAGGATCCAGACTGGATTTCAGCAATGCAAGAGGAATTGCTTCAATTTGAAAGAAATAAAGTTTGGAGACTCATTCCAAAGCCTGAAGGTAAATCTATAATTGGAACTAAATGGGTGTTCAGAAACAAAAAGGATGAATCAGGTGTTGTCATCAGAAACAAGGCAAGATTGGTTGCTAAGGGATACTGTCAACAAGAGGGAATTGATTATGATGAGACATTTGCACCAGTGGCAAGGATAGAGGCAATCAGAATATTTTTAGCCTATGCTGCACATAAAAACTTCAAGGTGTATCAAATGGATGTCAAATCAGCCTTTCTAAATGGCAAACTTAATGAAGAGGTGTATGTCCATCAACCTGAAGGTTTTGTTGATCCAGAATTCCCTGATCATGTTTATATTTTAGACAAAGCTTTATATGGTCTAAAACAAGCACCACGAGCCTGGTATGACACTCTTACTAAACACCTGTTAGGTTCAGGATTCAAGAAAGGTAAGATTGACACAACTTTGTTTTTAAAGAAACAGGGTAATGATTTGATTCTGATTCAGATTTATGTTGATGACATAATATTTGGTTCTACTAGTCCAGAATTATGTGATAATTTTTCAAAAGTCATGTCATCTGAATTTGAAATGAGCATGATGGGTGAACTGAATTTTTTCCTTGGTCTTCAAGTCAAACAACTACCAAAAGGTATTTTCATAAATCAAGGAAAATATGTCAGAGATATTCTGAAAAAGTTCAAAATGTCTGATTGTGCTTCTATGAGAACACCTATGGCAACTAACATAAAGTTAGATGCTGATCTCAAAGGTGTTTCAGCAGATATCAAACTTTATAGAGGCATGATTGGATCATTACTTTATTTGACTGCAAGTAGACCAGATATCATGTTTTCTACCTGTTTCTGTGCTAGATTTCAATCTAACCCGAAAGAATCACATATGTTGGCTGTCAAAAGGATTTTAAGATATCTCAAAGGAACACCTGATCTAGGTTTATGGTATCCAAAAGAAACTGACTTCAAATTGACTGCTTTCACTGATGCTGATCATGCAGGAAGTAGGTTGGACAGAAAGAGTACATCTGGTGCTTGTCACTTTTTGGGAGATAAAATAGTGAGTTGGGCATCAAAGAAACAGAATTGTGTATCCACTTCAACTGCTGAAGCAGAGTATGTTGCTGCTGCTGCTTCATGCTCTCAAACATTGTGGATGAGAACACAACTCATGGACTATGGATATCAGCTTAATAAGATTCCCATCTATTGTGACTCAGAAAGTGCAATTGCTATTACTCAGAACCCTGTTCAACATTCGAAGACTAAGCATATAGACGTGAGGTATCATTTTATAAAGGACTATGTGGAAAAAGGAACTATAGAGATGCACTTTGTGCATACAAAGTATCAATTGGCTGACTTGTTCACAAAGCCTCTTGATCACAAAAGGTTTTCTTTTCTCATATGTAAAATAGGAATGCTTAATCTGCCTAGTTGAAAATATTTTTTTTCTTAAAAATGCTAAATTTTTCTAAGTGAAGTTGTCTGAGTAGTGTACTCAGAACTTCTGAGTCTTGAGTTCAGAACTTCTGAGTCTTGAGTTCAGAACTTCTGAGTCTTGAGTTCAGAACTTCTGAGTCTTGAGTTCAGAACTTCTGAGTCTTGAGTTCAGAACTTCTGAGTCTTGAGATCAGAACCTCTAAATCTTGAGGTCAGAAATTCTGAGTCAATACTTCAGCAATCTAACTTTCAAAAATTTATTTTTGAGAAATACAAATAACTTCAACTGTATGGATTATGCTTCTTCGATTATCTTGTTATCTCATCTTTATATATCATTAATACTCAAATGCATGCTCAAGTCAAGGGGGAGCATCAAAATTCTTTTGAAAATCATTTTGTGATGCTTAAAAGATTTGTTTTCATTTCTTATCTGTTCAAACCTCTTCTGAATAATCAAAATGTTTTATATTGGTCAGAAGTTGATTTTAAAAGACATTTTGGTTACAAGGCAAAATTCTTCTGAGTCATGGAATCAGAACATCTGCGCGTGTTATTCAGATCTTTGACTTGAGTCAAAATTCTATCCACTAACACGTGTCAGCTTCATATTTGTTTGACAATGCCACGTATTTCATTTAAATCCTTTGTGGTATTTCACGTGTGTTGACTCCGTTATAACATTGATTTCGCTTTTCCGTTAAACCTTTCAACTTCGCGGATTTTAAATAGGTCTTAAAATCCCTATTTCAAAGTTCTTTCAAATTCCAGAGCGAAACGTGAGATACGAATCAAATCCAGAGTTCTTTGAATCTGTTTTCTTCTTAAATCATGTCTGAAATACGAAGAAGTGGTCCAATTTCTCTACATTCTACAAAATCGATAATGGATTCATCTGATTCGGAAAGTGATGAAGTACAAAATAGAGTTGCAGAGGAAGGGGCAATAAGAAATGATGAAGAAGATGAACAAATGGATGAATCTGAAGGAAATGCGGATGAGGTAAATGTTAATATTGAACATGATCAGAGTGCTGCAGGTTCTATTATGTCAGATAGATCTATTCTAGTGGAAAGAGTTGTTCCTGAGAGTGAATGGTTGAAATTATCTGAAAATAACTGTGTTATATTGTTTGAGGAAAGTCGTTTTAAGCCTGAACACAGAATTATCATGGAGTTATTCAAACATCATCCGTACAGAAAATGGTTTACAAGAAGTAAAAATGTGCCTGTTCAGTACATACAACAATGGTGGAAATATCTTAGGTTAGAAGATAATAAGTTTGTGTCTGAAATTGGAGGAGTGACATTTGTCTTATCTATCTCTGCACTAAGAGAGATGCTGAATCTACCAGAGAAAGATGATGTACAAAGAAGAACAGATTTTGAGGATTTACCCCTAACAGAGGAATTAATAGCAGAGTTTATGAAGTTGGGATACAATGAAGGATTGAGGACTCTCAGTTTGTTCAGAAGAAACAAATTACCACCTATTTGGGCTTGCTTCTTTCATGTGGTAAATAAATGTTTGTCAGGGAAAAATAGTTCTGCTGATCAAGGTTCTAAACAAATTCTTCAGATATTTCAAGGTTTAGTGAAGAATAGGCATTATGACTATACTTTAATACTTTGGGAAGATATGAAGAATACATTTGAGAAGAATCAGAAAGCAATTCAGAAGAAGACAAAGGATGCTCCACTGACATACATTCCCTACATAAGGTACTGGCAAATTGTTATTTGGTATGCCATGCAGGAAAACAGAACAATCTCAAGAAGAACAAATGAAGAGCATGGTCCTACATTTTATTTGGGTAAGATGACCTCAGTAACAAGACTTGAAAATTATCCCAATCATAAACTGTTGCCAAAATCACTTAGGAACTATATTCCAAGGGAGAGTGAGATTTTAAAAGCTTATTGCACCTCTATGGGAATTGAATTACCTCAAATCCCTACCCAAGAGGACCAACCTGAGAAGAGAGGTGAGGGGTCTAGTCGAATTAGAGAGGGGGAGGATGTTCAGATGGGTGAACATTCTGAGAGACTTGAGGGGGAAAATTCTGAGAGCTTGGTTAGACTCAGTGAGGAAAAACAGAATGAGAGTGGTGAGGATGAGAGATTGTTAACAGAGGTTCAAACAAAAAGAGATGCCTCTGAACCAGCTAATCTTGACCAGGTAACCACACATGCTATTGGTTCACATCTCTTGGTGTCCAATATTGAAACAAACACCATGGACCTAGTGGTGGATCTTGAACAACCCATCCATACCCACTCAGAAGCATTTCAACATGCTACTGTTTCACACAAATCCGGGGAACCATCCCAAACTCATTTGGAGGGAGGTGATAAATCCCAACTTATTCTTCAACACATTGAGTCTGAATATCACAGTCCTATTCATATTGAGCCTGAAATTCCTTTTGACACTTGCACAGATCAGGAATTTCGTACTCCTGAAACAACATTCATAGACATGCCTAATGTTGGGTGTCGAGGATTGGATGGAAGTCCTGGTGAGGTGAACATTACAAAAGCCTCATTCAAACGTGCATCTGTTGTACAAGATGACTGTGTGTTATCTACAGGCCATGAGCTCTCTGGGCACATGAAAACTGGACCATCTGTTGGTTCAGGTTCACTGTTAGAAACTTCTGAATTTGAAAAGATTCAGAAACAAAACAAGGAGATGGGGGAAAAAGTAGAAAATTTGGAGAAGAGGATGGAGGATCTGAATGATGAGGTATCAGATTTGAAAGTTGTGTTAGAGAAAAAGTTAATTTCTGTTGAAACCAAGGTAGATGATGTAAAGAAATCCTTGGATTCTCACAAAAAGGAGATCATGGATATAATGTCTGGTTTTCAAAAAGATATGTTAAAACAGATGCAGGGTATGCAGGAATCTATATTGAAAGCACTGAGTGTATCTTTGGCTTCTACTTCAAAGCCTCTTGATCCTGTTCCTATTGCAGAAGCTGAACCTGAAGTTGCTTTTAATCAGAACTTGAAAAGGAAGTTTGATGATAATGATCCTCATAATCATCAAAAGGGGGAGAAAAGACAAAGGTTAAGTTCTGATGATGATATTGGCATAGAAGATTTTGAGATAGCAGACATGCACTTAGCCAATACAAAAAGTACAGAAGATCAGACACAGGAAAATTTAAAGGAGATGATTCAGATAGTACAGCTTGACAGTTCAGATACAGAAGAAATGGAGTTAGGAAGTATTGATAGTAATGAATCAGATAAAACAGAGGAATTGAACTTGGATACTGAGATGGAAGGAAACTCAGATGAAACTGTAGCTATTGAGGAATCTGATTTGAGAATGGAAGAAATAGTGGAAAGTACAGTGGTAAACAGGTGTACAGATATTGTGGTTTATAACAGTGAAAGGGCAATGGAGTCTGAATCAGAAGAAATGAGGTTGAATGAAGAATTGATCAGAAGAATGCATAATGAAGTAGTCAGAGCTTTGAGTGTTCAGAAAATTCATAAAGGAATAAAAGTGGTAAGACCCATTGATCTAATGGGAGAAGAAGACAGAACTGTAGATTACACTCAGGATTTTAAAGATGATTTTAGGTTTAACTTTTGTGATGAGTTAAATACAGAAGAAGAGTATGTGAAAGTGAAAGACTTCTTTATGCCTTCTGAATATGTATTCAGAAAACCAATCGAGATTCCAAAGATTAAATTGCAAAGACTAGAAGAACCTTTGTGTGACTTCATTCTAGAGTTAAGTGATGTACCTTTAGCCAGACAATTTCATGATGATATTTTTCCTGAGGAAATTTATGATAATCTCTACTACACAGAAGGAGAGTATGAGCTTTTGGAGAGTAATATTGATGGTTTTATGGATGACAGAGCTCAGATGGTCTACTCAGAAGCTTCTAATATGTTCAGAGTTCCTGACTCAAAACTGCATATTCAGAAAAGAATCGAGAAAGTTCTGATGTTTCAACAAGATGAATTCAATGGTTTAATGTTCGTTAGAATGGAAATACTGAAAGAAAGAAATACAAAGGTTTCCATGTCTACATTTGATTTTCACAGATTGACTCTTGATGATCAGATCTTTCTAGTCAAGTTCTTTGCTAGCACTGAAGAAGCCTTGATAGAAATTGAATGCAGAAGACTTCTGGGTATTTATGTCAGAAATACATACTTGTATGACTTCCAGTTGGCTATAGAAGAAAGAAAAGAAAAGTGCAATCTGAGTTCTCCCACAAAGAAAACAGAAGTTGATCTGCATGTGAAGGGTTTTGTGAATGAAGGAATGGAGGCAGAAGGGTTCACATATATGGTTCACGAAAGACTTGAATTGTTCAGATTAAAAGAGTTGGTGAAGTACAGTGATGCAACTCTGAATTGGCTGTTGATTAGAATGGAAGTAAGTATGGATGCTGAAAAAGAGAGTTTAAAGAAGAGATGCATAAACTGTGTGAAGAGGAGGTTGGATTTTAGAAGAAAAATCAGAAACAGTAGTGAATGGTTGTTATCTGAGGTAAATCCCAAAAAGATTCTACATAATGATTTTGTGTTCCCAGCTGAGTATGAAGTGAATGAAATTTTGTCAGATGAGGCTGAAGAAGTTCAGGACACAACACCTCAGAATGTGCAGATAACTAATATTGATCAAGCTGAACAGTCTGAACCCAAAGAAGATGAAATATTCATTGATCTGAATGGATACTTTCTTGAATTTGATCTGCCTGAGTTCTTCAAACCAAAAGAGGTACAATTCTTGGATGTGTATTATGATAGGTCTAAGGAGACTCAGATCTGGTTGGCTGAAAAATCAAGATGTCTTGGCAAAACAAAGCAAGCCGTTTACTCAGATTTTCTAATCACTGGAATCAGAGAATTGAAGGTTAAGAAATTCAGAAAGATGGAGTACTTATCCTTTGAAGTTTTGAGAGAAGATGGCAAAGTTTATTATTTCACTGATGCAGATTTTGAGAAACTGTCAGTGGTTGACTTCTACAGATTACACAGCTTTCTATGTTTTAAAGAGTCAAGTAAAGATAGAAATGAAAGGAAGGCAAGAAGTGTGGTGATTGAGGCCATGTTCTATATCTTAAGGTGGCATTGCTATACAGATTTCCAAATAGCTCTGTATTTGCAAAAGTCATGTGTTTATCTGGCAAATCCCAATACAGATCATGAGCAGAAAAAGGTGTTAAAGACTGGAAGTGTTCACAGATATCCAGAGTTGGGAGTATTTTTGAAGAACAAAAGTGGAAAGATCTTCTTCAGAGCAAAGGAAACTGCAAAATATTGTTCTGGAACTTTAAGGATCATAAAGCACAATTTGGAGAAAAAGATGCTGAAAGTGAAGGAAGCAAACATGGTTCAAGAAGTAATTAATCAGCAAGTTGAGATTATTCAAGAAATTATTGACAAGATTGATAAGAGGCTTAATCTGAGGAATGTGCTACTTCAGAAAATTGTTCCTGCTCTGAAAGAATTAGATGATGCAAAGTTTAAGTTTATTTGACAAAAAGGGGGAGATTGTTAGATCTGAAGTTTTGTCAATAAACCAAGTGTTGAAGATCTGATAAGAAGGTTCAGAAGTTCTGAGAAGAAGAGTCAGAAGTTCTGAGAAGAAGAGTCAGAGATCTGAGAAAGAGAAGTCAGAAGTTCTGAGAAGCGTGATCAGAAGAATGTTCAGAAGTTCTGAACTACCTGTTCAGAACTTATGACGAGTTTCGTTATTTAGTAATGTGTAAACTAATTAGGACACGTGTTATGTTCTTATTAGTCTTTCTTATTTGTACTGTAGCTTTAAGATGTTTGTTGCAGTATAAATAGAGTGGTTAGCACTACGTTGCTAACTGATTGATTTTCCATATTACTTGTATTCTTTCCTTGTAATCTTTGAGGTGATCTCTCTCTTAGATCTGTAATTCTGTGCATCATTGAATACAATTGGGCTTGATCATACAATTTCTCAATTACTTCTTTCTATATTGATTGTAAGAATAGATCCTGCATAGACCAAACGGTCTAGTGAGATAATCCCTGTCAGTTTAATAATCCTTTTTGTAAAAACACACATATATCACAAATACTTATACACCAAATAAGACTCGTGCATCGTGTACCACTCATCCTTCACATTCTTCACATGGCCAAATTAGTTGGTTGCAAGCCAACTAATAAATTAACTTCACTGTACGACATTTACAGCCAACACCACCGTACGACAATTACAGCCAACACACCGGTCCTAAGCCCGGCCAGTCGTATTCTTGTATAGTATAATTCTTAGGTAAATACAATATCTCAATATATTATATTTCAACATAAACACACATAATCACACCATCTATCACATTCCCAATCCACACATGTATGTATTCCAGTTTAAAAACGTTTTAAAGTAAAACTCACCTGATTGCTTTATTACAACTCTTCCAAGCCTTTTCCAAAGATTCAGTCTTTCAATCCAAATCCACTGAGTCTGAAACAGATTAAATACAAATATCCCCTTACTAAATAAACACATAAGGCATACTAGGCTAAGAACTCGAGATAACTGAAATCCTCCAAAAGTGACCAAACAGCTCAAGTTTCCGGACAACACACAAAAACAATCCGGACAGCAGATCTTTCCGGACAACAAGACCAATCCGGACAACCCAACTTTCCGGACAACATAAGAAATCCGGACACCAAAGTAATCCGGATGCCACCCGGTATCTAATTCATCCGGAAACCATCAAACGAATCGTCCGGACACTATCAAAAGGAACTACCGGACACCACTAAAGAATCTACCGGACACATTCATCTGGTGTCCGGAAACCTCTGTCGGTTTGCTTACTTTTAACCTAGAATTGACTGAAATTAACCTAAATCATGAAATCGACTATTCTACTCCAATAGGAACCATCTATTATCAATTACACACATAAATTGTAAAGGAACATACCTTAATATCTCTTCAAAGCACACCAAATGATGTCTTAACCACAAGACTCTTTCTTTTCTTCTTCTTAGCTCCAAGAACACACACACATACACTTAAACTGATATTTTCTGATTGTGATAATATCTGGACTTCTAAAGGGCTAATATCAAATCCAAATTACATTTTAGACCTTAGCCTATTCAACAATGACCCAAACACCCTTAACTTATAATTTAACCCAATCTTACCCTAAAATCCAACTTTAAAGTTAACTTTATTTAACGGAAAGAGATTTTAACTAACGAACTTACCCGGGGTATTACACTTTACAGTCTTTAGCAATATGGCCGGTCTTTCCACACTTGTAACACACTCGAGGATAAACTTGACAATTTCCTTGATGAAAACGGTTGCATTTTGGGAAAGGTCTTTCAGCTGGTCTGAAAGGTGTACGACTATCAAATCTCTGAAATCTGGACTTCTTTGGATCATACTGTGGTCCTTCCCATTTTCGTTTTTCAGTACTCTTATCACCAGCATCTCTTCCTCTATCTCGTTCCACATTTTCCACGGCATCTACTGCGGCTGAGAAGGTTTCCGGTCCCTTTACAATCACTAGACTTCGGATTTCTGACTTTAACTCGAAGATAAACATTTCCATCTTCAGTGCCTCCGTGGCAACATAGTACTCTGCGAAACGAGACTTCTCCAGGAAACAAGCAGTATAATCCTTAACCGATAAACTACCCTGCTGCAGATTCATAAATTCCTCTTCCAGTTGTCTAACTGCTGCTTGAGGACATAACTGTCTTTTGAAAGATATGGTAAATTCCTCCCAAGTAAAAGTAGAATACACGTCCGACCCTCTAGATGTAATAAGAGCTTCCCACCAGTATAATGCATCCGCTTTCAGCATTGAAGTTCCATATAGCACTCTATCTTCGTCAGCACATTTACTGGTCTTGAAGATAGCTTCTATCTCTTTCAGCCACCTCATGGCCTTCACTGGATCTCTTTCTCCTGAGTAGGTTGGAGGTTTACAACTTAAAAACATTTTATAATCACACTTTCTTGGTACCGTTATAACAGTAGGTGTAATGGGCATCTCTTCTTCCAGATTAGGATCTGGTATTTCAGTTTCAGTATTACGAGTTCGGTCGAACATAGCCTGTATACTTTCTTGAAGTCTTCCCATTTCAGCCGTCAAATAGTCTCTTGTAACAAATTCATTACATCGCATCTGAACTCTGCCTCCAGTTCTGCCCCTACCTCGTTCTCCTCCTCTTCCCCTTGTCCCGACTGGTGGATTCGTTCTATTAGGATTTCCTCCTCCCTCTCTATTCGTATTTCGAGTACCGCTTGCCATTCTGTAGATTCATACAAGATTAATATACACATAAGCACATACCCCATATAATAAGGTATTCCAGTTCAAACATGTACCTGTAAGTTCACAATTACACTGGCCAGATGTAATTTGAAATTACCTTACATGATGTTCTTTATACCTTTTATACTTAGCATCCCAAGGTTCTAAAATAATAGGGACAACCTACTTCACATGCAGTTTAAGTCTAGGTACGGGTACGAATACCTAAATCCATTAAACTAGGGCTCTGATACCATTTGTAACGACCCGGTTCTCAAACATGCGTCAAATAACATATATTGCATAACATCGTTACATAATCAAAAGATACATCACATAACAACTTCTGTCCCTTAGTCTTTACAACTATATTACGGATTCCATTACAAACGTTTTGCTACTATATGACAAAGTTATAACTACAAAACACGTCATAGTATTCAAAACATACGTCTTCCAAAAGCTAGATACAGGTTACCCTTCTCATTTGCTCTTACTTGATCCACAACCTGGAATACATATTTTTAAAACAAAATGAGGGTTAGACCAACTGGTCTAAGTGAGAAAATCTTTGTCAGTTTAAAATCATTTGTACAAATACCATATACATAACACCAATATAAATACCAATTAGGACTCATGCATTGTGTACTTTCCTGTCTCATTCCCATGGCCAAATTAGATGGTTGCGAGCCAACTAATTAATTTACTCCGCTGTACTAAATACAGCCAACACCGCTGTCCCTCTGTACAGCCAACTCCGCCGGTCCTAAGCCCGGCCAATGTACACTCGTGTAGTGTAAAACTTGTATAAATATAATATACACTTCAATATATCATACTTCATACATATGCACATAATCACACTACTTATCACATACTCAATCCACGTATATGTATTCCAGTTTGAAAACATTTTAAAGTAAAACTCACCTGTTTGCTTATCAAAATGCTTCCAAGCCTTTTCCAAAGATTTAGTCTTTCACCCAGTATTCACAGAATCTGAAACAAGTAGATACAAGTATCTCCTTACCAAATAGAACACATAAGACTTACTAAAGCTAAAAAAAACTAGATAATTCTAATCCTCAATTGTTTCCCCCAAACCCGAACTGAAGTCCAGTCTACAGTACATTCAGTCCTCTTTCATAAACTATCCAAGAGTCGACAAAACACAAGCCACTGGACACTCAAAAGTATCTGATTTCTCAAAAGTGACCAAACAACTAAAGTTTTCGGATACTACAAAACTATCCGAACAACATGACTAATCCGGACAACACAACTTTCCGGACAGCATAAACAATCCGGTCAATACAACTTTCCGGATAACATAACAATCAGGACGACATCCGGAAACCAAAGTAATCCGGACACTATGCGATATCTATTTTCATCCGGAAACCATAGAAAAGAGGAACTTACCGGGTGCTTAACTCGTCTGGACACTAGCAAGAAGAGACTACCGGACACTACCAAAGAAACTACCGGACACATTCATACTGTGTCCGGAAACCTCTGTCGGTTTACCCCATTTTTACCCAGAAATCGACTGAATCAACCTTAGACATGAAATCTATGATTCTACTCCGATAAAAACTATCTACTAGCAATTACAGACATAAAACACAAAGAAAACATACCTCAAATCACTTCCAAGTACACCAAATTGAATCCCTAGCCAAATAACTCTTCCCTTTTCTTATTCTTGTCTCAAACACACACACACACACACACCCTTAATCAGATATTTTCTGAGTTTGTAAAATATCTGAAGTTAAAAAGGCTATTTATATTTTTGACTCAATTTACAAATAAGGCTTAAAGTATTCAATAATAACCCAAACACCCCTAAACTTATAAATTCACCTAACTTACCCTAAACATTCATTTTAAAGTTAACCAAAATTTAACAGAAAGAGAATTTAACTAACGAACTTACCCGGGGTATTACAAAGTACCTTGAAAAACTTGGGGATGGACGATCAAACAAGTTCAGTCGAATAATACCCAAACGGGAAGTCATGAAATGGATAACAAAAGAAAATACCAAAGATTGTTTTTTTTTTCATGATGAGACATATGGAGATATTCATGGGAGGAAACATAAAGACTTGGGATTGTGATTTGGAGGAAGAGTCACCAGCTCAAAAATCGCAGTTAAGAAAACTACGATACAAATATGTCACAAAAATGCTTTTGTTAGACATAAATGAAAAAAAAAGAATGGGTGATGAAGGAGATAAATGCATTTGTGGAACTGCCACAAGATAAGAGGAAAGAGATAGAAGAAAATGCAAAAAGAATGACGGAAGAACGCCTAAGCACCATAGTGTAGGCGTTAAGAAGATGAATGAACATTGGTAAGTTTTCTTGAAATTTTGGTTTTGGTTGTTTAAATGGGAATGGTTTGGAACAATTATTCAGTGGGTTGGTATGATGTTTGGTGGATGAATATGTCTGAACTGTTATGTCGGTTTCTTTAGTTGAACAATAGGTGTTGTGTTTAGTTGGTTTGAATGGGTTGGAACAATTATTTGGTGGGTTGATATGATATTTGGTGCATGATGATGTAAAAACAGTTTTGTCGATTTTTTTCGTTGAACAATATATGTAGTTTGTGGTTGGTTTGATGGGTTGTTTATATGGATTGGAACAAATTAAAAAATGGTTGTTTTGATGGATTGTAGAAATATAACAATGTTGCTGTTAGTTTTGGTTGATTTATTTCTTAACGACTAATAGATATCGTCTTTTATTCAGAATAATAGATATTGCTTTTTATTCATGGTGAATATATCTATTACTTTCATAGTGAAAAAACATGTAATTTTATTCACTTTGAATAATTGTTAATATCCAAAGTGAATATGACTTCTTTTGGATATTGCCTTTTGGAAAAACAAGCAATTTTATTCATTCAGAATAATAAATATTGCCTTTTACTCATGGTAAATATATCTATTACTTTTATAGTGAAAAAACATGTAATTTTATTCACTTTGAATAATAGTTAATATCTAAAGTGAATATGACTTGTTCTGGATATTGCATTTTATTCATGGTGAATAAATCTGTTTCATACATAGTGAATAAAAAAAGGCATGTCAAAAATATTATTGAAATTCAAAAATATCATCATATGAATTGTTTTATTGATCAATATTCAAAATGAATAAAAAAGGAAACTAAAGATTAATACCACTATTACAAACTAAAAAAGCTCTACTTACTAACATCAGTTCTCGATGTGCAATTGCGTGAGTCATGGTTAGACATTTTACTACACAACCTACACAATCTCTTTGCCTTTTTACTCTTTTCAATTGCATTTTCTTTACTACTCTTCAACCGCTTGCCCGTACCACGACCTTTGTTTCTTATTGGTTTAGGATTATGAATATCAACAACTTCTGGTTTTTACACGCCAAGCAATGACTCCATCACCTCTACGATACTGCGATGAGGAACACTACATCCACTGGCCTCCAAATTACTCATCAACTCTTGAATTTTCAAAACAAAGTCTTCAAGCTTCTCCATATCATTAACTACTAGACAAATGCAGTAATCAAAGGCAGCTTGAGCATCATTTTCAAGTTTCTCACGACGCTCATTTCTTTCTCCAAACCAATGACGTTTCTTCAACAATTCAAGAAATGAGATCGTTTCTCCAACGCTTCACTATATATTGCAATAGTATCTCTTCAATGCACATATTCTTTAATACGCAAAAAATATGACGACATAGCAAACCATAATGATGGTAAAACAAGCAGTTACAATCCAAAGAACTAGTGCTTTTATTATGCAAAACCTGCAAATAAATTCAAATAACTTCATTATTCACAATGAATAATAAGTTAAAATTAACATAAATTAACTCCAACTTTATTCAGTCTTAATAAAGGGATATTCAATATCTATATAACTTCAACTTTTAATCTATACCTATTATTCAGACTGAATAATACAAAAGAAAAAGTGACTGATTATCATTCTGAATATCTAAACGAAACGAACCTTGTGATCAGACTCTTTTACATATGCTTCTAGATTTGAACTGGATTCACCATCTTTCCTTTTATGTTGAACCTTCTTCTTCTCAACCACAACAATAACAACAGAACCATCTACCAAACTCATAGATGATTGGAAACATGACCAAACAGATTCATTTATCTCATTCTGAACATCTCTGAATACAACACGAGTATATATCTTAGAAACATGAAGCTCAATTGGAAGTGGTGTACTAAACTTTGGTACAGTTCTTCTTGTCTGATGATTAAGCAACCTATGATTATTCCGTTGTTTGTTCATAGCAGAATCAAATGAGTCAATAAAAGCCATAAGGTTTGCACCGTGATGAAAAAATAGTGAAAATAATGAATTTTCACTCTCAGATCTTGAAGTTGTTCTCATTAGCCGAGCCATAGGAATATCTCTATAACATGATGGAATCCATCTATTCCTATTATCATACATATAAGACAACCATTTGTGGCCAACAAGATCAAAGTCACCAATTAAAGATTTCCATCTCTCCTCAAATTGAGTAGCATCAATGTGTTCATCCCATATAAGAGCATGAAACCTTTTCTTGAAATCAGTATTTGATATAATGATGGAAGAAATCTGAAAACAAATCAGATAGAATGCAATCAACATGAATACTTTCACTATTCAGTCTGAATACTTTAACTATTCAATATGAATAAAGATGATAGAATATGCTTTAATTGTTAACTGATAGAAAATGAAAATTTGAAGATGGGAAAAATTATTTAGTATGAATACATTTAGTATTCAAAATTGTGGATCCCATATTATTGCAATAACAATAGTAACAACGATCAATAAGCAATAATCAAGATTGATTTCAACTCGTCATCCATATATCATTCATTCAAAGAGTTTAACCATTCAGAGAGATTACAAAGCGTATGAAAGTGTTTGGAATGATTAAACCTTGTCTAACCTAAAACTAGGCTTAACAAAAGCTATTTATACCTAGGCCTATTACTATTAAGGCCTAACCCCATTAACCTCTAAAGCCCATTTACACAATAAGGCTTTTACAAATAATATTGTTTTCTTTATATCACTTTCTATATTGTATGACATTTATGTTCCTAACAATCTCCCCCTAATGTTATATAAAGAAACAAAATAGTCTTGAAAACTTTAGGTCTTGATCTTCTCTTCCTCTTGAATCTGTGAAACACTTTTAGTGTTGCTTGTCTTCATATATTTCAACCCCCCCCCCCCCTTGAATAAAGCTCTTAGTCTTCATATTTTCAACTTTATCACCAGATTCAATGAATCCGTCTTTGAACCGCCAGTTGAATTGGCTTTGAAAACTTCAGAACTTGTCAAACACTCGAAGGAGGAATTAATAATTTGTAGCGAACACCACTTGATACGGAATGAGAAGAATTGATCACTTGCAAATAATTTAAACTCTTTTCGGAACTGATCAACTAATAATTACTCCCCCTCAGCTTTTGCTAACTCCCCCTTAACTTGATAATCGGTGTCGTTTCTCCCCCTCATGATTAGTAGGGGCATCCGGAGCATCATGTAACTTCAAAGACAATATTGGTGAGTAGCAAAATATCAGATAAAATGCTTTAGGAACCAATGTGGGGTAAATATCTAAAACAGAACCACAATAGTAACTGTTCTCACAACAATTAAAGTAATTGCGTGGCATATGTTCAGAGTTGGCATTGGTTATCTCTGATAGGACTTCCAGTTATCACTGAAGTAAAATTTTAAAAATTTCTTCTCAAACTATTCCGACAATGTCACAAAGATATGCAAATGGAATCATAAAGACTCGTACATGTGTGAAAGAATCAAATTATATCTGATTTGGCTTAAAATATTGATTTAACCTGGGAGGCAAGTTAAAAATGAATAGACTCAGTGATTAGAATATGAAGTTCGGAGACCAGAGCTGATGTCTTCCTTTTTCAATATCTAAGACCTCCGAGTGAGGAATAGATACAGTATATGCTAAATCTCCGTGAATATATGAAACAAGCATATGTTGTGAGATACTTGAGTGGCTAGGTGGGGTGACACAAGTTATCGACATTGGGTCCATGTTTGTTTCAATATTCATCTCGAAAGAACGAGAATGAATAGATTGTGTGGTGTGTGGTTACCCGGATAACTGACTCGGTTTGGTAAGGGCCAATAATTCTTTTAAGTCCTGTCACATCCTCATCTGTCAAGTTAGACACCTCACTGATATCTGTGAACTGGATGTGTTTCTTGGGTAGGTCCTTCTGGTTCTGAATAGACCATATAAACGATATAAGGGTTAGCTCCAATCTTTCTGTTAATAGAAGTATTGAAAAATAGGCCAACTATAGAAGTCGTCGACAGAGGATCTGCCGAGTAGCCGAGTAACCGAGAAGACAAAAGTCTTCAACAGAGGCTCTGCCGGGTTATCCAAGAAGACCGAAGTGAAGAAGCAACAGAAGACTCTTCTAAGCGGACAAGGCCACAAAGCTTCTGTCATACTTGACAGAGCCTCTGTGGTAAAAAGAAGATCTACGGAAAAGATCTATACAAAGACAATCGTACTTCACACGATTTCTGCCATTCGAAGGTTCTGAAGATCACTCGTACAAAGGCGTGACTTGACAACTCCACGTGTCCTACTCTGATAGGTTTCAGCCTAAAGCAGAATACGGAGCATTTAATGAACGTTGTATCTGCAACAGTTCCAGAATAGTGTTTTGTACCTTCTAGCAACTGTTCCAAACAGTGTCTTTTTACCTACCATCCTTAGTATCTAGATCTTGTCCCCTTTAGAAGTAGTATAAATAGAAGGTTCATGTGAACTCTTCTATTAAGCTTTTTACAACACACACACCTTAAGAGCAGTTTGTTGTCAAACCTTTCGGTGTTCTTGGTGTTCTTATTATATCAAATACAGTGAATCATTGAGCTATTTATCTGTCTTATTTACACTTCTTGTATTTGATATTGTGTGTTATTCTACCTCATTATATCTGTTAGTTCGTTAACACGCTTACGCATTATATATTGTTTGAACTAATTAGATAGAATCATCATTGTTAAGCAAAACAGGAACCAACAATTGGTATCAGAGCCTGCCTTGA
The DNA here is from genome assembly GCA_033807775.1 of Saussurea involucrata. NCBI lineage: Eukaryota > Viridiplantae > Streptophyta > Magnoliopsida > Asterales > Asteraceae > Saussurea > Saussurea involucrata. Next base: position 143,207,762 of record CM066320.1, read on the forward strand.
TTTTCTATATCAAGTGATCCACTCTTACAATGATTTTTGGTAGAAACTTGGACTGATATTAACCTGTTCTTCATTCCTTCTGTTTTTCTGCCACTCTCGACCTGTTCGACTTTGGTATACTTACAGAACCTGTTACTACGGTTAAATCTCCATTTTAGTACACTGCTCAAAGCTTTTAAGCTTAAAAACACTATTCTTACCAACTTCATCTTAAGAAAGCTTACCCTATTTTCTGGAATTATCACTCTCTCTAAATGACAAATTAAAACAACTTCTTCACCGCTGGTTCCTTAACCAAGCCACCCACACTACTCAGAGATGAGTACCCTTAGTGGAAGATACGAATGATTCACTTCTTCGAGGGTACTGACAAAGAACTCATGCACGTTATCAACAATCCTCCTTTCGGTCCCATGGTCACAATACCATGTATTCCTGCCACAGGTGACACTCCTGAGGTTCCTGCGTACGAGAAACCAAAGACCAAGGATAAGTGGTCCGAACCTGATTGGGAAAGATATGAGGTTGCCTAGAAAACAAAGAGACTTCTGATAATGGCCATACACAATGACCTTTTCCAATCCCTAGAAAACAAAGAGACTTCTGATATGCGTGTGAGTCTGCATACGATCTGTGGAAGGAACTGGAAAAACAACTGGAGGGTGGGGCCAAAACTCAGAAGAACCGCAGAGCACAATGCATAAATGAATACTATGCATTCAAAGCTCTGTCGACCGAATCTCTGCAGACGACATATGATCGGTTTAACTCTCTAATCAACAAATGCAAGAAGTTCAGGATTCACAGAACTTCTGAAGAGAACAACGTCATGTTCCTAAAGAGTCTAAATGAAGAATGGCTCCAGTTGTCCATGTCTCTGCAAACAAATCAGGACTTAGACTCCTGGACTCTGTCAGATCTCTATGGAACATTGGCAGCCCAAGAGCCTCAAATCGCACAAGCAAAAGCACAAATCAGTGCACCTCTTGCACTGGTCGGTAAGACCACAGAAGCTAGAGAGAAGCCAAAGGAGAAAGTTGCAGAGGTAAAGAAGGAGAAGAAAAAGAAAATCTTGATCGTTGATAGTGAAGATGAGGAGGTGGTGGAAGAAGAAGAGACATTAATGGCCTCTATTACTAAATCGTTAGCCCTTTTTACAAGGGAATTCAGCAGAGGTTACCAGAAGAAGTCTGGTAATGAACGCTATATAAGAGATGATCAAGGAAGAGAAGGGTCAAATGAAAGGAACGACAGAGGTAGCGACCAACAGAGGTCGACTGACAGAGGTGGTGACCGATAGAGGTCAGACGATAAAGTTGGCAACACTCCACAGAACCAAGTATGTTACAACTGTGGTAAGCCAGGCCACTACGCCAATGAATGCAGAACTGAAAGAGGTGGTGACCGACAGAGGTCGGACGACAGAGCTGGCAATGGTTCCCAGAACCAAGTATGTTTTAACTGTGGCAAGACAAGTCATTATGCCGCTGACTATAGGAGCAAATCAAACCGCCCACAGAGGGACTCTGCTTACTACAAAAAGAAAGCGGAGTTTTATGCTCAGAAGTCACTAATGGTGAATCAAGAAAACTGGTTGTGAGACGAATCATCTGATGAAGGCAACAAAAACGCCTTGTTCTGTGGAATGGCAGAGGTCAGCTCATCCGACTCCGATAGTGAGGTATCCACTTCTGACTCTAACTCTAGTCAAACAGAAGCTGATTTGCTCAAACTAAACACTGAATACACAGAACTTAAAAAGACCTGCGAAAGTATTCAAAAGAAGCTTACCTTCTTTGAGAGAGAAGCTAGACTTCACACTCAAGAAAAGGCTAAAATCTTTCAAGAAAAGGAAGAAATTGAAACAAATTGGAACAAACACCTAAATCCTTTGAAAGAAAAGATTTCTGAACTTAACTCTGCATTAAAAACAAAATCTAAAGAACTAGTGGATGTTGAGACCGACAGAATGAACATTCTAACTCTTAAACATTATTTTCAAAAGGAAAGAGAAGTCCTATGTCAAGATTTACTCAGAAGAGATCTTTTAATTAAGAAATACCAAGATGCACAGAAGGTGTACGAGAAAATTAACACACGAATAGGGAGACGGGGAATTGGCTTCTGTGATATAGATCCATACACCGGAAACAAAAGAAACAAATCTCTGTCATCTCTATTTCTCACTGGAAGTACAAGAAAACCTGGTTTTCCAAATCTACTCTCTGTTAGCAAAAGGCGAAAAGTCTCTGGGGAACCTCACCAGAGGAAACCTCTGAAGATGACAAATGTGTGGTTTGAAAACACAGATTTGTCACCTTCAATCTCTGTCAAAAGAGAATCCAAACCTAAGAAATATCTGAAAACTCATGATCAGATAAGAATCTTCAAGTTTGGTAAACCCGAGACTCAAACACAGGTTGCCTTTGTCTGCATGATAAACTCTGAAAAAAAATTATCGGCAGAGGCTCCTGAGTTCAAGCCTAACGTTTCAGATGAAAAAAAATTGATAGAAATCGGGAAAAAACAACTTTTTCGAAAACTTCTGTACAACTTATGTCGATCAAAATCTCTCTGAAGAAACCTTATCAGATACTTCTGTTGACTTAGAAGATAGTCCCTTAGAAAAGGAAGAAAGTGAGTATGGCACATGCTCTGAAAGTCCAGCCTCTGTCGAAAGAGAACTAAGTGACTCAACCTCTGTATATGAGGATGATTTATCCTCTGACGAATCTGAGACTGACTTTAAGTCAGAAATAGGACCTTGTGACACAGAGGATTCTAAACTACCCTCTGGAGTTCTTAACAGTACTATTCCTCCCAAGGAGAAAATCACAAGAGTTCCTATCTGTCCAGACTTTTTGGACATGCGTATACAAGCCAAAACCTCCCTTGAGCTTGAGAAAATTAAACAACAAAAGGATCTGTCCTCTCAAAATCCAACAAGTTCAAAGATTTTAAAACCCTCAAAGCCTATTAAAGAAAAACTAACATGGCAACAGAAGGGTAAATGGGCTAAAAATGACAAATCTTTTTCTTCTGTGACAGTGAAACATGTAGAAGTTCACCACAGAAGGGGTCCACAGAAGGCTGCTCTCAACAAAAAATTTTGCAAACAACAATCTAGCCTACATAGGTCTTCTTGTAATAGGAAGTCAAATGTTAGGATAAAATGTAATGCCTCTGTGCCCCCATTTAATGTTTTCAATGAAAAGTTCAAGAAAATCTCTTCGCACATTCATTATTGTCATTGTTTTGATCTCATGTATCGTCTAAATCAACACTTCTCAAGTCCACACTGTTTACTCACTGTACCCAACAAGAATGTTAAATTCAAGATTAAGAAGAAACCGAATGTTTCTTCAACAGAAGCTAAGACAAAACCCAAGAATGCTAAGGCAAACTTGAAAACCCCTAACAAAGCTGGACCCATTTGGATATGGGTACCTAAAACTCTCTGATTGTCTTGCAGAAGCAGTATGTGCCGATCTGGTATCTAGACTCCGGATGCTCGCGGCACATGACTGGCGACAGAGGTCTACTATCCACATACAAAGAAAAACACGATAGTGGATCTGTGACCTTTGGAGACAACAAAAAGGGGTACATTAAAGGCTACGGAGTCATCAAGAAGGAGAACATATCCGTATGCAAAGTTGCATATGTGGATGGCCTTAAACACAATCTTCTCAGTGTTAGCCAACTCTGCGATACGGGTTTCGACGTAATGTTCCAAAGAACATTCTGCTCTCTACAAGGTGAGGACACAGGAGTCGAACTTCTGCGAGCCGAATGAAGAGGTGATTTATACCTAATGAACTTCAGTGCCAATGTAACAACCCAAATCCAATATACACAATAATTCACATTTACAACATAACATTCATATAACGAACGAACTTCACATTACATGTACGGTCCAGTAGTCTTTTACAATTGAAAGAAAACCATCCTACTACAATCCTTGTACTATTTACATTCATAACATTTAATATTGCGATACAACTGCTAAACAAGCCAAAATCTTGATCCTATAATTCGTCGCACAAGCCACCCATCGGTTACTCTAATTACTTGCTCTTACTTGAACCTCCACCTGGAATACATATTTTTAAAACAAAATGAGGGTTAGACCTGATGGTCTAAGTGAGAAATCCCTGTTAGTTCAAAAACCATTTATATAAACTTTATTCATATAAATCACGCAACACAATCATATACATCAACTTAAACTCACATATCTTATGCTTTCCCTTTTTATTCCTCCTGGCCATATTAGTGGTAGCAAGCCAACTAATATTATACAACGCTGTACAACATCTACAGCCAAACAACGCTATACAGATTCTATAGCCAAACACACCGGTCCTAAACCCGACCAACGTATTATAACACATTTATAATACTCATGTAAATATAATACCTTTCTATATTATAATTCACATACAACGCATAATTATCAACAATTTCATTCCCAATTCCACACATATACGTATTCCAGTTAAAAACGTTTTCAAAGTAAAACTCACATGTTTTGGTTATTACACACGTTCACAAGCTTCTTTCAAAACGATTCTATCTCTTACCACGACTCCACAGAATCTGAAACAAGTTAAGATACACACATCGCTTTACTAACCAAACACATAAAGCCTAACAATTTCCCATCCTCAACTATCTCATTACACATTGTGCTTAACTCACTACCGGGACTACACAGGGTACCGGGACTTATACAGTACCGGGACTCTTAGTACCGGGAGTTCCTATACCGGGAGTTACCATACCGGGAGTTCCCATTACCGGAACTCTCACTACCGGAAGTCTGCTATACCGGGATTTATACTATCGGGAGTCTTCTATATCAGGACTCACACTACCGGGAGTCTTCTATACCGGGACTCACACTACCGGGAGTCTTCTATGAACACAGTCGGTTTCCAATTACCCAGAAATCGATTGATTCAAGTCACGGATTTAGAGATTCTAAACCGATAGAAGTCTAATACTACTGATTATAGACACAAATTGTAAAGGACTTACCTCCAAATCGATTCTAACTCACTCGATTGATGTTGTAATATCCCGGGTAAGTCTGTTAGTTAAATCCCTTTTTCCGTTAAATAAAGTTAAACTTAAAGTTAGATGTTTAGGGTATGTTTGGAAAATATATAAGTTTAGGGTTGATTGGGTTATATGTGAGAAGTTAGAGGTGCAAATGGTATGTGTGGCTTAATATCACCCTTAGCTTCAGACATATCCTCATAACCTAAATTAGAAAGTGAACGTGTGTGTGTGAAGGCGAAGAGAAGCAGAAAGAAGAAAGTTACGGTCTGAGCATCAATCGACTAGATTGAATCCAATTTTGAGGTAAGCTCTTTGGTCTTTTATGTTAGTGATAATCTTTAGACTGTTTCTATCGGATTAGAAAGGTTAGACTGAAGTTATATAGGTTTAATTTGAACATGGGTAAAAATGGAACCGACTGTGTTCTTGGAACTCCCGGTAATGTGAAATCCCGGTATATTCAACTTCCGGTGGAGTCCCGGTAGTGTGGACTCCCGGTAACGTGAACTCCCGGTAGTGTGGATTCCCGGTATAGCAGACTTCCGGTAAGGCGAGTTCCGGTAGTAGGAACTCCCGGTAGTAGAAACTCCCGGTATAGGAACTCCCGGTGTTAAGAGTCCCGGTACCCTGTGTAGTCCCGGTAGTGAGTTAAATGCAGTGTGTAATGGGACAGTTGAGAAATGAGAAATTGTTAGGCTTTATGTGGTTGATTAGTAAAGCGATTGTGTAATGGGACAGTTGAGAAATGAGAAATTGTTTCAGATTTCGTGAAATCGTGGTAAGGGATAGGATCGTTTTGAAAGAAGCTTACGAACGTGTGAATTAACCAAAACAGGTGAGTTTTGCTTTGAAAATAGTTTTTAACTGGAATACATATATGTGTGGAGTAGGGAGTGAAACTGTTGATAATTATGTGCTCGTATGTGAATTATAATATAGTGAGGTATTATATTTACATGTGTATTATAAATGTGTTATAATACGTTGGCCGGGTTTAAGACCGGTATGATTGGCTATAGAACCTATATAGTGTTGTTTGGCTGTAGATGTTGTACAGCATTGTATTTTATTAGTTGGCTTGCTACCACTAATATGGCCAGGAGAAAATGAGACAGAAAGGTACATGAGGTGTGAGTTTAATTGGATTTATGTGATTATGTGGTATGAGTTAATTGAATAAAGTTTATATAAATGGTTTGTAAACTAACAGGGGTTTCTCACTTAGACCATCAGGTCTAACCCTCATTTTGTTTTAAAAATATGTATTCCAGGTGATGGATCACGTAAGAGCAAGTAACTAGAGAAACCGATGGTCGACTTTTGTGAAGGACTTTAATATGAAGATCTTAGCTCGTTAGCAGTTGTTTCACCATATTAAACGTTATGCGAATATTTAGCGAAAAGTTGTAGTAGAATGTTTTCCTCTTTTTGTAAAAGACTTTGGGACCGAATTTGTATATGAAGTTTTGTTTGTTATATCAATATTATGTTATGTTATGTGATTGGTTGTACATATGGGATATGGGATGTTACAAATGGTATCAGAGCCTTAGTTTAAGGGATTTAGGTATTAGTATCTGTACCTAGACTTAAACTGCATGTGAAGTAGGATGTCCCTATTATTGTAGAACCTTGGGATACTAAGTATAAAAGGTAGAAGGAACATCATGTAAGGTAATTTCATACTACACCTGGCCAGTGTAATTGTGATCTTACAGGTACATGTTTGAACTGGAATACCTTGCTATATGGGGTATGTGCTTATGTGTATATTAACCCTGTTTAAATCTACAGAATGGCAAGCGGTACCAGAAATTCGAATCGTGGAGGAGGAAGAAATCCGAACAGAACTAATCCATCAGTGGGAACAGGGGACAGGGGAGGTAGAACAGGGGGCAGAGTTGTGGGTAGAACTGGAGGTAGATCAGGAGGTCGAGCCGGAGGCAGAACCCAATCAAATAGTACGGATTTCATTACCAGGGTTGATCTAATGGCAGAAATGGGAAGATTACAAGATAATATTCAAGCTATGATCAATCAAGCTCATAATACCGAAACAGAAGAACCAGATCCTGCACATGAAGAAGAGATGCCAATCACCCCTACAGTCTTACCGGTAATGAGGAAATGTGATTACAAGATGTTTCTTAGCTGCAAGCCTCCTACATTCTCAGGGGATCGGGATCCGGTGAAAGCAATGAGGTGGATGAAGGAAATTGAAGCCATTTTTAAAACAAGTAAGTGTGCGGACGAAGATAGAGTATTGTACGGGGCAGCCATGTTGAAAGGAGATGCGTTGTATTGGTGGGAATCTTTTATTCATTCAAAGGGATCCGATGTTTATTCTACCCTCTCTTGGGAAGAATTTGTGGCAGCCTACAGGGAACAATTTTGTCCCCAAGCAGCCGTCAAACAACTGGAAGGAGAATTCATGAATCTGCAACAAGGAAACTTATCCGTTCGAGATTATACTGCTAGCTTTCTGGAAAAATCTCGATTTGCAGAATACTATATTGCTACTGAGGCGATGAAGACAGAAAGGTTTATTTTTGGGTTAAACTCAGAAGTTAGAAGATTGGTGTCTGCAACAAGACCCGATACTTTCTCGACTGCAGTTAATGCCGCGGAGAATGTGGAACGAGATATTAGGAGAGATACTGGGGATAAGAGTATTGGAAAGAGAAAGTGGGAAGGACCACAATACGACCCGAAGAAGGCCCGATTTCAGAGGTATGATAACCGCTCGCCTTTTCCACCAGTGGAAAGACCATGTCCAAAGTGCAATCGTGTCCATCAAGGAAACTGTCAGGGTGATTTACGAGCATGTTATAAGTGTGGGAAGACCGGACACGTCATCAAGGATTGTAAGGTAACCAGGTTATGTTTCTTATGCAATTCTACGGATCATCTCCAATCAAACTGTCCCCGGGGGAGGATACAGCAAGGTGGGTCATCAGGCAGGCCAGCGAATGTTAAACCAGTAGTGCCAAGACTGGAACCGCCAGTAACCAGAGGTCGCGCATTTCAGATGACTGAGAAAGAAGATTAGGAAACTCCGGATATGGTCATAGGTACATTTTTGATAAACTCTACACGTGCTAAGGTGTTATTTGATTCCGGTGCAAACCGATCGTTTGTGTCTCCTGCATTTGCAGCTTGTTTATGTTTGAAATATAAAGTGTTAGATCATGCACTATTAGTAGATACTGCAAATGACAACCAAGTGTCGGTTAGTGAAGTATTTGATGGGTGTGTAATTAATATAGAGGGGTGTGGAGTGCCGATACGATTGTTTCCTATAACTTTGATAGAATTTGACGTAGTAGTGGGAATGGACTGGTTAGCCGAGAACCAGGCTAACATAGTGTGTGATAAGAAGTTAATAAATGTTGTATTACCTGAAAGGGGATCAGTAGTGATTTATGGTGATCGTAGGAATCATCAGTCTTGTCTTATATCGCTAGTAAAAGCACGTAGGTGTGTTAATAAGGGTTGTCAAAGTTACTTGGCCTACGTGATAGATATTAATCCGGAAAAGAATAGGATGGAAGATATTCTTATCGTTAGTGAATTCCTTGAAGTATTCCCCGAAGATTTGAACAGTCTTCCGCCTGTTAGACAAGTAGAGTTCGGTATAGACCTGATTCCTGGAGCCACTCCCGTCGCCCGTGCACCGTATCGTTTGGCACCTCCAGAGATGAAAGAAATGATGGCACAACTACAAGACCTATCCGATAAAGGCTTCATCAGACCTTGTTCTTCGCCGTGGGGAGCACCAGTGTTATTTGTGAAAAAGAAAGATGGGTCGATGAGAATGTGTATTGATTACCGAGAATTGAATAAGCGCACGATAAAGAACAAGTATCCGCTACCCCGAATAGATGACCTCTTTGATCAGTTAGTTGGAGCTTGCTATTTCTCCAAAATTGATCTAAGGTCCGGTTATCACCAGTTGAAGGTTAAAGAAGAAGACGTGTTAAAGACTGCTTTTCGAACGAGGTATGGTCATCATGAATTTTTAGTAATGCCGTTTGGATTGACGAACGCTCCAGCTGCCTTTATGGACTTAATGAATAGGGTATGTAAGTCGTATCTCGATAAATTTGTAATTGTATTTATCGATGATATCCTTATCTATTCTCGATCCAAGGAAGAGCACGCGCAACATCTTCGTTTGATTCTAGAGCTGCTGAAGAAGGAAAAGTTGTATGCAAAATTTTCAAAATGTGAGTTCTGGTTACGGAAGGTACAATTTCTGGGGCACGTGGTTTCTGAGAACGGTATACAAGTCGATCCGATGAAAGTGGAAGCAGTTGAAAAGTGGGAACAGCCTAAGACAACAACAGAGGTACGCAGTTTTCTGGGTTTAGCCGGTTACTATAGAAAATTCATAAAAGACTTCTCTCGAATCGCAATGCCATTGACTAAGCTGACCCGGAAAAATTTAAAGTTCGAATGGAAAGCAGAACAGGACGAGGCATTCAGAATATTGAAAGAGAAACTGTGCAGCGCGCCAATTCTATCACTACCTGAAGGTTCTGAAGACTTTGTCGTTTACAGTGATGCGTCTAAATTGGGATTAGGTTGTGTGCTAATGCAGCTCGGAAAGGTTATAGATTATGCTTCTCGCCAACTGAAGGATCATGAACGGCAGTATCCTACGCATGATATGGAGCTTGCTGCAGTCGTTTTCGCGTTAAAGATTTGGAGACATTATCTGTATGGTTCCAAATGTCAGATTTATACTGATCACAAGAGTCTTCAACATCTCTTTGATCAGAAGGAACTAAATATGAGACAAAAGGGATGGTTGGAATTGTTGAATGATTATGACTGTGAAATCCTTTATCACCCAGGAAAGGCGAATGTGGTGGCAGATGCGCTCAGTCGTCAAGAAAGGAGCGGGACAATAAAAGTTATTTCGCTACGGACTGAACTCCTACCCAACTTATTTGATGAATTGCAGAAGTGTCAAGCGGAGGCTTATCATGATGAACACCTGAAATCAGAAAGGTTAGCAGGGATGTCAGCATTGCTAGTAAAAGATGATCGGGGGTTATTGTGTATGGGGAACAGAGTGTGGGTACCTCGATTGGGTGGGTTAAGTGATCGTGTCTTACAAGAAGCTCATCAATCCCGTTTCTCTATTCACCTAGGTACAAACAAGATGTATAAAGACTTAAAGAAATTCTATTGGTGGCCGGGGATAAAAAGAGGGATTGCTCAGTATGTAGAAAGGTGTGATACTTGTAAGAAGGTAAAGATCGAACATCAAAAACCATTTGGTCAACTACAACGGCTAGAAATACCTATGTGGAAGTGGGAGCAGATTACCACAGACTTTATCACAAAGCTACCAAGAACTCCGAAGGGATTCGATTCAATTTGGGTGATCATCGACAGGTTGACAAAGTCTGCACACTTCCTACCGATTAAGGAAACCGATTCGTTGGAGCGATTAGCTAAGTTGTACATTGATGAAATAGTAACTCGACATGGAGTTCCAATCTCGATCATTTTTTATCGTGATAGTCGTTTTACTTCAAGATTTTGGAGAAGCTTTCAAAGGGAAATGGGGACTCAGATAAAGTTAAGTACGGCATATCATCCTCAAACAGATGGGCAGAGTGAACGAACAATTCAGACCTTAGAAGATATGCTCCGGGCTTGTATTGTTGATTTTGGGGGATCGTGGGATAAGCATTTGCCGTTAATCGAATTCGCTTACAACAACAGTTATCACTCCAGCATACAAGCATCACCGTTCGAAGTACTGTATGGTAGGAAATGCCGAACACCTCTGTGCTGGAACGAAGTGGGAGAAAAACAACTAGCAGGGCCGGAGATAGTTCAGTTAACCGCCGATAAGGTTACCCAGATTCGAGATAGATTGAAAGTAGCTCAAGATAGACAGAAGAGTTACGCTTGTAAAGCCCGTGTCCCGGTACGTTTATTAATTAATTTTAATAATTTAAAATGTTTACCTTTAATTGTTTTGGTTAGTGGTTTGGTGTCAAAAGGGACCAAAATGTTAGCTTAAGTGTCTTTTTGTGTAGATTGTGAGATAAGGTGTAATGGAGGGGCCATTGTGCAAATCTTGGAAATTTGTTGCATGGGTCTCGGCCCATGGCTGAAACCCATTCTCGTTCCTTTTTCCTTGTGAATCAAGCAAACCAAACCATCACCCTAAACCCTACAACCCTTTCTTTTCTCCTTGTGTGGTGCGGCCGAGAGAGTGAGAAACGAAGAGAGAGAGAGACATCGCGAGAAGGAGAGAGAGGAGAAGAAAGAACCAGCGGCAGCCACCCTCGCCGCCGCTGCTGCTGTCGCCGGAGACCGCCACCACCTGCTGTCGTCGGACGGATCGAGAGAGAGAGAGGTTTGGTTGTGGTGGTGAGACGTCGTCGTGAGGTAAGTAACTCTCTCGTTCGTCTCGTTTCTTTTCCTTTTTCCTTTTCGTTTTTCCGGCGAGACCATCACCGCCGCACGCCGTCGCTACGGTGGCTGTGGGTGGAGGGCGGTGGCAGTGGGTAACACTCTTGGCGTAAATCCCGAATCGATTAAGCCTTGAACCGTTTTTATAAATCGTGATTTTATGAAAATTCTAAGTGTGCTGTCCAGTTTTCGTTTGACCATAACTTTTCCGACGTAACTCCGTTTGAGCCAAAACTGGCGCCCACGGTTCAAGTTCGGGGTCGAGCACGTTTTCTGTGTTTTAGCGGAAAACTGGTTCGGTCTCTAGCTGGGCGAAAAAGTGGTCGCAAGTTCGGTGATTCGTCATTTTATGTGTAAAATTCTGGAATCTGCCACTGTTTTGTGTAGACCATAACTTTCTGCTCGTAACTCGTTTTGAGGTGAAATTGGTGCCCAAGGTTCCCAAATCGAGTTGGGAAGGTTTTTCGTGTTTTGCCGAAAGTCTGATTAAGCCCGTAGCTAGGCTGTATTGGGCTGTTTGTGCAGGCTGGACCGAAAACTGGCAGTTTTGGTAGTCGTTCGTAATTAATTCATAATAAATTGTAGAAAAATCGTTAGGAGGCGTATAATATGTCCTTGAAACCCTATCTCAGAGTACCGTCTAATCATGAAATAATATTGGGAGTTTTCTGGGTTTAAGGAGGTCGAAACAGGTCCCGAACAGACCTGTTTGGCGAGACCGGAAAATAGTTTTAGTGACGGTTTAAGCGTGTGTCGTGTCGTAGGGTCCGGGTCTCGTATTGACACGTTTTAACATGCGTTTAGGTGCTGGAAAGTGACCGTATTTGTGAAGCTTGAATTGTATTGTTAAGCTAGGCGCGTATTCGAGGTGAGTTCTCTCACTATAACTAATGTCGGTTATTTTTACATTACGTTGTGTATGTACGTGGTAGTTCTAATTGCTTTTGATGCGGGGTTAAATAGTGGGGTGTCTAGTCGGACCTTATTATTGTGACTACGCGGGTGGCGTAGGAGTTCGGCGGGGCCGAGGGTCACATACGCGGGTGGCGTAGTAATTCGGTGGGACCGAAGGTTGTATACGCGGGTGGCGTATTAACCCGGGGGTGCCGGGTTGCGTTTGCACGATATCTAACAACGGTTGTTTTATCATTGCTGTAGTACGTGTGTGGTAGCTTCATGTGATTGTGTTGTGGGACTAGATAGTGGGGTGTCTAGTTGATACTATGTTGTCATGTTAAGTCGGTGGGACCGGGGATTCGGCGGGGCCGGAGATGTTATCATGTGGTCGGTGGGACCGACTTGTGCCTTTTAGGTGGGTGGGTGTGGATATACATGTTTATGATTTGTTCGTAGACTTGTATGCGGTTTATGTGCAATTATCTGTTTATGGTGGTGTGGAAATAACTGTGTTATTTATGGTGTTTGAATTCACTAAGCTTCGTGCTTACCCTTTCCAATAAACTGTGGTTTCAGGTACGGGCGGCTCCAAGGCGTGACGAGTACACACTGGCGCGCGAGGAGAGCTGGTTGCTTTATGGTTTTTAATAATTAAACGTTTATTCCGCTGGTTTTTATTATGAAGATATTAATTATGAGTTTGCAAACGAAACGTTGGGATCATTTAATGAGTTGTTATAAATGAAATGTTTATTTAAAAATTTAAATTTGCTTGTAATTTTTGGGACGTTACAACTTGGTATCAGAGCACAGCTTGAGTGAATCAAACGCACCTCGGTGTGTTTGGTCTCAAGTTGCGGCTGGGAAAATTTTCAAATTCTTTATTAAACCTGTTTGGGAATAAAAGAAAAGGGTAAAAAACACGTTCGAGGAACGGTGATCGAGGGCGCAGTGTGTACAGTCAGCCGGAGCCGAAGGGAAAGGTACAATGCTTAGTGTTTTATTGCTTTCTAGAACATAGAGTATGCATGCTAGATTGCCTGTTGTTGACACTATGCGGTATGTTGGACTGCTTGCTATTAGGAATTTATGCTAATTATGATAGGTTACTAAGTGGATACCCTCTAGGTTGTATGCAGTAAGAGACTTATAGCCTTAGAATATTCGATTTAGTTCTATTGCGCAGCTCTTGTTTGAGTCCAACCGTTCTAGGATAGAATCTTGTATTCGAAGGTCTATTTGTTTTGCACTACATGTAATCGGGTATTCGCGAGGCCACTCTTTATGATTAGTGGGGATTCGGTGGTAGCAAGGGTAGTGGTTGGGATGGAATTCCTAGGGAGCTAGGAAGAGTGAGTATATATGCCGGTGCGGGCATATGTGTGTAGGTGCGGCGGGAAACTACTTGGACCCCTCGGTATGGGACTCGGAACGAGCGATGATAGGTGTGGAAGGTAGTAGTAGAGCTCCTACTACCGGAAGCACAAGATCAGTGCTCGAGTCGGGAAAGTCGCGAGGAATCCAAGGAGTTGAGCGTGGGTGTTGTTGGTGTGAGTTATTAGGTATTAATAACTCGTTGTATTTTCTTCTCGCTAGAATGGCCATCACAAGGAGGAACAACGATGTTGAACCGAATGCTAGTATTGAACTCACTATTGAGCAGATGCGTGAGTTAATAGCATGCAGATAGCATGCTATTAGGGAGGCAATCCCCGAGATTATTACCGCCGTTCGTGATGAGGTAGTAACGATGTTGGAGACTGCTCAGGGACAATGACTCGAGTTAGAGGGACATACTAAGAAGAGGAAAGTGGCGCAGACCGTTGCATCAGAATCGGCGGTTCCAAAGAGAACGAGGTTCTCAGACTCGCTCTTGAACCAAAGGAGCGGTGGGTTTAAAACCAAGGATGGTAGCGGAAGGAGAAATGACAAATGCTTCCAGTGTGGCCAGGTGGGGCACTACGGTCGCGACTGCAGGGAACCACAAAGGGTCTGTTTTAACTGCAACCAGATGGGTCACGTGAAGGCCAGCTGCCCGAATCCGAGGGCTACTGATGGGATGAGGCACAAGCCACGCTCAAAACGGTGACAGGTACGTTCTTAGTTAACTCGGTGCCCACCGTGGCAATGTTTGATAGCGGGGCTACCCATTATTTCGTGCCTCACACTTTTAGTGAGCGTTTGGGCCGTAGTATGGGACGGTTAGATGTCCACTTGTGCGTGAGGTTGCTGATGTAATGTTTGTTTTAAGTAGACCATTTCGAGTCAAGATGGAGGATTGTGCTAGAATCATAGGCTTTTGAGCCGACTTTGTTTTGAGAAAAAGCCGTAAGATGATTTGACGTGAATTTCAACTTGCCCTAAGAGGTTTAAATGTCCGGATGACGTTAGTGGACCGGAGAGATTTGGAGGAGTAGGAGTCGAGGCGTAGAATGCCGACTGGGTCATGCACAAAGTTTGATTTTGAAATAGATTGCATTAGCAAATTCTTGTGTTTCAAATCATTTTTTTGGATGGTGTTTTGGAATTTTGGGAAATGTTCAGCACACACACAAGATTTTGAAATATGGTTTTGAAAGTGTATGAAATCGTTTTATCACGGGAGTGCAAACTTTGTTAGAATTGGTCTTATTTCGTTATTTTTCCAACTGTTCTTACGGGTAAGATGATATCCGTGTTTTGTGGTGTTTAAAATGTTGGGCAAGTGACTACGGCTTGTGACTTTAACATTGGAACTCCTCCACATATGTTAGAGTTGAGACGGAAAGTTACATTCCATGATGTCTGTATAAAGCTATTTGAGTGAGTTGGTTAAGATAAGTTCTGTTTTACGGCATGTTGAGTCGTGTGGGTTTAATTTCACGTGGTGCATATCTTATTTGTTTATGTGACCATTTGGGGAAATCTTGGAAATCAATTTAAAGAACCCCACCTTTTGAGATTTTATGAGGTTTTAGTCGATACTTTCAAATGGTGGAAACGGATTGGTTTTTATCTTAAGTTTGAAACTTACACGAGACAGTTGTGTTTTAACAAAAATATATTTGTAAACCGTTTTATAGTTTTGTATGACTAGCCGACGTGCGTAAGATTTGTTAGTGAACCCTGTGCCACGACATTTTATGTTGAAAAAGAGGAATTTTGGGGTCAAACGTCGTGGGACTGATTTTGAAACTATGTGTACGCTTTTGTCGCACCCGGTGTAAGGTCGAGCGGTTACTTTAAATACATGTCATGAGTCAATTCATACTAGAACCGTGACGGTTCATTTTCAAAGAAATTATTTATTTCGCTTACATTTTGTGAGTAAATTAAGCTGCAATGAGATGATTTTCAACATGATTTTCATATGTGGGACGAGCGTGTCCATTTTCGCGTAATTACCGACCTGGTAATAGTAGTTTTATTGCTTACGGTCTTTTGAAATAAAAAAATCTTGACGTTAAGAATATTTTGTAAATGATTTTGTAAACCATTTGGGAAGTGCGTTTATAAGTGTTATGTGTCATTTTGAGAATTTTAAGGGTGTGAGTCCTTTTGGAAAACGCTTTTGTTTAACTCGTGTCGAGTTTGGGACTAATGTTATTTAAGAGTATTGCTTGCTTAACTTTATTTAAACGCGTTTTTGACCGACTTATGGGTCTAGCAAGCGTGGAGCAGTTAGCTCGGTTTTGACTTTGAGATAGTCATGGGTCAATTGCACGATTTTTAATGGCTCGATGTGAAGTTTTGTTGATGGGTTGTTTTGTTGCACAGTTTTGCACTTATTGCACGTTGCGTATCTACATGTTGGGTGAGTGAGTCAATCCGGGATAGGCACTTATGGGTAGGCTGTTTTGCTTTGGATCCTTAGGCACGTTAGTCAGTCGCTGGTAGTGGTCGGTTGGGTATCTCGGGGTGAGGCCCCGGTGTTCAGGTGTTATAGCCTAGGCTTTCTAGTAGGTGCTAGGAGGATATAGTTTTGGGCACTTACCTGAGAGGTAATTCCTATGTGAGGGGCCCTGAGGCGTTACCTGAGAGGTAGACGTCAGGGTGTATCCTCGGTTCAGATAAATTAGCTTTGTAGAGCGAGTGTGGGGGATACGTCGACGGTGGGAGGTTGGGTATTCCACGCGTGTTGGTAATGTAGGTCGGGTAGTATCGGTTAAGGGAATGACCTACGTGTGTGTTAGTTGACTTGATTGTGGGGGATATCTATTTGTGTTAGTGTCTAGGATAATACCACGCCTATGTGATTTATTGTAATCGGTTGGACCGATGTTCGGCGGGTGGCCGATGTTTGTTATTGTAATCGGTTGGACCGATGTTCGGCGGGTGGCCGATGATTGTTATTATAATCGGTTGGACCGATGTTCGGCGGGTGGCCGATGATTGTTATTATAATCGGTTGGACCGATGTTCGGCGGGTGGCTGATGTTTTTTATTGTAATCGGTTGGACCGATGTTCGGCGGGTGGCCGATGTTTGTTATTGTAATCGGTTGGACCGATGTTCGGCGGGTGGCCGATGTTTGTTATTATAATCGGTTGGACCGATGTTCGGCGGGTGGCCGATGTTTGTTATTGTAATCGGTTGGACCGATGTTCGGCGGGTGGCCGATGTTTGTTATTGTAATCGGTTGGACCGATGTTCGGCGGGTGGCCGATGTTTGTTATTGTAATCGGTTGGACCGATGTTTGGCAGGGGGTCGATGTTTTGTTAATGTAATTTATTGAAAATCTTTGGAGTCTATTAGAATTCGTGGAAGTTAATCGACAGTTAAGGGTTGGAATGATCGTAGTCGAGTATCCTGTAGGGTATACTGTGAGCAGCTTTAGAATGGTTAGAGCTTGAAATTTGACTCGGGATACATGGAATGTCTAAGGTTGGGGAACAACCGAAGTCGCTTGGCTAGGAATGATTCCAGTTGTTGGAGTGTTCTTCTGATCGTAGAAGGGGTTTCAAGTGGATTTAGGAACCTGAGGTTGAGACGAGGGAGAACGATCCGGAGCTATTCGTAGGCAGAGACTTCGAGGACGAAGTCTAATCCAAGTGGGGGAGAGTTGTAAAGCCCGTGTCCCGGTACGTTTATTAATTAATTTTAATAATTTAAAATGTTTACCTTTAATTGTGTTGGTTAGTGGTTTGGTGTCAAAAGGGACCAAAATGTTAGCTTAAGTGTCTTTTTGTGTAGATTGTGAGATAAGGTGTAATGGAGGGGCCATTGTGCAAATCTTGGAAACTTGTTGCATGGGTCTCGGCCCATGGCTGAAACCCTTTCTCGTTCCTTTTTCCTTGTGAATCAAGCAAACCAAACCATCACCCTAAACCCTACAACCCTTTCTTTTCTCCTTGTGTGGTGCGGCCGAGAGAGTGAGAAACGAAGAGAGAGAGAGAGATCGCGAGAAGGAGAGAGAGGAGAAGAAAGAACCAGCGGCAGCCACCCTCGCCGACGCTGCTGCTGTCGCCGGAGACCGCCACCACCTGCTGTCGTCGGAGGGATCGAGAGAGAGAGGTTTGGTTGTGGTGGTGAGACGTCGTCGTGAGGTAAGTAACTCTCTCGTTCGTCTCGTTTCTTTTCCTTTTTCCTTTTCGTTTTTCCGGCGAGACCATCACCGCCGCACGCCGTCGCTACGGTGGCTGTGGGTGGAGGGCGGTGGCAGTGGGTAACACTCTTAGCGTAAATCCCGAATCAATTAAGCCTTGAACCGTTTTTATAAATCGTGATTTTATGAAAATTCTAAGTGTGCTGTCCAGTTTTCGTTTGACCATAACTTTTCGGACGTAACTCCGTTTGAGCCAAAACTGGCGCCCACGGTTCAAGTTCGGGGTCGAGCACGTTTTCTGTGTTTTAGCGGAAAACTGGTTCGGTCTCTAGCTGGGCGAAAAAGTGGTCGCAAGTTCGGTGATTCGTCATTTTATGTGTAAAATTCTGGAATCTGCCACTGTTTTGTGTAGACCATAACTTTCTGCTCGTAACTCGTTTTGAGGTGAAATTGGTGCCCAAAGTTCCCAAATCGAGTTGGGAAGGTTTTTCGTGTTTTGTCGAAAGTCTGATTAAGCCCGTAGCTAGGCTGTATTGGGCTGTTTGTGCAGGCTGGACCGAAAACTGGCAGTTTTGGTAGTCGTTCGTAATTAATTCATAATAAATTGTAGAAAAATCGTTAGGAGGCGTATAATATGTCCTTGAAACCCTATCTCAGAGTACTTTTAATCATGAAATAATATTCGGAATTTTCTGGGTTTAAGGAGGTCGAAACAGGTCCCGAACAGACCTGTTTGGCGAGACCAGAAAATAGTTTTAGTGACGGTTTAAGCGTGTGACGTGTCGTAGGGTCCGGGTCTCGTATTGACACGTTTTAACATGCGTTTAGGTGCTGGAAAGTGACCGTATTTGTGAAGCTTGAATTGTATTGTTAAGCTAGGCGCGCATTCGAGGTGAGTTCTCTCACTATAACTAATGTCGGTTATTTTTACATTACGTTGTGTATGTATGTGGTAGTTCTAATTGCTTTTGATGCGGGGTTAAATAGTGGGGTGTCTAGTCGGACCATATTATTGTGACTACGCGGGTGGCGTAGGAGTTCGGCGGGGCCGAGGGTCACATACGCGGGTGGCGTAGTAATTCGGTGGGACCGAAGGTTGTATACGCGGGTGGCGTATGAACCCGGGGGTGCCGGGTTGCGTTTGCACGATATCTAACAACGGTTGTTTTATCATTGCTGTAGTACGTGTGTAGTAGCTTCATGTGATTGTGTTGTGGGACTAGATAGTGGGGTGTCTAGTTGATACTATGTTGTCATGTTAACTCGGTGGGACCGGGGATTCGGCGGGGCCGGAGATGTTATCATGTGGTCGGTGGGACCGACTTGTGCCTTTTAGGTGGGTGGGTGTGGATATACATGTTTATGATTTGTTCGTAGACTTGTATGCTGTTTATGTGCAATTATCTGTTTATGGTGGTGTGGAAATAACTGTGTTATTTATGGTGTTTGAATTCACTAAGCTTCGTGCTTACCCTTTCCCAATAAACTGTGGTTTCAGGTACGGGCGGCTCCAAGGCGTGACGAGTACACACTGGCGCGCGAGGAGAGTTGGTTGCTTTATGGTTTTTAATAATTAAACGTTTATTCCGCTGGTTTTTATTATGAAGATATTAATTATGAGTTTGCAAACGAAACGTTGGGATCATTTAATGAGTTGTTATAAATGAAATGTTTATTTAAAAATTTAAATTTGCTTGTAATTTTTGGGACGTTACAACGCTGATCGCCGTCGAAAGCCGTTGGAATTTCAAGTTGGGGATTACGTAATGTTAAAGGTTTCGCCGTGGAAAGGAGTCATCCGATTTGGAAAACAAGGTAAACTTAGCCCATGGTATATTGGACCGTTTGCAATAACAGAAAGAATCGGGGAAGTAGCTTACAGATTAGATCTTCCACCGGAATTGAGCAGAATTCATAACGCATTTCACGTGTCAAACTTCCGAAAGTGTTTGGTTACTCAAGATCAGGCAGTCTCCCTACCAGAGATACAAGTCGACGAAAGACTTAATTATGTAGAAGAGCCAGAAGCAATAGTTGATCATAAGGTTAAAGTGTTGCGGAATAAGGAGGTCAGACAAGTGAAAGTTCAATGGAGACATCATAAAGGTCAAGATGCTACGTGGGAATCTGAATCGGAAATGAGAGTCAAATACCCTCATCTTTTTGCTTAACCGAATTCCGGGACGGAATTATTTTAAGGGGGAGATTATGTAATACCCCGGGTAAGTCTGTTAGTTAAATCCCTTTTTCCGTTAAATAAAGTTAAACTTAAAGTTAGATGTTTAGGGTATGTTTGGAAAATATATAAGTTTAGGGGTGATTGGGTTATATGTGAGAAGTTAGAGGTGCAAATGGTATGTGTGGCTTAATATCACCCTTAGCTTCAGACATATCCTCATAACCTAAATTAGAAAGTGAACGTGTGTGTGTGAAGGCGAAGAGAAGTAGAAAGAAGAAAGTTACGGTCTGAGCATCAATCGACTAGATTGAATCCAATTTTGAGGTAAGCTCTTTGGTCTTTTATGTTAGTGATCATCTTTAGACTGTTTCTATCGGATTAGAAAGGTTAGATTGAAGTTATATAGGTTTAATTTGAACCTGGGTAAAAATGGAACCGACTGTGTTCTTAGAACTCCCGGTAATGTGAAATCCCGGTATATTCAACTTCCGGTGGAGTCCCGGTAGTGTGGACTCCCGGTAATGTGAAATCCCGGTATATTCAACTTCCGGTGGAGTCCCGGTAGTGTGGACTCCCGGTAACGTGAACTCCCGGTAGTGTGGATTCCCGGTATAGCAGACTTCCGGTAAGGCGAGTTCTGGTAGTAGGAACTCCCGGTAGTAGAAACTCCCGGTATAGGAACTCCCGGTGTTAAGAGTCCCGGTACCCTGTGTAGTCCCGGTAGTGAGTTAAATGCAGTGTGTAATGGGACAGTTGAGAAATGAGAAATTGTTAGGCTTTATGTGGTTGATTAGTAAAGCGATTGTGTATCTTAACTTGTTTCAGATTTCGTGAAATCGTGGTAAGGGATAGGATCGTTTTGAAAGAAGCTTATGAACGTGTGAATTAACCAAAACAGGTGAGTTTTGCTTTGAAAATACTTTTTAACTGGAATACATATATGTGTGGAGTAGGGAGTGAAACTGTTGATAATTATGTGCTCGTATGTGAATTATAATATAGTGAGGTATTATATTTACATGTGTATTATAAATGTGTTATAATACGTTGGTCGGGTTTAAGACCGGTATGATTGGCTATAGAACCTGTATAGCGTTGTTTGGCTGTAGATGTTGTACAGCGTTGTATTTTGTTGGTTCCCGGTTTGCTTAAACAAGATTATCAGATCTATTAGTTCAGGTTTAAGGTTTGATGCGGAAGCGTATTTAAAGAACTAACAGATAAGTTTGATAGATTTAGAACAGAATATAAATAAACAGTGAACAAACTATTATATCTCAAATTTTACTGAATATATATTAAGAACAGGTTTATGAACCGTAAGTAAGAAAAAGCTTTAAAACAGATATGACTCTTAAGGTGAATAAACTTTTGTGTTCTTGATGTTTTTCTGTTTTTTTATTGTGTAAGAAAGAACTCAACATGAGTCTTCCTTATATACTACTCTAAAGGGGACCATAAAGCATATGCTACTATTCAAGAGGTACGTATGAATAGTAGAGAGGATGTCGTGAACAGTTGCAAGGACGGCATGAAAAGTCAGACGTGTTGTATTGCATTTAATGCAGCAGACGTCTAATATGTACTAAGCCCTACTGAGTCCAATCAGAGTTTGACACGTCGACGTTGGACAGGGCATGCTACCATGCAAGTTGATTTACGGGTCCTGTAACAGTAGCAAGATATTATAAATATCTTCAAGTCTCAATGAGGACCACAGAGGCTTTGTAATGAGTTACAGAGGTTCTGAGGTCTGGTCCTCTGTGGAGCAGTCTTCACCGGATTCCGAGTCTTTGGTCTTCTTTGCGCGTATGACAGAGCTTCTGTAGGAAGCCTCTGCTGCTTCTGTAGCTTCTTGACCTTGATTTCTCGGTAATGTCGGCAGAGCCTCTGTAAGAGGCTTTCTTCACTTAGCCTATTTTTCACTACTTCTAAATACTTCTATGATTAGGAAGATTGAAGCTAACAATCTCCCCCTAAGTAGTGAAAAATAAAAATTTGAACTTGAGTTAAGTTAGGCTAAGTTAGATAAGACAGAGGTTAAACAATACCTCGAAATTTCTTTCATTTGGAAATATGCCAGAGGCATTTTACATTTGAGTACAATGAAAGATAAACTTTAACTTTGTTTGCAGAGATTGGAGGTCTGAGAATCAGATTTTGGCATCTTTGAAATCGTTGTAGCTTCTGTTGTCTCTTCCGACTTTTCTGATCTCTTTGTAGAATCTGATGCAGAGTTCTCTTAGGCGGATTGTTGCGTCAATCTCTCTCATGATAGTATCTGCAGCATCTTTATCCATTTTCTTTGAACCTCTGTATTTCACAAGGCTTGCTCTGAACTTGTTCAGAGTACTTGTTGCGTACTTCTGACAGTCCATGCATACAAATAGTTTAGTTTCGCCTTGAGGGTTTTGAAATACTAACCCAAACCGTGGTTCTGTGATGATTGAGTTAGGTACAGCGTCCGGTGGGCAGCGATCCTCTGGTGGTCGTAAATCCAGATGCTTGAGACCAAGATCCTTTCCCAGCTGGAAATCTATCATGCTGTAGAGCAGAATCTTTTCCCTCATCGCTTTTCTCAACACTTGATAGGCTCTGGTGTTTGCCTCTGTGTTGTAGTTGTCCTTTGTCCATGGCAGAAGGTCAGGTAGATCATAAGGATTGATATTTCTTAAATCAGCATCAGCGAAGGTAGTTTGTGAATTGTCTTCTCTTCTGACTTTGTAAAGATTGTACCTGACCCTTGGATAGGTTCTTGTGAAGGAGAATTTGCAGAAGATTACCTTTTTGATCTTGTGGATTGAGAAGACATCTGCTTTGGTTCTTGGCTTTGTCCTTGTGAAGATGTTCTCAAATTCTTCTCTGATCCTTGGATCTGTTACATGATCTGTTGGATAATTGGTCTGAAAGGATTGTTTATAGAGGTATTTGTATACCACTTCTTCCATTTGTTCATATGTTGGACCTGGTTGTGGTACTTGTCTTCTGAGACTCTCCATCTATTGAACAACTTCTGCGGGTCTACCAGTTAGAGGAATGTCTGACAGAGGCTTCAATCCATGTGCCCAGTCAACTTCTTCAGGCTTTGGGGTTTGAAAGGCATCAAACACACTCTTCATTAGTTTCTCTGTTGGCTTTGGCAATGTTTTCTTCTTAGGCTCTTCTGTCAGTATTCCTTTGCCCTTATCTTTGGCTTTTGGCGGGGCAGAAACTGTTGCTTCTGTAAGTTTGGAGGCTGGCACTTCTGTTGGCTTGATGGGGGTTGCCTCTGTGGGTTTTGACATTTGTGATTTAGAGGACTTTTGTGGCGATGGTTTTGTTGGCTTGAGTTGCTCTGTAACCTCTGTTGGAGGTTGTTTGTTGACTTCTTCTGTGAGCTCAGTTTCTGTTGATGAAGTATTGACATCGAATCTTCTTGCCATTTTGAAAGCTAAAGTGAACCTATGCCTTTCTTCTTCTCTCTGCGCCATACGATCACTCATTGTTGTGTGCATCTTTTTCAGAACATCAGAAGCAGAGGTCGTTGCTCTTTTTGGTTTGGTGGCAATCGACTTTCTTCTCGGTATGGTTTGGGGTGTTTCCACAGAGGTGGGTGTTTTCTCTGTGGTTTGTTCATCTGTTTCTTCCAAAATGATTACCTCAGGGGCGGTTGTTGCCTCTGTGGTTTGCTTATCTGCTTCTGGATTTTTGGTTTCGTCAGGAGATGATTCCACAGAGATGGGTGTTGTCTTTGTGGTCTTTTGGGTTTGTTGTTGGGTTTGTTCCGGAGGGGCTTGGTTGATTGGTTCTGCTGCGATTGGTGGACTTTGTATTCCTCTGCTCGTAGCTTTCTCTCTTAGATTCTCCCCCTCAGGATTATCTGATGGACCAGGTTGGTCATCATCAGAATCATCCTGACTTTTACCAGAAGTAACCTCTGCTCTGCAAGAAGTGTTGGGCTTCTTTGGTAATTCAGCTCCTGCTGCCATCAACTTTTCACAGACATCATCGCAGAGGCCAATCAATGTCGCAAGATCTGCTTCTGTTTTGAAACGCATTCTGCCGACACTCTTTCTGAAATCCTTGACATAGTTGGCATTTGCAGTTGTGAAGGAGACAATGACTTCTGTGACCTGGTTAATGACGTTCTGTCCGAGCTCTGTAAGCTGTGTTCTGGTCATATAGTCTTTTGGTTGCATCATTGTCGTGTTGCGTATTGCCTCTGCTTGGACTTGTGATAGGGCATTCTGTAAGTCTGCTGGAGTAATGCCCTCTGCTCTGTTGGATTGCGTATTCATTTGTTCAAGGAAATTTTTGACAGAGTCCCTGAAAGCAGAAGTTGCAGTTGTTCCGAATTCCTGAGCTGCAGAAGTGGCTGTTGCTTTGGCAGTAGTTTCGGCAGAAGACTTCATCTCTGAGATGGCGGTTTTTACCTCTGTGGACAGATTGTCCATTTTGGTGTTCAGATTTAGTAAGGCCGTCGATGTTGTCTCTGCAAAAGATTTGAAAGAGCTTTGCAACTCTTTCATGGTTTGGTTCACAGAGGTGACAAGGGTTTGGAACTCATCCCTTGATACCTGTGTTCCTTGTGTAACCTCTGGAGGAACACATTCGTCTCCAGAGTGAGTCCCTGTTCCTGGGACACCTTCGTTCACCCTTGTTTGTACGATGGGGGTGGAAGGATTTCCTTCTGATCCTCGAGAAGAAACCTGAGTTTCGATCTCTACAGAAGTTCTGTGAAGAACAGTGTCCAAATCCACTCCAGAGGTGGTTATTGGAATGTCCTTCTGTTGACTGGGAGACTTGTCTAGAGTCTCTTCGTCTCTGTGCTCACTACTTCTCTCTGAAAGAAGTTTTGGTCCTAATGTGTGCGTGGCAGAGGAAACGAATTCCTCTGTAGGGTGTTCTAGGGTGATCTGGGGCGAATGATCACGAACAATAGGTGAGTCTCTTTGAGGAGACTCCCTAGGAATGGATTCCCCGGTTTCTGTGGGCACAGAGGTTGAAAGAGTAACCTCTGGCTGGATGGGTTGGGTTAGGATCGATCTGTGCTGCTCTTTTTCAATAACTCCTTCTGCAGCTAGACCTGCGGAGTTAGAAATGTGGGTTGCACTGGGAGTTGGTTTTGGTTGTGTGCCTCTATTTATCCAGGCATCTTTTCTTGCTTCTTCCTCTGTTAAGCATCCAAGCACTACATCATTGTCTATCATTTCATCCTCTGTAGCTATCCTACGGCTTGGTGCTTCTTCCCTAGGTTATGTTGAAGTTCCTTGCTCTGGTCGTAAGAAGTCATACATTTGATGAGATCCGAATAATCTCATGACATGTGGATGATAAAGATCTTTACGTATCCAGACAACTGCTTCTTCATCTGAATCTGTCTCTAAGATCTCTATTCCTGTCTCTGTTGTTGCTAATCCCTCTGTTTGTACAACTTCGGCCCCTTTTTCTTTTTCTTCTTCCATCATATTCTCAGAAGCCTCTGTAATTTCACCTCTGTTCCACTCAGCTTCTGTTTGTTCTATTTCTTCTGAAGCTGGGTTTGGACTTCTTCTGTGGACGTCCAATCCTTGAATGAAAGGGTTTTGTAAAATGACAGGGGTGTTGGTTGGTTGATTTTTGGGTGTTGTGTCATCTTCTTGCAGATGTGTGTCAATGCCAGAAATGAAGAAATCTTGTTCTTCTGGAGAGTGGTGGTCGAGAGGTTGTGTCGTCCACCCTGCTGTATTTAGGGTGTTGGCAATGTCAGGGTTCTGTAAGAAGTCGTTCAGGTCTCCTTGGTGAGCAAATCTATCTGGAGATTGATAGGGTGATTGATACTTTTCTGTAGCCATTTCTTCTTCTGCAACTTCTTCTTCAGCAGTTTCCTCTTCTACAATGGTAACCAACTTTGCAAGTGATTTACCATGCTTCTTTTTGGTTTTCCTCCTCTTAGGATTTGGTGCCCCTTCCTCTGTTGATTTCGATCTTCTTTTCTTCTTCATTTTTGGGGAAGAGGGAGGAGCAGAGGAGCCAATTTCTGTGGCATGAGGAGGTGAAGGTTGATCTTCTGCAGCGCTTGTTGAGGTGCCTTCTGCAGTTTTTCTCTTCTTAGCTTTTGGAGTAGATGCAGAGGTTCTTGATGAAGACTTCTTTCCCATAATTTCCGCACGTTTGGCTATAAAGCTGAGTTGAATAGCCATGTGCTTTGCTAACTTCTGATCCTTTTCTTCTTGAGTGGAAAGAGGTTTTGCTATCATTGTTCCTAGGGGACACCTAAACGCAATTGTGTCATAGGACTCGGTTTAGGAGTTCTATGATCGCGTATATACTCTTTCTTAAGGGATTTATTCGATGCGTAGTTCAGAAGCTTCTTTGACAGAGGTCTGCAGTGTGAGTAGCCATCAGTATGATCAGTGGGGGTATTCTTGTTCATCGGGAACTGTTTGGGAGTTGGTCCTTCCATTGGCCAGTTTTGGATTAGCAGTAGAGGTTCGAACAGTACTCCCAATATTCTTTGGAATTGCAGAGGTGGTAGAAAGTTGGGATCGTTCTCTTTGACCCTTCTCGAGTTGTTCTTTCTGTCGATGGTGTTTATGATCTCTTGCATCATTATGGTCGCATAATCTAGTGGAAGATCATAGTAAACCCCATACATGATGCTCAAGATTTGATGTGAGCTCTGGTCAATACTCCCTATTTTCCCTGTTAGGCATCTGTTAAGAATAGAGAACAAAGTGTTCCACAGATGTGGTAATCTTCCTCTGCGAAAGTCATTTCTCTTCCGTAGTTGGGTGTTGTACCCAAGAATTTCTACGAAGCGACAGAGCTCTTCGTCTGTCGGTTGCTCTGCATAACTCTTCAATCCCAGAAGACCCCTTGTTGGTAGGTTGAATTCAAGTGAGAACATTGTTCTGTTGAACTTGATTTCAAGATGCTCAGATTTATCAGGTCTTGAAATGTACCCTTTGATAAGAGAATCGTCTTTATCAAATCGGCAGCTTTGCCAAAATTGGTTCAAATAACGGACTGGAATTTTGTTTGGGGTTCTTGAGAGTAGAGGGAAGAGGATGTGATTTTCCATTATGTTCAGAAGAATAGCATGGGCTTCGCCGGAAGCAGTGGGTGAGGGGACCAAATAGCAGTTGTTGGATTTGATAGTAAGTATGGTTTCGAAGTGATCTTTTGCTATGAAGTTTTGCAGGTGTGTCGTCGGAGCAAATTCTGCTGAGTCCCCGGAATCTTGTTGTTCAATAGCTCTTGCAAGGTTGGGGTTTTCTGAATGTTCAGAATGGGCAAGGGAGTGTTCCGGTGAGTTTGCCGGAGAGAGTTCTTGGGAGAGAGCTTTAGAAGATGAAGCCATTTGGGTTTAAGAACAAGGTTTTTGCAAGCTTTTGCAGGGTTTCGCCGGAGAAGAAGATAAGAGTTTGTAAAAGGTTTTATGAGAGGGTAAGCTTGGTTTTTATAGGAGGGTAAAACGGTAGTATTCGAAAGAGTAAAATATATGGCAATGGATTAAAATTTGGAATCCGTACTCGAGTTTGAGCGGCGGGTTCAACTTTCCAAATAAAAACGTTCCATGTACGCCCAATGAAAATGGGACACGTAGGCCTTGTCAGAATATGACAGGACGTCGTGCGCGGCCCATTAATGCTAGGCGCGTGAGGTTGTTTTTAGCCACATGAGTTTCACTCTCAGTAAAAGTAACCGTTATTACTTCAGAAATGCCCAGATAATAAAATGGCAGAACTTGTGTTTTACAAAAGCTCTGTGATTTTGAAAATCTTGAGTTTTAACCTCTTCTCATATATCTCATTGTTGTCATGACTCTGAAGGTTCTTCTTTGAACGAAAACGTATGTATCTACATTGGAGAGGATCAATAAGATTTTGTCAAGAAATTTTACTCACAGAGGGTTTGTGGCTCTGATGGAACTTACAGAAGCTCTGTGAGAGCCAGCAGAAGCTCTATGAGAGAAAAAATCTTATAACTTGAATTCTATTAACTTTCTGATCATCCAATTTTTGATCTGTGTTAAGAGATGTTTTTCGCACATTATTGAAAGTTGGTGTCCGAGAAAACTATTTTGATAAACGTTTTGTTCGAGAAGGTCATGGTGTGTGTTGTCGGTTTCCGATATAACATTCCAAAAGATCGACAGAGGGTTAATTTGTGATCACAGAGCATATTTCCTGCAGAACCTCTGTTGAGCTCAGCAGAAGCTCTATGACCGTATATTTCTCCTATTTCGAATTTTGTTAAACTTTTTGAACTTTTGATTTTTGAAATGTTATTCATAGTATATTTAGGACATATTTGACAATTCTTGTTGTAGAAAACTGTTTTCAAAAACCTTTTGTGCGAGAGACATACATTTTGGTTCTTCTGTTCTCGGCAGTTTTGTCTTACTTCTGTCGATGGAGAAATATCGACATTCTTCTTTGGCTTTTCTTTGAAAGATTTACCTCTGTAGATTATTTCAGGGTCCCTTTTGCTCCCCCTTGATCTATTCACTTCTGTAGATCAAGAATTTTCCTTTTGCCCCCCCTTGATCTATTCACTTCTGTTGATCAAGAATTTTCCTTTTGCTCCCCCTTGATCTATGCTTGGTTCAAAGAATGGTAAGATTTGTATTGAGCATAGATCATGTTTACCAGAGGTTCTGTAAGGGTTATCAGAAGATCTGAGCGGACCCACAGAGGCTCTGTAACTAAGATTTCACACAACAAAAATACATACAGAAATAATAGATATTTATACTTATTTACAGAAGATAAAGCTATACTTACAGAGGATTTTCACACCATGTTAGTCATTCCTAACTTACCCACCAAGAAGTTGAATCTTTTCTCGTCTAATGCTTTGGTGAATAAGTCAGCGAGTTGATATTCTGTGGGCACGAAATGCATTTCGATTGTACCGTATTCAACATGATGTTTCAAGAAATGATACCTTATATCGATATGCTTGGTTTTTGAGTGTTGCACAGGGTTGGCAGAGATAGCAATGACACTTTTGGAATCACAGAAGATGGGTATTTTGAACAGGATGTGGCCGTAGTCTTTTAGCTGAGTCTTCATCCATAGAACCTGAGAACAACAGCTAGCGGCAGCAACGTATTCAGCTTCTGCAGTGGATGTGGAGACACAATTATGCTTCTTGGAGGTCCAACTGACTAGTTTACCACCTAGGAATTGACAACTCCCAGAGGTACTCTTTCTGTCGAGCATGCATCCTCCATAGTCTGAATCTGTATAAGCTTTAAGACTAAAACCAGAGTTCTGTGGATACCAGAGACCAAGATTGTTGGTCCCCTTCAGGTATCTAAATATTCTCTTTACAGCATCATAATGTGATTTCTTTGGATTAGCTTGATAACGTGCACAAAGACATGTGGCATGCATAATGTCAGGTCTGCTTGCTGTTAAGTATAACAGAGATCCAATCATGCCTCTGTAGAGAGTACATTCTACAGAAATACCATTTGGATCTAAGAATAACTTATTTCCAGTGGCCATTGGAGTCTTCATTGCAGAGGTATCAGAGAGATTATATTTTAAAAGTATGTCAGAGACATATTTGGCTTGATTTATAAAAATTCCCTCTGAAGATTGTTTGACTTGAAGTCCGAGGAAGAATGTTAATTCTCCCATCATACTCATTTCAAACTCACTCTGCATGAGTTTTTCAAAATTTTTGCACTCTTCTGAATTTGTAGACCCAAAAATTATGTCATCTACGTATATTTGTACAAGCATTATCTAACTATTTTTGTGTTTATAGAATAAGGTAGTATCTGTTGTACCTCTGTTGTAGCCATTGACTAGAAGGAAGGTAGAAAGTCGTTCGTACCATGCTCTTGGAGCCTGTTTTAGTCCGTATAGAGCCTTTTCAAGGTAGTATACATGCCTTGGAAACTTTGAGCTTTCAAAACCTGGTGGCTGATTTATGTAAACCTCTTCTTGGATTTCACCGTTTAGAAAAGCTGATTTTACGTCCATCTGATAGACTTTAAAACCTCTGTGCGCTGCGAAGGCTAAGAATATTCTTATTGCTTCGATCCGTGCGACAGGGGCAAAAGTCTCATCGTAGTCTATGCCTTCTTCTTGTCTATATCCTTTTGCTACTAATCTTGCTTTGTTTCTGACGACCACTCCATCTTCATCCTTCTTGTTTCTGTAGACCCATTTACTCCCAATGGCATGTTTCCCTCTTGGCAGAGGTACTAAAGTCCATATTCTGTTACGCTCAAATTGCAGAAGTTCTTCTTGCATGGCGTCTACCCAGTTTGGGTCATCTAGGGCTTCAGAAATCTTCTTTGGTTCTATCACACTAATAAAATTTGTAAAGAAACAAAAATTAGCAGTGGCAGACCTTGTTTTTACTGAGTCGGAAGGTTCTCCAATTATTTGGCTTGGAGGATGGCTTTTTGTCCACTGAGTTGTGCGTGGAAAATGATCATCGATGTCATCAAAACTTTCTTCAGAGGCTTCTTGTGTTTCTTCTTGTGTAGCCTCTGTTGTTCTTCGTGCCTTGGTAGTTGATTCTACCGTTTGTGGAATGATTGGTATGAGTGGTGGTGGAGTTTGTTCCTCTGAGGACGTATAGTCTTGGTCCTCGATCTCCTCTGTAATTGGTTCTTCTGTGGTTTGTGCACCTTCTTTGGTCGTTTTTCTTAATGTTTCATCTTCTGCACTTTCTTCTGCTTCGGCAATTGCATCTGTAGTATTTATAGAAGAAGATGAAGCATTATTTGGACCAGTTAGAGTCATACCTGTAGGATTTTGTCCTATAGAGGATGGTTCTTCAGAAACTCTGATGGTTCCGACAGAAGGATCAATGTCATTGTGGAACATCTCCAAAAATATAAGATCCAAATCTTCTTTTGTTCTTGAGATGTCAGAGGATTTCCCTTTAATTCCGAGTTCTGAACTTATTTGCTCAGAAGTCATTTGGAATGAATCATCAAAAGAAACATAGATGCTTTCTACAATCTTGTGAGACTTTGTAAGGAATGTTCTGTAGTCTTTGGAAGTGGCAGAGTATCCAATGAATTTGCCTTCATCAGCTTTTACATCAAACTTTCCTCTTGAATCTCTGTCGTTTAAGACAAAGCATTTGCATCCGAATACATGGAAAAATTTGATATTTGGCCGCCTTTTGTTAAGCAATTCGTAAGGCGTCTTGAGGTGTCTTTTCACAACGGTTGAACAATTCTGAGTATAACATGCAGTAGAAATTGCTTCTGCCTAAAAGTTCATTGATAATCCGCATGCTGACAGCATAGTTCTTGCGGCTTCCACAAGTGTTCGATTCTTTCTTTCGACAACACCGTTTTGTTGTGGAGTGCGAGCTGCAGAGAAGTTCTGTGATATTCCTTCTGTTGAAAGATAGGCTTCAATGACAGAGTTTTTAAATTCTGTGCCATTGTCACTTCTCAACTTCTGTATTCTGCAATCATAAAGAACTTGGATTCTTTTCATTAGATTTATCAATACATCTGGAACATCTGATTTCTTTCTAACAAATTCAACCCATGTGAAACGTGAATACTCATCAATTAGGACAAGTATGTATTTCTTGCCACCTAGGCTCTGTATGGCAATGGGACCGCAGAGGTCGACATGAAGCATGTACAGAGGCCTAGTGCAAGACACGTCAGTCTTGCCTTTGTGGGAAGCCCTTCTGTGTTTTCCCATTTCACAGGCCAAACACAAATGATCCTTATTGAATTTAACATTTGGCAAACCTTTAACTAGATTGAGTTTTACTAGTTTATCCAAGGTGTGAAAGTTTAAGTGACAGAACCTGTTGTGCCATAACCACGATTCTTCACTTTTGCAGGCTACTAGGCAAACTTTGTCCTTGGATTTTGAAGTAAAATTCATTAGGTATAGATCACCTCTTCTTTCAGCTCGCAGAAGTTCCATTCCTGTGTTTTCACTCTGTAGAGAGCAGAAAGTTCTTTTGAATAACACATCGAATCCTGTATCACAGAGTTGACTTACGCTTAGTAGGTTGTGTTTGAGGCCATTCACATATGCAACTTTGTATACAGAGACATTTTCTTTCTGTATGACTCCATAGCCTTTGATGTGTCCCTTCATGTTGTCTCCAAAAGTTACAGATCCACCATCGTGTGTTTCTTTGTATGTGGATAGTAATCTTCTGTTGCCAGTCATGTGCCTTGAGCATCCGGAGTCAAGATACCAAATTGGCACATGTTGCTTCTGTAAGACAATCACAGAGATTTAGGTACCCATATCCACATGGGTCCAATATTGTTAGAATTTTTCAAGTTTGCCTTAGCATTCTTGAAATACATTTTATCTTTTGTAGAAGAATAAGATTGTTTCTCTTGTGGTTCTGACTTTCGAATTTCAGTGGTGAGAAAGCAATCTGGACTTGAGAAGTGTTTATTCAATCTAAACATAAGATCAAAACAATGACAGTATTGAATATGAGATGTGATTTGTTTGAACTTTTCATTGAATTCTTTGAACTGAGCCACAGAGACATTACACTCTTTCTTTACATTAGATTTCCTATTACAAGAAGATCTATGAATACTAGAATGTTGTTTGCAAAAGTCTTGTTTAGTTCCTGCCTTCTGTGACTCTCTTCTGTGGTGAACATCTTTCTTCACTGTCACAGAGGAAAAATATTTGTTAGCTTCAGGCCATTTTCCCTTTTGTTGCCATGTGGGATTCTCTTTGATTTTCCTTAAAGGTTTTGAAAATTTTAAGCTTTTTGGATTTTCAGAGGCCTTTTTCAGATTTTCAAGCTCTGTAGAGGTTTTGACTTGTATACACATTTTGAGAAAATCTGGATGGATAGGTATCTCTGTGATTTTCTCTTTTGGATAAATTGTTCTGTTAAGAACTTCAGAGGAGAATTTGACATCCTCTGTGTCACAGTGAATTATCCCTGATTTGAAATCAGTCTCTGAGTCGTCAGAGGATGAATCGTCCTCATATGCAGAGGTTGAGTCATTTCTTTCGACAGAGGCTGGATTTTCTGAGCATGTATCATACGAGCTTTCTTCCTCTGTAGAAAAACTTTCGTGGATGGCAGAGGTTTCTGATGAGATCTCTTCAGTGAGTTTTTGATCTATAGAAGATGTACAGAAATTTTCTAAAATATTTGATTTCAAAACTTCCAAAATTTCTTTTTCAATAGATTCTTCAAGTTTTTCTTCTGAAAAGATGGGTATAAACTCAGGAGCTTCTGCTGACAATTTCTTTTCGACATTTATCATACAGACAAAAGCGACCAATCTGATCTTGTGTTTTCAGATATTTCTTTGGTTTGTTTTCTCTATTGACAGAGGTTGAAGATGATGAATCTGGGTTTTCAAACCACACATTGATCATCTTTGTATGTTTCCTCAAGTGAGGTTCTGCAGAGATTTTAACCCTTTTACTTACAGAGAGTAAGTTTTGAAAGTTTGGTTTGTTAGTTTTTCCCAAAACAAATAGAGAGGACAGAGGTTTTAGTCGTTTATTTTCAACTCCTAAGGTAATATCACTGTACCCTATACCTCGTCTTGCTATTTGGGAGTTTACCTTTTCATACACCTTCTGTGCATCTTTATAGTTTTTAATTAAAACTTGTCTTCTTAAAAGATCTTGCCAAAGTACCTCTCTTTCCTTTTGAAAGTATTCTTTGAGAGCTCTTATGTCTGTAGTTTCACTTTTTGAAACTGAAAGTTCTTTTGTTTTGATTTTTAAAGCATAGGTTAAATCAGAAATTTGCCTTTTTAAATGATCTATATTTTTGCTCCAATATTTTTCGATTTTTCCTTTTTCTTGAAAGATTTTAGCTTTTTCTTGAGTGAGAAGCCTTACTTCTCTCTCATTAAAGGTCATCTTTTTCTGAATGCTTTCAATTATATCTTTCAGTTCAATGTTAAGTTTAAATAAATCATCATCTACAGAATTAGTACTTGAGGTAGAGTTTGAAATGGATACCTCATTGTCAGTGCCGGAGTCAACTTCTGCCATGCCACATAACAGGGCATTTGTGGGAAATTCATCATCAGAGGTAGAGTCTGATTCGAAGTCTTCTTTGTTTGCCTCAGAATGCCCTTTGTTCGCCATTAGAGATTTTTTTGCGTAATACTCGGCCTTCTTTTTGTAAAAAGATGAGTCCTTCTGTGGGCGATTTGGTTTACTTCTGCATTCTTTTGCGAAATGACCTGGCTTGCCGCAGTTGAAACAACCTTGGGAGATGTTTCCAGTTCGGTCGTCAGACTTCTGTAGGTCTCCACCTTTCTCTGTTCGGCATTCGTTTGCGTAATGACCGGGTTTACCACATTTGTAGCATTCTTGTGTGTGGCCTACCTTGTCATCTGATCTCTGTTGATCA
Source organism: Saussurea involucrata (assembly GCA_033807775.1). Taxonomy (NCBI): domain Eukaryota; kingdom Viridiplantae; phylum Streptophyta; class Magnoliopsida; order Asterales; family Asteraceae; genus Saussurea; species Saussurea involucrata. Next base: position 143,242,189 of record CM066320.1, read on the forward strand.
TTTCCTCTGTAGCTTATGTCGCTCGACCTCTGTAGGTCACCATTTCTGTAGTCTGACCTCTGTCGGTCATTTGATTCTTCTCTTCTTTCATCATCTCTTCTACTAGAAATCCTTTGGCTATTTCTAAACTCTCTTGTCAATAGAGCCATTGATTTAGCTAATGACGCAAGAGTTATCTCTTCCTCTATCAGCTCGTCTTCTTCGCTATCAACCATTACCATCTTCTTTTTCTCCTTCTTTTTCTCCTCTGTAGATCTCTCATTTCTTGGTCTGTCTGCAGCCTCTGTAGATTTACTAACCAATGCGTATGGCACAATGGTTAGTGTTTTAGCTTGAGCTATTTTAGGCTCTTGTGCAGCAAGTGTTCCATAGAGATCAGAGAGTGTCCAGGAGTCTAGATCTTGATTTGTTTGTAAAGACATAGACAACTGAAGCCACTCATCGTTCAGGCTCTTTAGAAACATGACGTTATTTTCTTCCGTGGTTCTGTGAATACCTGACTTTTTGCATTTGTTTATGAGAGAGTTGAACCGGTCGTATGTTGTTTGCAGAGATTCTGTTGCAGAGGCTCTGAAAGCATGATATTCATTTATGTATTGTGCCCTTCGGTTCTTCTGAGTTTTGGCACCCCCTTCCAATTGTCTTTCTAATTCTTTCCAGAGATCGTGCGCTGTTTCGCATGCATCTAAGGATTGAAAAAGTTCGTTGGGGATTGCCATGATCAATATTCTCTTTGTTTTCTGTGCAACTTCATCTTCTGCCTTATCTTCATTTGACCATTCTTCTCTTGGCTTAGGTTTTTGATGTTCAGGGATTTCAGCAGATTCAGCAGTAGCTGGTACACGTGGCATAGTTATCATCGGAACTGGAGGAGGATTGTAAAGATATTGTTTGAGAGTTTTTTCAGTACCCTCAAAGAAATGAACCATTCTTATCTTTCATTGAGGATACTCATCTCTAAGAAGAGTAGGAGGTTTGGTTAGTGAGCCAGCAGTGAAAAAGTTATTTGTATTTGTCATTTTGAGGAAAGGATAATCTGATGGAGGATTTCTAAGTATGAAGATCTGGAAGGTTTTCTGGGTACGACTAATATCTAGAAGTATGGTGATGAAGAGAGAAAATAATCTATCAAATAAAAGTTGTAAAACGAGGATCACTTGATATTGAAAATCAAGCTTCGCTCTGATACCAATTGTTGGTTCCCGGTTTGCTTAAACAAGATTATCAGATCTATTAGTTCAGGTTTAAGGTTTGATGCGGAAGCGTATTTAAACAACTAACAGATAAGTTTGATAGATTTAGAACAGAATATAAATAAACAGTGAACAAACTATTATATCTCAAAGTTTACTGAATATATATTAAGAACAGGTTTATGAACCGTAAGTAAGAAAAAGCTTTAAAACAGATATGACTCTTAAGGTGAATAAGCTTTTGTGTTCTTGATGTTTTTCTGTTTTTTTTATTGTGTAAGGAAGAACTCAACATGAGTCTTCCTTATATACTACTCTAAAGGGGACCATAAAGGATATGCTACTATTCAAGAGGTACGTATGAATAGTAGAGAGGATGTCGTGAACAGTTGCAAGGATGGCATGAAAAGTCAGACGTGTTGTATTGCATTTAATGCAGCAGACGTCTAATATGTACTAAGCCCTACTGAGTCCAATCAGAGTTTGACACGTCGACGTTGGACAGGGCATGCTACCATGCAAGTTGATGTACGGGTCCTGTAACAGTAGCAAGATATTATAAATATCTTCAAGTCTCAGTGAGGACCATAGAGGCTCTGTAATGAGTTACAGAGGTTCTGAGGTCTGGTCCTCTGTGGAGCAGTCTTCACCGGATTCCGAGTCTTTGGTCTTCTTTGCGCGTATGACAGAGCTTCTGTAGGAAGCCTCTACTGCTTCTGTAGCTTCTTGACCTTGATTTCTCGGTAATGTCGGCAGAGCCTCTGTAAGAGGCTTTCTTCACTTAGCCTATTTTTCACTACTTCTAAATACTTCTATGATTAGGAAGATTGAAGCTAACATATTTTATTAGTTGGCTTGCTACCACTAATATGGCCAGGAGAAAATGAGACAGAAAGGTACATGAGGTGTGAGTTTAATTGGATTTATGTGATTATGTGGTATGAGTTAATTGAATAAAGTTTATATAAATGGTTTGTAAACTAACAGGGGTTTCTCACTTAGACCATCAGGTCTAACCCTCATTTTGTTTTAAAAATATGTATTCCAGGTGATGGATCACGTAAGAGCAAGTAACTAGAGAAACCGATGGTCGACTTTTGTGAAGGACTTTAATATGAAGATCTTAGCTCGTTAGCAGTTGTTTCACCATATTAAACGTTATGCGAATATTTAGCGAAAAGTTGTAGTAGAATGTTTTCCTCTTTTTGTAAAAGACTTTGGGACCGAATTTGTATATGAAGTTTTGTTTGTTATATCAATATTATGTTATGTTATGTGATTGGTTGTACATATGGGATATGGGATGTTACAGATGTAGCAACCGTACTTTCGTCTTCTGCTCCTTTTCACCTCCGCACACACAAACACTTTTCTATATTTGGGAACTGAGGGTTGTTCTGATACCTATAAGGTATATATATATATAACAATTTACACTTTTGGCTTAAATTATTCCATAAGTACCAAAACACCCTTGAACTTATAACTTACCTCCAACTTACCCTAAACATTAAATCTTAAGGTTAAATATTTTAACTGATAGGGAATTTATCTAACTGACTTACCCGGGGTATTACATCATCTCCCCCGTAAAAGAATTCCATCCCGGAATTCCGTTAAGTAAAAAGATGAGGGTATTTGGCTCTCATTTCCGTCTCTGATTCCCACGTAGCATCTTGACCTCTATGATGTCTCCACTGAACTTTCACATGCCTGATCTCCTTATTCCACAGTACTTTAACTTTATGATCAACTATAGTTTCCGGTTCTTCTACATAATTCAGTCTTTCATCGACTTGTATTTGTGGTAGGGAGACTGACTGATCTGAAGTAACCAAACACTTTCGGAAGTTCGATACGTGAAATGCATTATGGATTCTGCTCAATTCTGGTGGAAGATCTAATCTGTAAGCTACTTCACCGATCCATTCGGTAATTGCAAACGGTCCGATATACCTTGGGCTAAGTTTACCTTGTCGTCCAAATCGGATAACTCCTTTCCACGGTGAAACCTTTAACATTACGAAATCCCCAACTAGAAATTCCAATGGCTTTCTGCGTCGGTCAGCGTAGCTTTTCTGTCTGTCTTGAGCCACTTTCAATCGTTCACGAATCTGAGTAACCTTATCGGCGGTTAACTGAACTATTTCCGGCCCCGCTAGCTGTTTTTCTCCCACTTCGTTCCAACACAGAGGCGTTCGGCATTTCCTACCATACAGTACTTCGAACGGTGCCGCTTGTATGCTGGAATGATAATTGTTGTTGTAAGCGAATTCGATTAATGGTAAATGCTTATCCCATGATCCCCCAAAATCAACAATACAAGCCCGGAGCATATCTTCTAAGGTCTGAATCGTTCGTTCACTCTGTCCATCTGTTTGGGGATGATACGCCGTACTTAACTTTATATGTGTCCCCATTTCCCTTTGAAAACTTCTCCAAAATCTTGAAGTAAAACGACTATCACGATCAGAAATGATCGAGATTGGAACTCCATGTCGAGTTACTATTTCATCAATGTATAACTTAGCCAATCGCTCCATCGAATCGGTTTCCTTTATCGGTAAAAAGTGTGCAGACTTTGTCAATCTGTCGACGATCACCCAAATAGAATCAAATCCCTTAGGAGTCCTTGGTAGTTTGGTGATGAAATCTGTGGTAATCTGCTCCTACTTCCACATAAGTATTTCTAGCCGTTGTAGTTGACCAAACGGGTTTTGGTGTTCGATCTTTACTTTCTTACAAGTATCGCATCTTTCCACATACTGTGCAATCCCTCTTTTTATCCCCGGCCACCAATAGAATTGCTTTAAGTCTTTATACATCATGTTTGTACCTGGGTGAATAGAGAAACGGGTTGATGGGCTTCTTGTAGAACACGATCACGTAACCCACCCAAACGAGGTACCCACACTCTGTTTCCCAGACACAATAACCCCCGATCATCTTTTACTAACAATGCTGAAATCCCCGCTAACCGTTCTGATTTCAGATGTTCATCCTGATATGCCTCCACTTGACACTTCTGCAATTCGTTGAATATGCTGGGTAGGAGTTCAGTTCGTAGCGAAATAACCTTTATTGTCCCACTCCTTTCTTGACGACTCAATGCATCAGCTACCACATTTGCCTTTTCCGGATGATACAGGATTTCACAGTCGTAATCATTCAGCAATTCTAACCATCTTCTTTGCCTCATATTTAGTTCCTTCTGATCAAAGAGATGTTGGAGACTTTTATGATCGGTATAAATCTGACATTTGGACCCATACAGATAATGTCTCCAAATCTTTAACGCGAAAACGACTGCGGCAAGCTCCATGTCGTGCGTAGGATACTGCCTTTCATGATCCTTTAATTGACGAGAAGCATAAGCAATTACCTTTCCCCGCTGCATAAGTACACATCCCAAACCCAGTTTTGACGTATCACTATCAACAAAAAAATCTTCCGAACCTTCAAGTAGTGATAGAATCGGCGCGCTGCACAGTTTCTCTTTCAATATCCGGAATGCCTCGTCTTGCTCTGCTTTCCACTCAAACTTCAGGTTCTTCCGGGTCAGCTTAGTCAAAGGCGTTGCGATACGAGAAAACTACGTACTTTGGTTGCTGTCTTCGGCGGTTCCCACTTTTCAACTGCTTCCACTTTCATCGGATCAACTTGTATACCCTTCTCAGAAACGACATGCCCCAGAAACTGAACTTCTCGCAACCAGAATTCACATTTAGAGAACTTAGCGTATAACTTTTCTTTCTTCAGCAACTCCAGAACCAAACGAAGATGTTGTACGTGATCCTCTTTGGATCGGGAATAGATAAGGATATCATCAATAAATACAATAACGAATTTATCAAGATACGGCTTACATACCCGATTCATTAAATCCATAAAGGCAGCTGGAGCGTTTGTCAGTCCAAACGGCATTACTAAGAATTCGTAGTGGCCATACCTTGTACGAAAAGCAGTCTTTAGAACGTCTTCTTCTTTAACTTTCAACTGGTGATAACCGGATCTTAGATCAATCTTGGAGAAATAGCAAGCTCCAACTAACTGATCGAAGAGGTCATCAATTCGGGGTAACGGATACTTGTTCTTTATCGTGCGCTTATTCAATTCTCGGTAGTCGATACACATTCTCATCGAACCATCCTTCTTTTTCACAAATAACACTGGTGCTCCCCACGGTGAAGAACTAGGTCTGATGAAGCCTTTATCGGATAGGTCTTGTAATTGTGCCATCCTCGCTTTCATCTCTGGATGTGCCAGACGATAAGGTGCACGAGCAATAGGAGTGGCTCCAGGAACTAAGTCGATACCAAATTCCACTTGTCTAACCGGAGGAAGACTATTCAAGTCTTCAGGGAAAACTTCAGGGAATTCACTAACAATAGGAATATCTTTCATCCTATTCTTTTCAGGCCTACTATCTATCACATAGGCTAAGTAACTCTGACAACCCTTGCTAACACATTTACGAGCTTTTATCATAGATATTAGGCTAGACTGATGATTCCTACGATCACCATAAATCACTACTGGCCCCTTCTCAGGTAATACCACATTTATTAACTTCTTATCACACACTATGCTAGCTTGATTTTCGGCTAACCAGTCCATTCCCACTACGACGTCAAACTCTATCAAAGTTATAGGAAACAATTGTATCGGCACTCTACACTCCTCTATATTTATCACACAGTCATCAAATACTTCTTTAACTGACACTTGATTATCATTTGCCGTATCTACTGATAGAGCATGTTCTAGCATTTTAGGTTTCAAACACAGGCAAGCAGCAAATGCAGGAGACACAAACGATCGGTTTGCACCTGAATCGAATAACACCTTAGCACGTGTAGAGTTTATTAAAAATGTACCTGTGACCACATCCGGAGTTTCCTCCGCTTCTTTCTCATTCATTTGAAATGCGCGACCCCTGGTTACTGGCGGTTCCAGTCTTGGTATTACTGGTTTAACAATCGCTGGCCTGCCTGAAGATCCACCTTGCTGTATTCTTCCCCTCGGACAGTCTGACTGAAGGTGATCTGGTGAATTGCATAAGAAACATAGCCGCGTTACCTTACAATCTTTGATGACGTGTCCGGTCTACCCACACTTATAACATGCTCGTAAATCACCTCGGCAATTTCCTTGGTGGACACGGTTACACTTCTGACATGGTCTTTCCGCTGATCGAAACGGCGGACGGTTATCATACCTCTGAAATCGGGACTTCTTCGGATCGTATTGTGGTCCGTCCCACTTTCTCTTCCCGATACTTTTATCGCCAGCATCTCTTCTTATATCTCGTTCAACATTCTCCGCGGCATCAACTGCAGCTGAGAAGGTATCGGGTCCTTTTGCAGTCACTAGCCTTCTAACCTCTGAGTTCAGCCTGAAGATAAACCTTTCCGTCTTCATCGCCTCTGTAGCAACGTAGTATTCTGCGAACCGAGACTTTTCCAGGAAGCTAGCGGTGTAGTCACGAACGGATAAGTTTTCTTGTTGTAATTCATAAATTCCCCTTCCAATTGTTTGACGGCTGCTTGGGGACAAAATGCGTTCTTGTAGGCTATCACAAATTCTTCCCAAGAGAGGGTAGAATAAACATCAGATCCTTTAGAATGAATGAAAGATTCCCACCAATACAATGCATCTCCTTTTAACATTGCTGCCCCATACAATACCCTATCTTCATCCGCACACTTGCTTGTTTTGAAAATGGCTTCTATTTCCTTCATCCATCTCATTGCTTTCACTGGATCCCGATCCCCTGAGAAAGTAGGAGGATTGCAACTAAGAAACATCTTGTAATCACATTTTCTCATTACTGGTAAGACCGTAGGGGTGATTGGCAATTCGACTTCAGGTTCCGGAACTGGTCTATCAGCTTCATTATTACGATTTCGTTCAAACATTGTTTGTATGCTATCTTGCAGTCTTCCCTTTTCTGCCATTAAATCAGCCCTGGTAACGAGATCTGTACTATTTGGCTGAACTCTGCCTCCGGCTCGACCTCCAGCTCTACCCCCAGTTCTACCCCCGACTCTGTTCCTAGTTCTGCCTCCCATGTCCCCTGTTCCTATTGGCGGATTAGTTCTGTTTGGATTTCTTCCTCCTCCTCAATTTGAATTTCGTGTACCGCTTGCCATTCTGTAGATTTAAACAGGATTAATATACACATAAGCACATACCCCATATAACAAGGTATCCCAGTTCAAACATGTACCTGTAAGATCACAATTACACTGGCCAGGTGTAATATGAAATTACCTTACATGATGTTCCTTCTACCTTTTATACTTCATCATCCAAAGGTTCTATAATGATAAGAACATCATACTTCACATGCAGTTTAAGTCTAGGTACATATACAAATACCTAAATCCCTTAAACTAAGGCTCTAATACCATTTGTAACAACCCAAATCCAATATACACAACAATTCACATTTACAACATAACATTCATATAACGAACGAACTTCACATTACATGTACGGTCCAGTAGTCTTTTACAATTGAAAGAAAACCATCCTACTACAATCCTTGTACTATTTACATTCATAACATTTAATATTGCGATACAACTGCTAAACAAGCCAAAATCTTGATCCTATAATTCGTCGCACAAGCCACCCATCGGTTACTCTAATTACTTGCTCTAAATTGAACCTCCACCTGGAATACATATTTTTAAAACAAAATGAGGGTTAGACCTGATGGTCTAAGTGAGAAATCCCTGTTAGTTTAAAAACCATTTATATAAACTTTATTCATATAAATCACGCAACACAATCATATACATCAGCTTAATCTCACATATCTTATGCTTTCCCTTTTTATTCCTCCTGGACATATTAGTGGTAGCAAGCCAACTAATATTATACAACGTTGTACAACATCTACAGCCAAACAACGCTATACAGATTCTATAGCCAAACACACCGGTCCTAAACCCGGCCAACGTATTATAACACATTTATAATACTCATGTAAATATAATACCTTTCTATATTATAATTCACATACAACGCATAATTATCAACAATTTCATTCCCAATTCCACACATATACGTATTCCAGTTAAAAACGTTTTCAAAGTAAAACTCACCTATTTTGGTTATTACACACGTTCGCAAGCTTCTTTCAAAACGATTCTATCTCTTACCACGACTCCACAGAATCTGAAACAAGTTAAGATACACACATCGCTTTACTAACCAAACACATAAAGCCTAACAATTTCCCATCCTCAACTATCTCATTACACACTGTGCTTAACTCACTACCGGGACTACACAGGGTACCGGGACTTATACAGTACCGGGACTCGTAGTACCGGGAGTTCCTATACCGGGAGTTCCCATACCGGGAGTTCCCATTACCGGAACTCTCACTACCGGAAGTCTGCTATACCGGGATTTATACTACCGGGAGTCTTCTATACCGGGACTCACACTACCGGGAGTCTTCTATACCGGGACTCACACTACCGGGAGTCTTCTATGAACACAGTCGGTTTCCAATTACCCAGAAATCGATTGATTCAAGTCACGGATTTAGATATTCTAAACCGATAGAAGTCTAATACTACTGATTATAGACACAAATTGTAAAGGACTTACCTCCAAATCGATTCTAACTCACTCGATTGATGTAGCAACCGTACTTTCGTCTTCTGCTCCTTTTCACCTCCGCACACACAAACACTTTTCTATATTTGGGAACTGAGGGCTATTCTGATACCTATAAGGTATATATATAACAATTTACACTTTTGGCTTAAATTATTCCATAAGTACCAAAACACCCTTGAACTTATAACTTACCTCCAACTTACCCTAAACATTAAATCTTAAGGTTAAATATTTTAACTGATAGGGAATTTATCTAACTGACTTACCCGGGGTATTACAGCCAAGAACAAGGAAGACCAGCTCTGCCTTGTTGCCTGTAAAAGCGAAGAAGCCTGGTTATGGCATAACAGGTTCTGTCATTTAAACTTTCATACTCTAGATAAGCTTGTTAAACTTGATTTAGTTAAAGGTTTGCCAAATGTCAAGTTTAATAAAGATCATTTGTGCTCTGCCTGCGAAATGGGAAAACTCAAAAGAGCTTCCCATAAAGGCAAAACTGATATATCTTGCACTAGGCCTCTGTACATGCTTCATGTCGACCTCTGCGGTCCAATCGCTACACAGAGCCTGGGTGGCAAGAAATATTTACTTGTTTTGATCGACGAATACTCAAGATTAACATGGGTTGAATTTGTCAGAAAGAAATCTGATGTTCCAAACATTCTGATAAATTTAATGAAAAGAATCCATGTTCTGTATGAGTGCAGGATTCAGAAACTAAGAAGCGACAATGGCACAGAGTTCAAGAACTTTGTCATTGAAACCTATCTTACAGAAGAAGGCATATCACAGAACTTCTCTGATGCACGCATCCCACAACAAAATGGCGTGGTTGCACGAAAGAACCGCACGCTTGTGGAGGCTGCAAGAACTATGCTGACAGCATGGGGATTGCCAATGTATTTTTGGGCAGAAGCAGTATCAACCGCATGCTACACCCAAAATCGATCAACCATTGTAAAGAGGCACATCAAGACACCTTATCATTTGATCAATAAAAGGCGACCAAACATCAAATTCTTTCATGTATTTGGATGCAAGTGCTTTGTCTTAAATGATAGAGAAGCAAGAGGAAAGTTTGAGGTGAAAGCAGATGAAGGAAAGTTCATAGGATAATCTGCCACTTCAAAAGCTTATAGAGTGTACCTTCAGAAGTCTCGATCCATCGTAGAAAGCATCAATGTATATTTTGACGATTCCTTTCAAAAGACTTATGAACAAATCAGTTCAGAACTCGGTCTAAAGAAGGAATCCTCTGGAATTTCAAAGACAAGAGAAGAAGACTTAAATATTCTATTTGAAGAGATGTTCCATGATGATATTGATCCCTCTGCTGGAACCATCAGAGCCTCTGGAGAAACATCTTCTGCAAACCAGATTGAGTCAGGTATTTCTCTAACTGGTCCATTAAATATATCACCCTCTTCTGTGAATCATACAGATGCACGTGCTGAGGGGGAGCGAACAGAAGATGATACATCTAAGGATTCAACCACAGAGGCACCTAAAAAACCAACTACAGCACCTACAGAGGAATCAATACCAGAGGAAAACAAAGACTCAGTCTCTACTTCCTCAGAGGAACAAACACCAACTCTCATTCCAATCCTCCCACAAGCTGAAGAACCAAGCATAAGCACAGAAAAACCATCAACAACAGAGGTTGCACCAGAACCGCAGTGTGCAACCACAGAAGTTAATCTTGATGACTCAAATGACCATCTTCCAAGAACAACACAGTGGACGAAAAGCCATCCTCCAAGTCTTATAATTGGCGACCTTTCTGAAAAGGTCAAGACAAGATCAGCCACTGCTAATTTTTGTTTCTTTACAAATTTTATCAGTGTGATCGAGCCAAAAAGAATCTCTGAAGCCCTAGATGATCCAAACTGGGTAGATGCTATGCAAGATGAGCTTCTACAATTTGAGAGAAACAAGGTATGGACCCTAGTACCTCTGCCACGAGGGAAACAAGCAATAGGGACAAGATGGGTCTTCAGAAACAAGAAAGATGAGGATGGGTGGTCATTAGAAACAAAGCAAGATTGGTAGCCAAGGGATATCGTCTAGAAGAAGGCATCGATTATGATGAAACCTTTGCCTCTGTCGCACGGCTCGAAGCTATAAGAATATTTTTAGCCTTTGCAGCCCACAGAGGTTTCAAAGTATTTCAAATGGATGTAAAATCGGCCTTTCTGAATGGCGAAATCCAAGAAGAAGTATATGTCCAGCAGCCACCAGGGTTTGAAAGCTCCAAGTACCCAAAATACGTGTATTACCTTGACAAAGATCTGTATGGACTGAAACAGGCTCCAAGAGCATGGTACGAAAGACTTTCAACCTTTCTTCTCGATAACAATTACGAAAGAGGTACAACCGATACTACTTTGTTTTATAAAAGAAATGGTGAGGAGATTATGCTTGTATAGATGTATGTGGATGACATCATTTTCGGGTCTACAAATGCACAACAGTGCAAAGATTTCGAAAAACTCATGTAGAGTGACTTTGAAATGAGTATGATGGGAGAATTAACTTTCTTCCTCGGACTCCAAGTAAAACAATCAGCAGAGGGAATTTTTATAAATCAAGCAAAATATGTCTCTGACATACTTTCAAAATACAGTCTCTCTGATGCCTCTGTAATGAAGACCCCAATGGCCACTGTAAATAAATTATTCTCATATCCAAATGGCACATTTGTAGAGTGCAAACTCTACAGAGGTATGATTGGGTCTCTTTTATACTTAACCGCAAGTAGACCTGACATAATGTATGCCACATGCCTCTGTGCAAGATATCAAGCTAACCCAAAGGAATCCCACTATATTGCTGTAAAGAGGATCTTCAGATACCTTAAAGGGACCAAAAAACTTGGACTCTGGTATCCGAAGAACTCTGGTTTTGGTTTTAAGGCATACACAGATTCAGATTATGGAGGATGCAAGCTTGATCGAAAGAGTACCTCTGGGAGTTGCCAATTCCTGGGAGGTAATCTAGTCAGCTGGACTTCGAAGAAGTATAACTGTGTTTCTACATCTACAGCAGAAGCGGAATATATTGCTGCTGCTAGCTGTTGCTCTCAAGTTCTGTAGATGAAAACTCAGCTCAAGGACTATGGGTACAATATATACAAGATTCCCATCCTCTATGATTCCAAAAGTGCCATAGCAATCTCTGCCAATCCAGTACATCACTAAAAAACAAAGCATATTGATATTCGTTATCACTTTCTGAAGCATCATGTTGAATATGGCACAATCGAAATGCACTTTGTGTCCACTGAATACCATCTTGCAGACTTATTCACCAAGGCACTAGATGAGAAAAGATTCCTTTTCCTGGTGGGTAAGTTGGGAATGATTAACATGACTTGAACCCTCTGTAAGTAAGATTTGATCTTCTTGTAAATATGTATATATTTAAAACTCTTCTGTATGTAAATTCTTAATCATCAAAAGTTCGGTAACCAACAGAGCTTCTGTGGGATTGCTCAGAGTATAACAATCTCCACAGAACCTCTGATAACTTTGACCTATGTTCTGTGCACAACTTATCTCATTTGATCCAAGCATAGGTCAAGGGGGAGCAGAAGGAGACCTTGAACTGATCTACATATCTACAGAAGTCAGGTATTTTTACCGAACAAAAAAAAACCAAAAGGGAGTAACTCGTACAAATCCTTTTTGAAAACAATTTTCTAGGACACAAATTTCAAAATACGTCCTATAAACACTGTTTAAAACATTCCAAACAAGAAAAGATCAAAAAGATTTTTGAGCCTTCCGTTATGGGAAATTTAAGGTCATAAAGCTTCTGCTGAGCACAACAGAGCATCTGTAAGCCAGATCCTCTAGAAACTGCAAATTTCATACGGAAACTCTGTTGATCAATCTTAAATGTCTTCTTTAAGGATTTGTACGTACAAATGCACACACAAGGATACTGGAAGAAAGTCTTATGGGCAAAGAGCTCACTCCACCAAAGAGTCTCTGTCGCCCAAACTAGACAGTCTAAGAGTATGTCTCGAACAGAATCCATTTCCAAAACAGTTTTCCAAGACACAAATTTCCAAATATGTCCTAAAAACAGTGTTTAACACATTGAAAACCTTGGATGATCAAAAAGTTCTCTAAATTTTTAGTTATGAGAAATTTTCACTCTCAGAGCCTCTACTGGCCTCGACAGAGCCTCAAAGCCTATGTGAATGAAAATTTTGTACTAAAGATCTATCGATCCTCTACAATGATCTTTTAAACGTTTTTTGTAAAGGTACAAGCATCAGAGGAGACAAAAAGACAAGTATCAGATCACAGAGCTCACTCCACCACAGAGCCTCTGTTGACTCTGACACTTTGCCTTTTATGGATATTCTGTAAAAGAACGGGTTATCTACTGTGAGTGACAGTTTTCTGAAAGTAGAAAACCTCATGCGCCAAGCATTAATGGGCCGCAGACGCCATCTAATCGTGCTCTGACATTAACGACGTGGCATCTTTTGATTGGACGTATGTGTCATACGTTCTCCTGGAAAGTTGAACCAGCCGTATGTACTCAATTACGTATCCCAAATTTTATTCACTTTCACATATTTACCCTTTCAGATTCTACCATCTCTTCAGTATAAAACCAAACTTACCACTACCTCTAAACGTTTACGAACTTACTCTCTTCATCTTCTCCGGTGAACCTTGCAAAAACCTGTAACTTCCATTATCTACACTCTTTCTTCAAGATTAATCCAATGGCTTCCACCTCCAACGCTCCAGTAAACTCTCCATCTCATTCTGAGAACTCCCAAAACCAAGAAATCGCCAGAAACATAGAACCAGACCACTCCGGCGATGACGCAGATTTTGCTCCGACCACCCATCTTCAAAACTTCATCGCACATGAACACTTTGAACGTGTTCTTCCTTTGAAACCCAACAACTACTACCTTGTTCCCTCAAAAACCGCTTTTGGGGAAGCACATGCCATCCTTCTTCACATTCTGGAGAATCATTATCTTTACCCCCTGTTATCCAAAACTGTCAATAAAATCCCTGCCATATATCTCAATCTATTCTGGCAAAGCAGCAGATTTGACCCCGCAAATAGACAAATCAAGGGCTACATTTTGAAACCAGACAAATCTGAGCACCTTGAACTCAAGTTCAACAGAACCATGTTCTCACTTGAGTTCAGTCTACCTACCAGAGGTCTTCTTTGTTAGAGCATTACTGTATTCAAGATTTACTATAAATTCAATGTTCTGTACTAGTATATACTGTATTGTAATTGCCTTTATACCTTGTATGTTATGGGTATAAATAGGTTTGTCTAGATCATTAGCTAGTAACCTTTTAGAGACCTTTAGAAACCTCTTGAGCATTGTGTCATTTGTACTTCAGAGATCAATATATGGATGACAAGTTTGCTATCTAGATTCTCTCTACATTTGTTCTTTACATATTGCTAGATTTGGGATTTCACATTTGGTATCAGAGCTAAACAGGATATTCAAGCAGATCAAAGACCAAATTAAAGATTTTTTGCACTGACCTTGAAGAATTCGGATCTTTTGTTCATCACTGTTCATCTGAACACTTATTATTCAGACATAAAGTTTTTCTAGATTTTGATTTCTTGGATCATTTCTTATCATCACTGCACTCGGAATTGATCACTGAACACTTTTAATTCTTGGATTATCATCATTTACTGCACAGATTCTCACAACTTGATCGAATTTTGGATTGTTGTTCGAAAACTCAAAATTCACTGTTTTGGATCATAATTCGTTTAAATCGATCGAATTGCGAGTTGTGATCAACAAGAAAAGTGTGCGGATTTTGATTACGAACAAATTGATATAAGTTTCATCTCATTTGATCAAGAATTGAAAGAGTTATGGCAGAATCAGTGATTTTCGTGTTCGAAGTGATGAATTCGGATTGTTCTTGAGGAATTCGGATTGTTCATACGGAATTCGGACCATTCAAGGGATTTTCTACTTGATTTCGGACAATTCGGAGTGTTCTTGATTTTTACAAGACTTGAATTCGAACCCTTCTGCATTCGAATTGATTGAATTCGAACCCTTCTGCATTCGAATTCCTTGAATTCGAATCCTTCAGCATCCGAATTGATTGAATTCGAACCCTTCTGCATTCGAATTCCTTGAATTCGAATCCTTCTACATTTTAATTCATTGATTTCGAATCCTTAAACATCCGAAATCTTGTTAATTAAAAAAAAAATCTTGAGAAATTTTTTTATTCCGAATTTTTTTCTATAGTGTATTTCATACACTGTAAGAACTTTTCAAAAAAAAAATTATATAAATATTTTTTGTATAGTGTATTTTCATACACTTTCTGCTTGATCTTCTGAACGATCAATTTCTAGCAATATTCAAGATGGTTTTACAACAAGTTATTGTTAAAATCAGTGGTGAAGATTTGAAGCAAACTCTGATAAAGGAGATTCCTCCAATTGCCAAAGTTTTTGTTAAATCAACAAATGAAATGTTGCAACAAGTTATTATAACAGAAACACCTCCTAAACCACATGTTTCTGTTAAACCAAATAATGAAGTGTTGCAACAAGTTATTATAACAGAAACACATTCAAAACCATACGTTTCTGTTAAACCAAATAATGAAGTGTTGCAACAAGTTATTATAACAGAAACACCTTCTAAACCACACTTTTCTGTTAAACCAAATAATGAAGTGTTGCAACAAGTTATTATAACAGAAACACCTTCTAAACCACACGTTTCTGTTAAGTCAAATAATGGAATTTTGCAACAAGTTCTTTTAACAGAAACATCTCAAATATCACAAACTCCTGTGAAAGACAATGCTTCAAATTCTTAAACTCCTATTTCAAATCCTTCAGTTCCTATTTTAAATAAAGCATTGGAGGAAGAAAATGTTGATCTGAAACGACAAATTTTAGACATTTCTTCTTCAAATGCTAAACTTACTAAAAGAATAACTAATCTTGAAGTTTATATTGCAGATCTTGAAACAAAGAAAGACAACTCAAGTCTGCACGATCAAATCGAGAATCTTCAAGAGAAAGTAACAACTCTTCAAAAAGAAAATGCCGATTTAAAGAGAAGAGAAGAAAAGAGAGTGAAGTGGAACTTAAAGTTACATGCTCAATTAAAAGAAATTAAAGAAAAAAGTTTGGACAGTGAAAATGTCGATCTAAAGAGAAAACTGCCTAATTTTTCTTTTGAAGAAAATAAAGTTTTTGAAGAAAATAAAGTTTTTGAAGAAAAGAAAGAGACTGAGCTGAAATGTATAAAACTTTCAAAACAAGTTTCAGACTTTGAGAAAGTTTTATTTTTAGAAAAAGACAAGCTCGAAAAAGAAAGAGCTAAATTTGAAACTGAACGAAAATCTTTTGAGATTAAAAGTTCTGAACTTTCCGTGAAAATCTCTGAATTAGAAAATCTTTTGGAAAAGGAAAGAAAAGATTTCACGGAAAAGAAAAATCTATTTGAAAAGGAATGTAAAACCCTTAAAAAGAAAAATATGGAAATTTTCAAAGAGATTACTGATAAAAGAAAATTTTGGAAAAAGATTTTGAATCGGAACGCGAATATTTTGAAGATGTGATTCTTAATCTTACTAAAAGATTATCTGGTTTATCAGTTGATATTATGAAGGATCAACAGATCAAATCTGATCTCCAAAAGAAATTTGATCTAATTTCTAAAGAGAAAAATGTTTTAATAAACAAAGTCAAAGAACTTGAAGACGTCATTTTTAAATGTGATGTCTCGAAGCAGACCAGTCATAATTCTATCTTTCAGACTCCATTTGTTGATTCAAATGATTCTGAATGTTCTTTTAAAACTTCTTCAAGTTCAAGTTTTAAAAACATTCCTTCTATACAATTTAATAGATCAACAGATTTCTTAAAAGATCAGATTCGTTCCACAAATCTCTTCTATAATCCTTTGATTGATAAATCAAATAACAAACCAAAAGTGCCTAAAATTAATACTTCCAAATCTGAAGAAATTCCAGTCTTCAAGAAGGTGAAGATGGAATGGAGAGTCAAAGGCACAACAATTCCAAAGAAAGATGTGCCAAAATCATCTGTATCCACATCAAATGCAAAGAAGAACAATGCGCCGAAAGGTAAATCTTATGCTAAACCTAATCCTATTCATTCCGTAAATCATCTGATTAGGTTGGCACATAAGAAAATATGTTGTTCTTACTGTAGTTCAAATGATTTTGTGCATAAAGATTATACTTCTTTTTGGTACGGTACTTACAGTATTCCTTTTAAGAAATCTACACCTAACCCACTAGGACCCAAATGCCATTGGGTACCAAAATCTGCTTAATCTGTTTTGTAGGTTCTTCATGTGTTGTACTGATTTGTAGATACATACCACACACATGACTAAAAACAGAAGAGAAGCGGCGTATTTTTTTGAAGAACATTTGTACCATTAAGGAGGAGCAAAGACCGATGGTTTCTAAACATATCAGTTTAGGAGCCGCACTTAAAAGAGACTTTGGTTTCTGAATACATCAATTCAGGACCCATGCTTCAATGTTTTTGGCTTTTGAACATATCAGTTCAAAACCCATGCTTCAACGACTATGGCTTCTGAACATTTCAGTTCAGGACCCGTACTTCAAAGACTAAGACTTCTAAACAAATCAGTTTAGAACTCACACTTCTCAGGTGATATCTTTAACTGTTACATCTTTCTGTTTCAAGGAACGTGGTAAAAGGTAACATTGGATTATATTTTGTTTCTACCACTTTGAAAACTTGAATCTTTACAAATTTAATTCAATGAGATAAAATTTTCAATTTTCATTCAATGAATTAAATGTGTGCTAAAAGATGATTTTACAAGTATTTTTGTATTATCTGAGTTAGATTTGTTTCAACTTTCACCTCTGAAATAAATCGAAAGGTCAGCAAAACATGAATGAAATTATGCTGAATGCTCAAAGTTATGTGAATCTGGACTTATATAGAATATAATGCTCAAAAAGCCTATATGTTAGAATGATGGATGGAAATGAAAATATGGGAGAAGCACTATATTTTAGAACCAAGTGATTGAGATAAAATTGTTGCACTATCATTTAGTTTGAAAGTTTGTGCCTGTGGCCTTTCTGGTTTGGGAGAGTAAGTCCTAAGGGGTGCTCGACACCTAGTCCCTAAGATCTACTGGTCTGGGATCGGCTGACCCAAATCCTGCAATAGAACCAGATAGAAAGCCATGTTCTACTGGTACAAATGGGTTTAAGATATATCGATGTGGCCTTTCTGGTTTGGGAAATTAAGTTCTAAGGGGTGCTCGTCACCTAGCACCTAAGGCCAACTGGTCTGGGATCTGGTAACCCAAATCCTGCTATAGAACCAGATAGAAAGTCATGTTTAACGGTGTATCTTATTCTTACTAAACTTTTTGATCAAAAGATGCCAATGAGCACAAAATCAAAGGATGCCAATGAGCACAAAATCAAAGGATGCCAATGAGCACAAAATCAAAAGATGCCAATGAGCACACATCTCTTGAAACTTGGGAAAATACAAAGTCGCGATAAACCCGTAAATTCATGAAATTCTGATTTTGGACAAATAGTGTGAGTAGAGCAAAGTATTCTTATATGTTTTAGAATTGCATACGCTTGAGGCTAATCATATTTCGCATGCTAGCACACCAAATAGATTTAATAAAGGGGTTGAAACTGAACGTTTGTAACTTGATATGCAATGATGTCTTGTTTTTGAATCCAAACACATGCATTTGATTTCATTTGATTGAAATATTGTTAAATTTCATTAAGTTGAATTTCTTTTGTAAAGCTTTCAAATGATCAAATGTTAGTAGTTATAAAATGAAGTTCAATGAATTTTATTTTCCTTGTGTAAATTTGTTTTAAAATTTGTGCTACAATTTCAAATACTGTACGTTATTGAAATATATGCATACTTTCAGGGGGAGAAAACAAATTGCTCTAGAATTCTTATTTAGAGGGGGAGCAAGGTTATCCACTAAAGAGGAGATTGTTAGTAATACTAAGAGACGCGACTGAAATTGAAGAAGGTTTTCGATGATAATGATGCTCACTTTCATCGAAAAGGGGTGAGAAATGTTTAATTCAATTTCATGTCAAAGAGCTTTCAAGTCAAAGATATTTCATGTCAAAGAACTTTCAAGTCAAAGATTCGTGAAAAAGACTAAAGATCAGGGGGAGAAGGATCATGTGAAGTCCAAATGTTGCTGAATTTGGTTATCTTAGTTCTGAGTGGTTCTCGGAATGCGCTTACACCTAAAAGTTCAAAAATGTGGATGGTTTCACATCTTTCTGATCCAAACTCTAATAGTTTCGGATTCCTCTTGTTCCGAATTGATGGTTTTAAATAAAGATATGAAATTCATGTTCAAGACCTGAAGACAATCTGTTGAAGATTTTATTGAAGAAGATTGATTTTTCAAAGAGAAAGACAAAGACTTTTCATGTTTGTCTGAAGATTCTTCAAAGCTGAGTACTTAAAGAGTGTCAAAGCATATAGTTCGCCGTGAACTAGTAGAGATAAAGCTCTTTGAAGATTATCTGAGCCTCAAAGTTTAAAGCGGTCAAAGATAAAGTATTGAAGATCAAGTACTGAAGACTGCTGCTATATTTTTTTTTAAATCTTGAATCCAAAGGGGGAGATTGTTAGAGCATTATTGTATTCAAGATTTACTATAAAGTCAATGTTCTGTACTAGTATATACTGTATTGTAATTGCCTTTATACCTTGTATGTTATGGGTATAAATAGGTTTGTCTAGATCATTAGCTAGTAACCTTTTAGAGACCTTTAGAAACCTCTTGAGCATTGTGTCATTTGTACTTCAGAGATCAATATATGGATGACAAGTTTGCTATCTAGATTCTCTCTACATTTGTTCTTTACATATTGCTAGATTTGGGATTTCACATTCTTGGCAGAAAGTAGTACGCAGAGGAACCTACAGACGAAGAGCTCTGCCGGTTTGTTGAAATGTTGGGGTATAACACAACCCTTTATTATTATCGTCATTACAATCACGATAAACCCCCTAATTACAATCATCAAAATCCTCCCCATGTCGTATCCAACGAGTGTACCGGTGCATAAACCCATAACAAACAAGATGTTCTTTAACTAGATTATGATCACCATGTTTCAAAAAAATTCTACATTTTCGACAAGAACACCAAATTTCACTTTCTCCACTATTCAACTAGTAGTTCTTAGCAGCTTCCATAAATTCATCGAGACCGGCTAAATATTCTTGTGTAGCATGTGGTATTTCGTACATCCAATCAACGCGGTGGGTTTGTAATTTTTAAAATAAATTATTAAGTAATGCATGCATGACATGAGTGGAGAACAAAAGGTTGTAGGTGGCCATCCTAACCCACTTTTTGAATACATTGTCTCACATATGAATGCCTACAATAAATTGATTATTTAAGAAAAAATTCGACAACATTTCCCCTTAACTCCCCAAATATGTGTATAATTATAACACATATTCGTAAGAGCAAAGGGGAATGTCTATCGAATTCTCCCTAAATAATCAATCTGTTATAGACATTCACATCATAAATGAGACAAAATATTCAAAAAACAGTCCCAAAACTGGGGACTATCCAAAATTAATCTCTATTAGATCAATTTCAGACATGTAACCTAAAGGCATGTTTCTATAATTCTATTTGCACTTTAATAAGATGTTCAAAAGCAATAAGACAAAAACATGCATGTATAGTTGACACAAAAATGAAAAGAATGTAAAGTAATGAACAAACGTACAAAAATTCACGAATCTAATGAAAAGTTGAACGTATCGTACACCTTTACGTAAATCTCTTGATCAAGTGGTACGTCGTAGTACCATTAAATATTTTAAGTCGTTTATTAACTATAAATTGATACAATTGTGTATACATATATATATATATATATATATATATATATATATATATATATACATATATATATAGCCATAGGTTCAATAGAGAAGTCCAAATATTTAGAGAAATAGAGAAGTGATCTTGACCATTCATTCGGTCAAGATCGGTTATAATTGGTCAAAAGTTGCGGCTTTGACCGGTCAAAAGTTGCGGCTGTTCCAAAAATAGAAGGGCAATTTCGTAACTTTTACAAAAAACACAGGCTGAGTTCATATATGAATCTGTGTGATTCACATATGAACTATACGTTCATACATGAACCTTTGTAATTCACATATGAACTTTTTATAACTAATTCATATATGAATCTTGTGATTCATATATGAACCTTTGTGTTTCATATATGAAACTAATTAACTGTAGGTTCATATATGAATCATTTGAACCAATTAACTGATTCATATATGAATCTTTGTGTTCATATATGAACCTTTGTGATTTACATATAGATTTTTTTAACTAATTCATATATGAACATTTGTGTTCATATATGAACCTTTGTGATTTATAGATGAATTTTTTTAACTAATTCTCATATGAACAAATTAACTGATTCATATATGAATCACAAAAATTCATATATGAATCACAAATGTTCATATATGAATTGGTTAAAAATATTTTATATGTGAATTACAAAGGTTCATATATGAACACAAAGGTTCATATATGAATCACACAAATTCATATATGAACCTGTCCTGCGTATTTTTTACGAAACTACCCCTCTATCTTGTGCAGACCACGCGCAGACCACGCGAGGAATTATCCTCTGCTTCTTGGTCAAAGCCGTCGATCTTGATCGAATGCATGGTCAAGATCACTTCTCTATTTCTCTAAATATTTAGACTTCTCTATTGAACCCTTCCCTATATATATATATATATATATATATATATATATATATATATATATATATATATATATATATATATATATATATAGGGATGAGATCAAGAGAGAACCATGAAAAAAGAAAGAACCGAAGAACCCATTGAAACCATTAGATTAAGATGATCCAATGGTTATGAATTAAAAGGTAGTTATAACCAAATTTTTAATAAAAAAAGTATTTACCCTCTGTTTTTTAAATTCAAAATTGGTGAAGTATGACTGAAATTAAAGCGAAACAAATTACACCAAAAAGTTCATCATTTTATTATCTTTAATTTGACATCCATTTTGATATATTTTTTCATCCGTTTTTTCATGGTTCTTCGTTTCTTTCTTTTTTCAAGGTTCTCTCTTGATCCTTACCCTATATATATATATATATATATATATATATATATATATATATATATATGATTACAGAGGGATATTCTTTTGTAAACCAGCGTAATCGTGTAAACCGTCGATTTCATTGGTTAAATTAATGAAATTGTTTTATGAAATTGTTTATTTTGATGAAATTGTTTCATATCATTCATTTCTTGATTAAATCGTTTCATATACATGTGTTTTTTATGTAAAAACGAAGATATATGAAACAATTTCATATAAATGAAAAAAATACATGAAACTACATAAAAACACAAATATATGAAACAATTTCATCAAAAAATGATTGATATAAGACAATTTCATCAAAATAAACAATTTCTTAAAACAATTTCATTAATTTAACCAATGAAATCGACGGTTTACACGATTTACACGATTATGATGATATACAAAATAAGGGGCTCGTATGACAACATTAATGAGAAACATAAAAAACATCATTAATTTATGATTGTTTGATGAATGTAATCAAAACATCAATGACAAATTGTTAATAATACATTGATTGGTTAGAATTAATGATATTTAGTTAATACATACCTTGCAATATTTAATAGCTTTCAATTGATCAATAATGGCTCCAATTTGTGTGTAGAAAGTAAATAAAGAAGATGGATAGGCTATAACGCAAAAAACAGCGGCTATGAGTATATTTAAAGCCCTTTTTAAACGGTTTTATGATTCTGAAAGCGTTTGAAAAAGTATCCGACTTTTTTTACACGATTGTTTTTAAAGAACCGTGTAAAAAGGTGTATGTATTTTACATGGTTACATCAAAAAACCGTGTAAAAATGTTAAACGACTTTTTATATGGTTTATTTTTCTTGTATCTGTGTGAAATATGTACACCTTTTACACGGATCTTTAGAACAACCGTTTAAAAAGGTCATATGATTTTTTAAACAGTTCCACAACCACTGAACCGTTTAAAAAAGGCCTTACAATTCCGCCTACCTTTTAAACGGTTTTTTGAATTATTTTAAAAACCGTGTAAAAGAGTGCGTTTAGAAAAGTCAATTATGTAGTAGTGGAAGAAGGTTGGGAGTGGGTGGTGTTCAATTAGTTGTTTCAAACGACCTTGATTCAATTTGAAGGGTAGATCGCATTTACATCATTCAGATCGTTGATTCAGGAAAAAAAAAGTAAGCAACACCACATTTTTAACTAGACAAATAAATATATCCGGACAGACAAATTTATCCATACAGAACTTAATATAAAATTTGGTAAACAACCCCTAAGATGATATAAATTAAGGTAGGGTAAGAGCACAGGTACAAATGGGTCAGGGTGTGTGTAGCTCACCCTCAACTTCCAAAAAAGAAGAAATGACATGTATTATATATTTTTCTTTAATATATCAGCTTCATATGGACCTAATGTGGGTGCGAGTCTCTTGGTCACTGTAATACCCCGGGTAAGTTCGTTAGTTAAATCCTATTTCCGTTAAATCTAGTTAACTTTATAAAACGAGGTTTAGGGTAAGTTTGGGTAAAATAATAAGTTAAAGGGGTGTTGGACATTAGTTGATAGTTGAAGGTTTAATTGGTAAATGGGGATTTGATATTACCCTTTAGGATTTCAGATATTTCATAACTCAAAGTATCAGTGTGTGTGCGTGTTCTTGAGGAGAAAAGAAGCAGGACAAGGAAGTACGGTTAAGGCTCCGATTGAGTGTGTTGGAATCGAAATTAAGGTATGTATTCTTTAGGTTTTGTGTTTGTAATCATCAGTAGTAAATTCCTATCGGTTTAGAATTTCCAGTTTCGTGTTTTGTATAGATTTCAATCGCATCTGGGAAAGTTTAGACCGACTGTGTTCTTGAGACTCCCGGTGGAGTCCCGGTACTGTCGACTCCCGGTGGAGTCCCGGTATTGTCGACTCCCGGTAACGACAAGACCCGTTAATACCAACTCCCGGCACTGGAGAGTCCCGGTAATGAAGAGTCCCGGTACAGTGGAGTCCCGGTGCAGTGAGTTCCGGTAGTTTTGGTAGTGTCCGGATATAGTTTCTGAATGTATTGTTGGATTAAGTTGCTCCCGCAAGGGCATTACCCCTTGACCCCATCCGCTATCCGGGTAGCTGAACCCCCGTAATAAGTCATTGAAGGGAGAACTGTTGAGGATAAGATTTTAGTAGGCTTTATGTGTTTGACTAGTAAGGCGATATATGTATTTAATTATTTCAGATCTTGAGAAATTGGGTGAAGGACTGAATCCTTTTGAGAAGAGCTAAGGAAGCGTGTGTTAAGCTAGCAGGTGAGTTTTACTTTAAAATGTTTTCAACTGGAATACATACATATCTGTGTTTATATATATATGAGATGGATTTGTGTGGATCGAGAATGTGTGGAATATATATATATATATATATATATATATATATATAGGGGTGGGTTCAAATAAAAACCAAATTTCAGTTGTAAACGTGAGGACAAACCACAGCCCTTGATTAAAAAATCGGAGATCAGATCAATGAATAAAAATCACGGTGGCAATTTTGTAAATAACTTGAAAACTATGTCCATGGCTTAGTGAATTTTTAGCGCGCAGGGGTAAAATTAGAATCAGCCCTCTTTTGTTGACTTTTTATTTTCTTTTTTAATTAAAAAACGTTTACCCCCTTAAATTTTAAAATAAATTATCTCAAAAACTACTAACATTTTAATCAAACAAATTACATCAAAAAAACGAGAATTTCGTGCTCTTCGATATGACATCCATCATGATATAGTTTTTTTTTTATTTAACCGTTTTTTAAGTGAAATCGTGTATATATGTTATATTCAGACTGAATATAACACATATTCAGACTGAATATAACACATATTCAGACTGAATATAATTTCTAACAGTTAAGATTGAGTTGAGTAAAAATTGATTAGAGAAATGAGCAAATGGGTTTTATTCACTGCAATGCAAATGGGTTTTCAATAATCTCGCAAACTTTAATCAACCTTCTGTTTCACACTTGGTCTGTGGTGCTGCTGGATCCCATGAATTGCTATCAGGTCATGTTTGTTGTTTTGGGTTAGTGTAGTTGTGGATTTTTCTTTTATTTTGCCACTGTTGGTTTTCTGCACTGGTGGATCGCATGTTTGGACTTTTTGATGTATGTTTGGTGATTTTGTGGTTTAATTTTATGATGTCGTTCAAAAAAAATATGCATCACATGTTATATTCAGACTGAATATAACACATATTCAGACTGAATATGTGTTATATTCAGACTGAATATGTGTTATATTCAGACTGAATATGTGTTATATTCAGACTGAATATGTGTTATATTCAGTCTGAATATGTGTTATATTCAGACTGAATAATGATAGATATTCAAAACGAATAAATGTTTAAATTTTGTACCTTTATTCAGTCTGAATAACTCTATATTCAGACTGAATAAAGGTAAATATTCAAAACTGAATAAATGTACCTTTATTCACTCTGAATATAACACATATAAACGATTTCACGTAAAACGGTTAAAACGAAAAAAAAACTATATCATGATGGATGTCATATCGAAGAGCACGAAATTCTCGTTTTTTTGATGTAATTTGTTTGATTAAAATGTTGGTAATTTTTGAGATAATTTATTTTAAAATTTAAGGGGGTAAAAGTTTTTTAATTAAAAAAGAAAATAAAAAGTCAATAAAGGATGCGCTCATTCTAATTTGACGAAAATACCCCTAAAGCTGAATTTTAGGAATGGCTTAAATATGGCTGCGATCAATGGACGAGATTTGTCCTCATGTTTACAATTGAATTTGAGTTTTCATTTGAACTTTCCTCTCTCTCTCTCTCTATATATATATATATATATATCTGTGTGTGTGTGTGTGTGTGTGTGTGTTTATATATATGAGTTAAATATGTATGATGGCGTGGTTGTATCATATATTGAGATATGATTGAGTTTATGCTTTTAAATATAATATAATGAGATATTATATTTATGTAAGTATTACACTACACGAGAGCACGCCGAACTATGCCGGTAGAAGTGTTGGTCGTAATTGTTGTACGACGTTGTGGGTCGTAGTTGTCGTACGGCGTTGTTGGTTGTAATTGTAGTACAACGTTGATTTATTAGTTGGCTTGCAACCAACTAATATGGCCATTGGGAACGAGGATGAGGAGGAGTCGAGCACGATGCACGAGTCTTGATTGGTATTTAAATACGTGTGGTAGGTTTATATTTTACGAAAGGATTACCAAAGGTTTATCTAAACTATTTTGATATAAAGGATTTACATAAAAGGTTTTATAATGATTTTGGAAAGGACCGGGATTAACTCACTAGACCCGTTTGGTCTAACCCTCATTTTGTTTTCAAAAATATGTTTTCCAGGTCGAGGAATTGATAGCGGCAAAGGAAAGAATAAGGTGTAGGCTGCCTCCGTTGATCGATGATGTTTAAGAAGCTTTTATATATTTTGTAGTTTCAAGACTAATGAGACTGTACTTGGTTTGTTATGTACTTTGTTGTAAATCAATGATATGTATGCATGTTATGTTATATGATGTATGTTATGGGATTTGGGTCGTTACAGTCACCAGCCGTGAAGATCTCTATTAGAGCATCTCCAATGCAAATTTCTTACAAGCAAAAAGTGTAGTGGCTTGTAGGAACTACCATTGTGGAGAGTTCTTATAAGAACCCAGACTCCTTTAGGTTCTTAAATAAGAACCTTGGTTCTTACCATGAAGTTTGTGTGAAATTACAAAGTTGGTATTTAAATTAAATAATTAATATTATTTATAAATATATAATAATTATTGATCTTGATAAATAAATGGGACCCACAAAAATGAGGTTCTTATAAGAACTAGCATTGTGGACTTTTATATAATTTTTTAGTTTGATGAGCTGGAAATGAAATGTCAACAGAAAGTGCAAAAAGGAGGTTGTTATAAGAACCTCCCCGATGCTCTTAGTATCTTAATTTTAGGAACTCTCTAATATCTACGGATTCCTATAATTGTAGCCGTAAATAGTGAATAGGTCCCTAAAATAGTTATTTTTTATTCCTATAAACTATACCATGTTGTCTGTATTTGTTATACGTAAAAAAGAAGCTTTTGTTGACATGGTATCAGAGCATCATAGGAAAATCTTGGGTTCTCTACTCTCTGATTAAGCAGGGCTCGAAACTATGCTCAACTTCCATGGTTGTACAAAAGACCTCACCGTAAACTTTGTAAACAATCTTCCATCAAAGATGACACATGTTTTGTCAAAATCTTATACCTCTGCCTCTTCCATTATTGATTCCACGATTGTTCCGATCGACATAAAGTTGGATGGTTCCAACTATGGACTATGGTCTAAGGTTGTGGAGATGTACATCTCTGGAAAAAACAAGTTGGGATACATCAATGTAGACTACCCCCAACCACCAGAAACCAACCCCTTCTTTCAATCGTAATTGGTGCACCGAGAATGCAATGGTGAAAGGGTGGTTGATCAACTTCATGGACCATTCTTGGTTGTTAATTTTATTCGCTATCCGATAGAAAAACAGGTATGAGATTCTGATGCTACTACATACTTTGATGGAACTGACACCATTATACAAACTCAAACGTCATGTATCTTGTAACACCTTCAAAATTGGAAAGAGCAACTAAATAAAAATTTCGATAAAATAATCAAATAAGGATAAAATCCCTTCTACAAACCATCATTGGAAAACCTCAATATTAAAAGCATAAAAACTTCAACGTTCCATAACCTAAGTCATATATCAAGACTACAAAGGTCCGGTGTTACTAAACCCATTAATGTTGCTATTTCCAAAAATACGAAAGACTTCACCAAGCCACGTACTTCTTGAGTACGCATCTTGTTCTCCACTCTACACAGTGTCACTAGAACTATTTTCCAACTGGACCTGTTGCACATGTCGACAAATAAAAGGTTAGGCTAACGTCTAGTGAGTTCAAGAGTTTTTATCATGATTAAAATAATTCGTTAGACGAAAGGCGTACAACTCAAAATCATGATTTCCAACAAAGGATATTATTTAAATACACCAAAAACCCATTTTTCAACGCACACCAAAACTCGTGCCAAAAGCTCCAATATAAAGCATTTCTCAATAATGGACTCAAATACAAAACTCATTTAAACATGAATAAATATTAAATTTCCAAATAAAGTATACTTGAATCAAACTCTATTATTCGAAACACCGCAACGAGGAGGAGGCATAATACACCACCCATGAAACATGGAAAAACAATCCATAAATACGTTCCCGAAAGCATGTGACCGACTCAACAACTCACGCAAAGCGTAAATAGGAATAAAGTCTAAATACCCAAGCATGAGAGTAATGATTCAAGCAAACCTTAATATACTTGAGGGTTTCCAATATTAAAGTCAATACTTGCAATTACTCGCACAAAGCTCAAACGGTAATAAAACATGCATATCACAATATTCAATATAATATTCGACAACAACGGGGGAGACCCGTATCCATTAAGGGTGGAGGAAACACGTAAGTATACCACCCGTACAATCTTAATCGTATAACACTTCTTGACTTTATATCCAAGTGTTCCTACGATTCCTCGACAAGTTTCACATCAAGAGACAGTTGACCTTATTGTCTATCCCCAGGACTTCCACCACAAGGCTCGGCGCACTGTAGGACTACCTCTAAGGCATTACCTCACCGACAAAGGTCCTAGTACTCACCTCTAAGGTAGCACTTCCAGACTCAACCCTCCTAGTGTCCACTTGGAAAGTTTAAGAGCATAAACATGAGTCCCAGAGTCCAACCCCACAAAACCCATTCGACCCCATAAACAAGATCGACTCATATGCCTATGCATCCAATGCATTATCGTCTAACAATTACAGGACTCCTAAAAGAATGTCCAACATCTTTAACACATGTAATTAAATAATAATTATGACTCAAATGCATATAATCTCAAAACTCAACATAGAGTAATTTACATTGGACCAAAGTCCCCAAGACTCACTTAAGTCAAATACGAGCCAAAGGCTCAACAATATAATAGACCAACAAATAAGATCACTAACACAATAAAACTCATTTAAGTGTCATATATGCAAACACATACCTCCATGACATGATAAATCCAAAACCCCATCATTTATTTGATCAAATCATTTTCCACACAACTCACAACCATATATATTTCCAAATGACCCATAACAATAATCATGCATTTTTCCCCAACAACACTATGGTGCATTTTTACCAAAGACCCCATTTATACAATAAACCTTCAAAAAAAAATTCTTGAGATATAATTAAGAAATTACCCAAAATCCCAATGTGGGTGTTTTATAAGATTTTTAAGGTTAAACACTTCAAATAGTCAAAACTCACCAAAATGACTCAACCATAGATAATCTTCATGAAAAACACATAAACACTTGAAAATGGACATTTTTGGCATGTACAACGTTTTCACAAATCAACTGGAACTCATCACCTTGCTAAATTTAGGCTAAATCTATATTTTCCCCAACTTGAGCTTCTTTGAAGAAACTTGGATCTTCAAGCCAAAACTTCCAAAACCTAGATCCACAAGTTTGCAACCATAAATATTCATATCCAACCACTTAGAATCGTTTCCCAAACATTTCACATCAAATTCTCCATGAATACCAAAACCCTAAATTCTTAGAAGGAGAAAAGAGAAAAGGTTACCTCAACCACCACTAAATACTCTTGGATCTTCCAATAAATCTCAATACTCTTGCTATATTCTTCAAGAGCTCCCAAAAATGAAACCATAGCAACTTGAATAACGAAAATCGGAGCTGTGGAGAGAAAGTTATGAATAAATGAAGAATGTGGGCTGAAAATCGCGTTTTATGCCGTTTCAGTGCTCCAGGCAGTTCTCCACGCGGCTACACTGGCGCCAAAACCCGTGCACGACTCTGCTTTCTGGGTTTATTGCCCGATCACTATTTTGGTCATAACTTCTTCGTTTTAGCTCCGTTTTCGCTCCAGAAAGAACCGTTGGGTTCATATTTGAATTATCCATCCAACAAGACTATAATATCCAGGATTCAATCCAAAATCCTATTTCTTCTATTTTGAAAGATCGATTTCTACACCAACTTGAAATTGTACTTACCCGAAAATTACGGGTGTTACATATCTCGAATGAAACAAGTCGGCATATAAATACTATAAGAATTTTCAAGGGTTATGGTGAGAAACCGATATTCACCGATTGAATCCGATGAAATGTTAAAGTGACATATAAATCCACAACTCCATTGTATAAGACGAACCAACTTACACTTTCTAGATGGATTAGATGATCGATTGGATCATGTTCGGAGTGATATTATCCGAGTATAACATTTCCCTGTGATTGAGCAAGTATATGCTCACATTTGACGAGAAGATATTTGACAATCTGTGATGGTAACTACAACAGAAGTCGTGGCTAATCCAAATGACTTTAACATCAAGTTCAAAAAATCATGTAGTATCGATTTGTACCCGGGACCGGTTCTCATAAACGTGCCTCATACACATTAAATGAGCCTTCGTATTATGGTCGGGACAGGTATCGGTTACATCGGAACCAATTACGGGATCACTATTTGAGACCAAGACCAATTTGGGTCTGGCCCGGGACCAATTTTTTACCACCTCTACTACTTGGGGGGGGGGGGGGGGGTTATATTACCTTGATGATTTCAACCCTGAAAATATAAATTATGTACATTAGAAAATGAAAATGTAGAGTAATAAACGAAAGGTTTTGTTATGGCATAGGCACTTGGTTCACCCATCATTTGGCTATCTTCAACATCTACTCCTATCTTTATTTTCACATATTTTAGTTGAGGATTATAAGTGTGATACATGAATTAAGAGTAAAAGCCAACGTGCTTCATATTCATTTAGTTTGATAAAAACTAATTTTCCGTTTGCATTGATACATTATGATGTGAGGGCACCATCTACAAAGAGTCTTTATATACCTTAAGGGAATCAGTTCTTGGGTCTCTGGTATCCAAAGAACTCTAGTTTTGAGCTAATAACCTATACATATGCAGATCATGCAGGATGCAAACTTGGCAGGAAAAGTACTTTTAGTAGTTGCCAACTACTTGGTGGCAAGTTAATAAGTTGGACATTCAATAAACAGAACTGTTTGTCTACATCTACAACAGAAGCAGGGTATGTTGCTATTGATATCTATTGTTCACAAGTCATATGGATGAAAACTTAACTCATAGACTATGGTTTTGAGTTTGGAAAAATTCCTATCCTTTGTGACTCTAGGATTGCCATTGCCATCTATGAAAATCCATTGTAGCATTCCAAGACAAAGCATATTGATGTGAGGTGCCATTTTATCGAAGAACATGTTAAGATAGGTACTATTGAGTGCACTTTGTCTCAACAAATTACCAACTTGTTGATTTGTTCACTAAAGGTCTTTATGAAAAGAGATTCCATTTTTCTGATTAGAAAATGAGAATGCTCAATATGTCCACTTGATCTCAATTCTTAAAAACCAGAGCTTTTGGTTATATTATCCAGAGCCTCTAGAACCCTGATTCATGATTCTGAAGTCTCTAGTAGTATAAACTTTGACACTATGATATATGAGATGTAGCATACGCTGTTAATAAATACTAGAGCTTATGTAGTCTTATCTGAGCTATTTTTGTCTAAATTCATGAGTTTATTAGTCAACGCTTCTGGTTGTATAGACCAGAGACTCTGGGAAGTCCATACAGTTAATTTTTTAGTAAGTTACCCAGGTAACCAAAGCCTCTCTGCATCTTCAAACATGATTTATGCTTGATTGATCTATTCTTTGGTAAGCATATTTCAATGGGTCACTTACTTTGATATAGTTAACAGGGAACAACTTTGTTTTATATCATTCATCATTTCAGAGGTATATATTTGTACCCTCAAGAAGAAGATGGGATGTTTCAAGAGAATAAATCCTCTTCTAGATCAATACACTTTGAATTGATTGATTAATTTTGGATTTGAGAATACAAAGCGTCTGGTTGTACTATCTATAGTTTCTGGAATATTGAATCTGTGAATTTTCTATATTTTCACAACCAGAAGTTTCATTTTAAATGGTTTTATGGGTCTCTTATGTTTCAAGTCCATAATGTGCATATATGATCAACATCCCAAGGCTATGTTTGTACAGAGCCTCTTCTGGAAGAAAAGCACTTGTGTGTTTTTCCATCTGTTGTTCAAGATGCGGGTTATATACCAAGGTGACCATCATGTATCTATAATAATCCCTTGGTGACGGTTTGGGATGTGTACTATTTTCTTGGAAACCCGCTACAACGTGTCATTTCAATGTGGTAAATGTCAGAAATCGTTTGTACCCCGCGCTATCAAACAACGTTTGAGTATAAAATTACTTGAGTGCTTTTTCAAATATAAAACCCCTTTCACCGCCGTAATTTCTTTTTGTTAAGTCTAAAATATGTCTTCAAGATTTAATGATAAAGTCAAAGTCAAAGTCAATGTATTATGTGTTAGTGAAAGTCAAACTTAGCTTAATGTTTTGCATAGATCTTAGGTATAAATAGCTTTGTTTAGACTAATCATGTAACTAAGAGAGCATAACTCATATCTTGTAAAATACAGAGAGCTAATAATACAAGATCTACTTTCTCTCTCTAGATTCTCTCTCTCTAATCTTGATAGATCTTGGTTTATCAATTGGTATCAAAGCAGATTCAAGATATAGAGAAGGATTTCTAGTGATCAAACACAATTTTTTGTTGATTACACAAGAAGATTTGATCGATTTCCTTGAATTTTTTCAAGAAAATCTCATTTTCTTGAGTTTTTAACAAATTTTGGTGTTTTTGGTCGAATTTGATCATGATTTAGTTCTTTGGATTCGGTTTGGATTATAGAACTTTCTTTCTTCACGGATCGAGAGCTAATTTCAAAGATTTGAGGTTCAATTTGAAGATTTTTCAAGTTTTTGTTCAGTTCGTCAAAATCGGTCTGATCAACCATTCAGATTTCGATTCAACAATTTTCTGAAAATTTGCTCTTCATAATCGTGTTAGAAACTGATTTTCTAACATCTCTGCAAGTTTTGGTAGTTTAATTCAAAGATTTAATGGAGATTTAAGGATTCATTGAGGTTGATCATAGCTTTGCGCCAGATCTGAATATTGTGCTAGTTCATCTGAAAATTGGGCCACCAACTAAAGCTAAAGAAACAATATGGAAATAAATTGGTCAAACATTAAGGCACATATGTTCTTTGATTGCATCATCATCAAGTAAACCAAATGGAATTCATCTGTTTATTTGTTTCTAGCCACCTCTGATTTGCGCCACCATCATCAGTTCAAGGACTTCTTAATTTGCGCCAGCCACATAATCAATTTGCGCCACCTGCTGAAAACATATTGCACCAACAGAAGAAGAAGTTGTCAAATTCATTTTCTTGTGGCCAAGCTTTTCTTCATTTGCGCGGTACTCATGATGTTCAAGAAAAATTAGCTATTTTGCGCCATCCACTTGCTAATTCATTTTCCATTTGCGCCAGCAAGATTAATCATTTTGCGCCACCTTCTTTGGCGCATTTCAAGATTTGCGCTACCCTCTTTAGCGTTTTTTCCTGACTTAGAAATTTTTTCAAGTTTTGCTAATTGTTAATTGTTTGAATTTTTCATATTAAATTTTCAAACATGAATCTACCTCCGGTGTTGGTTAAAGACTCTGATTTTGAACGATGGAGAGTTGCGTTCATCGAGTTTATTGCAAGTAGAGAAAACGGAGAGAATATAATGCGATCTCTTACTGAGGGTCCATTTGTCAAACCTTATGTAGAGATTCCGGCAACTGCTACTGTTCCTGCTTCAAGGGTTCTTAAATCTACAGATGATTATACGGTTGAAGAGAATTTGAGATTTCAAGCGGATAAAGAAGCAAAGTCACATCTGATACTAGCTCTCCCGAACCATATCTACAACCGAATTGATTGCTTCAAGAATAATCCGACGATGATGTGGTCACAACTTGAAAAGATAATGCTAGGATCGGCGGTTGCTACTCAGCTAAGACAGACAAGATTTATGAACAATTTTGAAGTTGCATTTACAAAGAGAAAGGAAGAAGAAAAGAAAGTCGAGAAAAAGGACACAGAACAGAACATGTCAGAAGCTGAAAATAAAGATCTTAAGGAAAAGGTCATTGAGCTTACAAAGAAGTTGTCTGACATGGAAAAGTTGCTTAAAGTAGAAAGAGAGGATTTCAGAAAAGAAAGAGCTAATCGGTTAAATGACAAAAATTGCTATGAAAAGCAAATTCTTTCTCTTTCTCAGAAAGTTTCTGAACTTGAAAAGACTTCAATTTCTGAGAAGAAAGAAAATGAAGAAAAGAAAGCTCTTGAACTCCGATGCATAAAACTTTCTAAGCAAATTTCAGACTTTGAGAAGGTTTTATTTCTTGAAAAAGAGAAATTGGAGAAGGAAAGGCTTGAATTTGAAAATAAAAGGAAAGTCTTTGAAGCGAACAATGAGAAATTGTCAAAGCAAATTTCTGAGCTTCAAAAAGAATTGGATGAAGAAAGACAAGAGCTGGAAAAGAGAAAGAAAGCTGACTTTTAGGCTAGGAGCGTCAAAGATGAATTTTCTGTTGAAAGGAAGATATTTCAGCAAGAAATACGAAAGCTAACAAAGAATTTGGCAGTGTTATCAACTGATATTATGATAGAGAAGAAGGTTAAGTCTGACATTCAGAAAAAGCTTGATTTGGTGACCAAGGAACGGAATGACTTTTCTTACAAAGTCAAGTCACTTAACAAATCCAAAAACTATTCAGAATGTCCGATTCGTCCTTCTAATCTATTTTATGATAATTCAGTGGATAATTCTTCCAAATTTCAACTTGCTGGTCTTCCTACATATAAGAAAGTCAACATGCAATGGATAGTTAAAGGTACGTTTCCTGAAAAAGATGTACCAAAATCATATGTTCCCAACAAGAACACTAACCTGAAAGGTAAATCTTTTGCTAAACCTGGTTCATTATATTCCGCAAATCATTTAATCAGGTTAGCACAAAAGCATTTTTGCTGTTCCTATTGTGGAACTAATGATTTTATTAAAAATAATGATGCTCAATATTGGTACGGTACTTATCATTTTCCTTCTTATAGAGCTCCGCTTAACAAGCCAGGACCCAAGACACGTTAGGTACCAAAATCTACTTAATCTGTTTTTGCAGATTTAGAAGAAAAGCGTTGAACTCTCGGAAGAAGATTACTTGTGCCATTAAGGGGGAGTAAAGAGCATTGGTTTCTAAACACATCAGTTTAGAACCCGGATTTCACAGTTAATGGTTTCTGGACAAATCAGTTCAGGACCCGTGCTTCAACGACTATGGCTTCTGAACAATTCAGTTCAGGACCCGTACGTCAAAGACTAAGACTTCTAAACAAATCAGTTTAGAACTCATACTTATCAGGTGATATCCTTAACTGTCACATCTTTCAATTCAAGGAACAAGTGGTGAAAGGTAACATTGCATTATGTTTCATTTCTACTGCTTTAAAAATTTGAATCTCAACAAATTTAATTCAATGAGATGAAATTTTCCAATTTTCATTCAATGAATTAAATGTGTGCTAAAAGATGATTTTACAAGTATTGTTGTATTATCTGCGTTATATTTGTTTCAACTTTCACCTCTGAAATAAATCGAAAGGTCAGCAAAACATGAATGAAATTATGCTGAATGCTCAAAATTATGTAATTCTGGACTTATTTAGAATATAATGCTCAAAAAGCCTAAATGTTAGAATGATGGATGGAAACTAAAATATGGGTGAAGCACTATGTTTTTAAAACCAAGTGATTGAGATGCATCAAATATATACAAATAAAATCATTTAGTTTGAAAGTTTGTACCTGTGGCCTTTCTGGTTTGGGAGAGTAAGTCCTAAGGGGTGCTCGACACCTAGTCCCTAAGGCCAACTGGTCTGGGATCGGATGACCCAAATCCTGCTATAGAACCAGATCGAAAGTCATGTTCTACTGGTACAAATGGGTTTAAGATATATCGATGTGGCCTTTCTGGTTTGGGAAAGTAAGTTCTAGGGGTGCTCGACACCTAGTCCCCTAAGGCCAACTGGTCTGGGAGCGGCTGACCCAAATCCTGCTATAGAATCAGATAGAAAGCCATGTTTAACGGTGTATCTTATTCTTACTAAACTTTTTGATTAAAAGATGCCAATGAGCACAAAATTAAAAGACGCAAATGTGCACAAAATAAAAGATGCCAATGAGCACAAAAGTAAAAGATGCCAATGTGCACACATCTCTTGAAACTTGGGGATATTACAAAGTCGCGATAAACCCGTAAATTTGTGAAAATCGTGATTTTGGGCAAATAGTGTGAGTAGAGCAAAGTATTCTTATATGTTTTATAATTGCATATGCTTGAATTTAAACATATTTCGCATGCTAGCACACCAAATAGATTTAATAAAGGGGTTGAAACTGAACTTTTTTTAACTTGATATGCAATGATGTCTTGTATTTGAATCCAAACACATGCATTTGATTTCATTTGATTGAAAAATCTGTTAAATTTCATTAAGTTGGATTTCTTTTGTAAAGTTTTCAAATGATCAAATGGTAGTAGTTATAAAATGCAGTTCAATGAATTTTATTTTCTTTGAATAAATTTTTCAACTACCGTGCCTAAATGAAATATATGCATATTTTCAGGGGGATAAAACAAATTGCTCCAGAATTCTTAGTTTGAGGGGGAGCAAGATTGTTTATTAAGGAAGAGATTGTTCGTGATACTCCGAGACACGACTGAAATTGAAAATAGTTTTCGATGATCATGATGCTCACTTTCATCGAAAAAGGGGGAGAAATTTTGATTCAATTTCATGTCAAAGAGAATAAAGAAGATTTCGTCTCAAGATAGAAAAAGGGGGAGAATTCTTGTTCAAGAGTTTAAGAAAAATCGATTGATCATCCTGTGATCTCTTTTTCTTAAACTTGTGCTATATTGTGAATATCATTACTGAAGCAAGAATTTCTCAAATCAAAGAAAGAAAAAAGGGGAGAATTCTTCAAGAGTTTAAGAAAAATCAATTGATCATCTTGTGATCACTTTTTCATAAATTTGTGTTTATCAGTACCAAAGTGCCTTGTGTGAATAAACAAATTCTCCAAATCGAAGAAAGAAAATCTCCGCCAGATCCCCGTCTGAAGATTTTGTGACAAGTTGACTTTGACAAGCCAAAGACTGCTGTTCTCAAAATGATTAAATCTTGAATCCAAGGGGGAGATTGTTAAGTCTAAAATATGTCTTCAAGATTTAATGATAAAGTCAAAGTCAAAGTCAATGTATTATGTGTTAGTGAAAGTCAAACTTAGCTTAATGTCTTGTATAGATCTTAGGTATAAATAGCTTTGTTTAGACTAATCATGTAACTAAGAGAGCATAACTCATATCTTGTAAAATACAGAGAGCTAATAATACAAGATCTACTCTCTCTCTAGATTCTCTCTCTCTAATCTTGATAGATCTTGGTTTATCACTTTTTTACGCCTTCAAACCTTTCTTTGAATTCTTGCCCTCAAAGCTTTTACTGTTCTTCATCTTCATCTTCTTCATTTCTTCACAAAACCTGCAAATGGCCTCCCTAAACAACTTTGCATGATCAATCCAGGTCCACTCCGCTGGTGCTGCGAACGATGAGATTGTCTAACTGCCATTCAAGGAAACTAACCACATGATCTACCTAAACCTTGCCAATATCACACCATTTGTGAGTTCTTTGACAGATGCGAGCTTAAACATGCACTGCCTGTGGTAGACAACCAAATCTCAATGAAAGAACCTACGATCAAAGAATTTTAGGTTTAGTGTGATAAACATAACCATGTCTTGTAAGATTGGTAGTGTGGACCAAACCGATCAGAATATCTTAAGCATGATGTATGGCCTATTCTTCAACCTTAACTTCTATTATGACCAACTCATTTGGAACGAGTTGAATACAACTGTGAACAAGATGAATTCTGATATTGGAAAGGAAAAGACCCTAGTATATGTGATGTTCCCTAGGTTTCTTGTCCTATTCATCAGAGGATCCATTGCAAAATACAAGTTTCCAATGCAGGGAGTCAAATCTCCCTTCTACATTTTGAACATCTTCAAGCCTACAGTTCATCCAGAAGAGTATGAAGTGGCAATACGTGTATCGAAAAACATGCTAAGCCTTATGTCTGCCAACTCTCAAACCTTAGTCTCATATACAATTTCATTCCTTCCACTAGAACCATATGTAAGAACTTATAAACAAACAGTTATGACCTAGGTGAGGAATCAGTAAGAGGTGAGGAAAATCAAAATGAAGAGAGACAATACCCTCACCATTCTGAACCCAATATACATAAGAGGGAAAATTCATGGAGATTGAGAGATGATGCCCCTTGAGGCATACATGTGTATCTCCATACCCCATATTAAAGTGTAACCATACAATCTGAATCAGGTGTACAAACATAAGAGTTCATCGAAGAACGACCGCACAGTACGATCCCTAAACAACCAGACCATTTAGAGGCCACTCTTCAGGTCTTTGGACACCACTTAGCCGAGGAAGCCCCACTTCTGGATGAATACTCCCAGAAGAACTTAACTATTTAAACAATAAATGTTCCTTCGCTCAGAACACGATACTAACCATTACAAAGACAAACTCCATTAGTTAAGACAAAGCTAACACCTCCAACAGCAACCAACTCATTCTAAGATTTCTAGATCACCAATCAAATTAATACCCCCATATCTGAGTCTCTTCCATCCTCATCATCAAAATATGTTATCCATGTTCCTTAACCAATCTCTTCAAATTTGGTCAACAATGTAAATGTATAGAGTTTTAAACAAGCAATCTTGCAGAGTATGACAAATATCTCTGCCATGTTCGTTACTAAGACCAACCAATCCATCTATGAGATAACTTCTCAGTTGATGCACAAGTTAGTCAAATTATGGGCACAACAAAAGACTTGCGTGACATAGTAAAAAAAAGATCTAGAGCATCCCTACTCCCCTTACACCAGCACAAAACAGAATAAAATGAAGGCTCCAAGAAACAGAGGTTTGATGATCAGAGGACCGACAGGCAGATAGGGCATCTAATCACCAAAGGGGAAGAGCCAACACATCACTCAAATAGTTCCCATTTCTGATGTTGATCTCTAGTCCACTTCTACTCCCAACAAAGATCAATCCAAGTAGCCAAAAGCCAATGAACCATATGGGTCCCTCAAAGATCCAATGGCCTCTGCTGATGAAATTACCAAGGCAAAAGAACCAAGGGAAACACCAAGAACTGAACCAGATGGGTCCGCAATAAGGGCCTGTGCTGATGAACCCATCAAGATCACTGAAGTTTCCACTCCCGTGGTAATTTTATCTTCAAACATATCTGAAGATCCAGTTCTTCCCATCCCAACAGTCTAAATGGTCAAGATGACAATGCCAAATCTTCCATGCATGGCCAAAGACACGAACATATCAGAGTCTATCCCAACAGAACCATCTAAACAATCATTTACCTCTGTAAATATTCCAACTACTCAACTTCAGACATAATACAAGATGCAATCGATCAGATGGACAACATGAGAAGGAAAATTCTACAAGCTTCTACATCCAGACTACCCAAAGAAAAATTACTCTTGGAAAATATCCATGGACACTTGTACTCTGAAGATGATGAGCTTGCATCTCTATCTCCGTCTCAAGCTGCAATGAATAATATAAAAAGAAGATTCGAGGAGACAATGGTGCAACCATGTAATAAGAAGGGTTTTGGAAATCAAAACTAAAACTTTTTCACGCAGAACCATTTCTTACCAAGAGAATACCGTGGAAAGAGCACACGGTCATATTTGCATCTTCAACGAAAATGATCTTATTAATCTGAACCCTTGGGACTTGATTACTCTATGGGCCTATGCGAGTGCCAACTTTGATAGAGGGATAAGATACTCAATAGCTCTAGAAATTATATAGAGGATATAAAAAAGTTGGTCGGTTTCAGAGCCAAAACTCACATTTAACTTGCTTTGGATCTGGAAGTAGATATACTCTTTATGTGTTCACCAAGGCTGCGTTTGGTTGTGGGACAGGACAGGAACAAAACAGAACAAGGACTCTTGTCCCATGTTTGGCGTGACTTAAGATGGAACATAACATAACTAAGTAGAACAAACATGGAACACATGTGTTCCACCAATAACCATGGAACTAAGTGGAACAAGGAGCTTTTTGACAAAAATACCCCCTTCTTCATCTTCTTCTTCTTTGTTTCCCACCACCACCGCTACCACCGCCACCGCCACCACCACCACCACCGCCACCGCCACGACCACCGCCGCCACCACCGCCGCCACCGCCACCGCCACCGCCGCCACCACCGCCGCTGCCGCCGCCGCCGCCGCCACCGCCGCCGCCACCACCACCGCCACCGCCGCCACCGCCACCACCACCACCGTCGCCACCACCATCGCCACCACCAACACCGCCACCACCACCACCACCACCACCGTCGCCGCCACCACCACCGCCACCACTAAATAACTCACTGGGGGTAAATTGGTCATTTTGTCAGGCCTGTTCTGTTCTGTCCAGTTTAGTTATGTTCTACCAAACGCTGAACAGTTGTTCTGTTCTGTCCTGTCCTGTTCTGTCTTGTCCTGTCCTGCAACCAAACGCACCCCAAATGAACAAGTTGACCACATTGAGCATACACCAAAATTCTCTGTCGTAACTCGGCATGTTTTATTATAAGGGGTTTTGGTTTATGTTCCCCCGTTTGTATTATTTTTATTTTATTTAATAAAGACCCAGGGGATGAGCCGCATAACTTGACTAGGTTCCAAACCACGTTATTTTTTTTCGTTTGCGTAATAAAGGGGCATTTTTTGTCTTTCACCATGGGCATCCAAAATCTCAGGACCGGTCGTGAAGAAAATGCATTGGTTCTGATAGAGTTCCAACTGAGTTGAAAACTACCTGATTATAAATATTGATGTAGTTATCGAGTACGAAAAAAGCTAATTTCTTGAAGATCTTAACATATTCTCCAGATGCAGAGATGTAAATATTTTTGAACTTTCTATTTCCGTTCGGTATGTAATTTCCTTATGAATAGAAGTACATTTAACAGAGGATGTGCTTTCTAGTTAGCATTAATTGTAAAAAAAAATCAATTCTTATGGGGATATTGTTAGCCATAAGTTTTGTCATGTAAAAATATTGAAAAGATTATAAGTCTAGACGACTAGAGACTCCTCAAGCATGAAAAACATTTTCCTTAAATGTTCAAACCACTTCTCTATTTCAAACTGATTTTATAAATTCAGAAGTGTGATCATAAATGTTTTTCATATCGATCTCGCATTATTATAACATCATTTCTGACCCTGTGTTTCCAAAGATTAATACTTGCGTATTATATTTTCTATGCTTTTAATTATGCATACTCACCGGTACAGCTTCATATTAACTTTGTTATTACCATGTCTCAAAACGAAACAATTTTTCGATGGTAATACTCCCGTTTGTATTCCAATTTTGTTGATCATCATACATTCTTTCAGCGTAAGAGCTTAAACGTTTTATTCAAAGATTGTTTATATTTGTTCATATAAGCAAAATTCAATTCTTTGATACCCTATCCGTTTATAATTATCATTCAAAATATTTGATCTGATTGATACATTGTCAAATTCTCAAACAAGTCCTTCGAATTCATTTCATTTATTCAATATCTTTGTTGTAAGAATTCCTCAAAGTTCAAATGCTCAAATATTAATGATTATTATTCTGGAGCATTCTTTCAGATGACAATGTCATTCATACGTTGATATTCATAATTGTTCAAGCTAAACTGTTGAACAACGCAAATTTAAAAAAAATCATCGGATGTGAGATTATTAACTTCATGTTAACTGGTGTTTCCTACCCAAGAAGTTATCCTTGAGTGATTGAGGGGTGAGGGGTCTACATCAAAGAGTAGGGGAGGAAGTTCATCCGGTTGAACAACCTCATAGTGTTGAGCGGTAAAATGTAAATGAGAGTTTGGGTAGAACTGAGCGGATTAAAAACAGAAAGAGGGTGTGAGAACAGAGTTAAAAGAATAAGAGAACTCTGTACCAACCATTTTTTGAGCCGGGCAGCCACATTACTGATTGGTTCACATTCTTTGGTGACCATCATTGAAACAGACAGTGAGCTCATGCCAACTCTTGCTTTAACCCCACCAGCTACTCATTTCTTTCTCAACAAAGAAATGTTTCAATTTTTCTTGGGGACGCAACATATAATCTATTTCATCTTCACTCGGAAGATTTGGATATTGAAAAAGAAGGAAGTTTGCCCCACCTTCGCACTTCGATCATGCACATTGAGTCCATGGAAAACTTGTTGTTGTCTCAACAGTTTACACATTTTGAGCCTAATAATCAAGCATACGTTGCTTCAATCATTTCTACACTTGCACGTACACACAAAGAATATGTTTTCTTGCCATAACGTTCATACAAATCTTTAGTGTTTTTTGATGATTGAATGGAAGCCCTGGGGGAGTGAACATCAAAAAGCTCATTTCCAAAGGCATCCTTTGTACTAATGGCTTCGTGCTACTTATAGGCATTTTAGCTGATTCATATGTTGTTTCAGGGTTACCCCATTATTTCTATCTGAATTTGAAAAGATTCGGATATATATCTTTTGGAATTGATGGATACATCATATCAAAAGAAGGAGAATGTTAGTGATGAACAAAGACAGTGCTGAAACTGAAAAGAGTTTTGATGATCATGATGCTCACAATCATCAAAAAGGGGGAGAAATAACATACTAAAGAAAAAGTGAAGGTATATCAATGAAAGATAAAGGGGAAGAAATAGCATAAAGATGAAAAGGGGAGATAATTTGATTGATTCAATTTCAAGATAAAGAGAAAGTTTGTCGAAGTCAAGAAGATGTTTCGAGATGATTCGAGAGAGATCAATGTTCAATGTTTGTTCATGGGGGAGACATTGTTAAATGAGATGAAGATACAAAGTTCAAGAAACTGTTCAAAGTTTGAGTTCAATGCTTCAATGATTTCAAAGCTACAAAGTTCAAAACTTCAAAGACTGAAGCTACAAAGATCAAAGTTGCAAATATCTGAAATTTGGGTTTCAAGACTTGATGAAAATTTGTTGAAGTTTATATTCAAGAAGATTGACTTTACAAAGAGAAAGACGAAGACTTTTCAAGTTTGAATGAAGGTTTTTCAAAGCTTAAAGTTTGAAGATTGTCAAAGCATCTAGTTCAACGTGAACTTGTGAAGATAAAACTGTTTGAAGATTATCAGAGCATCAAAATTTAAAACAGTCAGAGTTAAAGTTTTGAAGATCAAGAGCTGAAGACTGCCGCCATACTTTTGTTAAGTCTTGAATCCAAAGGGGGAGAATATTAGCGCATTAAATTGTATTCAAGATTTGTTGTAAAGTCATGTAAATGAAAAGTCAAAGTCAAAGTTGTTTAGTGTAAAGTCAAACTAGCTTTAGAGTTTAATGTCTTGTAATTAGAGGTATAAATAGTTTTGTTAAGCTTTGTTTGTAAGTAAGCTTGTAGGAAGAGAAACTCATATTGTAATATCTTAGAGAGTTTAGTGAGAGATTCTAGAAAGAGAAAGTCTTACATTCATATGTAATCATCTAGAATTCTCAAGATCAAGGAATGATTTGATGATTACCTAATAGATCTGGTGTTTACACAAACGTTGAGAGATCTTGAAAGATTTTATACACGCTACCGTGTGAGTTCATTTTCTAAATCGTATCTCAAATTAATACATACGACAACGGAGCTTCTTGAATCTGGTGATATCTATCTTTAACTAAGACTTCTTAGCATATGTTTTTCGCAAATATGTGTCTTTAATTACTCCATAGATCAGAAGCTGATTTGGTATCTATTGCAAGCTGATCAAGACTTCATTTTCTAAATCGTATCTCAAATTCGTCACATTCTCACCAACTGATCTAAAAGAGTCACATATGTGCTTTACCGAATCACAATATGTAGTCACATAATTGTTTCCTTTTTTGATGTTCTGAATTCAGTCTTTAACTAAGACTTCTTAGCATATGTTTTTCGCAAATATGTGTCTTTAATTACTCCATAGATCAGAAGCTGATTTGGTATCTATTGCAAGATGTGGAACAGATTCCCCGAGAGTAGAATTAATACATACCGATACGAAATTGTCTACTTTCTTTAATCGATCCAAACTTTCGGACAGAAACACAAGTCTATATATATAGAGAGAGAAATGTTGTATAGACAAAAAGATGTCATATTTTCTATTCAATGACTTGT
This sequence comes from Saussurea involucrata, assembly GCA_033807775.1. NCBI lineage: Eukaryota > Viridiplantae > Streptophyta > Magnoliopsida > Asterales > Asteraceae > Saussurea > Saussurea involucrata. The sequence goes on from CM066320.1 coordinate 143,286,719, forward strand.
AGCAGGAGAACACCAACTATTTATACAAAGAGATTACAAGAGCTTTAACCACTGCAACTACTAACAACTTTGTTTTTGAATAAATACAATTACCGGTTAATTGTGAATTTTGATGACATATTCTTAATTTTATGGTGTTTCACCACGTTTTATTTCCTATCCATGTCTGCAAGGTCAAAAGGGTTGAAAAGAAACGTCATTTCAGGCGTCCACGAGGTCCACACGACCTAGGATGAGAACATAGAACTAGGAAAATATGAAAAAGTAATGAGTATCTAAGATAGAACACACACTGAATCCAAGCTACCACCGTCTTAAAAAACAAGAATAAAAAATGAGAATCAGGGTGTGTGGATCCCAGAATGTGAAATCAATCACAGTAATAAACAATCAATCAATAAGAATACGTTGTGATTCAATTTTGTCATCCATCTTGTTGATCCAAACCCTCAGTGATTTGATAATGACCCTTTAGAAACACTTAGTGAAAATTGTAAGTAAACAATATGTATTAGAGTTTCACTATCGCTGATAAGTACTATGACTCTACAGTACCGCTGATAGGAACTCTCGCTCTTTAAGTTAGACATTCAGCGAAACTGTTCACCTATAAAGCTCTGAGCCTATTCAGTACTTTTGGTGATCGTTGATATTTAGTTGTTTACTTATGATCTCTAAAGAGAAGTTTCACGTCAACAAAGGTTCTACGCTGATGTCGAAGATCAAGCCCAAGAACCAGCGACAAGTCTACTAATGAACTGATGCGGATATCAGCGAAGTCACAGAATTATCCACTCAACGTGAAGTATCAAGTAGAAGACTTCAGCAATCGCTGAGCTTTATCATTCGCTGATAAAGAACTGTTCAACGAAAGCTGATCATGAAGTCTTCCTCTACAAGTTACTTTTGTCTTACCCCCTTGCACGTCTCCGTACGAAATGTCAGAACGGACATCCCTTATGTCCAGAATCGTACAACCAACTCTGATTCTACACTGTACACCATGCGGCTACTAAGGTTGTCTACAAAGGTCAAAACATGCAACCACTCAGCTGCTTCCACGTGTAAAGTAATACTGTCATGCATTAAATGCATGCAGTATATAAGAAGAACCCTACTTCAGGATTGAAGTGCTCGGCTATCTTCTTCTTTCTCTCTTAGTGTTAGAATATTTTTCGTAATATTCTTATCTCCTTTCTGTCTTAATTCTAGTGCAAGAAACTTAGTGTTCTTAACTTGTTTAGATGATGTTAATCCTTAATCTTGTTCCGCAACAAGTTGTAAATTGTTTGATTATATCAATAAACAATTTAGAAAGTAAAAATCTGTGTGTTTGTATTCACCCCCCCCCCCTTCTACAAACTTGTATAACCCTTCGGGACCAACAAGTGGTATTAGAGCAGATTTGTTTAATCTCATAAACATGATCTTGTCTATACTAATCTTTTCTCTTCCTTGATATTTTTTAAAATGGCTACCAACACAAACACTAACTATATTGATAATGGTTCTTTTGCTAAACCCCCTAGATTTTCCAGAGCTAACTTTAATCTATGGAAAAATAGGATGATACTCTTTCTAGAAGGTGTAGACCCAACTATACCTTATTACATCGAAAATGGTCCATACATTCCTGTCAGAATTGATCCTGAGGTTCCAGCCGCTGAGAATAGAGCTGCTATTCCAGAAAGATTGGTTCCAAACGAAATTCATATGTGGACTGATGAAGATAAGAAGAAAGTGGCTCTCGACACCAAAGCCAGATCCATTCTTTCCATGGCTCTTCCTGACGAAGTCTACCATTCCGTCATGAACCTGAAAACCTCCAAAGCCATGTGGGACACAATCTGTGTTCAATATGAAGGTACGTCTGAAGTACAGGACTCCCGAAAGATCAACCTGGTAAGACAATATGAAAGTTTCATTTGTGGTAAGAATGAATCTCTCTCTGAAGTACATCAACGTTTTAACTGCCTAATTATAGATCTACAAACCATTGGTAAGGAATATTCTTACTTTGAACTTCTAACAAATTTCTTAGAATGTTTACATGAATGCTGGGACAGTTATTCAATGTGTCTCAAGCTGTCAAAGGATCTTAAGTCTATGACTCTTTCTACCTTATATGGCACGATGCTTAATCATGAGCAACCGAGTCATCTTAAGAAGAAAATTGTAAAAGATTCCAAAAGCACCCTTGTTGCTTTAATCTCAGAGTCACCTTCCACTCAGCGATCTACTATCACTATCATTGAGTTGGAGACTAACTCTGAATGCTCATCAGATCCTGACTCTTCAGATCTTGATGAATCTATGGCTCTCCTTTCTAATAAATTCAGGAGATTCGCCAAAAAGAAATTTTTTAGAAAGAACAAACCTCTTGCTATTACTGACAAGCCAAGATCATTAACTCCTGTTGATAAGGCTACTGCTACTTGCTATAACTGTGAAAAGATAGGACATTTTGCAAGCGAGTGCAGGTCAAAGAAAGTTTTTAGAAACTCAGCTTTCTCCAAGAAATCCTCTAACCCCAGGTCTAGAGATGACAAGTACCAAAAGCTGAAAGATAGGTACGCAAAGCTGAAAGGCTTTAAGAAGAAAGGTAAAGGCCTTATGGCTGACTATGATTGGGCTGCCTCTGACGAAGAAGAATCATCAGACTCATAAGATGATGATGAAGCCAATCTCTGTCTCATGGCCATACTTGAAGATGAGGAAGAAATTTCTGACATTCCCTCTGCTTCAACCTCTACTGCTAAGGTATCACCTTCCTTCTTTACCAATATTTCAAATATTGATGAACTTAATAGTCTTCGAAAGATTGATCTCCTGACTATGAGTTTATATGATGCTATGAATGGCAAAACTGTTGTTGAAAATCAAAATATTGATCTCGTTGAACAACTTAAAAACTGTCACCTTCAAATAGAAAAACTTTCTAAAATTGAAGAAGACTTGAAAGATCAAGTTCATATAAATCAGCTAGTCAAAATCGAGCGCGAAGAAGCTATCGCTGCATTAAAAGCTGAAAAAGCTACTGTTGATGGATGGTATAAGTCCTCAACAACGATCACTGAGATAATTAAGTATCAGATTCCCCTGAGTGACAAACGTGGTCTTGGTTATAAAGCTGACACTAAAGAACCAACCACTGACCATTCCATGCTTAAGTTTGGAATGTTTGTCTCCTCTATCCCTGACACTTCATCTTCTTAGTGTTCCTCTTCAAAACCTCCTATCCCTGAGTAAATCTCTACTTTAGTGTATAAACCAGGATTCAATCTTACAATCAATTTAGAACAATCAAACAGTAAATGATAGCTAATTGGATCCAAAAGTATTGTATTCAATCAAAAAACAGATTACAAATCTAGAGAGAGAATCTCTAAAAGATTACAAAAGTGAATACAAAGATATGCGGAAAGTTATGCCAAAGATTAGTTAGCTTACAGTTGCTAACAACTATATATACTACAAGGAAAAGCTAAAGCTACAGTACATATACACGAAAGTCTAATAGGAATATTACACGTGTCCTAATTAACTAACAGAATACAAAGGAAAGTATCCTGTCATATGTTCTGAACATGTTGTTCAGAACTTCTGAACAATCTTCTGACTAAGCATATCAAAACTTCCTTTGAAGCACTTGGTCTTTTTAACTTCTTCTTCAGAAGTTCTAAGTCTCCTACTCAGAACTCTGATCCTTCTGTTCAGACTTTCATAATCTTTTCGAGACTTCTCAGCCAGAGCTTCTGAGTCTTCTTACTCAGAACTCTGAGTCTTCTATGCAGAACCAATACTTGTAACTTTTGACAAAACTTCAGATCTAACAATCTCCCCCTTTTTGTCAAATAGTCATGTACTTATCAACATTGAACTCTTTCAAAGCAGGTACAATCTTTAAAAGAATTACATTTCTCAAATTAAGCCTTCTTTCAATCTTCTCTATGATCTCTTGTATTTCTTCAACTTGAGATCCTCTTGTAAACTTTTTCTCCAAGCTATGTTTAATGAATCTCAGAGTTCCAGAACAGTATTTTTCCACTTCATCTGGTCTGAAGAAAATCTTATCTTTTCTGTCATTTCTCAAGAAAACTCCCAATTCTGGATATCTTACAACATTTCCACTCTTCAGAAGATTCAACTGTTCATGACCATTGTTTGGCTTTGAAAGATATACACATGGTCTTTGTATATACAAAGCAATCTGAAAATCTGTATATGCATACCATCTCAGAATGTAAAACATAGCATCTCTTACCACAGCCAATGCTCCTCTCTCCTTCTTATGTTTACTACAGTCTTTATTTGACAAAAGACTATACAGCCTGTAGAAATCTGTCACTGAGATCTTGTCAAAATCTGCCTCAGTAAAGTAGTATACTTTTCCATCTTCTCTCAATATATCAAATGAATAATACTCATGTTTTCTGAACTTCTTAACACTCATTTCTCTTATTCCAGTGATTAAGAAATCTGAGTGCACTACTTCTTTTGGTTTTGCTAAGTATCTTGCCATCTCTGTACGAAGCCATTTATGTACATCTGTTCTATCATGATACACACTCAGAAAATTTACTTCTCTTGGTTGAAAGAAATAAGGAAGAGCATACTCCAGAAAGTAACCATTAACATCAACATGTATTTCTTCTTCATTAGCCTCAGACTTTTCTGGCTGATCTGTATCTTTTATTTTCACATCTTGTGAGGACACAACTGGAGTATCTTCTTCAATCTCTTTTGAATAAACTTCACTTACCTCATACTCAGCAGGAAATACAAAATCTTTATGTAACAATTTCTTTGGGTTTTTTCTTCTGAGAGCATCCATTCACTGTAGTCTTTGATTCTTGTTCTGAGATCCAACCTCTCTTTGATATGCATTTTTCATTTTTGTTTCAGAACTGCTTTCTCACCCTCAGCATTTACAGCCATTTCTAGTAACAAGTACTGTAAAGTAGCATTACTGTACTTCACCAGATCGTATAATCTGAAAAACATTCTTACTCCAGAGACTATGTATGCAAAACCATCATTTTTAACTCCTTCAGTAATGAATCCTCGACCTCCAATTTCATGAATAGGCTTTTTGACTGGTTTGCTCAGGTTACATTTCTCTTTCCCTGCTTCAATTGCCAACTGAAAATCATAGAGGTACATATTTCTGACATAAATCCCCAGAATTCTTCTGCATTCAAGTTCTATCCAAGATTCTTTAGTACTAGCAAAGAACTTCACCAGAAATACTTGATCATTTAGAAATAGTCTATGAAAGTCAAAACTGGTCATGCTTACTTTCAGATTACCTTCCTTCTGAACAGATAGACTCACATATTTTAACCCATCAAATTCATCAGTTTGAAACTCCAGAACTTTCACAATTGCTCTCTGAACATGTAGTCTTTCATCAGGCTTTCTGAATCTTTTAGAAGCTTCCACATAAACCTTCTGAACTCTTTCATCCAAAAATCCATCAATAAAATTCTCAATTATTACTGAGTTATCTTCTTCGCAGTAGATATTCTCATATGTTTCTTCTGGAAAAATATCTTTAAAGAAATGATTAGCCAGAGGAGTATCACTCTGACTGATAATGAAATCACATAAAGGCTCTTTTAATACTGGTAATTCAATCCTAGGAATCACAATGGGTCTTCTGTACACATACTCCAAGGGCATGAAGTAGTTTTCAACTCTTTCAAATTCTCCATTTAGAACATTTAACTCATCCAGAAAATGAAGTTCAAAATTATCTTGAAAACTACTTGTGTATCCAACTGAATGATCCTCTTCTCCCAACAACTCAATAGGTCTCACTGTCTTCATAATTCTTTGAATTTTCTGAACATTGAGTGCTCTGACCAACTCACCATGCATTCTTCTTATCAGAATTTCATTCAGTCTTCTCTCTTCTAACTCAGAATTTAGAAGTTCACCACTGACATAAGGAACTATCTCTTTTCAAGTGTTTACTTCAGAACTTTCAGTCAAACTTTCCTCAGAAATATCTGCCATACTGATATCACAATCTTCTTCAGAAGAATCTGTCATTACTTCTTCTGTCATAGCATTCTGATATGTCATTACTGCCTCATCTGATCCAAAAATACTTGCTGACTTGACATTCTGATCTTCCATGACAACATCAACATCTGCCATAAGAACTTCAGTTTCATCGGAATTTACCTCCATTTCAGTATTCAAATCCAGTTCCTCTGTTTTATCAGTGACACTTTCAGAAGAGTTATCTTTTACCACTTTATCAGTTTCCATATCATCTTCAGAGTCTGAACTTATTGTCTGAATACTTATTTCCTTTTGAACCTCTGCTGATTTCTCAACAATTGTTGATTCTTCAAAAACAACCTTTTCTGAGTTCTGAACATCTGCATCTGCTAACTCCATATCTGCAAACTCAAAATCTGTCACTCCAATATCTGCTAACTTTTCAATATTTTCAAACTCACCAGTGCTTTGTTTTTCTAACTCAGTACATATTTTTTGCCTTTTCTCCCCCTTTTGATGATCATGAAGATCATTATCATCAAACTTTCTTTTGGACTGAGTTGATTCTGATTCAGGTTCAACTTCAGATATAGGCATGATAGCTAATGGCTTTGAAACACTAGCCAAAGATGAACTAACAGCTTGTAACAATGAAGATTTCAAATCCTTCATACTGTTGAAAAGCTCTTTTTGAAATTCTGACATTTCATCCTTGATCTCCTTTTTGTGAGCATCCAAGGATTCTTTCATTTTATCCACCTTTGTCTCAACAGAATTTGCTTTCCCTTCCAACAAAATCTTGAGCTCCTTCACCTCATCTTGTAAGGAGTCAACAGTACTCTCTAATTTTTCAACTTTCTCCCCCAAGAATTGATTTTGTTTCTGAATCTTTTCAAATTCAGAAGGTTCTAACAGTGAACCTGGATCAACAAATGGTCCAGTTTTCAAGTGTTCAGAGAACGCTTGGCCTGTAGGTGCCACAAAGACACCATGTACCACTGAGGCACTGTGTAATGAAGCTTTTGAGATGTTCACTTCACCAGGACTTCCATCCAATCCTTGACAACCAATATTAGGAGTGTCTATGGATGTTGTTACAGGAATACGGAATTTCTGTGATGTGCTTGTGTTGAAAAACATTTCAGGCTCAAATTGAATTTTACTGTGTAATTCAGACTCTATGTGTTGAATGAAATCTTGGGATTTATAACCTCCCTCCAAATGAGTTTGGGATGGTTCCCCTGTTTGTTTTGAAACAGTAGCATGTTGAAATGCTTCTGAGTGGCTAGGGATGGATTGTTCAAGTTCCACCACGGGCTCCATGGTGTTTTCTTCAATGTTAGTCACCAAGGGTTGTGAACCAACAGTAGATGTGGCTGCCCGGATTAAGTTGGCTGGATCAGAATTATCTCTTTCTGTTTCAAATTCTGTTAACATTCTCTCATTCTCACCACTCTCTTTCTGTATTTCACTTTCATTTCTAACCAAGCTCTCTGAATTTTCCCTCTCTATTCTCTCAGAATGTTCTCCCCCTTGAACATTCTCCCCTCTCTATTTTGAATAGACCCCTCACCTCTCAACTCAGGTTGTTCCTCATGGGTAGGGGCTTGAGGTTGTTCAAGTCCCATTGAGGTGCAATAAGCTTTTAATATCTCACTCCCCCTTGGAATGTATTGCCTAAGTGACCTTGGAAGAGGTCTGTGATTTGGAAAATTTTCAAGTTTCAGAGTAGAAATCATTTTACCCATATAGAATATTGGTCCATGCTCCTCATTTGATCTTCTTGGAATGTTTCTGTCTTGATCCATTGCATGCCAAATTACCAACTGCCAATACCTCTGATATGGTATGTATGTGAGTACCTTATCCCTTGTTCTCTTTTCTTTTGCCTTCTGATTCCTCTCAAAAGTGTTCTTCATATCTTCCCATAGAATAGAAGTGTAGTCATAATGCCTATTCTTCACTAATCCATGAAAGATCTGCAAAATCTGCTTTGAACCTTGATCTAGAGAGTTGTTCTTCCCAGAAAGACATTTGTTGATTATATTGAAAAAACATGCCCAAATTGGTGGCAATATGTTCCTTCTGAACAAGCTTAGAGTTTTCAACTCTTCATTATACCCTAATCAACTGCAAATTTGGGCATTCACTCTCAGTAACAATCCTCTCACCAGTATTAGATCTTCCAGACATGACTGACCTAACTGCACTCTGTTCGTGTTGAATATTCTCATTTCCCTCATCTGCGTCTCCCTCTGATTCATCCATGTTTTCATCCCCTGCTTCTTCTTCAAAATTTTCTAGTACAATGTTTTCTCCTATTGCCCCTTCTTCTACAGCTCTATTTTCAGGTCTCTGTACTTCATTATTCTCTAAATCGGACGAGGATTCCATCAATAATTTTTCAGAGTGTAAGGAAATAGGTATACTTCTTCTCGAACTCGACATGATTTAAAATCGAAGATTGAAAGAAAACAAGAACAAAGAACACTGGATTTGTGCGTATCTCACGTTTTCGCTCTTGGAATTCAAATAATTTTGAAAGAGGGATTTTAAGAACTATTAAAAATCCGCAAAGACGAAGGGTTTAACGGAAAAACGTTGCTTTTGTCAGTGTTATAACGGAGTCAAACACTTTGAAATACCACAAAAGATATTAAATGACACGTGGTAATTTCAATTGAATAAGAAGCTGACATGTGTTATTGGATAGAAATTAACACAAGTTAAAAGTTCTGAATAACACGCTCAGAGTTCTGGGAATGCATACTCAGAAGTTCTGAGTACACAGTCCAGAAGAAATTCCCTTAGAACCAAAATTCATTTAAAATCAACTTCTGATTATATAAAAACATTTAATCATCCAGAAGTAGTTTGAACAGATAGAAAATTATTTTATCAGCAAAGTTCTGTCCTTCTTTTGATGATTTGAAATTTCTGAAAGCATTTAAAATCTAACATCTGATCTTAAAAAAAATATTTTAAGGATTCAGAAGTAGTTTGAACAAGTGAAAAAGGTTTATCATTAATAGCTTGTTCCCCTTAGAATGATTAGTGATGAGAAAAGAATATATAAACCTTATAAGCACCTCAGAACGATATCTGAATGATTTCAATGCTCCCCTTGACTTTTGCATATACTCAAACACATATTATAAGGAATATAAAAATAAAAAAGAAAAAATCTTAACAACATATTGAAATATTTGTAATTTTCAGAAATGTGTTCTGAAAGGTAGTCAGAAGTTCTGATTAATCTATTCAGAATTACAGAATTTGAAGTTAGATTTCTGAAGTATTGATTCAGAAGTTCTGAACTCAAGAGTCAGAATTCTGATTAAGAGAGTCAGAGTTCTGGGAACACTACTCAGAAAATCTCACTTAGAAAAAATTTCATTTCTGAAAACTAACAAATATGTTAAATTAGTCAAATTAAGCATTCCTATTTTACATGAGAAAGGTGAACCTTTTGTGATCAAGAGGCTTTGTGAACAAGTCAGCCAATTGATACTTTGTATGCACAAAGTGCATTTCAATTGTTCCCTTTTCTACATAGTCCTTAATAAAATGATATCTTGCATCAATATGCTTGGTCTTTGAGTGCTGGACAGGATTCTGAGTTATTGCAATGGCACTTTCTGAATCACAATATATGGGAAATTTGTTGAGTTTATATCCATAGTCCATGAGTTGTGTTCTCATCCACAAGGTTTGAGAACAACAAGCAGCAGCAGCTACATACTCTGCTTCAGTAGTGGATGTGGACACACAATTTTGCTTCTTTGAAGCCCAACTCACTATCATGTCTCCCAGAAAATGCCAAGCACCAGAAGTACTTTTCCTATCCAATCTACTTCCTGCATGATCAGCATCAGTGAAAGCAGTTAGTTTGAAATCAGTTTCTTTAGGATACCAAAGGCCCAAATCAGGTGAACCTTTAAGATATCTTAGGATCCTTTTAGCAACTAGCATATGAGATTCTTTTGGATTAGATTCAAATCTAGCACAGAAGCATGTAGCAAATATGATATCTGGTCTACTTGCAGTCAGATAAAGTAGAGAACCAATCATGCCTCTATAAATCTTGATATCTGCTGAAACTCCAGAGAGATCAACATCTAACTTGACATTTGTTGCCATTGGTGTTCTCATAGAAGCACAATCAAACATTTTAAATTTCTTTAAAATATCCTTTACATATTTTAAATCTTGAATACATTTTATGCACTAACAATCTCCCCCTATGGATTCAAGATTTAAAAAATTGATGACGATAGTCTTCAGCTCTTTGTGATCTTCAAATCTTCAAATTGTGCATAATCTGGACTGATTATGCTCTGATACCACTTGTAATCCTAGATCTAATCAAGTAACAATCAAGAATTCAAGAGATCTTCATTGAATAGAGAAAGAATACAAAGATGAGATTGAGATCCACTTTCTCTCTCTCTAAGAAGTCATCCCTCTCACTACACACTTCCTCTCAATATACACGTATGAAACTAGAATTAGACTCCTTCATGACTTCCTCTTTACAAAACCTATTTATACACTTTGACTATCATCTTTAGTTACTTTGACTTTGACCTTTAAAGCCCTTACTTTGACTTTGACAAATACATTTGACTCTTTACAATTAATACAAATGCATATTAAATCTTGAATACATTTTATGCACTAACATATCCTTTACATATTTTCCTTGATTTATGAAAATTCCATTTGACAATTGTTTTACTTGAAGACCAAGGAAAAAATTCAGTTCTCCCATCATGCTCATTTCAAATTCTGATTCCATGACTTTTGAGATTTCAGTACATAATTCTGCACTAGTAGAACCAAATATGATATCATCTACATATATCTGAATTAAGATCAAATCATCACCCTTTTTCTTTAGAAACAGAGTAGTGTCAATTTTACCTTTCTTGAAGCCAGATTTTAATAAGTGTTGAGTTAGAGTATCATACCAGGCTCTTGGTACTTGTTTCAGACCATATAAGGCTTTATCTAAAACATAAACATGATCTGGAAATTCAGGGTCAACAAAACCTTCTGGTTGATAGACATAAACCTCTTCTATAAGTATACCATTTAGAAAAGTTGATTTGACATCCATTTGGTACACTGTGAAGTTCTTATGTGCAGCATATGTCAAGAATATTCTGATTGCTTCTATTCTTGCCACAGGTGAAAATGTCTCATCATAATCTATTCCTTCTTGTTGAGAATATCCCTTTGCAACCAATCTAGCCTTATTTCTGACCACAACACCTGACTCATCTTTCTTGTTTCTGAATACCCATTTTGTTCCAATAATAGATTTTCCTTCAGGTTTTGGAACAAGTCTCCAGAGTTTGTTTCTTTAAAACTGTAGCAATTCATATTGCATTGCTAAAATCTAATCTGGTTCCTCTAGGGCTTCATTGGCTTTCTTAGGTTCAATTACACTCAAAAATCCTACAAACATTGCCTCATTTGCTGTCACTTGATGAATAGGATGGTCTGTAGTCCATTTATTTGAACTAGGAAGTACATCAATGTCTGAAAAGTTATTGTTTGTATCATTCTCATCAATAATAGCTTGTAATTCTGAGTTGTCCCCTTGTTCTGGTACTTGTTGAGCTAAAACATCCAAGTTTGAATTCTGAGTAGTGGAGTCAGAATTCTGAATAACTTGTTCAGAGTTCTGAGTACTCTGACCAGAAGTCTGTGTACCTTGACCAGAAGTCTGATTAACTTGTCCAGAATTCTGAGTTCTAGGCTCAGAAGTTTCATTACTTGTGTTGATTAAAGTTGGACATTCCTCTGATGGGCCAGTATCAGAAATTACTGTTGTTTGAACCACTTCTGAGGTTCGCTTTTTCATTTCTTGAATCATTTTAGGATTTTCAAAATCTGCATAAGATTCAGAAGTTAGTTTCATAAATGCATCCTTAAACAATAAATTGAGTTCTGAACAGTTAGGATTAGAAGCTATTTCAGAAGTTATATTTGTCTTATCTTGTTTGAGTTTTGAACTGTTTTGTTCAGAAGTCTTCATTTTTGACTCATCAAATGTTACATTTATGCTCTCCATTAACCTCTTGGTTCTTCTGTTGTAGATTCTGAATGCTTTGGAAGTTAGTGAATAACCAACAAAGTATCCTTCATCTGCCTTTTTATCAAATTTACCAAGGTTCTCTTTGTCTTTGAGAACATAGCATCTGCATCCAAAAACATGAAAAAATTTAATCAGTGGTTTTCTCTTGTTAATCAGTTCATAAGCAGTTTTATCTAGTCTCTTATTTATCAAAGTTCTGTTCTGTGTAAAACAAGTAGTGGCTATTGCTTCAGCCCATAGGAAGGTTGGAAGATTTGAATAAGCCATCATGGTTCTTGCAGCTTCAACTAGAGTTCTATTCTTCCTTTCAACAACACCATTTTGTTGAGGAGTTTTGATAGCTGAAAAGTTATGAGAAATCCCCAGGCTTTGCAAAAAGTTCTGAAGAGTCTCATTTCTGAACTCTGTCCCATTGTCACTTCTGATTTTCTGGACTGGAAGTTGTAAGAATACTTGAATTCTTTTGATGAAATTAATCAGTGTTGTAGCAGCCTCTGACTTTGCTCTTAAGAATTCAACCCATGTGTACCTGGAATATTCATCCACAATAACAAGCATATATTTCTTTCCTCCCGTTGATTGAACTGAAATAGGACCACACAAATCAGTATGCAGCATCTCCAATGGTGATTTGCATGAAGAATCCATTTTTATTTTGTGATAACTTTTCTTCATCTTGCCCATTTCGCATGCTGAACATAATGATTCCTTTTCATACTTGATCTTTGGTAAACCTTTGACCAGATGTTTGCTAACCAGATTGTTCAGATCCTTGAAATTTAAATGAGAACATCTTCTGTGCCAAAGCCAACATTCATTAGCAACTGCATTTGATAATAGACATACATGGGTTAATACTTGTATTTTTGAAATATTAACCACAAATAGGTCCATATGTCTTTTGGCCCAGAAGACTTTTATGTCATTCTCAGTTAAAATCATGCAACATGTTATGCAGAATTTAATCTGACAGAAACTGTCCAAAAACGGACTTATGCTGAATAGATTATGTTGTAATCCTTCAACATAGAAAACCTTCTGAATTGTTAGATCTCCTTTTGTTAAATCTCCAAAACCTCTGACTTGTCCTTTGCTGTTATTACCAAAATTTACTGCTCCTCCAGCCTTTTCTGTGAAGTTTTTCAGAGAAGACTTATGACCTGTCATGTGTCTTGAAGCTCCATAGTCTAAAAATCACACATGACAGCCCTGCAAAAACAATCAGTTAGATTTAGGTACCCATTCTGGAATGGGTCCATCTTTGTTAGCTTTGGTATTTGATTTAACAAAAGTTCCTTTGACTTTCCATTCAAAATCTTCTTTTAAGCACCACTTTCCTTTTACTTTTATGAAGCCAGAACATTTTCTGTTCACAAAATTGTTTCTTTTCTTTTTGAAAACTTTTGGTTGAGACTGAGAAACATTTTCAGTCTTCTTTTTTTAGTTTGAAACATATTTTCTTTCTTCTTTTCTTTTGGATTAGATTGAGAAAAGTTTTCAATCTTCTTTCCTTTTATCTGAGTTTGAGGAATCAAAACAGTTTTCTTTTCTGAATTATGATATGCTTTGTTTATATAAGAAACAGATGTTATTAAAATTGGACTTTTCTGAGATGATTGAAATGAATGACTACCACATTTAACACATATGAGATTCTTTCTTGCAAGAGACAATAGATCTGAAACATAAGTCTTTTCACTTTTATTGCAAGATTTCAGATTACAATTGCATTTCATACAAGAACTATTGACTCTAGGTTCAGAAGTAGTATTCAATCCAATCTCCTCAGAAACTCTTTTCAGATCATCTTTCCTTTTGCTTTCCTCTTTTTTTGAAACATTCAATTTCACATAATTAGCAGATGATTTGGATGATTCACCATTTTCAAATGTACTTGATTCATCAAAGAATTTCTTATCTTCTTTTAAGGCATTAACCTTGAAAAGATCATATTCAGCCTTTAACTTCTCAAGTTCTGTTATTTTCTGGACATAAGTGTTGTTTTCTTTTAAAACTTGGTCCAGTTTAAAATCTACATCACAATAATCATTTTCAAGATCATCAAATGTTTTTCTTAAGTCCTCAAGTTCTTGACTAACAAGTTTAAATCTCTTTTCAAGTTCTGAAAAACTTTCTGAAGCGAATTGAGAATTTTCAGTTGACTTAGAATTATGACATTCAGACTCAGAGTTCTGACTAATAGAGTCAGAATCCTGATTAGAAGACTCAGACTTCTGACTGACTGTTTCAGAAACCTTACTTGTATCAAATATACTTTCAATGTCAGGATATGAAAATTTTGGTTGTTTATTTTTTTAACTGACATTTAAAGAATCATATTTGAATTTAGCATCATTATATTTTGGTTTCTCTTCTGTTGGTTTTGAAATTTCTTTCTTAACCTTGTCATCTGAAACTTCTGACTTCTCAATTTTTGGTTCAGAAATTGTTTCCTTTGCTTTTACATGACTTGATTTTTGTAGATTATCTGAACTTGTTATAGAACTAGCAGGTCTCACAAAAACTTCAACAATCTCTGGAATTTTTGGTTTAGGAACCTGTAGTTTATCAAAATCATAAAGATTTGTTGGAGCTCTTTTCAAAACAACATTTTCTTCCAAACCTAAACCCATATTTGGATTATAGAATCTTGTGTCTTTAACATTGCTAGTGAGAAGATTCAAGGTTTGTTGAGTTTGACCTCTTTTCAGATTAAGGTCTTCCAACTCTTTGATTTTTGTGTACAACTTCTTTCTTTCCTCAAGTAACATTTCATATTTAATTTTTAAATCAACCTTTTCATCTTTTATTTCTGAAAATTGGATTTTTAATTCAGAAATCTTCTTTAAAAGATCAGAATTCTCATTTTTGACTTTTTGTTTCTCAACTTCAGATTCTTCAAACTGTTCTTTAATTATCTCTTTTTCTGTTATGAACTTGTTAACCATAATTCTTTCACCTTTTATTTGTTTTCTGAGTTTAACAAATTCAGAATTCATATTGCCAATTTGAGTCATTAAATAAATTTCAAGTGCAGAATGTACCTTAGCAGAAGATTCAGAATCAGCATCTTCGTAATCAGAATCATCCTCATTCTTCATCTTGGCCATATAACTTTGCATTTGAGAAAAGTGAATGCAATCCTCTTCATCTGAAGTATAATATAGCCAGTTCTCTTGTTCTGCTAACATTGCAATCTCATTATCTCTTTTCTTAGCCAGCTGAGCCTTCTTTGTGTAGTATTCATAATCTTTTACTACTTTCACTCTGCAGTCTCTGGCAAAGTGACCAGGTTTTCCACACTTAAAACATAAATCCTTCTCTTCTTTCTTCTCAAACTTACTTTCTTCTCTATCTTCGTTCGTCTTCTATTTCTCTTCTGAACTCCCCTGTTCCGTTCTGTACTTACCCTGAAACTTATTCTTTCCATATCTTTTGTTGAACGTGTTAGTCAACAAGGCCAATTTTTCTGCAATCAGCTTGATATCAGCATCTTCCTCTGATCCTTCCTCCTCATGAGATTCTTCTTCTAACTTTGGTATTTCAGACAAAAATACCGATTTCTTTGCTGTTTTGATCACCTTAGATTTTCTTTCTGAAAGTAAGGCTAGTTGATCAGAAACGATTTTCTTCTCCTCCACTACTTGCTTAACCGAATCCTCATGTTGATTCAGAACACAGAATAGATCATTTAAATCTTCCTCACACATGTCTTTATTCATTTGAAGACTAATTGCTAAAGGTGACCATTCTGAATTAAGAGAATTCAGAAATTTGTAATTAATCTCAGACTTTGTCTTTTCCAACCCATTCCTCCTGAGGTCATTCAAAATAGTGCAAAACTTTTCATAAGTTTGATTTAAACTTTCACACTCTCTTGCTTTGAATCTTTCATAAGCATTGATGCATTGATTTAACTTTGCTTGAATTGATTTTGCAGTGCCAAGCATTTGCTTTTCAAGTTCATCTCACATTTCTTTTGCGGATGTTCCACTATCAATCCTATTAAAAACCTCATTGGGAACTGCCAAACTCAACAGCGTAACAACTCTTTTGTCAATTGCATGTCTGGTTTTCTGTGCTTCTGAGTACTGGGAAAAAAATTTCTTCACCCTAGTAGCAAGAATCTCGGGAGTTGTATCAGTTGCAGGTGTAGCAGCAACATCGACATAAACTTCAATTGGACCTTCTCGTATTGAGATCATCAAATTCTCATCGATATTATCCAAGAATTGTATCATACGAATCTTCCATTGCTGATATTCGTTAGGAATAAGAACAGGGGGTTTCGTCTCAGATCCCATTGAGAGAAATTCTTTCGAAGACATGATTGTAAGATAATTCAACAGAAAGACAAATCAAATTTCTTGAACAAACGTAAAACAAATTCAAGAATTACAAAGAATTCAAGAATTGTGAGTAGCAGCGGAATCAATTGACGAATTGATCAAGAAATCTTCAAGAATGCGATCAAGAAACCCTCAAGAACACGATCTTGAATGAATTTGTTTGTTGATTAGCTCTGATACCAATTGTATAAACCAGGATTCAATCTTACAATCAATTTAGAACAATCAAACAGTAAATGATAGATAATTGGATCCAAAAGTATTGTATTCAATCAAGAACAGATTATAAATATAGAGAGAGAATCTCTCAAAGATTACAAAAGTGAATACAAAGATATGCGGAAAGTTATGCCAAAGATTAGTTAGCTTACAGTTGCTAACAACTATATATACTGTAAGGAAAAGCTAAAGGTACAGTACATATACATGAAAGTCTAATAGGAATATTACACGTGTCCTAATTAACTAACAGAATACAAAGGAAAGTATCATGTCATAAGTTCTGAACATGTTGTTCAGAACTTCTGAACAATCTTCTGACTAAGCATATCAGAACTTCCTTTGAAGCACTTGGTCTTTTTAACTTCTTCTTCAGAAGTTCTAAGTCTCCTACTCAGAACTCTGATCCTTCTGTTCAGACTTTCATACTTGTAATCTTTTCGAGACTTCTCTGCCAGAGCTTCTGAGTCTTCTTACTCAGAACTCTGAGTCTTCTATCCAGAACCAATACTTGTAACTTTTGACAAAACTTCAGATCTAACACTTAGTTTCTAAAGGTAAAGAGAAAAATGTGTATCCAAAACCTCAGAAGGGTACCTTTGTACCTAAGCTGAATGCTTCTAAAGCTTCTGTGACTTATCCTTCTACTTCTAAGAATAAGATCCCTGGATTTATTCAGCGATCTACTCCTAGAATTAAAGTGGATATTATTGGTAAGAAATCTGAAGAACTAATAGTTCCTCCTATTTCCAATGCCAAAGGTATACTTGGTGCTGGCCTGCTCATTTAAGATTTATGGCTCAGCATGCAAATGGTCCTAAAGCTACTTTTAGTTATAGGAAATGTTATCACTATGGACTTACAAATCATATTGCTAGTAAGTGCCCTACAGCCACCAAAGCTGAAAAGATAGCTAAGGTGAAAATCAATGCCCCCAAGGCAAAGAAGACCACTGAGGTTAAAAAATTAACCAAAGTGAAGACTGAAAACAAAGCTGAATCTTCAAATGCTGCGAAGACTGCTGAACTTTCCACCTCCTCTACCCCTACTGACAAGTGTGTACATATGATGAAATGGGTACCCAAGTCAAACTAATCTTCCTTTGTTTGCAGGTTAAGAAGGGTATCTGGTATCTCGATAGCGGATGCTCTAGACACATGACTGGAAAGAAGAACCTGCTCACTGAGTATAAGGAAGAGAAGGGTCCCTCTGTGACTTTCGGTGGAAATGGAAAAGGCTATACCCGAGGGTTTGGTGTACTCTCTAACGGTACAACAACCTTTGGAAGAGTTGCATATGTTGAAGGACTGAAGCATAATCTTCTAAGCATTAGTCAGCTATGTGACAAGGATGACAAAGTGATTTTCACTAAGGAATCCTGCTTTGTCACCGACAAAAAGGAAAAGATAGCTCTCAGCGATTATCGTATGGAAAATGTTTACGTTATAAACATTGACTCTACAACCACTGAGAACTCCTGTTTCTTCTCAAAAGCCTCATCTAACGCCAACTGGTTATGGCATAAGAGGCTCTCACATCTCAACTTCAAGACACTGAATACTCTTTCTTCTAAAGAGTTAGTCACTGGTCTACCTCAACACTGATACGCCAAAGATTCCTTATGTTCAGCGTGTGTGAAATGCAAGCAGACCAAAGCAAGCTTCTAGACAAAGGAAGTCTCCTCAGTGTCATCTCCTCTATAACTTCTCCATATGGATTTGTTTGGCCCTGTTAACAAACAATCCATCGCTGGAAGGAAATATACACTGGTCATAGTTGATGACTTCTCTCGCTATACCTGGGTAATGTTTCTCCGTTCAAAGAGTGACACCGCTGAAGAACTCATCACCTTTGTCAGAAAAATGGAAGTCCTGAAAAACATGACCGTTCGCTCAATAAGGAGTGATCATGGGACTGAATTCAAAAACAGTTCCCTTGATTCCTTCTTTGAAAGTAAGGGTATTTCTCACAACTTCTCTTCAGTAAGAACACCACAACAAAATGGAGTCGCTGAAAGCAGAAATAAAACTATCATTGAAGCTGCACGTTCAATGCTCAGCGATTCTCACTTGCCTACTCAGTTTTAGGCAGAAGCTGTCAATACTGCTTGTTTTACTCAAAATAGGTCACTGATCGTCAAAAGATTCAAAAAGACTGCCTATGAACGTTTTCATGGGAGAAAGCCTTCAATTAGCTTTCTTCACATCTTTGGATGTCAGTGTTTCATACTGAATAACAGAGATACCCTCGGAAAGTTTGATCGTAAGGCTGATGATGGAATATTTCTTGGATATTCTTCAATCTCCAAAGCCTTCAGAGTCTTCAATCGAAGAAGACAGACTGTTGAAGAAACTATCCACGTCACTTTTGACGAACCCCGTTCAGCGAACTCTAAACCTTCTGCTGATACTGAAGAACTGAATCAATGGATGTTTTCTCATCTTGGTGATTCAGAAGATGTTCCCACTCCTCATACTCATACCGTTGAAGATGATGGTCCTACTATCATTCCAAACATGCAGACTTGTGAAGCTGAAACATCATGGGTCTCAGCTGTTCCTCTAAACACTATACCTGCTTCTGAACCAAATGTCTCAGACATACCATCTACTTCTCAGCTATCAGTGAATGAAATGACATCTGCACATATTCCTCTCTTAGCTGATATACCAGAAGTTGCTGAAGCCTCATCTTCAGCCCCTCCAGTTCAGGTTGAGTCAGCGACTCATGCTCCGGCTCAGCGATGGACAATTAATCACCCTATTGATCAGATTTTTGGTGATCCAAACGCGGGTATTCAGACTCGACGAAGTGCAGGTAACTTTATTTCTCTAATTGAACCAAACTGGGTCAGTGCTATGCAAGAAGAGCTGACTGAATTTGAAAGAAACAAGGATTGGAATCTCGTTCCAAGACCATCCGACAAGTCAGTGATAGGCACTAAAAGGGTCTATCGAAACAAGTTGGATAAGCATGGAACTGTAACCCGCAACAAGGCTTGACTTGTTGCTCAGGGATACAGATAAGAGGAAGGCATAGACTACGACGAAACATTCGCCCCAGTGGCAAGACTCGAAGCTATTCGTCTATTCTTAGCTTACGCTATACACAAAGACTTCAAAGTTTATCAGATGGATGTTAAGTCTGCGTTCCTAAATGGAAGGCTGAATGAAGAAGTCTACGTAGAACAACCTACAGGATTCTCAGATCCTAAGCGTCCAGGTTATGTTTATAAACTGGATAAGGCACTGTATGGCTTAAAGCAAGCTCCTCGTGCATGGTATGACACCCTATCCTCATATCTCCTTATTGAAAAATTTGAGCGTGGTCAGATTGACAAAACTCTATTTTTCAGGAAAGTAAAAGGTCATATTATTCTTGTACAAATATATGTCGATGATATTATATTTGGTTCTACTAACCCTGACCTTTGTACTCGCTTCTCTGAAAGGATGAAAGCAGAGTATAAAATGAGTATGATGGGTGAGCTAACATATTTCCTTGGTCTTCAGATAAAGCAAAATGAAAAAGGAACTTTCATTAATCAGGGAAAGTATGTTAAAGATATGCCGAAGAAATTTGATTTAACTCAGAGTTCAGCTATGAAAACCCCTATGGCACCACCGCTGACACTAAACAAGGATCCTTCTGGAATACCTGTTAATGTCACGCTGTACCGTAGGATGATCGGTTCTCTCTTATATCTTACAGCTACCCGACCTGATATTATGTACGCAACCTGTTTGTGTGCACGATATCAAGCTGAACCTAAGGAATCTCATATGATCGCTGTAAAGCGAATCTTTCGTTACCTTAAGGGTACTCCCAACCTAGGTCTTTGGTATCCCAAAGATTCAGGATTTAATCTAATCGCCTATTCAGATAGTGATTTTGCAGGTTGCAAAATGGATAGGAAAAGCACCACATGAGGTTGTCAGCTCCTAGGTGGAAAGCTGGTGAGTTGGAAAAGTAAAAAGCAAAACTCAGTGTCCACCTCAACCGCTGAAGCTGAGTACGTAGCTGCTGGAAGCTGTTGTTCTCAGGTCTTGTGGATGAGAAATCAACTACTGGACTATGACCTTCAGCTCTCGAAAATTCCAATCTATTGCGACAACACTAGTGCCATCGCTATAGCCAATAATCCAATGCTACACTCAAAGACCAAACACATCGAAATCAGGTATCATTTTATCAGAGATCATGTGATGAATGGTGATATAGAACTTCATTTTATCCCAACTGACTTTCAGTTAGCTGATCTTTTTACCAAACCTCTTGATGAGACAAGATTCAACTTTCTCATCAGCGAGCTTGGAATGCTGAACTTTGAAGAGTAAAATGTTCAGCAGTTCACATTTGATCAGTGATAATAATGAACTTGTATAACCCATAAATCATCTACTCCCTGAAAAAAATTGATTCACTGATATCAAGGTATGTTCTTCTTTACTTGCTGACTTTCGCATATAAATGCATGATTTCAAAATCAGATTGCATCGCTGAATATCTCTTCCTTATCAGCGATACTTAGAAATTTCTAAAAACCAACACTGATATTTCTATTCAGTACTTCATGTTTTCAAAAGTGTCCCTGAGCTTTCAAAAACCTCAGAGACATCCTAAAATATGAAAGGACGTTTATGACGTAATCAAACGGATAAACCTTGGCACGTTCTTTTTCTGACACACGTTTGCACGTTTCGTTTTCCATCCAATCAAATGCAAACACGTGTCTGTGTCATCATGAAAAACTTTTCCTGCTCATAGTTTTTCTCTCTCTACTTCTCACTATATAAACTCATTCGAGTTTATATTTTTCCTTTACGCGAACAACTTTTTCTTCAAGAAAAGAATTATTGTTGCATTTTGAACTTTCGTTTCCAGAAACTGTTCATCTTCTTCTTCGACAACAAAGGTAAATATTCTCATTATTCTTCTACATTAAACT
The DNA here is from genome assembly GCA_033807775.1 of Saussurea involucrata. NCBI lineage: Eukaryota > Viridiplantae > Streptophyta > Magnoliopsida > Asterales > Asteraceae > Saussurea > Saussurea involucrata. Next base: position 143,308,347 of record CM066320.1, read on the forward strand.
TGTTTTTGATCTTATTATTTGTTTTTAACAGATCAAACAAAAGAAACCTTCTTAAAATGAAATCATTTTCTTCTCATGATTTTATGAACACAACCTTCATGGTTGTTCTTCAAGTTTAAAACACAAATCTTAAACTTGTTCTTCATATGTTTTTCCAGAATCTCTTCTTCAAATAGAAACTGGAAAACACATACTATCCATGTTTTGTATTTCTTTTTCAAAACAAGAAAAACCCTAATCTTCATTAAGACATCTTTTGTCGGAATGAAATGGACAAAATTCGAAAATATCTGTTTGGAAAATCTTTCCACATTAAGACATTTTTGTTCATTTTCTTTGTGGTTACTTGTGTTACACAGAAATGGCATCCTCTGAAGCTCTTTCTACTAAAACCCCCACTACTGCTGAAAAAGTGGTTCTCACCAAGGCTCCTCAGGTCAAGTTTAAACTTGACAAGGTTACATTCCAACATAACAACCACTATGCGCTTTTCGATTTTCCTCAGAAAAAGCAAGTCACACATCTGGATGATGCTGTAAATTTTCTCAAAACCTGCTGCTTATCTACAGCCCTAACTACTGTACCCCCTGCCCATAAATTCCTTTTAGCTCATTTCTGGTATACTGCCAGACGAGCTCAGGTTCCTTCACCCAAAGACCCAACGAAACTTGTTGATACCATCCTCTGTGACACCAATTTTGGCACCACCAAAATCAACCCTGCCATTATCAGGCGTGCACTAAACCTCCCTACCGCTACCAAAGAAAACCCTTTGTTCCTCTCCCAAACCCCAAGAAACATGCTGATAGGGAAATAATCATTGCATTCTTTGATGCAATGAAGTACGTATGGAGAACAGGGAGATATGAAAAACCCGAGAAGAAGCTAACCGCAATCAAAAAGTACATGATGCCAAGCGAGATGAACTTCATCTTCGCCCACCTGATAAGCTGCATGACAGCGAAAACCGGCTCCTCTGATCAAGCCGCTCAACCTCAGTAAGCCATGGGATATGCATTGCTGAAAGGTCTCCATGTAGACTGGGCATCGATCATCTATGATGATTTGGCGTTCAGAGTGGATATGGCCGATAGACCAACATGCGTTCCATACCCCCGTTTCATCAGCGCCGTCTTTCTAAAAGGACTCGGGGACAAATACCCAAAAGAGGGTGATCTGAGACTCGCTCAGGTTGGCCCTAAGGTGCTCGACTTCAGCCCCATGCCAAACAAGGTACGTCTCTCTTCTCTCTTATCTCTTCTCAATCCTCCTTCCTCTACTTTTGTAGCTACCTCAGTGGAAATCCCCACCGCTGATACCCAGGCTGCACCCTCCACTCCTTCTCGTAAAAGGAAACACTCTACTTCCCAACTTGATTCCGAAAGGATCAAGAAAACCAAGGATCAACCCTCCAAGCCATCAACGGCTGAAGACTCCACGACTCATCTTGTACAAGAGTTACTGGATAGTTTCGTGGTACGCTCTACCACAGCTGACAAAACCACCCCTTCCATCCCGACCTCAACGTCTCTAAACGCTGAGGTTCTAAACTTGGAATTGAACCCCCTCCTTCAGCGCCTCTAAGGACTGAAGAAGTATTTCTCAACTAATCCATCGCTGAACCTCGAACCATATCCCTCTTCTCAACCATTGCTCCTCCCACTCATTCTTTGGACACTCCTCCAGTTTTCCCTACGTTCTCTGGAACACCCTTCATCATACATGATTCAGCTGCTGATACTCTACATATGATGATGGATGCAAACTTAGGATCTGCAGGCACCTCCATGCGCCAAGGCACTCTCGAAGGCGACATGGAACACTACTAAGGTCTACGAGGTTTCGACAACTTCGCCAACCTACCTGTAGGTATACACAAAACCATACACATTCCTCTCTCTCAACCCCAAACTTCTGAGCTTTCCTCTGTTTATAAGTTATTTAAAGTAACATGTCCTAATTTGGGAGATATTCAACGCTCCCTGAATGATTTGGTGACAAAGGTGGATTCTTACAGCACTACTCTCTCCACCAACTCTTCAGCGGTTACAGACGCTGGGGAGAATCTCAAAAGACTAACCGAGGTTGTTGAAAAGAAAGCTTCCAGTGCTGATCTGGAGCAGGTGGATGGTAGCATTGCTCAATTTGCTACTACTCTCGCTGCCAACTCCACAGTCGTCAACGATCTCAACCTCACCAACACCACCCTCGCAACAAACTTCACCTCTCTGTCCAATGAAGTCACATCATTGAAGACAGAGATGGTAACTCTTATGGGTGAGGTCTCCTCGGTCAAAGATCTCCTTCAGCAAGTACTCAATTGCCTGAACACTCCAACTTGCACCCCTTCTCACTTCACTCAGGCTGATCGAGAGGATCTTCAAAACCTCAATCCTGCTGTTTCTGGCCTCGAAGACAGAATCGCAGTAATTGAAACCTTCATGGGTATCATTGGCCTGGAAGACAGTGATCCTATGACTGTTGCTGCTGCTGAACAATCCGTTACCTCCCCCACTCATAATGTGGAAAAGGGGGAGAAGAACGATGAAGGTCTTCCCCATAATGCTGCGGAGGAGACAAATGAAACTGCTGTTGCTGCTACTTCCACTGGACAACCTCAGGGAGTTGAAAACCCTGAGGGAACCGAGAAACCTCTCTCTGTATCTGAGGGGGGGCAACTCGAAGAGAAACATAAGGAAGTTGTTGCTGATGTGACCGAACCTTATGCTGACGAGGTCGAATTTGATGAAGAAGAAACTGAAGACGATGAAGCTGTCGATATCTCTGACGACGAACCATCATCAACTCATAAAAATGATGATGATGATGACGATGATGATGACTCTTTCTTCTTCGTCCAGCCTATCGTAAAAGCCCCAGCTCAAAAAGGGGTCATGATAAAGGAACCTTCAGGGGAGACGACAAAGACAAAACCTGCAGCGTCTGAAGCTGACAAAGGCAAAAACAAAGGCCTCGCTGCAGAAGGCAATCTGGCCATCCTTCAGATAAAGCCAGTTTGTCAGGTACAATATCTCCTCTTCCCTTACTCTGCATCCCTCCTCTACCCCTTCTCAATCTCAGTTCTCCTCTCCATAAAACCTCTATACACTTAACCATATTCTTTTCTCTATCTCTTTCTTCCCCAACTCTTATTACTTAAACAATCGATGTGTTTCAGCTAGTCCTCTCCCCTGCTTGAGGATCCAGCTGAAGTCCCCACTGCTGCACCAACAATAATCCCAGCCACAAGAGCTGAAGAAATAATCCCGGTCTTGGATTTAATCACTGAGACCGATGAACCTGAAGAACATTTGCTCTCTCACAAAAACAGACCTTCTTTAGCTCCTCAAAAGCTAAGTGAAGAGGATCAAAAAAGGAGAGAAGAAATGATCAAGAAGCTTGAGGATTGATAGGCGGGTATCACCCCCCCTAAATCTTACCGCAAGTGTACGGGTCGAAATCAAGTAATAGTACTAGAAAGTACGAGTATCGAACACAGGGAACTAGGAACTAAGTATCACAATTACTATAAACTCTATTAACTGAACGATCGATATTTTGAGTTGTTGTTTATAACTAATTAATTGCAAACAAACTAAATCAAACACAAAACAGTAAACAGCTTAAGAGACTTTGATAGGGAAAACAGTTGAGGGATGGAAATCCTAAGACTTTCACATACAAACACATGACTCGAAACAGTAACCAGTTATTCTCCTTAATGAATACCCAATCTTAAAGTCACCGTTGTTCTTTCTCAAGCAACAACGGGTTTTATTTTAAAAGCATGGTTCTTTCTCAAGCAACCACGGGTTTTATCTTGAAAACACAATTTTTATCTCTCGATCTCAACCTATGGAGTTCAAAACGTATTAAGATTAAGATTTCAACAGGACTAAGGCTTACTCGGTATATCTCTATCCCCTTTCTCACCCTAGGCATGCAATTTCTAGTTCTAGTTAACAATTAATTCTCTCGAACTTAATTGAAAACAACAAAACAATTGGAAGCTAGCTAAACTCACAAAAGCATTAAAAACCAAATTACATGCTTCATTAAAATAGGAAAACTGATAAAAGTCTCAAGTCATATGTTCACATGCTTAAACCAAATTCATTCCAACCCCCAACATCTAAAGATTAGTTCATGTTGGTGGTGGATTCAAACACAAAGAAAAAGGATGGAAAAACGTGTGCAAACATAATGATAATGAACGATGAATGTAATGGTGACTCCCTTCTCGTGTGCTCGTATCTACTTTACGTGTTGAACGTGTCTCTAATTGATCCTCTATCGTGGCTCCAAAAGCTCCGAAAAACCTCTGAAAACCGCCCCCAAGTCGCTGTCGTTCGTCGTGTGAGAGCTGTATCGAGAATTCTCTAAAATCCGGAAAAACGCCAAACTTATTGGCTGAAACAGAGAGTTACGCGACTTGTCCCGCGACTTGCAAGTCGCAGGATAGGTCGCCCGGTTTTCTGAGATGTTTTGGGTCAGCTTCGGGTCCTGGTTCGGGTGCGGGTCTTGGGCTTGGATCTCGGGTTTCCGTTGGGCTTCGTTTTGGCTCTTTTTTCTCGATGATTATTGCCTTTTAAATAACCTGCACATTTCACTAAATAAAGCGTAAAATCTCGCCTTTTTGCTAGAACACAAGCCAATCTCATTGGATTGAGGACCGAAAATAACGCCAAAAAGTGGCGTTATTGTAATACCCAGGGTAAGTGCGTTAGATAATTTAACAATAATTTATGATGTTCAGGGTAAGTTTGGGGTAAAATATAAGTTAAGGGTGTTTGGGTCATTAATGAGAAGTTGAAGGTCTAGAATGTACAAATTGATTTTGATATACACCTTAGGCTATCAGGTGTATCTTTATCCAGTTATAGAAAGAGTGTGTATGTGTGCGGGAGCTCTGAAGGCGAAAGAAAGCGAAAGAGGAAACCGTACGAGTAGGGCATCAATTGATCGGGTTAAGAAGTAATTTGGAGGTAAGTCCTTTACATATTGTGTTTGTAATTATGAATAGAAGATATCTTTCGGTTTAGAGTATTTAATTTCACGTCTTGAATGGATTCCAATCGATTTCTGGGTAAATAGAACCGACTGTGTTCTTGAGGACTCCCGGTGAACTCCCGGTATAATCAACTTCAGGTGGAGTCCCGGTAATATGGACTCCCGGTAGTGTGGAATCCCGGTAGTGTGAATTCTCGGTAGAGTTAACTCCCGGTATAACAGACTTCCGGTAGTGGAGAGTTCCGGTATTATGAACTCCCGGTATAGGAACTCCCGGTACTAAGAGTCCCGGTACTGTATAAGTCCCGGTACCCTGTGTAGTCCCGGTAGTGAGTTAAATACAGTGTGTAATGGAACAGTTGAGGATGGGAAATCGTTAGGATTTACGTATTTGGTTAGTAAAGCAATTTGTGTATCTTAACTTGTTTCAGATTCCGTGGAATCGTGGTAAGGGATAGGATCGTTTTGAAAGAAGCTTACGAACGTGTGAAATAACCAAAACAGGTGAGTTTTGCTTTGAAAACACTTTTTAACTGGAATAGATACATGTGTGGAGTTGGGAGTGAAACTGTTGATAATTATGTGCTCGTATGTGAATTATAATATAGTGAGGTATTATATTTACATGTGTATTATAAATGTGTTATAATACGTTGGCCGGGTTTAAGACCGGTGTGATTGGCTATATAACCTGTATAGCGTTGTTTGGCTGTAGATGTTGTGCAGCGTTGTATATTATTAGTTGGCTTGCTACCACTAATATGGCCAGAAGGAATGAAAAGGGGAAGCATAATATATGTGAGTTTATTTGGATGTATACGATTGTGTTTCGTTATTTATATGATTAAAGTTTATATAAATGGTTTTTAAACTAACAGGGGTTTCTCACTTAGACCATCAGGTCTAACCCTCATTTTGTTTTAAAAATATGTATTCCAGGTGGTGGATCAAGTAAGGGCAAGTAAGTAGAGTAACCGGTGGATGGCTAGAGAGAAGGACTTTAAGATGAAGTTTTTGACTTGTTTAGCAGTTGTATTGCAACGTTAAATGTTATGCATGTAAATAGTACAGTATTTGGGTTACATATGGTTTTTCTTTCAATTGTAAGAGACTACTGGACCGTACATGTAATGTGAAGTTCGTTTATTATATCTATTTATGTTGTATTGTGTGATATGTTGTGTACTTGGGATATGGGGTCGTTACAGTTATCAACAACCCTAAACCGAGCGTTGCTTGTCCTCAAGCAAATTAGCGATAAAATAGAATAAAAGCACACATCAGTGAAATATAATAACTTCAATACTCTCAATCGGTACCATGTAATGCACTGGTGATTTCCCATACCCGTGAATGCTTATCTCACTCTCGCCTCATCCTTATTCTGATTAATCTATGGCCTTCCATTGTAAGTCGAACTCGTGACTGCTCCGATTACATTAAGGTTGTTCTAGGTCCAGACATACTAGGAAAAACATTTCGCCTCGACCCTACCTCACAGGATACTCTCATTTCGCTCGAACCTAGGTTGTCGCACATGTTGTCATGTATAAGAAGTTATGTACAAGAATACTCAAATATTACATGACAACTCTAATGAAAGTCGAACAAATGTCCAAAAAGTTGATCTCAGGAAGGAATCAAGTAGCAAGACAAGGACTATCGGTAAAGGTGGTCGTATACCCTAATCACGTTTTCCAGAAGATCATCCATGTCTTTACAAGGGTTGTAACGGGGCTAAGGTACTGGCTAAGAATTGAAGGGTAAAACGGTTCAAAGATCCTTGGTATGTCAACTTTAGCAATTTTGAACCTTATAGCTTTATTTTCTATCATTTGGCCCTCTTTGTCACTGCTGGAGTCGCTCTGACTCTCTTATTTTCTGCTATAGATAATATCTAAACTAACTATTTTTTTTGGAACAACATTGGCTCTCTTTATTTGATTGGGACTGCATTGGTCCTCTTTTCTATTTATTTTCATGACTGGCATGTATTCTTTCTTTTCCACTATATCTTTCGTAGTTTATTACCGCCTTTGATTGACACACTTTTGGTTAAAGGTTGGCTACGGAATTTTTTTGAGGGGGAGATGATGTAATACCCAGGGTAAGACCGTTAGATAATTTAACAATAATTTATGATGTTCAGGGTAAGTTTGGGGTAAAATATAAGTTAAGGGTGTTTGGGTCATTAATGAGAAGTTGAAGGTCTAGAAAGTACAAATTGATTTTGATATACACCTTAGGCTATCAGGTGTATCTTTATCCAGTTATAGAAAGAGTGTGTATGTGTGCGGGAGCTCTGAAGGCGAAAGAAAGCGAAAGAGGAAACCGTACGAGTAGGGCTTCAATTGATCGGGTTAAGAAGTAATTTGGAGGTAAGTCCTTTACATATTGTGTTTGTAATTATGAATAGAAGATATCTTTCGGTTTAGAGTATTTAATTTCACGTCTTGAATGGATTCCAATCGATTTCTGGGTAAATAGAACCGACTGTGTTCTTGAGGACTCCCGGTGAACTCCCGGTATAATCAACTTCCAGTGGAGTACCGGTAATATGGACTCCCGGTAGTGTGGAATCCCGGTAGTGTGAATTCCCGGTAGAGTTGACTCCCGGTATAACAGACTTCCGGTAGTGGTGAGTTCCGGTATTATGAACTCCCGGTATAGGAACTCCCGGTACTGTATAAGTCCCGGTACCCTGTGTAGTCCCGGTAGTGAGTTAAATACAGTGTGTAATGGAACAGTTGAGGATGGGAAATCGTTAGGCTTTACGTATTTGGTTAGTAAAGCAATTTGTGTATCTTAACTTGTTTCAGATTCCGTGGAATCGTGGTAAGGGATAGGATCGTTTTGAAAGAAGCTTACGAACGTGTGAAATAACCAAAACAGGTGAGTTTTGCTTTGAAAACACTTTTTAACTGGAATACATACATGTGTGGAGTTGGGAGTGAAACTGTTGATAATTATGTGCTCGTATGTGAATTATAATATAGTGAGGTATTATATTTACATGTGTATTATAAATGTGTTATAATACGTTGGCCGGGTTTAAGACCAGTGTGATTGGCTATAGAATCTGTATAGCGTTGTTTGGCTGTAGATGTTGTGCAGCGTTGTATATTATTAGTTGGCTTGCTACCACTAATATGACCAGAAGGAATGAAAAGGGGAAGCATAATATATGTGAGTTTATTTGGATGTATACGATTGTGTTGCGTGATTTATATGATTAAAGTTTATATAAATGGTTTTTAAACTAACAGGGGTTTCTCACTTAGACCATCAGGTCTAACCCTCATTTTGTTTTAAAAATATGTATTCCAGGTGGTGGATCAAGTAAGGGCAAGTAAGTAGAGTAACCGGTGGATGGCTAGAGAGAAGGACTTTAAGATGAAGCTTTTGACTTGTTTAGCAGTTGTATTGCAACGTTAAATGTTATGCATGTAAATAGTACAGTATTTGGGTTACATATGGTTTTTCTTTCAATTGTAAGAGACTACTGGACCGTACATGTAATGTAAAGTTCGTTTATTATATCTATTTATGTTCTATTGTGTGATATGTTGTGTACTTGGGATATGGGGTCGTTATAAATGGTATCAGAGCCTTAGTTTAAGGAATTTAGGTATTAGTATCTGTACCTAGACTTAAACTACATGTGAAGTAGGATGTCCCTATTATTGTAGAACCTCGGGATACTAAGTATAAAAGGTAGAAGGAACATCATGTAAAGTAATTTCATATTACACCTGGCCAGTGTAATTGTGATCTTACAGGTACATGTCTGAACTGGAATACCTTGTTATATGGGGTATATGCTTATGTGTATATTAACCCTGTTTAAATCCACAGAATGGCCAGCGGTACAAGAAATTCGAATCGAGGAGGAGGAAGAAATCCAAACAGAACTAATCCGTCAGTAGGAACCGGGGATAGGGGAGGCAGAACGGGGGGCAGAGTCGGGGGTAGGACTGGAGGTAGAGCTGGAGGTCGAGCCGGAGGCAGAACCCAACAAAATAGTACGGATTTCATTACCAGGACTGATCTAATGGCAGAAATGGGAAGATTACAAGACAATATTCAAGCTATGTTCAACCAAACTCATAATACTGAAACAGAAGAACCAAACCCTACTCATGAAGAGGAGATGCCAATTACCCCTACGGTCTTACCGGTAATGAGAAAATGTGATTACAAAATGTTTCTTAGTTGCAAACCTTCTACGTACTCTGGGGATCGGGATCCAGTAAAAGCAATGAGATGGATGAAGGAAACTGAAGCCATTTTCAAAACGAGCAAATGTGCGGATGAAGATAGAGTATTGTACGGGGCAGCTATGTTAAAAGGAGATGCATTGTATTGGTGGGAATCTTTTATACATTCTAAAGGATCTGACATTTATTCTACCCTCTCTTGGGAAGAATTTGTGGTAGCCTACAGGGAATAATTTTGTCCCCAGGCAGCCGTTAAACAACTGGAAGGAGAATTCATGAATTTGCAACAAGGGAACTTATCCGTTCGAGACTATACTGCTAGCTTTTTGGAAAAGTCTCGATTTGCAGAATACTTTGTTGCTACAGAGGCGATGAAGACAGAAAGGTTTATCTTTGGGTTGAACTCAGAAGTCAGAAGGTTAGTGACTGCAAAAGGACCCGATACCTTCTCGGCTGCAGTTAATGCCGCGGAGAATGTTGAACGAGATATTATGTAACGACCCAAATCCAAAAACATACATCACAATACGTATAACATAACATGCATACATATCATTGATTTACAACAAAATTTTACATAACAAACCAAATAAGGTCTCATTAGTCTTTTAAACTACAAGAATACATAAATGCTTCTTAATCAACTTCAGACATCAAAAGCCTCCTACGCCTTATCCTTTTCTTCGTCGATCCTTAACCTGGAAAACATATTTTTGAAAACAAAATGAGGGTTAGACCAAACGGGTCTAGTGAGTTAATTCCGGTCCTTTCCCAAAATCATTTTAAAACCTTTCATGTAAATCCTTTATATCAAAACCGTTTATGTAAAACCTTTCATATACATTCAAGTACTACACGTATATAAATACCAATCCAGACTCGTACATCGTGTACCTCTCATCCACCTTATTCCTCCACAAATGGCCAAATTTATTGGTTGCCAGCCAATTAACACACCGGTCCAAAGCCCGGCCACGTATTATATTCCCATATAATACTTCACGTAATTATAATATCTTAACATATTATAATCACACCCGTATGACACATTCATACAATTTATCAAGTATTTGTTATCCACATAAATGTATTCCAGTAAAATACTTTGAAGTAAAACTCACATATTCAATCACATATATCCAATCACACCTATCCATCTCTTATATATATATATATATATATATATATATATATATATATATATATGTATATATATACGCATATATATATATATATCCAGTTCGAAAATGTTTTAAAGTAAACTCACCTGTTTGTTTAACAAAATGCTTCCAAGCCCTTTTCCAAAGATTCGGTCTATTAATCCAAATCCACAGAGTCTGCAAATAGATTAAATACAAATATCCCCTTACCAACCGATCACATAAAACATACTAGAAAACTAAGGACTCTAGATACATCTACATAACTCTTATCCTCAAAATTCTTTTACGGCGATTTAATACGGGGGTTCCGCTACCCGGTAGTGAGTTAAATACAATACAATCAGAAACTATTTCCGGACACTGCCACAACTACGGGGACTTCCAGTACCGGGAGACAACACTACCGGGACTTCATGGTACCGGGACTCCAAGAACATAGTCGGTCTCTTTTCCAATCCAGTACCCAAATCAAATCTATACAGCTATGATTTAAACTTTCTAATCCGATAGATATCTATAACACCCCGCTTACCACGACACAATATTGTCCGCTTTGCCCCACTGGCTCACGGCTTTGTTCTTGGCGACCTGGCAAGGACTTCGCAAGGACTTCCCAGGAGGTCACCCATCCTGGTACTACTCCCACCCAAGCACGCTTAACCACAGAGTTCCCAAGGAACCCGCATGCTTGTGGCCCCAAAACGCGTTGTGTCTGGTAAGGCCAAGGTTTACTAATATACCCAGCATCTCTCCTGTCCACGGCCGATGTGGGATATGCCTAAGGTGTTACACACACCCCCCCTTAGGGACTCATCGTCCTCGATGAGGTTTGCCCCACCATCCCGAACGGCACAGGAGTGGCTCTGATACCATTTATAACACCCCGCTTACCACGACACAATATTGTCCGCTTTGCCCCACTGGCTCACGACTTTGTTCTTGGCGACCTGGCAAGGACTTCGCAAGGACTTCCCAGGAGGTCACCCATCCTGGTACTACTCCCACCCAAGCACGCTTAACCACAGAGTTCCCAAGGAACCCGCATGCTTGTGGCCCCAAAACGCGTTGTGTCTGGTAAGGCCAAGGTTTACTAATATACCCAGCATCTCTCCTGTCCACGGCCGATGTGGGATATTTACAATATCTCCTACTACTGATTAAAAACACAAAATGTAAAGGAGTTTACCTCAAAATTGAATCCAACCCAAACGATTGATGCTCTATCCGTAGGTTTCTTCGCCTGCTTCTTTCGCTCAGAACTCATACACACACACGATTTCTAAAAGAGGAAAGATGAGGATATCTGAAGAGATTGAGATATTTATACCTCAATTTTACACCTTTGGCTCAAACTACTCATTAAGGACTAAAACACCCCTAACCTTATAATTTATCTCAAACTTACCCTAAACATTAAATATCATTGTTACATAAACTTACCGGATAGGGAAAATGTCTAACGGACTTACCCGGGGTATTACATATTAGAAGAGATGTGGGCGATAAAAGTATCGGGAAGAGAAAGTGGGAAGGACCACAATATGAACCGAAGAGGTCCCGATTTCAGAGGTATGATAACCGTCCGCCGTTTCGACCAGCGGAAAGACCATGTAAGAAGTGCAACCGTGTCCACCAAGGAAACTGCCAAGGTGATTTACGAGCATGTTATAAGTGTGGGAATACTGGACACGTTATTAAAGATTGTAAGGTAACGCGGTTATGTTTCTTATGCAATTCTCCGGATCATCTTCAGTTAAATTGTCCACGGGGAAAGATACAGCAAGGTGGGTCATCGGGCAAGCCAGTGGTTGTTAAACCAGTAGTACCAAGACTGGAACCGCCAGTAACCAGGGGTCGCGCATTTCAAATGACTGAGAAAGAAGCGGAGGAAACTCCGGATGTAGTCACAGGTACATTTTTGATAAACTCTACACGTGCTAAGGTGTTATTTGATTCCGGTGCAAACCGATCGTTTGTGTCTCCTGCATTTGCTGCTTGCCTGTGTTTGAAACCTAAAATGTTAGAACATGTTCTATTAGTAGATACTGCAAATGATAATCAAGTGTCGGTTAGTGAAGTGTTTGATAGTTGTGTGATTAGTATAGAGGGGTGTGGAGTGCCTATACGATTGTTTCCTATAACTCTGATAGAGTTTGACGTAGTAGTGGGAATGGACTGGTTAGCCGAGAATCAGGCTAATATAGTATGTGATAAGAAGTTAATAAATGTTGTATTATCGGGGAGGGGACCAGTAGTGATTTATGGTGATCGCAGGAATCATCGGTCTTGTCTTATATCAATATTAAAAACACGTAGGTGTGTTAATAAGGGTTGTCAGAGTTACATGGCCTACGTGATAGATATTAAGCCGGAAAAGAATAGGATGGAAGATATTCCTATCGTTAGTGAATTCCCTGAAGACTTGAACAGTCTTCCGCCTGTTAGACAAGTAGAGTTCGGTATAGACCTGATTCCAGGAGCCACTCCTGTAGCCCGTGCACCGTATCGTTTGGCACCTCCAGAGATGAAAGAAATTATGGCACAACTACAAGACCTATCCGATAAAGGCTTCATCAGACCTAGTTCTTCGCCGTGGGGAGCACCAGTGTTATTTGTGAAAAAGAAAGATGGGTCGATGAGAATGTGTATTGACTACCGAGAATTGAATAAGCGCACGATAAAGAACAAGTATCCGCTACCCCGAATTGATGATCTCTTTGATCAGTTAGTTGGAGCTTGCTATTTCTCCAAGATTGACCTAAGGTCCGGTTATCACCAGTTGAAAGTTAAAGAAGAAGACGTTTTAAAGACTGCTTTTCGAACGAGGTATGGTCATCATGAATTTTTAGTAATGCCATTTGGATTGACGAACGCTCCAGCTGCCTTTATGGATTTAATGAATCGGGTATGTAAGTCGTATCTCGATAAATTTGTAATTGTATTTATCGATGATATCCTTATCTATTCTCGATCCAAGGAAGAGCACGCGCCGCACCTTCGTTTGATTCTAGAGCTGCTGAAGAAGGAAAAGTTGTATGCGAAATTTTCTAAATGTGAATTCTGGCTACGGAAAGTACAATTTCTGGGGCACGTGGTTTCTGAGAAAGGTATACAAATCGATCCGATGAAAGTAGAAGAAGTGGAAAAGTGGGAACAGCCGAAGACAGCAACAGAAGTACGTAGTTTTCTGGGTTTAGCCGGCTACTATCGGAAATTCATGAAAGACTTCTCTCGTATCGCAACGCCTTTGACTAAGCTGACCCGAAAGAATTTGAAGTTTGAATGGAAAGCAGAACAGGACGAGGAATTCCGAATATTGAAAGAGAAATTGTGCAGCGCGCCGATTCTATCACTACCTGAAGGTTCTGAAGACTTTGTCGTTTACAGTGATGCGTCTAAACTGGGATTGGGTTGTGTGCTTATGCAGCGCGGAAAGGTTATAACTTATGCTTCTCGCCAACTAAAGGATCATGAACGGCAGTATCCTACGTACGATATGGAGCTTGCTGCAGTCGTCTTCGCATTAAAGATTTGGGGACATTATCTGTATGGTTCCAAATGTTAGATTTATACTGATCACAAGAGCCTTCAACACCTCTTTGATCAGAAGGAACTAAATATGAGACAAAGGAGATGGTTGGAATTGCTGAATGATTACGACTGTGAAATCCTTTATCACCTGGGAAAGGCGAATGTGGTGGCAGATGCGCTCAGTCGTCAAGAAAGGAGTGGAACAATAAAAGTTATTTCGCTACGAACTGAACTCCTACCCAACTTATTTGATAAATTGCAGAAGTGTCAAGCGGAGGCTTACCATGATGAACATCTGAAATCAGAAAGGTTAGCAGGGATGTCAACATTGCTAGTAAAAGATGATCGGGGGTTATTGTGTCTGGGAAACAGAGTGTGGGTACCTCGATTGGGTGGATTACGTGATCGTGTTTTACAAGAAGCCCATCAATCCCGTTTCTCTGTTCACCCAGGTACAAACAAGATGTATAAAGACCTAAAGCAATTCTATTGGTGGCCGGGGATAAAAAGAGGGATTGCTCAGTATGTGGAAAGTTGTGATACTTGTAAGAAAGTAAAGATTGAACACCAAAAGCCATTTGGTCAACTACAACGGCTAGAAATACCTATGTGGAAGTGGGAGCAGATTACCACAGATTTTATCACAAAGCTACCAAGAACTCCGAAGGGATTCGATTCTATTTGGGTGATCGTCGACAGATTGACAAAGTCTGCACACTTCCTACCGATAAAGTTAACCGATTCAATGGAGCGATTAGCTAAGTTGTATATTGATGAAATAGTAACTCGACATGGAATTCCAATCTCGATCATTTCTGATCGTGATAGTCGTTTTACTTCAAGATTTTGGAGAAGTTTTCAAAGGGAAATGGGGACACAGATAAAGTTAAGTACGGCGTATCATCCTCAAACAGATGGGCAGAGTGAACGAACAATTCAGACCTTAGAAGATATGCTCCGGGCTTGCATTGTTGATTTTGGGGGATCGTGGGATAAGCATTTACCGTTAATCGAATTCGCTTACAACAACAGTTATCATTCCAGTATACAAGCGGCACCGTTCGAAGTACTGTATGGTAGGAAATGCCGAACGCCTCTGTGCTGGAACGAAGTGGGAGAAAAACAGCTAGCAGGGCCGGAAATAGTTCAGTTAACCGCCGATAAGGTTACCCAGATTCGAGAAAGATTGAAAGTGGCTCAAGATAGACAGAAGAGTTACGCTGATCGCCGTCGAAAGCCGTTGGAATTTCAAGTTGGGGATTACGTAATGTTAAAGGTTTCGCCATGGAAAGGAGTCATCAGATTTGGTCGACAAGGTAAACTTAGCCCAAGGTATATTGGACCATTTGCAATCACATAAAGGATCGGTGAAGTAGCGTACTGATTAGATCTTCCACCAGAATTGAGCAGGATTCATAATGCATTTCACGTGTCAAACTTCCGAAAGTGTCTGGTTACTCAAGATCAGGCAGTCTCCCTACCAGAGATACAAGTCGACGAAAGACTGAATTATGTAGAAGAGCCAGAAGCTATAGTTGATCATAAGGTTAAAGTGCTGCGGAATAAGGAGGTCAGACAAGTGAAAGTTCAGTGGAGACATCACAAAGGTCAAGATGCTACGTGGGAATCTGAATCGGAAATGAGAGCCAAATACCCTCACCTTTTTGCCTAACTAAATTCCGGGACGGAATTTTTTTGAGGAGGAGATGATGTAATACCCAGGGTAAGACCGTTAGATAATTTAACAATAATTTATGATGTTCAGGGTAAGTTTGGGGTAAAATATAAGTTAAGGGTGTTTGGGTCATTAATGAGAAGTTGAAGGTCTAGAAAGTACAAATTGATTTTGATATACACCTTAGGCTATCAGGTGTATCTTTATCCAGTTATAGAAAGAGTGTGTATGTGTGCGGGAGCTCTGAAGGCGAAAGAAAGAGAAAGAGGAAACCGTACGAGTAGGGCTTCAATTGATCGGGTTAAGAAGTAATTTGGAGGTAAGTCCTTTACATATTGTGTTTGTAATTATGAATAGAAGATATCTTTCGGTTTAGAGTATTTAATTTCACGTCTTGAATGGATTCCAATCGATTTCTGGGTAAATAGAACCGACTGTGTTCTTGAGGACTCCTGGTGAACTCCCGGTATAATCAACTTCAGGTGGAGTCCCGGTAATATGGACTCCCGGTAGTGTGGAATCCCGGTAGTGTGAATTCTCGGTAGAGTTAACTCCCGGTATAACAGACTTCCGGTAGTGGAGAGTTCCGGTATTATGAACTCCCGTAATAGGAACTCCCGGTACTAAGAGTCCCGGTACTGTATAAGTCCTGGTACCCTGTGTAGTCCCGGTAGTGAGTTAAATACAATGTGTAATGGAACAGTTGAGGATGGGAAATCGTTAGGCTTTACGTATTTGGTTAGTAAAGCAATTTGTGTATCTTAACTTGTTTCAGATTCCGTGGAATCGTGGTAAGGGATAGGATCGTTTTGAAAGAAGCTTACGAACGTGTGAAATAACCAAAACAGGTGAGTTTTGCTTTGAAAACACTTTTTAACTGGAATAGATACATGTGTGGAGTTGGGAGTGAAACTGTTGATAATTATGTGCTCGTATGTGAATTATAATATAGTGAGGTATTATATTTACATGTGTATTATAAATGTGTTATAATACGTTGGCCGGGTTTAAGACCGGTGTGATTGGCTATAGAACCTGTATAGCGTTGTTTGGCTGTAGATGTTGTGCAGCGTTGTATATTATTAGTTGGCTTGCTACCACTAATATGGCCAGAAGGAATGAAAAGGGGAAGCATAATATATGTGAGTTTATTTGGATGTATACGATTGTGTTGCGTGATTTATATGATTAAAGTTTATATAAATGGTTTTTAAACTAACAGGGGTTTCTCACTTAGACCATCAGGTCTAACCCTCATTTAGTTTTAAAAATATGTATTCCAGGTGGTGGATCAAGTAAGGGCAAGTAAGTAGAGTAACCGGTGGATGGCTAGAGAGAAGGACTTTAAGATGAAGTTTTTGACTTGTTTAGCAGTTGTATTGCAACGTTAAATGTTATGCATGTAAATAGTACAGTATTTGGGTTACATATGGTTTTTCTTTCAATTGTAAGAGACTACTGGACCGTACATGTAATGTGAAGTTCGTTTATTATATCTATTTATGTTGTATTGTGTGATATGTTGTGTACTTGGGATATGGGGTCGTTACAGTTATCAACAACCCTAAACCGAGCGTTGCTTGTCCTCAAGCAAATTAGCGATAAAATAGAATAAAAGCACACATCAGTGAAATATAATAACTTCAATACTCTCAATCGGTACCATGTAATGCACTGGTGATTTCCCATACCCGTGAATGCTTATCTCACTCTCGCCTCATCCTTATTCTGATTAATCTATGGCCTTCCATTGTAAGTCGAACTCGTGACTGCTCCGATTACATTAAGGTTGTTCTAGGTCCAGACATACTAGGAAAAACATTTCGCCTCGACCCTACCTCACAGGATACTCTCATTTCGCTCGAACCTAGGTTGTCGCACATGTTGTCATGTATAGGAAGTTATGTACAAGAATACTCAAATATTACATGACAACTCTAATGAAAGTCGAACAAATGTCCAAAAAGTTGATCTCAGGAAGGAATCAAGTAGCAAGACAAGGACTATCGGTAAAGGTGGTCGTATACCCTAATCACGTTTTCCAGAAGATCATCCAAGTCTTTACAAGGGTTGTAACGGGGCTATGGTACTGGCTAAGAATTGAAGGGTAAAACGGTTCAAAGATCCTTGGTATGTCAACTTTAGCAATTTTGAACCTTCTAGCTTTATTTTCTATCATTTGGCCCTCTTTGTCACTGCTGGAGTCGCTCTGACTCTCTTATTTTCTGCTATAGATAATATCTAAACTAACTGTTTTTTTTTGGAACAACATTGGCTCTCTTTATTTGATTGGGACTGCATTGGTCCTCTTTTCTATTTATTTTCATGACTGGCGTGTATTCTTTCTTTTCCACTCTATCTTTCGTAGTTTATTACCGCCTTTGATTGACACACTTTCGGTTAAAGGTTGGCTACGGCTTTCGGCTAAGGTTTAATGATGGGTTTGAAACGAACAAGGTGAGTGTTTGCCTGCAAACTTGGGTTATGGATACATACAAATGGGTAAAAAGGTACGATAGCTAAAAACAGGGTTAAACATACACACAATGCCTGGAATCATCTCTTAAGGTCCACACGATATGGTCTACTACACCCTTACCCAATATCCCGATGGTTGTCTTTGCTACTGATTGCAATAATATAGCGAGATCATTCTATATTCACGACAAGGAACTCGAAAAAGTGTATATGAATTAAGTGTTTAAATCCCTCGAAATGAAAAACGTCTTTTAGGCTCAAATCTCACTAATGGGTGGTCTCCACTAATGTCCCTAGTCATGTCCTTTCCCAGTCCTTCCCTAATGGTCACGTTACTATCACAAGATTCTTCCCACAATGGTCGGTCTCAATCATTCAAAACAAAAATTTTAGCTAATGCGATATAAGCATTCAGAGGTGCGGGAAATCTACGTGCATAAACGTGGGCCCGATTGGGCAACCCCAAACCTTACCCACACATTGTCCCCAATGTGCAAGTGTCGGCGTAGGCGATACTAAAACAAGTATCGTTGTGCGGTTATTACAGGTATCAGACAGGTAAGGCATAACATTAAAGCACAAACATCAAAGAGCTAGTCTCATTAAAATATGAAAATTTCAGCCACCCCAAACCTAGGCCGTGGCCTAGGTTTGTCAAATAAAGCCAACCCCAAACCTCGGTGAAACCGAGGTTTGCACAGGGGTAAAAGTGAGTGTGTAGATTTTTAAAAAGTGAGGCACCCCAAACCTAAGTGAAACTTAGGTTTGTTGCATCTCGTTCAGCTAATGGAACCAAATTATCATACACCACTCGTTAATACACAGGGTTAGAGCATACCTGTTTGCCCGGACGGAGGAGTTCTCTTGAAAGATTGGAGTTCCCAGTTGGAACACATCGGAGAGGACGGAGAAGGGGAATACGGAAAAACAAAGCAAAAAGCGAAAGAAAGCAAAGAAAACGAAAAACTTCGAAAACAACTCAGGGACCCTCGCGACTTGGCACGCGACTTGTGAACCGCGGCACAAGTCGCGTAAGTCTCTGTTTCAGAATATTTATTTAAATATTTTTTTGTAAATAATTAACACTCAAAAACATAAAATAAAAAGGAATCAAACCTCGGTGGGTTGCCTCCCGTCCATCGCCGTAGTTAAAGTCGTGGCACGACTGTGTGGCTCTCAACTTGGTTCTGTATCCGAGGAATCGAATCGCCCACACTTGCAGTTCTTCGCGGATTCTTCCACATCTGGCTCTCCTTGACCAGCTCCGTCTCTACGCTTTCCACTTTCGAACATCTTGAATATTACTTTCTCGCCTCCGACTCTCAATGTCATCTCACCTTCTTCCATGTCGATCAGTGCTCTGCTGGTGGCCAGAAATGATCTCCCCAATATCAACGAAACCTTTTTGTCTTCATCCATATCCAGCACCACAAAGTCTACAGGGAAGTAGAACTTGTCAACCTTGATCAATACGTCTTCTATCACTCCATATGGGTATATAAGCGATCTATCCGCGAGTTGAAGTGTCATGTACGTTGGCTTCACTTCTCCTAAGCCAAGTTTCCTGAAAACAGATAAAGGCATTAGATTAATACTAGCTCCTAAATCGCATAATACCTTATCAAAGTTAAGCTTCCCAATTTGAATAGGGATCGAAAAACTCTCTGAATCTTTAAGCTTCGGGGGAAGCTTGTTCTGAATGATCGCACTACACTCTTCAGTGAGTGTAATGGTGGAATGGTGCTCGATTGCCCTCTTCTTTGATAGGATCTCCTTCATGAACTTCATGTATGAGGGCATTTGTGCCAGCGCATCTGCAAAAGGGATGTTAATATGCAATTCCTTAAAAACTTCAAGAAATTTAGAAAAATTGAGATCCTCCCTTTGGACTTTAAGCCTATTTGGATATGGCACTCTCGGGACTACCGGTGTTTGCTTTAGGACCCTTGATTGCTCCTTCTTCTTCTCTTCATCCTCCGAGTTTTCCTCCATCTCAATATCTTCATCGGCCTCCAACTCATCCATGTCTACAGTCTCAACCTCTTTCTCTTAAGAATCGGTTTCCTTTGATGGCGGTTCTCGTGTAGGCTCTCCGTTCAGCTCCTTGCCACTTCTCAGATAAATGGCATTACATTCTTCCCGGTTTTTCCTCTCGGTTTGACTCGGCAAGGTTCCGGGGGGGGGTCGGTTTTGTAGGACTTCTGAAATCTGCCCCACTTGCCTCACTAGAATTCTGATGGATGCAGTGTTCTGATCGGTTGCAGCTTTTACCGTATTAACCGTGCTCGCTAACTCTCCAACCGTGTTGTCCATCTTGGTCATGAAACTTCATCATCATGTCTTCCAGTCCCGGTTTATTCACCATGGATGGCCCCTTATTGAAATTCCTTTGGTTGAAACCTGGAGGACGGTAAACATTGTTAGTATTGGAAGAATTAGAAAAGTTACAAAAGTTACCTTGCTATTGTTGACCGGGTTGACTCCAAGAGAAGTTCGGGTGCTTCTTCCAACCCTCATTATAGGTATTTGAGAAAGGATCATTCCTCGGTTGGTTGTTCCGGTTCTGTAAGAACTGAACTTGCTCAGGTTCTTGCGGACTACCTCCTTTCAGATGGTTCGTGATCGCAGCTAGTTGAGCTTTTATTTCCTTCAGCTCATCCAATTCTATGCTCGGCTAAGTTCTCGATCAAGACGACTGCTTCTTCATATGTCTTCTCCATTAGGGCTCCACCCGCTGCAGCAGTGATATCATTCTTGAACTGCGGGTGAAGGCCTCCAAAGAAGGTTTGGATGATTACCCAGCCGTGTAACCCGTGGTGAGGACACTTTTTCAACATATCCTTGTATCTCTCCCATGCCTCGTATAAGGTCCCTTGGTCCCATTGTGTGAAGTGAGTAATGTCGGCCATTAGCTGAGCAGTTCTTCCCGGTGGGAAGAATTTCTGGAGGAATGCGGCCTTCAAGTCTGCCCATGTAGTGATCTGATCCGCTGGTAGGCTCTCTATCCAAATTTCAGCTCTTCCCTTGAGTGAGAAGCTGAACAGTCTTAGCTTGATAGCATCCTCGTTCACCCCATTGATTTTGAACGTGTTGCATATCCTCTCAAATGCACGAAGATGTGCATGAGGATCTTCTGTCGGGGCCCCTCCGAACTGGTTTTGCTGTACCATGACAATGGTACTTGGTTTAATTTCGAAGTAGTTCGCCCCAGTAGTGGGCGGCTGGATGCCTATACGTGCGGCTGCCACGTTTGGTTTGGCAAATGACCGCATCGGAACTCTCGCCGGAGGAGGCGGAGGTGGGTTGTTAACAGGTCTCTCGTCGCCCATCTTTAATTTCCTTTAGGCTTTGGATGCTTTACGTATCTGGCGGGCGGTTCTTTCAATCTCCGGATCAAGTGGTTCGATTTCCTTCCCTCGGGTCTTCCTTGGCATAAACCAATTAGTACCTGAAAAGAATGTAAGCGAAGTTAGCAATCCAGAAATTGAAAGTGATGGAACAAAGTAAATAAAAAAAATGTTCAATGTAATTGCGCTTATAGCTGGTAGTGCTATCAGTTGCAACTAGTTCCCCGACAGCGGCGCCAAAAACTTGATAGGCGGGTATCACCCCCCCTAAATCTTACCGCAAGTGTACGGGTCGAAATCAAGTAATAGTACTAGAAAGTACGAGTATCGAACACAGGGAACTAGAAACTAAGTATCACAATTACTATAAACTCTATTAACTGAACGATCAATATTTTGAGTTGTGGTTTATAAACTACTTAATTGCAATCAAAATAAATCAAACACAAAACAATAAACAGCTTAAGAAACGTTGATAGAGAAAACAGTTGAGGGTTGGAAATCCAATGGTTCTCACATGTAAACATCTGACTCAAAACAATTACCAGTCGTTCTCTTTAATGAATACCCAATCTTCAGATCACCGTTGTTCTTTCTCAAGCAACAGCGGGTTTTATTTTAAAAGCATGGTTTTTTCTCAAGCAACCACAGTTTTTATCATGAAAACACAAGTTTTATCTCTCGATCTCAACCTATGTAATTCAAAACACATTAAGCTCAAGATTGTAATGGGACTAAGGCTTACTCGGTATATCTCTATCCCCTTTCTCACCTTAGGCATGCAATTTTCTAGTTCTAGTTGACAATTAATTCTCTCGAACTTAATTGAAAACAACACGACAATTGAAAGCTAGCTAAACTCACAAAAGCATTAAAAACCAAATCACATGCTTCATTAATTAGGAAAACTGATAAAAGTCTCAAGTCATATGTTCACATGCTTAAACCAAATTCATTCCAACCCCCAACATCTAAAGATTAGTTCATGTTGGTGGTGGATTCAAACACAAAGAAAAAGGATGGAAAAACGTGTGCAAACATAATGATAATGAACGTTGAATGTAATGGTGACTCACTTCTCGTGTGCTCGTATCTACTTTACGTGTTGAACATGTCTCCAATCGATCCTCTATCGGGGCTCCAAACGCTCCGAAAAACCTCTGAAAATCGCACCCAAGTCGTTGTCGTTCGTCGTGTGAGTGTTGTATCGAGAATTCTCTAAAATCTGGAAAAACGCCAAACTTATTGGCGGAAACAGAGAGTTACGCGACTTGCAAGTCGCGGGATAGGTCGCCTGGTTTTCTGAGATGGTTTGGGTCAGCTTCGGGTCCTGGTTTGGGCGCGGGTCTTGGGCTTCGATCTCGGGCTTCCGTTGGGCTTCGTTTTGGCTCCTTTTTCTCGATGATTACTGCCTTTTAAATAACCTGCACATTTCACTAAATAAAGCGTAAAATCTCGCCTTTTTGCTAGAACACAAGCCAATCTCATTGGATTGAGGACCGAAAATAACGCCAAAAAGTGGCGTTATCAAGGATCAGCGAATCATCCTTCCTCGTGACAAAGTCCCTTTTCCCACGAAGTTCAGGTTATCAAAGAAAGAATTCACTAATCACCTCAGAGCTCAAAGGATACTCGCCGAAAGAAAGGAAGCTGAAGAAAAATATAAGGCTCTCGCTATTCAGCTTGCCCAACAATCGGGCTTCCAGAATTAACAAGGTACACATCACTGGAAGACCGACCATCAAAGTTCCAATTGTTGAGGTCGAGATATTCAAATAAAACGGTACAACGGAATCCTTCTATGCTGATGCTATCACGAAGTACGGTCTCTCTGAATGGTTGGAGATCAGAATAGCCATTCAGCGCTCACGTTCTAAATTCAAGGATCATGTCAAAAAACTTATAAATCGACAGATCGACTTGGTGTCTTCTACTGTGGATATTCCTCCTCCCACTTATCTTGCAACTCAACAAAGAAGGGCCTCTGCAAAGAAAAACCTTCAGATTCAGATCCTCCTATCCGGAACGAAACAGGTATTGGTTTTTCACGTGCTGAAGTACTTGGTCCTGAACCTGACCTCTCAGCGCTTGACACCTCTCTGCCACCTGGTGAACGATTCATTCCTGGAAAAGTCATAAGCGAACCTTATGGTATCTTCTTTCATGACTATGATGAAGGACAACGCTTTCAACGCATCTCTGAGCTTCCCATCACTCCCATCGAACAGCTCAGGGATCTCATCTATTGGTGTGAATTCAGACGCGATCTTCAGGCACGATATCTCAAGCCCCTGATCTTCAAAGAAGCACAAGAAAGAAGAAATCAGGGAGAAACTGTCCCTGACTGGATGATCCCTACAACAAAGACCCTTGATGAACTTGTCGTTAAGGAAGAACCTTTTGAAGGCTGATAGGATTTACTCGTAATTTTTCTATCCTTATTAGCTCATATCTTTTGTACTTGTAAATTTATTTGTTGTACTTATAATTTTTCCACTTCCCTCTGTAACCTTTACGAAGTTCAAAGAAATTTTTTAGCGAATGTACTTTACTCCATCAGTCCTCAAAAGATCCCAGAAAACAGTAAAAGGGACAAATATTTTATTAGTTCTTTTTATCCTTATGTTTTCATATTTAGCAATTTTCCTTCATTGCTATGTCATAATCAAATAGGGGGAGATTGTTGATCCAAACCCTCAGTGATTTGATAATGACCCTTTAGAAACACTTAGTGAAAATTGTAAGTAAACCATATGTATTAGAGTTTCACTATCGCTGATAAGTACTATGACTCTACAGTACTGCTGATAGGAACTCTCGCTCTTTAAGTTAGACATTTAGCGAAACTGTTCACCTATAAAGCTCTGAGTCTGTCCAGTACTTTTGGTGATCGCTGATAAGTTTTAGTTGTTTACTTATGATCTCTAAAGACAAGTTTCACGTCAACAAAGGTTCTACGCTGAAGTCGAAGATCAAGCCCAAGAACCAGCGACAAGTCTACTAATGAACTGATGCGGATATCAGCGAAGTCACAGAATTGTCTACTCAATGTGAAGTAAAGTAGAAGACTTCTGCAATCACTGAGCTTTATCATTCGCTGATAAAGAACTGTTCAACGAAAGCTGATCATGAAGTCTTCCTCTACAAGTTACTTTTGTCTTACCCCCTTGCATGTCTCCGTACGAAATGTCAGAACGGACATCCCTTCTGTCCAGAATCGTACAACCAACTCTAATTCTACAATGTATACCATGCGGCTACTAAGGTTGTCTACAAAGGTCAAAACATGCAACCACTCAGCTGTTGCCACGTGTAAAGTAATACTGCCATGCATTAAATGCATGCAGTATATAAGAAGAACCATACTTCAGGAATGAAGTGCTCGGCCATTTTCTTCTTTCTCTCTTAGTGTTAGAATATTATTCGTAATATTCTTATCTCCTTTCTGTCTTAATTCTAGTGCAAGAAACTTAGTGTTCTTAACTTGTTTAGATTAGGTTAATCCTTAATCTTGTTCCGCAACAAGTTCTAAATTGTTATATTATATCACATCTCATTCAATAGCATAAGTGTTTATAGAGAATACGATACGGCTATGAATGTTAATTGGTGGATTAACCAAAAAAATAAAGCAAATAAACTATTTATACCTTTTAGGTATTTTACACTTTTAGCCCAAACTTTAAGACAATAACATTTTGCACCCTAACAATCTCCGCCTTTGGCTCAAAGTTTGGAACCGGAAGCTTTAGTCTTCAAGGAAGGAATCTTCGGTTTCTTGGTCTCTGTCCCAGGAGGGCTTCAATTCTTCACATGGCTTTCCTGAATTCTATTATGTCTTCAAGTTCATCAAGGGCTCGAATCATAAAAGGTCTTCGGGTGGATGGTATTTGGAATCCAACAATTTCGCTTTCGTTACACTTATGAATCTATTCCAGTTGAAGACGAATCGCCTTTAAGGTACCATCGGAGTATTTGGCGATTTCAGAGAATCTCAGGAAGCGACGTTCTCTTGACGTATTTTGGTAGATCACACCGAATTCGGGTTCCGAGATGATGGTGTAGAGAGGATGTTCTTCAATGTTGGAGAGCTGGTTGTTTGGCCTTCTGATGTTGACGATCGGTTGATGGCTTTCAAGAGCGAGCTGAAAGTCGAAGACATTGAAGTAGAGATACTAGCGATACATCCAGCGTCTGACGGCTCGTACGGCAATCTGGATGTTGAACTTTCGGATTTCCAGATTTCTGAAGTAGTTGTACATGTACTCGAAGTCGTCAATCCTTAGATGTTGAAAGTCGGCCTCGGTGAACGTGATCTGCCCATTTCTTCTTCATACGGTAAATTCAGGATACCACATCCTGTAGAACTGTCTGGCCACCACTTCTCTTATCTGACCAATCATACTCTTTGAAAAGACGTGCTCTTTCCTCTGAACTTTACCTCTGACAAACAACATGTATTCCTTCTTGAAACTTTCTGACTCTTGACCCACACCAAGAACTGCATATGGATCTAATCGACGAATGCAGTGTGCGAAAAGCCATTTTTCTGTTTCTTTAAGAAAGGTTTGTCGCAGTCGTACGATTCTGTGCTTCCTTTCTGCTTCACTGATTTCCGGTGGGTTAATATTGGAAGGGCCGACTTGATCAGGATTGGATGGACCGGCTTGGTTCGAATCGGGTTGTGTAGATTGAGGAGCGGATGGCTGTGTTTGAGTGAAGATCAAAGGAATCTGAACTGTGGAGGTTTGAGGTGGTTGAGAGACCGGGGAAGCTATTGGGCTGATGTGGATGTCGTCTGGAGTTTCACTACCCAATACTTTATCAAGAAAAGTATCTTCCTGTTCCTTAAACCATGTTGCTCTGGCAACATCGTCTTTGTCGTCTTCAGGATCGAGAAAATCTGTTTCTGTATCCGATACGACGATAAGCTGGACTGGTTGGCCTTGGATGATAAAGAAGTTGTCGTAGTCCAGATCATCGTCATCCGATGTTATATTCACCGTTTCTGTATCTGCTGCCAGGATCATCCGAAGTTCCTCCTCGTTGACCTCGGGCTTTTCAACCGTTGGTTCAACTTCCGGATTAACGTAAAGAACGATATGCATGTCGCTTTCTTGTCCATATACCCATGATTCAAACATCTGAGTAATTTTCTCAAATGTATCATCACCAGGTTGACCATCAGTACCTGTAGCTTCTTTTTCTTCTGCCATAGCTTGGCTTTCGGTTCTTTCTTGGACTGATGAGGCATCAAACTTGCGTTTCTTAGTGTTTTCCCCCTTATGGTCATCGGGGTCTTCCTTGTGATCATGTCTCCGCTTTTCACCGCAAGCTTGAGCCTTACAAGTTGTCTTTAGAACGATGATGCGCTCGGATAACGCGTCTAAGGAAGTATGGACAGAGGCGAGGCTGTGTTCCATTCGGGTTTGGAACGTTTGGAACTCAGAGGATGTTGGATGTGTGTGAGCTGGATTAGGTTGGGTTGCTTGTTAAAGGCGTAGTAAGCTCAGTAAATCCTGATCTTGTGGTGTTTCAGGGTGTAAGGATAGTAGTTTGGCTAACAGGAGGGTTTTTAACTCCTCGACTGGGAGGTCGACAGTTGGTTGTTCGGGAGTAGGTGGAGCTGGTGGGGATCTTTGTGGGGTTGGGAGAGGTTCGGGTTCGGGTTCAGTATCGACGGCTGGGCCTTTTCCTTTTATCAGTTGTTTTACTTCATCGAACTGTTTACGCATTCTGTCTTCCATCGCCTTTTGATCCTGCTCGTATTGTTCCCTGGATAGAAAAAAGGGTAAGCTAATACTGGGATCACTTAGATTGCCCGTTACGGTAACTACCATAGAGGTAGTACCACCTACGTTCACGGATGGCATTTGGATAGCAGTGGTAGGATTTCTGTCTGATCCTTGTAAGCTGCTCAGAGGCAGACTTACTACAGACGTTCTGATCGGGTCACTCAGAGCACTGATGATAGCAGATGTAATGACCTGTGTCCTAGCCAAAAAAGATGTTATAATATCGAAGGGCTCTAGACTCAATGGTGCACTCAAAGAAGTCAAGACCGGGGCTGCTAGTCTCTTGTTTCAATATCAGCACCTTCAGAGTGAAGGCCTGATAGTGTATGTGCTAAATCCCCATGCTCAATTGAAACAGTTATATGTTGAGAGACACCTGAGTGGCTTTAGAGGGCGTGCAATTGCATCGCAGGGTCCACGATGGCTTCTTCAATGTCCAGTCCCAACGGATGAGACTGTACAGACGTACAGTAGATGTGGCTACCCGACTAAGATTAGGTTGGATACTATCACACTCGTCATTGTTTCTCTTACTTTTCCGTTCTCTCACACTCATATTTTCAACATTTTCGACTTGTTCTCCCTCGACACTCCTTATGTCTCCCGTATCAGCTTGGATTTCGGTGGAGGGTTCAGAGGATGATGTGGAGGTGGATGCGGATTCAATGGTCATGTCGTTTGTACCTATACGACGTGGAATGCGTTCACGGCAGATGAGTCGGTCGGTTGAAGACTCAGATTCGGATGAGCCTTCTTCAGAGCTAGAGGCGGACTCAGATTCGCTGGACCTCAGTGGGTTTTGCGGAGAAGTATCACGAACAAGTTCTTCGTGAAAGGAAACTGTGGCATCTACCAGGCCTTCGTCGGTTTCGGATTCGGTTTCGACCACGGGAGGTCGTCGACGGGTAGATGTGGACGGATAGGTGGTTGTTTCAGGTGTGGAGGGGATGACGGGATCGGGTTGGCGGCTTGAGCTTGCATGCACGTTCGAGGCACCCCCAACTCCAGTACCCCTCCCAGATTGTACACTCATCACACCCCGTCCATGAGCCCCAACTCGCTGGACCCTTCCTCCTCGCGTCCTAGGACCCTCACGTCACTCAGTTCTATTCCCCTGGGGAGGTTCCTCCGGTTCTGGACAGACCATAGGAATTTCTATGTTATGCTCTCTTCTATACTCTCTTACACTCGGTGCCCCGGGACGTGCAAATGCAAGCACGACATCAGGTATGAGGCGTGGGACAACGCCTGGGAATTCAGGTCGGTTTGTAAGTGTTGCATGCAGACAGGAGGACATACCAGGTGAGATGAACGTCGGCGAATAGTAGGGTCGGCAGCCATGTGGTCTCGGATTGCGAGAGATAGGAACCTGATGTATGGGATGAACGAGCGTTGACGGTTGAGTTCCCAATCAACAATGTTAGACACTAGCTCGTTCCAAAGGATGGTCGCAAAGTCGACGTGGCGGGGAAAGGCGATTGGATGGAATAGTCGGAGGAAATTGGTAGTGCATGCGTCAACTCATCGCCATTTGGATGACAGGCATCGGTTGAGGATGCTGAAGAGAGATGCCCCAAGGGGCGTCAGGTTGGTCCGTTTGAATGAGGATAGGCGGGTGAGATCGCTGTTGTATCCTAGAGAACGAACATCCGTCATCAGTTGATCGTCTGATATGGTTGTGGCGTATGCGGCTTGCCCATTTGCGTTTGCCTCAGGGAGGCGGAGCATATGACGGAAGGACTCGAGGGTAAGTGTGAATCGACTGTTGTCGAGTCTGGCTTCAATGATGACCCTGTTGTTGTTGTCGGTGACTCGGTGTATGGTGTGCCACACTTGTTGAACATATAAGAGTGGGACCTCGGCAACGGCAGTGAGGGCGTAGTTAACGGGATGATTCTCCAGTACGTCAAGGATGACTGTGTGCCGAGTTCGGAATTTGGTGGCATCCAAGTGGTAGTTGTTACCCTGGATGGCCACTCGAGCATCGACGGGGACAAGTGCAATGTCCGCCGCCTCATTGATTGGTGATCCTTGATTTGCCATGAGTCATGCGTATACAAAGTGTCAGTACGATTGTCGTGTGTAGTGTGGAAGTGCGTACCTGAGAATTTTGGCCGTCGGATGTGAAGAATTGACAGTACAGGGGCCAAACAGGAAATTGTCCGGATTAAAATGGTTTACCGGAAACATGTTGTCCGGATCACATAGTCCGGAAACTATGGAGCCCGGAACTCGGGATTCCGGAAAACATTAATATACCGGAAAAAGCAAAATACCGGAACACATTTCAGAGTCCGGAACCAAATCAAATCGAATCAGGAGTCCGGGAAAAATATATCGGAAAACAAACAAATTCCGGAATCCGGGACTCGTGTTTCGGAAAACTTCAAGAAATCTGGAACTCGAGTTCTGGAAAACTTCAAGTTCCGGAATAGCTTACGGGTTGGACAAAAACATCAAATCTGACCTTTAAACTCAAAAATAATGTACTAGATATGCATAGATGTGTTCGAAAGACAAGAATATAGCGTAAGTAATGAAGGATTTTACCAAGAACATCAAAATCTCACTCCTAAGATAACCGAACGGACGGTTCGTTTGAAACTCAACCAATCAACAAAAAAACGATATAATGCAGATAGATTTGACATGTAATGGTGTGATTATCATTAAAAGGAGTTAAAAACATACCTGTTTTGGAGCAAAAACGATCGAGAGAGGAGCGTTGGAGAGTGCATGCGATTTGAGAGAGAACAGGGGTTTGCGAGAGAAAAAGTACCGGAAAAAAGATAAAGAGGGTTTTTGAAGGGTTTAAATAGGGTGGGTTCCGGAAAAAGGAATGGTCCGGAAAATATAGCGGATCCAGAAAGAGTCCGGAGTCCGGAACTTGTTCCGTAGAATTAAAAAATTCCGAAAAACCCTATGTTCCGGAAAACTTTAAATTTGGACCAAAATTTCATGTTTTGACACATACTCCCCCTGACCTTTTGACGCTAATAAAAAAAGAACCTTGATTAAACTAAGTGTCTATTGCTCCCCCTCAACTTGTGCATGAAAAAAACAAATGATTGAAAAAAGACACAACGGGAAACCAAATAAGTAAAATTCAAATAGAGAACGAATTTGGGAAAAACCGAGTGTTGCTCCCCCTTGAATAATGCAAGTACACATGACTTAACTTTAGTTGCTCCCCCTAAACACAATAGTTAAACTATCAAACGTACGGGTATAAAAAAAAATTAACATGATTAAAGGAAAAATCAAGCAAAGAAAAACTCGAACAAATTAACGAATGAAATCTAACTTATTAATACAGAGGTTATGGACATTTGAAGCACGTATAGGTAAAGTTCAAGAGCAAGAAATTGCGAACTTCGGCACAAGTTGTGTTATCAACAAATGGGGATGAGGCAGTTCCTTGGACTTGAACAAGAGCTATACGTGATTCAGAAGTACTCAAACCTTCAGATTTAGCATACCTAGCTTGGACACCAAGTAATTAAAACGTTTTTCGTCCAAGGCTTTGGTAAATAGGTCTGCAATCTGATGTTCAGTATTAACAAAGTAGAGTTCAATCGTACCTCATTCGACGTGATCTTTGATGAAGTGATACCGAACGTCGATGTGTTAGGTTTTCTTGTGCTAGACCGGATTGCTTGATATTGCAATAGCGCTCTTTGAGTCGCAGTAAATCTGGATGTTGGAGTACGTGAAGTCGTAGTCCTTGAGCTGCGTGTAATAACCAGGTATTTTATTTAAATTAAATTTAAATAATTTATAAGTCTTAACTATAGTATTTGAGAAATTAGAAGTTAAAAGGGTAAGTTTTAAATTGTATTGAGAAGTTTGGGGGTGAGTTATGTCAATTAAGAGAAGAGTGGGGTTTGTTTGGTTAAAGGTGAAAACAACCTTCACCCAAACCGATTCAGTAGTCTAAATTAAAGGAAATATCTCATTTTGAGACATTCAAGCAAACAAAAAAAACCCAAAAAGTGTGTGTGTGTGAAATCGTTTACGGCAGAGAGAGAGAGAGAGAGAAAGAAAAGAAGAATCGTAAAAGAAAAAGAAGATTAAAGATACTTCAGCTGGAATTTGTTTTTGGTGCAGTAAAATCAAAGAGATACTAAGGATCGGGGTTAAAAGTTAAACTATTTTGAGGAAAGTTGAAGGACCTTTGCTAAAAAGATCAGGTGAGTTTTACTTTAAAAAGTATTTTACTGGAATGCATTATGTGAATAACGAATATTTGATAAAGTGTATGAATATGTCATGCGTGGGTGATTATAATATATTGAGATATTATAATTACGTGAGTATTATATGAAATTATAATACGTGGCCGGGCTTGGACCGGTGTGATAAATTGGCTCGCAACCAATTGATTTTGGCCATTGGTGGCGGGATAAGGTGGAATGAGACAGGTATGATACATAAATGCTAGTTGGTATTAACTTACGTGTGATGTATGTGTATTTATATAAAGAGTGTTTTATATAAATGAATTTTTAATGAATTACAAATGTCAGAGATTTACTCACTAGACCCTTAGGTCTAACCCTCATTTTCTGTTTTAAAAATCATGTATTTCAGGTGGCGGATCCAGTAAGAGCAAATAAGTAGGACTAGTGAAGGACAACTTTTGTGAAGAAGTCAGTTTAGAAGTCATGGATGTATTTTTGTACTTGAGACTTCGTTGTTATTAAACATGTAATTCAATTGTAAAAGTTTGTACTGAATTATCTACTATGTTTTGCTAGACTATGGGACCGCATGTGAAATATGATGTACCTTTTTAATGATATCATGATATGGAATGTATGTTATTTGTATATAATTAATGAATCGGGTTGTTACAGATGGTATCAGAGCCCTAGTTTAAGGGATTTAGGTATTAGTATCTGTACCTAGACTTAAACTGCATGTGAAGTAGGATGTCCCTAATATGTTAGAACCTGGAGATGCTATGTATAAAAGGTAGAAGGAACATCATGTAAGGTAATTTCAAATTACACCAGGCCAGTGTAATTTTGATCTTACAGGTGCATGCTTGAACTGGAATACCTTGTTATATGGGGTATGTGCTTATGTGTATATTAACTTTGTTTGAATCAACAGAATGGCAAGTGGCACTAGACAAAGGAACCCAAGAGGAGGAAGGAATTCGGGTGGAGAAAATCCACCCATAGGAACAAGGGGAAGAGGAGGAGATCGTGGTAGAGGCAGAACCGGAAGGGGAACTGGGGGTCGAACTGGAGGTAGAACACAATCGCATGGTACGGAATTTGTTACACTGGATGACCTGATGGCTGAAATGGGGAGGTTACAGGATAATATACAAGCTATGTTTGAACATAATCGTCACAACGAAACTGAAAGACCGAATCCGGAACACGAAGTTGAAATGCCACTTACCCCTACTGTCTTACCGGTGATGAAAAGGTGTGACTATAAAATGTTTCTTAGTTGTAAGCCCCTACATATTCAGGAAATAGGGATCCAGTAAAAGCAATGAGATGGCTGAAAGAAATAGAGGCCATCTTCAAGACGTGTAAATGTGCTGAACAAGATAAAGTACTTTATGGAACTGCAATGCTAAAAGGTGTTGATCCAAACCCTCAGCGAATGATAAAGTTCAGCGATAGCTGAAGTTTTGTACTTGATACTTCACGTTGAGTGGACAAATCTGAGTCTTCGCTGATCCGCATCAGTTCATTAGGAGACTTGTCGCTGGTTCTTGAGCTTGTATTCAGACTCGTAGAAGTGCAGGTAATATTTGTTTATTTGTCAACTTTATTTCTCTAACTGAACCAAAGAAAATAGATGATGCCCTCAGAGATCCAAACTGGGTCAGCGCCATGCAAGAAGAGCTGACTGAATTCGAAAGAAACAAAGTTTGGAAACTTGTTCGGAGACCAACTGACAAAACAGTGATAGGCACTAAGTGGGTCTATCGAAACAAGTTGGACGAACATGGTACTGTAACTCGCAACAAAGCTCGTCTTGTTGCTCAGGGATACAGACAAGAGGAAGGCATAGATTATGACGAAACCTTTGCTCCAGTAGCAAGACTTAAATCTATTCGTCTTTTCTTAGCATATGCTGTACACAAAAACTTCACTGTACATCAAATGGATGTTAAGTCAGCGTTTCTAAATGGAAAGCTGAATGAAGAAGTTTATGTGGAACAACCTCCATGATTCTCAGATCCTAAGCGTCCAGGTTATGTTTATAAGCTGGATAAGGCACTTTATGGCTTGAAGCAAGCTCCTCGTGCATGGTATGACACTCTTTCTACTTATCTCCACCTTGAAAAATTTGAGAGAGGTAAGATTGACAAAACTTTGTTTTTTAGAAAAATAAAAGGTCATATCATTTTAGTTCAAATATATGTTGATGACATTATATTTGGGTCTACTAACCCTGAGCTTTGTACTCGTTTCGCTGATAGAATGAAAGATGAGTATAAAATGAGTATGATGGGTGAACTAACATATTTCCTTGGTCTTCAGATTAAGCAAACTGAAAAAGGAACTTTTATAAATCAGGGAAAGTATGTTAAAGATATGCTGAAGAAATTCGACTTAACTGAAAGTTCAGCTATGAAAACCCCTATGGCACCACCGCTGATACTTGATAAGGACACAAAGGGTGTTCCTGTCAATGTCACGCTGTACCGTGGGATGATCGGCTCACTACTGTATCTTACAGCTAGCCGACCCGATATTATGTTTGCAACATGTCTGTGCGCACGATATCAAGCTGAACCTAAGATATCTCATATGAAAGCTGTAAAGCGAATCTTTCGATATCTTAAGGGTACAGCGAATCTAGGTCTTTGGTATCCCAAAGATTCAGGATTCGATCTAACCGCCTATTCAGACAGTGATTTTGCAGGTTGCAAAATGGATAGGAAAAGCACCACAGGAGGATGTCAGCTCCTGGGTGGAAAGCTGGTAAGTTGGACAAGTAAGAAGCAAAACTCAGTGTCCACTTCCACAGCTGAAGCTGAGTATGTAGCCGCTGGAAGCTGCTGTTCTCAAGTCTTGTGGATGAGAAATCAACTACTAGACTATGATCTTCAGCTCTCCAAAATTCCAATCTATTGCGACAGCACAAGTGCCATCGCTATAGCAAACAATCCAGTGCTACACTCAAAGACAAAACACATAGAAATCAGATATCATTTTATCAGAGATCATGTGATGAATGGTGATATAGAACTTCATTTTATCCCAACTGATTATCAGTTAGCTGATTTGTTTACCAAACCTCTTGATGAGACAAGATTCAACTTTCTCATCAGCGAGCTTGGAATGCTGAACTTTGAAGGATAAATCTTCAGCGGTTCACATTTAATCAGCGATACGTTTATACATTCTTGTATAGGCTCTGGATAAAATAAACTTGTACAATCCATTTCATCATCTTCTCTCTGAATAAATTTGGTTAAACTGATATCAAGGTATGTTTTCTCTTTCTGACAAAACGCATGAAAATGCAAGATTTCAAATTCTTTCATCACTGAATATCTCTTCCTTAACAGCGATATTTTGAAATTTCTTAAAACCCTCACTGATATTTCTATTCAGTGCTTCATATTTTCCAAAGAGTTCCTGAGTTTTTCTTTCAAAACCTCAGAGACAACGAAAGAATGTGAAAGGACAGTTGTGACGTCATTGCAACGGATAACACCAGGCACGCTCTTTTTCTGACACACGTTTGCACGTTTCGTTGTCTATCCAATCAAATGCAAACACGTGTCCGTGTCATGATGAAAAACTTTCCCGCTCAAGTTTTTCTCTCTCTACTCTCTTCCTATATAAACACTCTCAAAGTTTATATTTGTCTTTTACGCGAATCAATCTTTCTCCGCAAGAAAAGAACACTGTTGCATTTTGTGCTCTCAATCTTCAAGAACTGTTCATCATCTTCTTCATCAAACTCAAGGTTAATATGTTCTTATCTATTATCAAATGCGAATAACTTGTTTTCGATCTTATCATTGTTTCACACAAGATCAAACAAAAGAACTCAAAAATAAAATCATTTTCTATCATGGTTTTATAAACACAACCATTTCATGGTTGTTCTTCAAGTTTTAAATCTAAAATCTTAAACTTGTTCTTCTTTCGTATCCATTTTTTTTGAAACTGGAATACAAGGCTTATGGGTGTTATATTCGTTTTCTTTTAAAACAAGAAAAACCCTAATCTTCATTAAGACTTTTTTGTCTGAATGAAATGGACAAAATTCGAAAAATATTAATGGAAATTTTCTTTCCACATTAAGATGTTTCTTATTTGTTAACATCTTTGGTTGAACTGATAATACAGTGAAATGGCAACTTCAAAGCTGAATGTTACCGCTGAGTCCATCTCCGCTGAGTCTGAGGAACTGGAAATCACCAAAGCTCCTCAGGTTAAGTTTGAGCTGGATCAACTAGACTGGACAAAGGCAAACAACCTCTCAGCGCTTCTCGAGTTTCCTCCTCGGAAGCAAGTATCCCATCTAGACGACGCTGTAAATTTTTTGAAGACTAGCCCCATCTACACGGCACTGACAATCACACCTCCTGCCAGTCAGCGTCTATTATCCCAATTCTGGTACTCTGCCAGACACACCGACCTACCCTCCGCCAAAGATCCATCTAAAACCATCGACTGCATACTCAGCGATACTGAGTATGGCACCATCAAGATAACCCCAGCAATAATCCGCAAAGCTCTGAAATTCCCTAACGCTACCTCAGAAAATCCTTTCACTCCATTACCTGACCACAAGAAGCACGCTGACAGGGAAGAAATCATTGCTTTCCTTGATGCGATGGGTTACATCTGGGAGACTGGAAGAGACAAGCTACCTGAGAAGAAGCTGACGCTGATAAAGAAATCCAAGATGCCCAGCGAGATGAACTTCATCTTCGCTCACCTGATCAGCTGCATGACAGCGAAATCCGGATCTTCTGATCAAGCCGCTCAACCTCAGCAGG
This sequence comes from Saussurea involucrata, assembly GCA_033807775.1. Lineage (NCBI taxonomy): Eukaryota > Viridiplantae > Streptophyta > Magnoliopsida > Asterales > Asteraceae > Saussurea > Saussurea involucrata. The sequence goes on from CM066320.1 coordinate 143,344,552, forward strand.
CCATGGGTTACGCACTGCTGAAAGGTCTCAACATTGACTGGGCCTCCATCATCTATGAAGACCTCATTCAACATGTTGATTCTGCCGCTGACCGACCAGCATGGGTTCCTTACCCACGATTCATCAGCGCCATCTTTCAATATGGCCTGAAGGACAGCTATCCTGAAGAGGGTGATCTGAAACTCTCTCAGATTGGCCCTAAAGTTCTCGACTTCAAGCCTGTCGCCAACGAGGTACGTCTTTCTACCCTTCTCACTCTACTTAATTCTCCGCTTTCTGTGGCTCCTTCAGCGACAATACCCCTCGCTGATTCCCAGGCCACAAAATCCATTCCTTCTAAGAAAAGGAAACAATCTCTTACCCCTCTTGATTCCAAAAGGATCAAGAAAACCAAGGAGCAACCCCAGCAATTCCATGCTGAAGACTCCTCAGCTCATTCTGAAGAGCTAAAGGAAAGTTCTGTGGTACGCTCTGCCACACCAATTCAAGCTATCCCTTCTAAACCTACTTCAGCGTCCTTAAACGCTGAGGTTAGAACTTTGGAATCTACCCTACCTTCTTCAGTCTCTCAAAAGACTGATGAAGTACTTCTCAGCGAATCCAACGCTGAACTTGCAACCCAACCCCAATTCTAATCCTTCGATCCTCCCTCTACTTCTTTGGACACTCCTCCAGTTAAAGCTGGAGATGCCATCATTCAAGAAGCCGCTGAAGCTTCTCAGCGAATGACGAAGAAAGGACCTGCAGAGATCTCCATCCCTCACGGAACTTTTGAGGGAGATATGGAACACTATGGAGGGACTCGAAACTTTGATGAGTTCGTCAACGCTCCTGCAGGTACAGATCCCACCTTAAACACTGTAACTAAACCTGAAACTTCTGAGCTTTCCTTTGTTCACAAGTACTTATATGTTACAGGTCCTTATTTGGGAGACATCAACCAGTCTCTGAAGTCCATGGAGATGAAACTTACAGATCTCACCACCGGTCTATCAAATAACTCTACAGCTGTAACAAACGCTGGAGAGAATCTGACGAAGCTGACTGCTGTGGTGGAAAAGAAGGCCTCCTCTGATGACATCAAAGATCTTGATAAAACTCTCGCCGACTTTGCCAAAGTGCTCTCCGACATCTACACTGACTACACCAATCTCAAATCGTCAGTTTCCACCGTTTCCAGCGAGGTTACAACGCTGAAGAAATCGGTTGGTACACTCGAAGGTGATATGTCAGTGGTCAAGACCGACTTGGGCTCAGTGAAGACCGACCTTAGTTCTGTCAAGACAATGATCGAGATGCTGGTGAACAAGGCAAACAATCCAGCTCCTGCTCCGGCCCCTGCACCTATTTTGGACTCATTCACCGCAGAGGATCGCCAAGAGCTGAAGAAAATCACGCCTGCTATTTCTGGCCTAGAAGACAGAATAGCTAAGCTTGAAGATTGTGTGAAAGTCTTTGGCCCAGAAGACAGAGACAACACCAATGCTGAATCTACCCATTCCTCCCCCGCCCATCATGAGAAAGAGGGGGAGAAGAGCGCTGAACAGGAGAAGAGCGCTGAAGATCAAAATAAGAGCGCTGAAGACCTTTCCCATGATGAATCTATAAGGGGAGAGGGTAATGAAGATCTGATTACTGGACCTCAGGGAGATGAAAACCCTGAGGGAACCGAGAAGCTCGCCTCTGTATCTGAGGGGGAGCAACTCGAAGAAGATGCTGAGGAATCCGAAGCAGAAGAAGACGAAGACATCGACATCCCTGAAGCTGAACCATCCTCCTCTCCAAGGAACGATGATGATGATGATGATGAAGATGACGAATTCTTTGTCGTCAAACATGCTCCTCGAAAAGCTCTTAAAGGGATCGTGATAACCGAATCCACAGGGGAGAAGACAAAAACAAAGACAAAGCACTCAGCCTCTGGCGCTGAGAAAAGCAAAGACAAAGGCATCGCTGAAGATGATAATCTGGCGATCCTACTTGCAAAGCCGATTTGTCAGGTACACTAAACTTATTTTTCCTTCCCCGATCATCTCTGAACAATCAGTTATCCATTCCACAAACACCATACACATCCACATTTTTTTTCTATCTTTTCTACCCAAGTTCTTCTACCCAGTTCTTATTTGTAAGATCGCTGCGTTTCAGCTAGTCCTCTCCCCTGTTTGAGGATATCGCTGAAAGATCTTCTATTGCGACTTCACTAATAATTCCAGCTACCGCTGAAGACATAATCCCAGTCTTAGATTTAATCTCTGAGACTGATGAACCAGAAGAACAACCTCTCTTGCACAGAAACAGACCTTCCTCAGTTCCTCAAAAGCTGAGTGAAGAAGATCAAAAGAGGAGAGAAGAAATGATAAAGCGATTCGAGGATCAGCGAATCATTCTAAGGCGCGATCAACTACCTTCAGTTCCTCCTAAGTTCAGAATTTCAAAAGCTGAATACCAGGATCATCTCAGAGCTGAACGCCTCATCGCTGAAAGGAAGGAAGCTGAAGATAAAGACAGAGAATACGCCATCAAGCTCACTCAAGAATCTGTCAAAGACCCCAAGCTGAAGCGTATTCCCATTCAAATCCAACGAAAGCTTTGGGAACAAGCCCAGAAGATCGTGGAAAAAAAAGCTGAAGTTTCTCAGACCACCCTGATCTGGTGTAAAGAGAAAATCCACTTCAGATATCGTACAGCGAAGATCAACAAGGTATTCATCTCTGGAAGAACCTCCATCGGAGTACCTATTGTTGACATCAAACTGTTCAGAGAAGATGGCTCATCTGAAACCTTTCGTGCTGACACTGTAAAAAGGTATGGTCTCTCTGAATGGTTGGAGATGAGGTTAGCTATCCAACCATCACAATCTAAGTACAAGGATCATTTCGAAAAGCTGATAAACAGACAGATCGATTTGATATCTTCTTGTGTGGATATTCCTCCTGTTCCTGATCTAAAGCCGAAAAGAAAAAGGGGCTCACCAAAGAAGAAACGTCAAGATTCAAACTCAGGAAACTGGAATTGGTTTCTCTCGCGCTGAAGTACTTGGTCCTGATCCTGATCTATCTGCCCTTGACATCTCTTTGCCACCATGTGAACTTTTCGTCCCTAGTAAAGTCATCAGTAATCCTTATGGAATATTCTTTATTGACTACGACGGACGTAAATGCTTTCAACGGATCGCTAAGCTTCCAATCACTCCAATCGAACAGCTCAGAGATCTCATCTACTGGTGCGACTTCAGAAAAGACATTCAGGCACGACACCTAAAACCCTTGATTTTTGAAGCTGCTCTGAAGCTAAAGAATAAAGGAGAAAAGGTTCCTGACTGGATGATTCCAACTGAAAAGACAACCCTTGATGAACTTCTCATTAAGGAAGAACCCTTTGAAGGCTGACAACAATCACCACTTTCTCTATTGTATCAGTCATCCTTCAGTACTTGTAATTTATTTCGCTTGTACATGTAATCTTTCTTATTGTAACCTGATTCAAAGATTTAAAGAAAGATTTCAGCGAATGTACTTTACTCCATCAGTACTGAAAAGATCCCAGAAAACAGTAAAAGGGACAAATATTTTATGAGTTCTTTTTATCCTTATGTTTTCATTAAATAGAAATTTTCTTTGTTGCTATGTCATAATCAAATAGGGGGAGATTGTTGATCCAAACCCTCAGTGATTTGATAATGACCCTATCTTAAATACTTAGTGAAAATTGTAAGTAAACAATATGTATCAGAGTTTCACTATCGTTGATAAGTACTAAGATCTTACAGTACTGCTGATAGGAACTCTCGCACTTTTAGATTAAACATTCAGCGAACACTGTTCACCATATCGCTGAGTCTGTTCAGTCCTTATGATGATCGCTGATAAGTTAGTTGTTTACTTATGATCCCTGAAGACAAGATTCACGTTAACAAAGGTTCTACGCTGAAGTCGAAGATCAAGCTCAAGAACCAGCGACAAGTCTCCTAATGAACTGATGCGGATCAGCGAAGACTCAGATTTGTCCACTCAACGTGAAGTATCAAGTACAAGACTTCAGCTATCGCTGAACTTTATCATTCGCTGAATAGTAAATGATAATCGCTGAATCAACGAAAGCTGATCATGAAGTCCTCCGTACAAAGTACTTTTGTCTTAACCTCCCTTGCACGCCACCGTACGAAATGTCAGAAAAGAACCTCCGAAAATCTGAGATCGTACAACCACTCTGATACTACACTGTTCATTCATGCGGCTACTAAGGTTGTCAACAAAGGTCAATGACATGCAACCAATCCGCTGATGACACGTGTAAAGTGTATACTGAATTGCATTAAATGCATGCAGTATATAAAGAGATGAACTCACTTCATTTGAAGTAACTTGCTAACTCTGGACAAGTTCAAATCTCTCAAGATAGGATTTTATTAGTAATCTCCTTATCTTTCTTAGTGCAAGAAAACCTTAGTGTTCCAACTTGTTTAGATTTAGGTTTATCCTTAATCTTGTTTCCGCAACAAGCTGTAAATTGTTAATGATTTATCAATAAACAATTTAGAAAAGTAAAATAGTGTGTTTGTATTCAACCCCCCCCCCCCCTTCTACAAACTTGTTTAGGCCTTTCGGGACCAACAAAAGGTGATGCTCTGTATTGGTGGGAGGCTCATACAGAATCGAGAGGAGCGGATGTATATACTACTTATTCATGGGAGGAATTAGTGTTAGCTTTCACAACACACTTCTATCCACAAGCTGCTGTTAGACAATTGGAAGAAGAATTTATGAATCTACAGCAAGGGAATTTGTCAGTCAGAGATTATACTGCTCAATTTTTAGAAAAATCTCGTTTTGCAGGATATTATGTTGCTACAGAAAAGATGAAAATGGAGAGATTTATCTATGGGTTAAATTCAGAAGTTCGAAGACTGGTGACTGCAACAAGGCCAGATACGTTTACCGCTGCTGTCGATGCTGCAGAAAATGTCGAACGAGACAATAAAAGGGATGCCGGTGATAAGAGCTTGGGGAAAAGGAAATGGGAAGGACCACCACAGGATCCAAAGAAGTCTAGATTCCAGAGGTTTGATAACCGTCCGTCGTTCCGACCAGCGGAAAGACCATGTCCGAGATGTAATCACTACCATCAAGGAAATTGTCAAGTGGAATCTCGGGTTTGTTTTAAATGTGGGAAAACCGGTCATGTTGTTAAAGATTGTCGATCAACGCGGTTTTGCTTTTTGTGTAATTCTCCGGATCACCTTCAATCAGACTGTCCACGAGGTAGAATACAACAAGGGGGTACATCCGGGAAACCAGCCATTACTAGACCAGTAGTCCCAAGAATAGAACCGCCAAAAACGAGGGGCCGTACATTCCAAATGACAGCTAAAGAGGCGGAGGAAACTCCAGATGTGGTCACAGGTACATTTTTCATAAACTCCACGCGTGCTAAGGTGTTATTTGATTCCGGTGCAAACCGATCTTTTGTGTCTCCCTCCTTTGCTGCTCACATGCATTTAGAACCTAAAATGTTAAAACATGCTTTATTAGTAGACACAGCAAATGATAACCAAGTGGCAGTTAAAGAGGTTTTTGATTGTTGCATGATAAATATAGAGGGGTGTGGGGTACCGATACAACTATTTCCTATAGAGTTGATCGAGTTTGATGTGGTCGTAGGGATGGATTGGTTAGCTGAAAATCGGGCTAACATAGTTTGTGATAAGAAAATAATCAACGTTGTTTTACCTGATAAGAGGGCAGTAGTGATCTATGGTGATCGTAAGAATCATCAGTCCAATCTTATATCTATGATAAAAGCCCGTAAATGTGTTAGTAAGGGTTGCTCGAGTTATTTAGCCTATGTGATAGATAGTAGGCCTGAAAAGATTAAGTTGGAAGATATCCCCATTGTAAGTGAATACCCAGAAGTTTTTCCTGAAGACTTGAATAGTCTTCCTCCTATTAGGCAAGTAGAATTTGGTATAGACCTGGTACCTGGAGCCACTCCAATTGCTCGTGCGCCGTATAGACTAGCACCTCCAGAAATGAAAGAAATGATGTCACAGCATCAAGATTTATCCGATAAGGGCTTCATCAGACCTAGCTTTTCGACTTGGGGTGCACCAGTTTTGTTTGTAATGAAGAAGGACGGTTCAATGAGAATGTGTATCGATTACCGGGAGCTGAACAAACGTACGATCAAGAACAAGTATCCACTTCCAAGAATTGATGACCTTTTTGATCAATTAGTTGGAGCTTGTTACTTCTCCAAGATTGATCTCAGATCTGGATACCATCAGTTGAAGGTTAAGGAAGAGGATGTTTTAAAGACTGCTTTCCGCACAAGATACGGCCACTACGAATTTTTGGTAATGCCTTTCGGATTGACGAATGCTCCAGCTGCTTTTATGGATCTAATGAATCGGGTATGTAAGCCTTATCTCGATAAATTTATCATAGTATTTATCGATGATATACTTATTTATTCTCGATCAAAAGAAGATCACGCGCAACACCTTCGGTTAATTTTGGAGTCACTGAAGAAAGAAAAGTTGTATGCTAAGTTCTCTAAATGTGAATTCTGGTTGCGGGAAGTTCAGTTTTTGGGTCATGTAGTTTCAGAGAAGGGTATACATGTTGATCCAGCGAAAGTAGAAGCAATTGAAAGATGGGAACCGCCGAAGACAGCAACCGAAGTACGTAGTTTTCTGGGTCTAGCTGGATACTATCGGAAATTTATAAAAGACTTTTCTCGAATCGCGACGCCACTGACTAAGCTAACTCGGAAAAATTTAAAGTTTGAATGGAAAGCAGAACAAGATGAGGCATTCAGAATATTGAAGGAGAAACTCTGCAGCGCGCCGATATTAGCATTGCCAGAAGGTTCCAATGATTTTGTGGTCTACAGTGATGCTTCTAAACTAGGATTGGGATGTGTACTTATGCAACGTGGAAAAGTGATTGCCTATGCTTCTCGTCAGCTAAAGGATCATGAAAGACAATATCCTACTCACGATATGGAGCTTGCAGCAGTTGTCTTTGCATTGAAGATTTGGAGACATTATCTTTATGGTTCTAAATGTCAAATTTTCACTGACCATAAGAGTCTCCAACATCTTTTCGATCAGAAGGAACTGAATATGAGGCAAAGAAGATGGTTGGAATTGGTAAATGATTATGATTGTGAAATCCTTTATCACCCCGGGAAGGCGAACGTGGTAGCAGATGCATTAAGTCGTCAAGAAAGAAGTGGAACGATAAAGGTGATATCGCTACGAGCTGAACTCCTTCCAAGTATCTTTGACGAATTGCTGAAGTGCCAAATGGATGCTTATCAGGAAGAAAGTTTGAAATCAGAACGGTTAGTGGGAATATCAGCATTACTTGGGAAAAATGACCGTGGGTTATTGTGTATGGGAAACAGAATTTGGGTGCCTCGTTTGGGTGGATTACGTGATCGTGTACTACAAGAAGCTCATCAATCTCGATTTTCTATTCATCCAGGTACAAATAAAATGTATAGAGATTTGAAACAATTCTATTGGTGGCCGGGAATGAAGAGAAGTGTTGCTAAGTATGTGGAAGATTGTACTACCTGCAAGAAAGTAAAGATTGAACATCAGAAGCCGTTTGGTCAGTTACAACGGCTAGATATACCAATGTGGAAATGGGATCAAATCACTATTGATTTTATTACCAAGTTGCCTAGAACTTCAAAGGGATTCGATTCTATTTGGGTGATTGTAGATAGATTGACGAAGTCTGCTCATTTCTTGCCGATAAAAGAAACTGATTCCTTGGAACGTTTGGCCAAATTGTACATTAATGAAATAGTAACTCGACATGGGATACCAATCTCGATTATTTCTGATCGAGATAGTCGTTTTACTTCTAGATTTTGGAGAAGCTTTCAAAAAGAGATGGGAACACAGGTAAGGTTAAGTACAGCATATCATCCTCAGACTGACGGGCAGAGTGAAAGAACAATTCAGACTTTAGAAGATATGCTTCGGGCTTGTATAGTTGATTTTGGGGGATCGTGGGATAAACATCTGCCTTTGATAGAATTTGCCTACAACAACAGTTATCATTCCAGCATTCAAGCGGCACCGTTTGAAGTATTGTATGGTAGAAAATGCCGAACGCCTCTGTGTTGGAATGAAGTGGGGGAGAAACAATTAGCAGGGCCAGAAATAGTACAGTTAATAGCGGATAAGATCACTCAGATTCGGGACAGATTAAAAGTGGCTCAAGACAGACAGAAAAGTTATGCAGATCGACGCCGGAAACCGTTAGAATTCCAGGTTGGAGATTTTGTAATGTTGAAAGTCTCACCTTGGAAAGGGGTCATACGATTTGGGAAGCAAGGTAAACTTAGTCCAAGGTATATCGGACCGTTTGCAATTACGGAAAGGATCGGCGAAGTAGCGTACCGATTGGATCTTCCGCCGGAATTAAGCAGGATTCACAACGCGTTCCATGTATCGAATTTTCGGAAGTGTTTGGTGACTTCAGACCAGGCAGTCTCTCTACCAGATATTCAAATTGATGAAAAGCTGAACTATGTGGAGGAACCGGAAGCTATAGTTGATCGCAAAGTCAAAGTATTGAGGAACAAAGAGATCAGACAGGTAAAAGTTCAGTGGAAACATCATAGAGGTCAGGATGCGACGTGGGAATCAGAGTCGGAAATGAGAGCCAAATACCCTCATCTGTTCGCTTGACTGAATTCCGGGACGGAATTCTTTTAAGGGGGAGATGTTGTAATAACCAGGTATTTTGTTTAAATTAAATTTAAATAATTTATAAGTCTTTACTATAGTATTTGAGAAATTAGAAGTTAAAAGGGTAAGTTTTAAATTGTATTGAGAAGTTTGGGGGTGAGTTATGTCAATTAAGAGAAGAGTGGGGTTTGTTTGGTTAAAGGTGAAAATAACCTTCACCCAAACCGACTCAGTAGTCTAAATTAGAGGAAATATCTCATTTTGAGACATTCAAGCAAAAAAAACCCAAAAAGTGTGTGTGTGTGTGTGTGAAATCGTTTACGGCAGAGAGAGAGAGAGAGAGAAAGAAAAGAAGAATCGTAAAAGAAGAAGAAGATTAAAGATACTTCAGCTGGAATTTGTTTTTGGTGCAGTAAAATCAAAGAGATACTAAGGATCGGGGTTAAAAGTTAAACTGTTTTGAGGAAAGTTGAAGGACCTTTGCTAAAAAGGTCAGGTGAGTTTTACTTTAAAAAGTATTTTACTGGAATGCATTATGTGAATAACGAATATTTGATAAAGTGTATGAATATGTCATACGTGGGTGATTATAATATATTGAGATATTATAATTACGTGAGTATTATATGAAATTAAAATACGTGGCCGGGCTTGGACCGGTGTGATAAATTGGCTCGCAACCAATTGATTTTGTCCATTGGTGGAGGGATAAGGTGGAATGAGACAGGTATGATACATAAATGCTAGTTGGTATTAACTTACGTGTGATGTATGTGTATTTATATAAAGAGTATTTTATATAAATGAATTTTTAATGAATTACAAATGTCAGGGATTTACTCACAAGACCCTTAGGTCTAACCCTCATTTTCTGTTTTAAAAATCATGTATTCCAGGTGGCGGATCCGGTAAGAGCAAATAAGTAGGACTAGTGAAGGACAACTTTTGTGAAGAAGTCAGTTTAGAAGTCATGGATGTATTTTTGTACTTGAGACTTCGTTGTTATTAAACATGTAATTCAATTGTAAAAGTTTGTACTGAATTATCTACTATGTTTTGCTAGACTATGGGACCGCATGTGAAATATGATGTACCTTTTTAATGATATCATGATATGGAATGTATGTTATTTGTATATAATTAATGAATCGGGTTGTTACACTGCGTGCGCATCCATATCACTTGAGAGCAGCAGCTGGCAGCGGCAACGTATTCCGCCTCAGCCGTTGATGTAGACACACACAGCTGCTTCTTTAAAGCCCAACTGACCAGGCTATCTCTGAAAAACTGCACGTGACCCGACGTGCTCTTCCGATCCAACATACTTCCAGCATGATCCGCGTCTGAGTAAGCTGTCAACTCAAAACCTGTTTCTTTCGGGTACCACAAGCCAAGATCAGCAATACCTTTTAAATATCTAAAGATCTGTTTAACGGAAATTAAGTGCAATTCTTTAGGTTTTGACTGAAAACGCATGCAAAGAAATATTGAGAACATTATATCGGGCCTACTCGCCGTCAAGTACATTAAAGAACCTATCATTCTTCGGTAAGTCCTGGTGTCCACATCCTTTCCGTTAGGATCAGCGTGTAACCTAGAACCATGGGACATGAGAGTTTTCATGGGCGCAGACTGTTCCATCTGGTATTTCCGAAGAATGTCCCGAATGTACTTAGCCTGGTTTGTAAAAATCCCGGTCGATAGTTGTTTAACTTGAAGACCGAGGAAAAAGTTCATTTCACTGAGCATGGTCATTTGAAAATATTTTCCCATGAGTTTCAAAAAGTTCTTACAGTACTGAGGGTTTGTTGAGCCAAAAATAATGTCATCAACATACACTTGTACAAGAATAATGTGACCCTTTTCATTCTTAATAAACAACGTAGTATCGATTTTACCTTTAGAAAAACCTGCGTTAACTAAGAAAGTGGACAATGCATCGTACCAGGCCCGTGGTGCTTGTTTGAGGCCATAGAGGGCCTTGTCTAGGATATAGACATGATTGGGCTTGGAATCATCTAGGAAGCCTTCCGGTTGCGAGACATATACCTCTTCCTTGAGAACACCGTTGAGAAAAGCTGTCTTCACGTCCATTTGGAAGACAGTGAAATTCTTGTGCGCATAGACGAGGAACATTCTGATTGCTTCAATCCATGCTACCGAGGAGTAGGTTTCGTCTTAGTCGATGCCTTCTTGTTGTCGATATCCTTTTGCTACGAGGCGCGCCTTGTTGCGTGCGACTATGCCGTCTTCATCCTTCTTGTTCTTGAACACCCACTTCATGCCGATAACCGTCTTGTTTTTCGGACGTGGGACGAGTTTCCATACCTTGAGAGCCTCGAACTGGTTGAGTTCTTCTTACATCGCGATTACCCAATCCGGATCGTTGAGTGCTTCGGCGGCGGTTGTGGGCTCAATCTTGCTGAGGAAGCCGGAGAAGAGGCAGAATATAGCGGATGCACCTCGAGTCTGAACGGGTGTAGATGGATCACCGATTATTTGGTGTAGAGGATGTGCGCGGGTCCACTTGGTTGTGTGTGGAAGCGGTTGAGCGGTCGCATGAGATGTGTCCGTATCCACATAAGTACCAAGAGGAAGATCTTGAACAGCTTCGAGTGTTGTTGGATGTCTGACTGGAACCACCGGTTTGGGATTCGTTGATGGTTGAAAAACTTCTGGGGAAGAGGAAGGTTGTTCCTTCAGAGTTTTGGATGACGAATCTTCAGCAGCTACTTCCGGAAAAAGGTAGGACTGGCTCTGATGGGATTTCTTCTTCGAAAGATGCATCAGTCGTGTTCTGGGGAGTTTCAGCGGTGTTCGTAGGAGCACTAGTCGATGGCGGGGGATCGGATAACTTAATCGACTCTGGTTAAATGACAGCTTCAATCTTGTTATTCACATTAACAAACGGATTAGATGCAGGAAAAAAATCATCATAGAAATGCTCAAATAATAAATCCAAATCTGAAAGATGTGATCGTGATGTAGAGGCATGATTTGGATCTACTGGAGGTTGTGTAGATCCTGAATGAGATTGTTCAGAATCTAACACGCCAGTTAACACGGGTTCTGAACTGAGATGCTCAGAAGCCAAATCAGCCGCTTCATCAAACGTCACATTTACGCTTTCGATGACAGTCTCCGTACGCTTCTTGTAAATGTGAAATGCTTTGGCTTGAGACGAGTATCCAATGAATACTCCTTCGTCTGCTTTCGGGCTGAACTTTCCGAGAACATCCTTGTCATTCATGACGTAGTACATGCATCCAAAAGCACGAAAATACTTGATGTTGGGGATGTTGATGATCTCGTAAGGCGTCTTGTTGAACCGCTTGTGGATAATTGACCGGTTCTGCGTGTAACATGCGGTTGCAACTGCTTCGGCCCATAGGAATAGCGGTAACTTAGACTGGGAGAGCATCGTTCGAGTAGCTTCGACCATAGTACGGTTGCGTCTTTCCACGACTCCGTTCTGCTGAGGAGTCTGTGCAGCTGAGAATGTATGATTGATCCCTATTGATGTAAGATAATCGTACAACGTCCTATTCTTGAATTCCGTACCGTTGTCCATTCTAATGGTCTGAACCAGTTTTTGAAGATTCAACTGGATTGACTTCAGGTGGGAGATGATCAGCTCCGGGGTCTTGTCCTTGGAATGCAAAAATTTGACCCACGTATACCTTGAGTAGTCGTCGACCATCACCAGAACATACTTCTTGCGGTTGATGATCTGAACACGCATCGGTCCACACAAATCCATGTGGATGAGTTCGAGGGACATCGACGTGTTCGGAGCGGCCTTAAGCTTATGAGAAGCTCGCTTCATATTTCCCATCTCGCATGCACCACACAAATGGTCTTTCTCGAATTTCAGCTCAGACATGCCTTTCACGTGTCCGCCTAGCACCAGCTTGTTGATGTGTTTGAAGTTGAGGTGCGAAAGCCGTCGATGCCAAAACCAGGTTTGTTGAGAATTCTCCTTTGACATCAAGCAGACAGACTCGTCGTTCTTTAGCGATAAGAGATCAATGGTGTAGAGATTGGTCTTGCGGGTTCCAACCAATAGCTCCTTTCCGTCTTCAGTGCGGACGCTACACCTCTTGGCCTTGAAGTTGACTTCTAAGTCTTTCTTGATCGTTATATTGTCTTGCACGATGTCGCCGTAACACATGAGTGGTGCCTTGTCATCGTTCCCAAATCTCACGTTGCCACAATATTTCTCCGTGAAGTTCGTGAGAAGCTCCCTTCTACCGGTCATGTGTTTGGAGCATCCTGAATCTAATTACCACACATGACCGTTCTGCAAAAAGAAGATTAAACAGCCTTAGGTGCCCATTTAAAAATAGGTCCTGGGGGGTTAGGTGTAGCACTTGTTTTAGGAACCCAATTTGAATTGGGCTTCCATTTGGGTTTGCGTGTTTTACGCTTAGGTCGAGAATTAAAGACATGACAAGACCCAAACCAATTAGTTGCATATTGTTTATCAACAAAATCATTTAATCCACAATGAGAACATCACAAACAATCATGAGATAACTGAAGTAATTGCTGAATTGAATAAACTTTTAAAGGAAAATCAACACATTGTTCAACAAAATCACTTGAGTCAATTACATCATAATTATTATTGTCTGTCCTAGAATTGAAAACGGAATTAAATGACTTTGGCTTCAACTTGCTCTCGTTTATTCCTTTTGCTACCCACTTTTGTTTGACTTGTTTAGCCCGACCATTTTTATCTGAGAAATAATTAAATTCATGATCAGTAGAGCTTGCGTAGTAAGGATGTCTATTTTGAGAATTTCCGATTTGTTTACGTTTCTGAGAACGTCTTTTTGGTTTAGGGTTGTTTTTGGAAACATCGTTCACATATCGGGTTTTGGGAGCAGATGTAGAACATTCACCCTTTTGAAAGTGTACTGGTCGATTAACTGCTTTTGAAAGAAAATTTGTGTGATTTGGAAGCGGTTTATCGAATTCAAACTTTTGAAACTCATCATTTGAACACTCGTTAGAATTCATGAAGTTAGAAAAATCAATCTCATTTTCTGGTGGAACATCAGAGGAAGGTGAGGAACACTTTGAGACTGTGTGTTGCAAAGAATCGGTTGCGGAAACGTTTTGAAAATCAGAGTGTAAATTCTTTGGCAAACTTATTACTTGAGGTCCTTTTCCTTTTCTAGATAAGATTTTCCAATAAATGCTTTACACGAATATGTATCCGATGAGTTTGAGGAAGGTTCAGACAGAGTTATCCTTTGACTTTGGAGCTGGTCGAACTTCTCCTGAAGTTTGCCTTTGCTCACTCGCTCTTCCATCACTTCTGTTGCCAGAGCAGACAGTTTAGATGTAAGACGATCGATTTATGTCCGAAGGATTTGCTGTTCCTCAACAGATACATATTCGGTTTTAGTGGACTTTAAACGCTCAAGTTGGGATTGAAGCTCTTGTTTTTCTTTTTGAAAATTTATCTGTTCCTGAGCAAATGACTCCTCTAGCTCGACTATTTACATTTCCAAAACAAGAGATGGAACATAGCGTTTAAACTCGTCCGTCTTTGTTTTGGTCTCAGTTGCAAGGTCCTCATCCTTTTTGGAGGAATCCTTGGGCTTTGCAACCTTGTAGCCGTCAAAGTAGTCATTTGATAAGTATTTGGATTTCTTTTTCGTATATGATGTGTTAAGAACTTCATACGCAAAAGGCATTTGCATTTTAGTGGTATGTTTGCGTTTATATTCCTCAGTGTCCTCTTCCTTCTCTTCGAGTGGTCCCGTCTATTTGATTTTATATTGGGGATATCTTTTCTCGAGACCAAAGAAGATAAATTCGTAAAGAGTGGATCTCATTGTCAAAAAAAAATTCAAGTAATGTGGGTTGTCATACCCAATTCCCCATTCTTTATTCAAATAAGTGAATTCCTTAGGTTTGTTCATATGAATTGTTTGATCAGTTTGACCTTGTTTATGGAGTTTAGTTTCAAGATCAGTTATTTTAGAAACAAATTCTTTGTGTTTACTTTGAAGAGAAGAGCATTGATAGACAATCTCAGCCTTCTCATTCTCACACTGATCAAGTTTATTGTTTAATTCAGATATTTTGGCCCTTAAATCTTTGGGTGCAATGGACAAACTAGTGCATTTTTCTTTTAAGTATGAGTTATCAGACTTAACCTTCTCGGTAACCTTTACTTGAACACTTAACTTTTCTTTTTGATCAGTTATTTCAAGCGCTTGTTCACTTATAGTTTTCTTACCGGTGTTAACGCGTTGAACAAGCAATTGCATCTGTTCCATAAGAGCTTCATGGATAGGGATACATACCTGACACGAGTCTCCGAGGTATGTGGGAGGAGAATGATTTCCCATGTAGCATAGATGAGCATCAGCATCTTCAGTGTCACTATCGTCGGATTGGTTCAGCCAATGATCATCTTCAACCAGTAATGCCTTTCCAGCTTCCTTTTGTTGAGCTAAGAGTAGCTTGGCTTTGTAGTATTCTGCATTCCGAACAACGGCCTTTCGGCAGTCTTTAGTAAAATGACCAAGCTTCTCACAGTTGTAGCATGTGACTGGTTCATCCTTGTTTTTAACCTCAGGCTTGCGTTCATGTTTCTCCTTGTGCTCAGACCTTTTGTGCTCATCGGAACGTCTTTTCCCTTCGTACCGATCTTTATAGTCATGGCGCTTGTTAGGTGTTCTAGAATAGCGATGGTTGTTGGAGGATGGCTTATTGAAGAACATCTTCTTTTGAAATGATTTAGAGATGAGAGCCATGGCCTTCTTAATTTCAGACAACTCGGGATCTAAATCACTTTCCTCGGATTCTTCTTCTTCTTCTGGTTCTGACTCACTGGATACTTGGGCCCTTTTGGAACTGCGGCTGGATGACTTGCCGCGTTTGTCAAATACCAGTGCGAGAGGATCAGCCTGATGCTTGGAGGATGACTTCTGTGTACTCAATATTTCCATTACTTCATCTTCGTCTTGCATGAGCATCTCATACAGCTCATGGATTGGCACGTTCTCAATCTGATGGTTGTGCTTGATGTGGGATGGAAACATTTTCCATTCTGGCAAAAGGTTGTGCAGGAACTTGAGAGCGTTCTCGGTATTGGATCGCGTGATCTTGTTCTTCTGGAGATCATTATGTAGGAGACAGAATCGCTCATATGTCTGAGTTAGCGATTCGCCCTTACGCTGCTTGAACGTGTTATACCGAGTTATGCAGCTATTGATCTTCAGTTGATTACCGACTTTGCTGCCGCTCATCATTTTGGCAACTTGATCCCACATCCCTTTCGAGGTGTCTTTGTAGCAGTCGATGGCCGTGTAGATCTCATTCGGCAGACTTTGGACCAGATATCGCTTGGCATGCTTTTCGCCATCAAATATGTTCTTCCCATCCTCGGTCATCTGCCCATAATTTTTGGGAGTTGGTTGAGCTTGAGTACCATCTGCTTGTGTTGGTAGAGTTTTCATCGGAGTCGATTGAGGACCTTAGATGAGAGCTAGCCAGATGAATTCATAGTTGTCCTTAGACTCGATGAAGATGAGAAAACGGTCTCGCCACTGTGTGTATTCGCCTCGATATAGGATCGGAGGCTTGGAGTCGGTGCCGATGGCTAGAGCATCGCGAGACATGATGATGTTGCACTTGGTAATCGTAAGGTCGAACGATTGATTCAAGAGTGTAGTGTTCTAACGCAAGGAAACCTAATAGTGTCCTAACGCAACTCTAAGTGAAAGAGAATACTCAATAAAGTAAGCACTGGACAATCAAAAGTCTGGATAGAAATCCGGAATGATAGTCCGGAATGTGAATTCCGGAGTATGCAACAGTTAAGAGAATATCGGAAAACTAAAGAAATTAGCGGAATCCGGAATAAAGTCCGGAATCAGTTCCGTAATTCGGAAGGAGTCCGGAATCGGGAGAAATTCTCGGGTGAGATCCGGTATAAATCCGGAGTCCGGTAATGATCCTGGGAAAATTACAGAGTCCGATATTGATCCGGGAAATGTTCCGGAATCCGATGACACTCCGGAGTCCGATAGGAAGGATCCGGAATCCGATAAAGAGATCCGGAAAAAATTCCGGAGAAATTGGAAAAATCGCGGAAAACAATAACTTGTCCGGAAGAAGACTTACTCGGATTAGGACTTGCGAAAAACTGGTCTGATCAATCAAAATCAAATAAAAATTGACGAAACTTGAAGATTTTGTTCCTGAAACAAATTATACCAACAAGATATCCAAAGAAACAAATACCCAAATAGATTTTTCAACCAAAATCATGTTTTTGACGAAACAATTGATGATTTCGAATGAACAAAGTATGAACCCAGGAAATTCAATTTGAAGAATTAAGTGCTAAAACCTTGGATTTTTTAAACGAAACTTTGGAAAACTTGATTTAACGCAGAAACAAACACAAAGGAACAATCAGAAATCAATAATTTGCATAAACGAAACAAATCATAAGAACACAGAATGAACTCACAGTGCGATTTTTAAGAATCTTGAATCAACCTTCAATCTTTCTACCACGTGTGGATCCCAGAATGTGCAATCAATCAATAAGAACACGTTGTGATTCAATTTTGTCATCCATCTCATTCAATAGCATAAGTGTTTACAGAGAATACGATACGGCTATGAATGTTAATTGGTGGATTAACCTAAAACAATAAAGCAAATAAACTATTTATACCTTTTAGGTATTTTACACTTTTAGCCCAACCTTTAAGACAATAACATTTTGCACCCTAACAGGGTGTCGGACTAGAATCCAATTCAAAAACCAAATTGTAGTTGCGTTGAATCCTCACCGCCGCCATCTTCAAAACCCATATTAAAAAATGAGAATAAGATTAAGACTTGAATGCATAATCTGAGGAGGAGGGTGGTTCGTAAGGAAATGGAGGGGGTCGGGGTTCCTTTTGCCGGAGAAAGGAAGGGGTGGAGGTTATGATGTTGGGCAATTAGGTTTATAAAAAACAATTTTTGTTGTTGTTAAGAAAATGTGTAACACGTAAAATAGACTAAATTGCTCCTCACATGAGGGGCACACAGGGTGATTTAACATACCTCAAGTTAACGAGGGACCAATATGTTACATAAAATACAAAATAAAGACCACTTATGTACTTAATGCATTTTAAAAATTAAAATTTCTTCTTCTCTTCTACATCTTTCTTGCTTTATATTGATTGTTTCAATACGAGTTTTCTTTAGTTCTGAGTCGAATGCAAACATGTGTTCGATCGACAAGGAGGAGACGAAATGAGTTTGCAATCGGCAATGTCACTAAAATTAAAAAATGAGACCGTTGAATCAAGAAGTATATAAGGTGAACATCATCGCCTTTGACTCGGTCAAAGACTAACAAACCTGGCTTCTTCCACATACACATGACAAATTAAATGAGGGGTCATAAATTGAGGGTACCTTGAAACATTTATTGAAGAACAATCATACTAAAGAAGTACAAGTAAAATTGCATGGATTAATAGTTACCATATCATAACTAGGAAGCTAAAACACTTTTAATATGCATGTTGCCTGCCATTAGCGACCAGTCTTGGATAACCATGGGTATCCGGGGTCAACTAGTAACTATTAGTGATCCATGTTACATTATTAAACAAGCATGGGGGTTCTCATCACTGAATATTTGAGGTGCATGAGCATACTCCATGTAATACTTTGGTGGCCAATTTTCGATCTTTTTAGCATCTGTGTTGCTATCCTCTTCGCTCTTTACTTCTGTGACGACTTCCTCCTTCTTCTCCTCATCTTTCTTCTCCTCTTTCTTTATCTCTTCCTTCTTTTCTTCTTCTTTTACTACTATGGAGGCTTGCTTTCGGGTTCGCTTGTAAACATCCTTCACTAGCTTCTCGGGCTCAATCACACCTGTCACCATAACTTGTTCGTTTGCCAAGTCTGTCTTCACCGTATCAACACCTACAATATTAAAATGTCATGATTGCAACATTTGATACAACAAATTTGGCAATTTAGGACGCACATGCATTTTAAGTTCTAACAAACTACTTAATGAAACTTTTATGTTAATAAGACCAAGTATCATGTAATTCCAATCTCTTGCAATAAGTTCTAAGGATAAAAGTCAGACGACGTAACAAGTTCTATCTACGGAGTTGAGTATCATAACTGGACACAAAAAGTAAATTGTCATATTAGTATTTTTAGAGAACACTTTTGAAAAGTGTGAACGGAGACTAGTGAAAATATCCTATAGAATATCACACTTTCACACTTTTCTAAATTGTCTTGTAAAAAAGGTAAGAAAACAATTTATTTTTCGTGTTATAATATTAGATTGTACAATTTTATCGTTAAACTTATTAGTTCGCCTAATTTTATTAACACAGTTCATTATAACTCTTTTATATAAAAGCATGTCTAGTTCTTGGTGCTACAAACTTGAAGTCCCATCCGGTACCTATTTAAACGCCCCATTTTGTTGTAGTGTTTCAACATTGTTGGATCAAGAAATATAAAGATTATTCGTTAATTTACCTGGAATCTTACGAATCCGTCTATGTAAACCTTGTGCACAAGCGTCGCAATGCATTGAGATCTTCAGCACAACCGTTATAACAGGAGGTGGCTGCAAAATAATCAAAAGTAAAGGTTAAATTGATCAAGTTGTAAACTATTCATTAATTAGCTGCATGCAATTAACTTTAGTACTGACTGTGAGCATGTTGTGGGGTCTATCGAGTCAGTGATGGATCATTGAACCCTAGATAGATTCACACATAAAATGCGAAAAGTCCAAGAAGAATGCATCCAAAGATATGGGTGCAAGTTGGTATCAAACACATGAACGAAAGAAAATATCACCTGGTCCAATCCTACGTACAACCAGCAGGTTGAGTATTATCTTGTAGATGACAGTTTTCCCTATTGTCTTTTTGGGTGATGTACACAACTCACATACCACATATAATGCATCAGGTCCAAGTGCTTCATGCATTAATGAGTAAACCAGGACGGAAAATGATGATTGGGAATAATTTCATAAATGATTTTAGGGTTATCATTTTTATATACAGCAAGCAGACCAATGACCTAGCAAATTCAATCAAAACCCTTTGGTGTTTTGAAGATAAATTAAGACTCAGGGCTGCTTTTTTACCTCTTAATAGTTCCATTAAGAGGTAACATCTGAATCGGTAAGAGCTGAATCTTGTTTGGCAAAAAAAAAGTCTGACTTTTAATGGTTCTAAAACTCTCTGAATGATTATGTATGTTGAGCCTTAACCTTTCTGCGTCCTAATTTCATTATGAACAATTACCAATCAACCATATTTCATTTTACAATATATTAAAAGACAGTATACTAAAAGAGCCTCTTAATAATTCTAACCACTTAATTATTTTGTATCAAACCATTCAGTAATCGCCAAACAGCCCCTTAATATTTTAATTTTAGGGGGCATGGAGTGAAATTAAGCAAGAATGAAAATCTTGAATTTGCATTTCATTGATAATTGTGCCACATTGAGTTGTGGGTGTCATCCTTTTGTTATGTAGCTTTCATGTCACCACAAATGCAGTGCCAGTGATCACAAGTTGCACGTACTGTGACCTGTACCCCAGTAATTTAAAACTTCATGGGTACTATTTTGACCAACTTTAATCGTAATTTCAATGTAGAATCTTTAAATGATTGATCGTTAAACATAAATGCTTAAAGTTATGCAAGAAAAACCTCGTTTTTCTTCTCTTCCTTTGGAGGTTCTGGTTCTTGTTTCTTCTCAGGTGCAGGCTCCGGAGGTTTGGGTAGTGGAGAGATGATCTCAACTTTCCGACCACTTTTCTTTTGAATTCTTTCGCTAACTTTTATCGGGTCTAGTTCCTTTCCTTTCACCACCACCTTACTCGTTTTGCAATCCGTTGTTACTTGTTCGACACCTGCGCAAAATCTACAACTCACAACTAACGTACTAATTTCACCAATTCATAGCTTTTCCAACTCATATTTTACATAGTTTACCCTGTCTCTCACTCTCTATCTCTATCTCTATATCTACATATATAGGGTATATATAGGGTTAGGTTAAAGGGAAAACCTCAAAAAACGGAAAACTTAGGTGTTATCTGAATGGTATGCACTTGTCCATACAAGTAATTTGTAACATGCACACGTGCATATGCTCAAATGCATAATGCACATGTGCATAAAAACCAAGAAACAACTTAATTTGCTTGTATGCGCAAGTGCATACGCTACCATGGTGTTTCTGAGTTTTCCATTTTTTTGGGGTTTTCCCCTAAACCTCCTTCTATATATGTATACATGTACGGATAAAGTTGGGTTTGGGGTAGAAAAGGATGCACGATGAAGTAGTAATTATATAGTGACAGGAGAACTAAAGGAAAGACCTTGGAATCCTCTTAAGGATCTAGCAACTTTTCTAGCACAAGCACCACAATGCATATCAACCTTCAACACAACATCTTGAGGAATATCTTTTTCTTCTTCTTCCTTCTTCTTATCTTCTTTTTCTTCTTCCTTCTTATTCTTCTCTTCTTCCTTCTTCTCCTAATTGAAATTAATTACACATAATTATATATATATATATATATATAAATGCCTCATTAATCCTTACTATGGTTCAACTATGTATATTTATGGAGTCATAAGTATATAGAAGCATGAAGAAAAGAAAAGTATATACTCATAGTGAGATAGAAATGACACTTACTTCTTCACCCATTGATAAAAAAGCTACCTATCTTTCAAAGTACACTCCCCTTAGAATAGATTTTGAATATTCAAAAGTGTAAGAATTATGACTAGCTACTTAAACACACAAAATACCATCTCCCTCTCTTTGTTGCTTGTGGGGTGAGTTGGGGTGGCTCAACATTTATGCATACAAGAGGTGGCGTGGGTGGGAATGGAAATCTGATGTGGGGTGGACAAAACGTCCTATGCAAAGTCAGCAATATTCATTGCATTTTGGCCGTACTATATTCATTACCAAGACAATTCTCCTACATCACCACATGAGTATAGTTATAGTAGCCTATTTCATTTTTCCTACAAATTACCCTACCTTATTTGTACTTCTGTTATTAGTCTTTTCATTGTTTTCCCTCTCTCTATTTGGGTAAGTTTTAAGCACTCGTTATTGATCCCAGACATAACAAGATATATTTAACCATTTAACTATATTTGTTAAATTCTGAGTATAATTAAATGAATTGTCTCATGTTTTTGCCTAATTAAATTCCGCTGAATTGATACGCCATGGTGAGTTTAATGTTCCTCCAATTAATGAATGAGTTGAGTTGTCACTACCTTTAGGTTTACGGCTCCTTGCACTATACATGAATCTTATTCATACAATCTTTATACCACCCCTAGGTTCTTTTGTCGACTTAGGTGTTGTTTGCCTTTTTATTTAAATAAGGGGTTGTTCCATTCGTTTTTATCAACTCATGTATAAATAAAGTTATATGTATTCATAAAGTTGTCTGTATTATATAAGATAAACAGTCCGGATATCAGAAATGACAATTTTACCCCTCTTTATTGGAAAAACAACCTTGAATGATAAATAATATCAAATTAAATGTTTATTAAACCCAATTCCAAATCATTTCATCTCCAAATATATCGAACCCAAATCTGAACCGTTTTATTCCAAAAAACATCACAACCAATATTCACATATCAGTGGATGATTTTTTGTCGCTTAAACTGGCGAGAGATCACTTGCGCCACCTCTGTGAGTAAGTCATTACACAGAAGTTGGCTACTACTTGCCCTCAGATGACGAGTGAGGACAGTTAGCTTCTTCAACAACAAATTTTCTAGCCTTCTTGCCTTTACCAATGACTTCAAAATCTTTGGCGTTGTAGTAGACCATCTCTTGTTCTCTAGATCTGATTTTGACAGGCTTTGATCGGTATTCAAATGCAAAGTGTCCAGAATTTTCACAGTATTAGCATATAGCCTTTGTTTTCGGTTTAGAGACATCAGCTGATGGTTTTCTCGTTTATGCCTTTTTCACAAAAGGTCTAGAACTTACCATACATTTGTACCCTCCATTTCTGGTGTACTTCTTGTATCTCTTGTTCATCATAACCATAGAACCAATGAGTCCCTAGAGTTCTAGATCACCATCATCATCAGCATCACTATCAGTTTATTCATCTTCATCTCTTTCATTCACCTATTCATGATCATCATTAGTATCATTAGTCGTGTAATTGTGATATGCCCAACCAGCTTTAGGCTTGATCTCATTTGATCTACTTAAGGTATCTCATTTGATCTAGTTGAGGTAGTGATCATTAGTGCAAGTGAAGTATTATTGTCTTTGGCCTTACCAAACATTTGATTTAACTCAAGTTCATGAATCTTGAGATGACCATACATGGCTTTGTAGAGACATATCTTTCATATCCTTAGAATGTCTAAGGATAGTGGAAATATTGTACCACACTAGAAGAGGCGTCCTTAGGTATTTAACAAGAAGATCCTTGTTTCTGAAGACAATTTCATGATCCTTCAACTCTTTTACCAAGGTTTAGAACCTATCATAGGATTGAGTTAAAGAGTCACTTGATTTGACGCTGAAAACTTTTATATTGTTCAACAAGAAGAGATCTTTTTTACTTCCTTTATGCCATAAAGAAGAATGGACAAAATATCCCACATGTTTTTGCTAGTATTGGAATGTTTAATGGACTTGAAAAAGTCGTCATTGATAGACATGGTGAGAATGGTCATTGATTTATCATCAAAGGCAACTTTCTTAAGGTCTCTTAAGCCAATCTATCTTTTGTTTAATCTCATATTTGTATGGGATTGCAGGGCTATTTTCTTCAACAACTTGACCTTTAACATAGGTCAATGGGACATATGGACCATCTAAACAAGTAGTGGGAATGCTTTCATTAGAACTTGTGAAATCCCAGATCTAGCAATGTAACACAATCACATGTAGAGGGAATCTAGAGAGCAAAGTAGTCATTCATATATTAAAGTACAAAATGACATAGGCTTGAAAGTGTTACCCCCAAAGTTCTTGATTGTTACTAGCTAATGAACTAGACATGCCTATTTATACCCCATACATACAAGGTATAAAGGCATTTACAATACAGTAGAGACTATTACAGTACATTGACTTTACAGTAAATCTTGAATACAATAATGCTCTAACAATCTCCCCCTTTGGATTCAAGATTTAACAAAAATATAGCAGCAGTCTTCATTACTTTATCTTCAAAACTTTAGCAGTGGTTGCATTAAAACATTGAAGCTCTTACCATCTTCAAACATAGAATAATCTTCAATTTGCTCTTTGTAAAGTCAATCTTCTCAAACAGATACTCTATCAAATCATCTTCAAGTCTTGCACATGAAAATCAGATCTTTGCAGCTTTATCAATCTTTGAGGATTCAAACTTTTCGTACCCAACATAGAATCACAAAAATACAAAACTTTTCGGATCAAGCAGCATGCGAGTTTTGATACTTCTTGGATCCTTCTGATATGAAATCTGCACTTCTCGTATCCTTCAGCATGCGAACTATATACTTCTCGTATTCTTCTTGATGCAAAAACTAAGCTTCTCGTCTCGTTCTTGATGCGAACTATATACTTCTCGTATCCTTCTTGATGCGAAAACTAAGCTTCTCGTATCCTCCTTGATTCGAACAATAAACTTTAACTAAATTTCTGTGTCTTCATTACTCTGACTTTGAGTTATCTTCGAACAACGAACTTTCTCGAAACGACTCGGAATCTCTTCTTGACTTTGAATAATCATTTCTCCCCTTTAATCTTTCATTGACAAATTTCTCTTTTCTTTTGGGTATTATTTCTCCCCTGTTCTTCAATATACTATTTCTCCCCCTTTTTGATGATTGTGAGCATCATGATCATCAAAACCTTCATCAATTTCAGCACGCAATTTGTTCACCACAAGTAACATTCTCCTCCTTTATGATTTGGTAAACCGTCAATTCCAAAAGAATTTATCCGAATCTTTTCAAATTCAGACAAAATAACGTGGTAACCCTGAAACAACGGATGAATCAGTTAAAATGCCTGTAAGTAGCACGGAGCCACTTAGTACAACGGATGTACTTTGGAAAAGAGCTTTTTGATGTTCACTCCCCCAGGGCTTCCATTCAATCATCGAAAAACCATAAAGGAATTTCTATGAAAATTATGACAAGAAAACATATTCCTTGTGTGAACGTGCTTGTGTAGAAAGAATTGAAGCAACATATGCTTGAATATTATAGGCTCAAAATGTGTAAACTGTTGAGACAACAACAATTTTCCACGGACTCAATGTGCATGAATGAAGAGCGAAGGTGGGGCAAACTTCCTTCTTTTTCAATATCTAGATCTTCCGAGTGAAGATCAGATAGATTATATGTTGTGTCCCCAAGAAAAATGAAACATTCCTTTGTTAAGAAAGAAATGAGTAGCTGGTGGGGTTTAATGCAAGAGTTGGCATAGGCTAACTGCCTATTTCAATGATGGTCACCAAAGAATGTGAACCAATCAGCAATGTGGCTTCCCGTCTCAGAAAATGAATGATGCAGATTTCTCTTATTCTTTTAACTCTGTTCTCACACCCTCTTTCGGTTTTTAATCCGCCCACTTCTCCCCAAACTCTCATTTACATTTTACCTCAGCACAATGAGATACTCAACCAGATGAATAATCTCCCCCACTCTTTGAATTCGACCCCTCACCCCTCAATCACTCAAGGATAACTTCTTGGGTAGGAAACACCGGTTAACGTGGATCCAAAGAAGTTTAATAATCTCACTCTGATCCCATGAAAATGTCCTAAAATAATTTGTGTTGTTCAACAATTTAGCTTGAACAAATATGAATATCGGCATTTGAATAACATTGCCATCAGAATGTATGCTCCTCAATAATAATCATTAATATTTGAGCATTTGATCTATGAAAAATTCTCAAAACAAGGATAAAGAATGAATAAAATGAATTCGATGGACTTGTTTGAGAATCTGACAATGTATCAATCAGATCAAGTACTATGAATGATGATCATAAAAGGATAGGGTATCAAAGAATTGAAATTTGTTTATACGAACAAATATAAACAATCTTGGAATGAAACGTTTAAGTAATCACGCTGAAAAAATATGTGATGCTCAACAAAATAGGAAATACAAACGGGAGTATTACCATCGAAAAATTGTTTCGTTTTGAGACATGGTAATAACAAAGTCAATATGAAGCTGAACCGGTGTGTATGAATACTTTAAAGTATAGAAAAGATAATACACAAGTATTAATCTTTGGAAACACACGGTCATAAATAATGTCACAATAATCCGAGATTTCCATGAAAAACATTTAAAATCACACTTCTAAATTCACAAAATCTGTTTGAGAATAGAGAATTGGTTTGAACATTTTATGAAAACGTTTTTCATGCTTGAAAGTTGTTATTCTTTCAAACAATCAGAGATTAAGGTCAGAAGATACGTACAGTTAAAATATTTGAGCTCCCCCTCAAATCATGATATAATGATTTATAAACAGATAAGCTCCCCTTAACATGTGCAAAAGATCATTATATGTACAAAATCTGCACAAAGAACAAGACTTGGATTAAAATATCCTTAAACATGAAAACGAGTTCTGAATTACCGGGATTGAAGTCAATTCAGAAGTCATAGTCGTTGAAAAACGAGTCCTGAACTGATATGATCAGAAGTCAAAATCGTTGAAGTACGGGTCCTAAACTGAAGTGTTTTGAAGCCATAATTTCTTTGAATACGGGTCCTAAACTGATGTATTTAGAAACCATGATTTTGTGCTCCCCCTTGATAGCACATGTACTCTTCAAAAAAAATTCACCGCTTCTCTTCTATTTTCAGTCATGTGTGTGGTATATATGTAACAATCAACACAACACATGAAGAACCTACAAAACAGATTAAACAGATTTTGGTACCCAACGGGACTTGGGTCCTTGTGTGTTAGGTGTAGATTTCTTAGAAGGAATACTGTAAGTACCGTACCAATAAGAAGTAAAATCTTTATGCACAAAATCATTTGACCCACAGTAAGAACAACAGATTTTCTTATGTGCCAACCTAATCACATGATTTGCGGAATGAATAGGATTAGGTTTAGCAGAAGACTTACCTTTCGGAGCATTGTTCCTCTTTGCTTTTGAAGTGGATGGAGATGATTTTGGCACATCTTTCTTTGGAACTGTTGTGCCTTTGACTCTCCATTCCATCTTCACCTTTTTGAAGACTGGAACTTCTTCAGATTTGGAAGTATTAATTTTAGGCACTTTTGAATCCTTATCCGACTTATCAAGCAAATGATTATAGAAGAGATTTGTAGAACGAATCTGACCTTTTGAGAAATCAGTTGATCTATTAAATTGTTTAGAAGGAATGTTTTTAAAGCTTGAACTTGAAGCAGTTTTAAAAGAGTATTCAGAATCATTTGAATCATCAAATGGAGTCTGAAAGATAATATCAGTACTAACCTGCTTTGAGACATCAATTTTAAAAATGACGTCTTCAAGTTCTTTGACTTTGTTTATCAAAACATTTTTCTCTTTAAAAATTAGATCAAATTTCTTTTGGAGATCAGATTTGATCAATTGATCCTTCATAATATCAGCTGATAAATCAGATAATCTTTTGGTAAGATTAAGAATCGCATCTTCAAAATATTTGCGTTCCGATTCAAAATTTTTTTCCAAAAATTTTCTTTTATCTGTTATCTCTTTGAAAGTTTCCATATTTTTCTTTTTGAGAATTTTATTTTCCTTCTCAAAGAGATTTTTCATTTCCGTGAAATCTTTTCTTTCCTTTTCCAAAATATTTTCTAATTCAGAGATTTTCACGGAAAGCTACGAACTTTTAATCTCAAAAGATTTTTTTTCAATTCCAAATTCAGCTCTTTCTTTTTCGAGCATGTCTTTTTCTAAAAATAAAACTTTCTCAAAGTCAGAAACATGTTTTGAAAGTTTTATACATTTCAGCTCAGTTTCTTTCTTTTCGTCAAGAGAAAAATTAGACAGTTTTCTTTTTAGCTCAGCATTTTCACTATCCAGAATTTTTCATTTATCTTGAACTTCTTTTAATTGAATTCGTAAATGTAGGATCCACTTCTCTCTCTTGTCTTCCCTACTCTTCATATCAGCATTTTCTCTTTGAAGAGTTGTTACTTTCTCTTGAAGTTTCTCGATTTGATCGTGCAGACTTGAGTTGTCTTTCTTTGTTTCAAGACCTGCAATATAAACTTCAAGATCAGTAATTCTTTTAGTAAGTTTAGCATTTTGTTCTTTTAAAACTGATTTTTCATTTGAAGAAGAAATGTCTAAAATTTGTCTCTTCAGATCAGCAATTTCTTCCTCTTTATTTAACACAGGAGCTGAAAGATTTGAAGTATTAGATTTAAGAGTTTGCTTCAAACCTTCACTATTAGATTTAACAAAAGTTTTAGATATTGGAGATATTTCTGTTTTAAGAGTTTGCTTCAAACTTTCATTAATAGATTTAACAAAAGTTTGTGAAATTGGAGGTACTTCTATTTTAAGAGTTTGCTTCAAACCCATTTCTCTTGTTGATATTGCTAGATATATGATCTTTCAGAAAATCAATCAGAAAGTGTATGAAATACACTATAGAAAAAAAATTTGTATATAATTTTTTTTTTTGAAAAACTCTTAAAGTGTATGAAATACACTATAGAATTTTTTTTTGTTTTTTTTAATCACTTCTCGCAATGCACAGTGATGAACAGTAACAATTCGCAATGGTCAGGATGCGAATTATACACTTCTCGCAACCAACTAAGATGAACAGTAACTGTTCGCAACGCACTGGATGCGAATTCCTTGAAATTCACAATGAACTAAATGAACAGTAACAATTCGCAACCAACTAGATGCGAATTATGCACTTCTCGCAACAAACAGTATGCGAAATCTCAGCTTCTCGCAACCTTATGAATGCGAAAACCACACTTCCCGCAACCTTCAGGATGCGAATTATGTCCTTAGTGTATTTCCAATATTTCTCAGACTAAAAGATGCGAATTCTTGTGTTTCTCGTAACAAACTGAATACAAGTTCAATCATTTCCCGCAAGCAACTAGATGCGAATTCTATAGAGTTAGCAACAAACACAATGTGAATTCTTGATGCAAACACTTTGAATCTTGTGAGTTCTTCAGGATGAAGCTTGCGAGTTCTTCATGTTCTTGCGAGTTCTTCACCAAAAAGTCAAACTTTTTCAGATTCAGCCTTCAAATCTTGTCGAAACTCAGTGAGATTTTGCAGAATTGTTCGAAATTACTTTTCGAACAACTTTCTAGTTGATCACTTTCACTAATTCGATCAAGAAAAAGCAAATTTGATCAAGAACACAGATTTCTGAACTTTGTTATAAAACAGAAACAATTCGTCAAAATTTGAGCAATTGGCCAAAATTAGGTCTTGAATCCTGAATTAATGATGTTCAGGATCAAAAACCGAGTGTAATTGACACAAAATTGGATCAAATTGATCAAGAAATGAAGAAATTGTAAAAATCTTGATGAACAGTAAACGATGTGTGATGCGAGTTCTTCCCAAAAACAGCAAAATCTTCAAAAATCCATGCAAATTCTGATTGAATTCTCTATTTAGCTCTGATACCAAATGTGAAATCCCAAATCTAGCAATGTAACACAATCACATGTAGAGAGAATCTAGAGAGCAAAGTAGTCATTCATATATTGAATATCAAAGTACAAAATGACATAGGCTTGAAAGTGTTACCCCCAAAGTTCTTGATTGTTACTAGCTAATGAAGTAGACATGCCTATTTATACCCCATACATACAAGGTATAAAGGCATTTACAATACAGTAGAGACTATTACAGTACATTGACTTTACAGTAAATCTTGAATACAATAATGCTCTAACAATCTCCCCCTTTGGATTCAAGATTTAACAAAAATATAGCAGCAGTCTTCATTACTTTATCTTCAAAACTTTAACAGTGGTTGCATTAAAACATTGAAGCTCTTACCATCTTCAAACATAGAATAATCTTCAATTTGCTCTTTGTAAAGTCAATCTTCTCAAACAGATACTCTATCAAATCATCTTCAAGTCTTGTACATGAAAATCAGATCTTTGCAGCTTTATCAGTCTTTGAGGATTCAAACTTTTCGTACCCAACATAGAATCACAAAAATACAAAACTTTTCGGATCAAGCAGCATGCGAGTTTTGATACTTCTTGGATCCTTCTGATATGAAATATGCACTTCTCGTATCCTTCAGCATGCGAACTATATACTTCTCGTATTCTTCTTGATGCAAAAACTAAGCTTCTCGTCTCGTTCTTGATGCGAACTATATACTTCTCGTATCCTTCTTGATGCGAAAACTAAGCTTCTTGTATCCTTCTTGATTCGAACAATAAACTTTAACTAAATTTTTGTGTCTTCATTACTCTGACTTTGAATTATCTTCGAACAACGAACTTTCTCGAAACGACTCGGAATCTCTTCTTGACTTTGAATAATCATTTCTCCCCTTTAATCTTTCATTGACAAATTTCTCTTTTCTTCTGGGTATTATTTCTCCCCTGTTCTTCAATATACTATTTCTCCCCCTTTTTGATGATTGTGAGCATCATGATCATCAAAACCTTCATCAATTTCAGCACGCAATTTGTTCACCACAAGTAACATTCTCCTCCTTTATGATCTGGTAAACCGTCAATTCCAAAAGAATTTATCCGAATCTTTTCAAATTCAGACAAAATAATGTGGTAACCCTGAAACAACGGATGAATCAGTTAAAATGCCTGTAAGTAGCACGGAGCCACTTAGTACAACGGATGTACTTTGGAAAAGAGCTTTTTGATGTTCACTCCCCCAGGGCTTCCATTCAATCATCGAAAAACCATAAAGGAATTTCTATGAAAATTATGACAAGAAAACATATTCCTTGTGTGAACGTGCTTGTGTAGAAAGAATTGAAGCAACATATGCTTGAATATTATAGGCTCAAAATGTGTAAACTGTTGAGACAACAACAATTTTCCACGGACTCAATGTGCATGAATGAAGAGCGAAGGTGGGGCAAACTTCCTTCTTTTTCAATATCTAGACCTTCCGAGTGAAGATCAGATAGATTATATGCTGTGTCCCCAAGAAAAATGAAACATTCCTTTGTTAAGAAAGAAATGAGTAGCTGGTGGGGTTTAATGCAAGAGTTGGCATGGGCTAACTGCCTATTTCAATGATGGTCACCAAAGAATGTGAACCAATCAGCAATGTGGCTTCCCGGCTCAGAAAATGAATGATGCAGATTTCTCTTATTCTTTTAACTCTGTTCTCACACCCTCTTTCGGTTTTTAATCCACTCACTTCTACCCAAACTCTCATTTACATAGTTTTCGCAGGCTTCTATAGGAATCTGAAGGAATTGGAATGATCAATTCCGTTGACCAAATATCATTCAGGCGTTTGGTTTACCTATGGAATGGAATTGAACTCCACACATTCCACCATTCATGAATTTGGTCATCCCATCACAATTGAGAAGGAATTCAATTCCATTTCATCATATTTTCTCAAAAAGACAAAACTATTCCCATATTCCCACTTGATACCTAGACCCAAATGAACCTCCGCCGACCACCGCCAACCACCACCTATATGAACCACCATCAATATGAACCACTGCTGACCACCACCGAGCTGAATCACTGCTGGCCACTAGCTTGTGAACCACCACCACCGACTTGAACCACTGCCGACCACCACCGACCAAAACCACCACTGACCACCATCGACCGAACCATTGCCGACCTAAACCACCGTCTAAACCATCGCCGACCACCTTCTATCTGAACCACCGCCAGCCACCACTGTTCTGAACAACTGTTGACCACCACCGTTTTGAATCGCCACTGCCAACCACCACCATTGATATGAATCACCACTGCGGCCACCGATCTGAACCACCGTCAGCCACCGACGATTTGAATCACGGTAGTTGGCTTTTGGTATCAAAACTTTCAAAAATGGTATTTTGGTCATTTAATAATATTTCTTTCAAATTCCAAAGCTACATTATGTGAACCAAACACGATAGATTCCATCCCAATGTCTGTCAACCAAACAGGTGGTCAAACCTGATAACATTCCATTCTAATTCCTTCAAAGTCAAATTCCTTTGACATATTCCATTCCATCCAAAAACATTTTGTGAACCAAACACCCCCTTAGTGTCAACTAGACTTAGTGTCAACGAGATTAGTGTAAGCCATTACAAATCCTTGATTGTGGAAGAATCAAATTTGATCTAATGCCAAGGTTCAAAATGACGTAAGGCGTGGCGTGGCTGTGAGGTCAAGCCTTAAGCCTTACAAGCCTTGACAAGGACGCGACGTTTTTCAAGGCATGACATCAGGCGGAAAATTTGTATGTCATATATAGAATTATATATATATATATATATATATATATATATATATATCTATACAACCTTAATATTCATCTTGACAAAACTCTTAAATACAAGTCTTTAAGCAACTTGTACAACTTTTCAAAGCATCAAATTCAAAAATCTCTTAATTACTACTCTTAAAACATAATGTACAAATTCTTAATGCATACAAGTTGGCTGAAACTTTAAGAGTAAAAGGAAGTTTTCAGACTCTCTTTCTCTATAAAGAAAAGTGTTCCTTCTATATTGAGCTCTAATTCGTAGTTAAAGCCTCTTCCCTTTCATCTTTTCTTTTGGTTGCCATAAGAGTTCCTTTTCTTCCCAACATTTTTAACCTGTCATCCACCCATATTGGAAATATTCAGAGTTTCTTTCATCAATGTTACTTTTTCTCCTCCCTAATTTCATGTCTCAAACTTTACGTATGTATAGATTCCTTTTTCACATCGATCCCTTCTCAGGGCAAAACCACGTATTCTCTCTATCTCAAACCTGTATGGTAAGCTTCCAACAATGCTTTATTCCTGTTTCTTTCTTGCTACACGCTCTTTAATCACCAAAATGGAAGATATGATATCAAGATTCTCCCGCTTGCTCCCGAGACGACGACCTCTACACAGCGACCTCCCAAATTTCTCTCATGTATGCTTTGATTTCTCCCGTATAAATCTGCCCCTGGTGAATCACAATTTCTCCACACCTTCTTCAAAACCCTAGAAATTTCTCTGAGGTATGATTCTCTGATTTAGTCTCGATGTTTATATTTCCACAGCTTCTTGAATAATGAGTATTGGTTTTGATTATAAATGAATATTGGTTTTGATTGTACCATAAAGAAAGCCAAAATTCTTGAATAAAGCTTTTGAATCGGAATGCTTTTTAGTCTGTTTAGTCTGTTTTGATTGTAAATGAATATTGGTTTTGATTGTACAATGGCAAAAACGTAACTTTCTCTTAAACCCAGTTTCAATTTCTAGATTTGTTGTATTTTAATGCTATTGTTGAGAACAATCATTAAGATTTCGTGGTTTATTAGTCTTCCAGCAAGCAAAATGAGACATCGATATGTGGTTTCGAACATGGTTTTAGTTGTTTGGCTACACGATTTCAAACGTATGTGTTGTTTGTTCCTTTTTGTTTGGCTACTGTGGATTCAAACACATGTGGTTTCATTTGAAAGACATGTGTCTGGTTTCATTTGGATATTTGTGGCGAAAATGAACTGATTTTATGTGGTTTGTGGTTTCATTTGAGATGCATTCCAGGTGTTTGATATAATGCCTGATTTGTTGTTCAATGCATTCGGGAGAGCTGTCACAACAAGGTAAAATTAAATTTATGTTGTTGGTTTGGTTTAAATTTAGGTTTTTGGTTAGATTTTGTCTTTAAATGTATTAAGAGCATAGTGCCAACATAGGTAGCAATGATCAATA
This sequence comes from Saussurea involucrata, assembly GCA_033807775.1. NCBI lineage: Eukaryota > Viridiplantae > Streptophyta > Magnoliopsida > Asterales > Asteraceae > Saussurea > Saussurea involucrata. The sequence goes on from CM066320.1 coordinate 143,378,213, forward strand.
TATAGGAGACTACTTGGATAGTAGTGTTCAATTGGAATTCTTGATAATGTTCAATTTCTTATAATTTGGTTTCAAAATTCTCAAGAATGTTGCTATGTTAAATATGCAAATATCGAGGAAGTTGCTAAATCTATAAGAGCATTACATAATTATCATATTTTTCCTTGGTAAGTTTGAATTTTATTTGACTGTTGTTGTGAAATCCTGATCTATGCATGTTATTCTAGAGAGAGTGAAGTATGTGACAGGAGTACAGGACCACCTCAATCTAACAAGTGAGTACTGGAATTTGCTTCAGTTATCTAGACACATTTAAATGAGAACTGCGAACATAAAATTCATCTTAGGAAAATTAGATAATGTGCCTATTCCGAACATGCTTTGATGAGTACAAAAGCACTGTTGACAAACCTGCTTGTAGTGTCGGTGCTTCATAGTCTCCATTTCGTCGAATAACTAATGAGTAATGAATGTTTATGTCTTGGACCTTTGCCGACCTCCAGAAACCACAAGTTGAGCTTGATGGTAAGGCGTGTGCAGCTGGTGGACAAAATGGTCTCATGGCCGTCAGGTTCATTTTATTACGTGCACTTCTCTCTGTTTTTTCCTTGTTTCATCTACTTATCATGATCATTCTTTTATTTATAGTTTTCGTGTTGCATATGCAATGCTAAAATTAGATGGTTGCTATTTTGTTTGCAGCTGGATGTGACATCAGCTCAGCTTCTCGTGACCGATAATGATTTCAGGAGTCCAGAGTTTAGGAAACAACTTACTGAAACAGTGGATTCATTATTGTCTTATAAGGTTACCGGGTAAGAGTTTTTTTCTTCACTTACCGGGTAAGATCATTGGTCCTTGTCATGTCTCTTACCGGGTAAGATTCTCATAACCCGATAAGGTAAGTGACGCTCGATAAACGCCTACCGGATAAGCGTTTGGTAAACGGTCTCTTAGTTTAGTTCTCATTGTTGAACTTGAAAAGTTACTAGCATTGTGCAATTTTTCTATACTTGCTATATTAGTAAGGGCTAAGATTTGCTTAAGAGTGATTAAAGATATGTTGGGGAATTGATTAAAGATACATCTTTTTTGGTAACTGTGGTTTCCGGGCCAACTTATGCTTACCGACTAACGTGGTTTTAACTCTACTTTACCAGTGATATTCGATTTTTGAAGCTGAGATTTGGTACGTACTGATCCAAGGTTCTATATTATTTGTCATTGGGGATTATGGTTTCGTGTTTGTAGATATTGTTTGTTATGTTTTTGTTTATTGTGTTATCAATATTCCATTCAAATGTGAAGATCTTAAAATTTCAGACTTCATTTAAATGTTTTATTTATTGATATTTGACTGGATTTTAACGTTTCCTGGGATTTTGGCTATGAATCTTATAGTTTTTAGTAGAATGCTGGTTTGAAGATTTGTGTTTATGGCTGTTATGATATGATATAGTTTAAGGGTTTTTGATTCAATTACATTTTGGGTATTCTATTTTACTAGGTTCGTAGATCTATTTGTGCATGCATTAATTTCGATTTGCTCTTTTCTTTGTAGGGAATTTTGTGGATTCCGTATGGTGGTTTGCTTTGATGCCCTTATAGTATATTGTAGTACCTCTATCTCACAAAATTGTATCACGAAAGAACATAAAAATGTTGAAATTCTTTTATGCTTCAAGTGTATTTAGCATACCTCCATCGGTGCATCTATTAGGAATACTAATTTAGGGACTTGTATAAGTTTATGTATAAGATGAAGGAATTTCAAATTCAGTTGAAATTTGAATTTTGAATTACACATCTGGCTCACCATTATAATAGGATCTTAACATCAATCTTTCTTTTCATGAGTTTTTATCTTATGAGTTTTGTTCTTTTTGCACATATATCTTCATCCATAAATCCTGGAAAACCAACCAAACAATCTCTTAGCGACTAAGGATAGTTGAGGGATTCAAACCTGTAGTCTCCCGTGTGTAGTTGACAAAATTTACTCAACCCCTTTGCTAATTGAGCCATACGCTCGAGAGCTTTTAATTTTCATTTACGATAAAAATTTCACACTTTGCTCACCCGTGCATTGCACGGGCATACTACTAGTATATATATATATATATATATATATATATGTTTTCTATATATTATTCTAATCGGATAATGATATTAAAAATGTACATTCATATTAGAAAAAGAAAAATTATATAAATTATATTATAAAACCGTTTTTGATTGAATATATAAAATAGAATTTAGAAATTTAATTTTACAACTTCGTTTAAATCGTGGTTCGATAATGTTACTATGTATGATGTGATTAGATATATCTACAAAATATAAAATGTAAAGTTAAAAGTTTAAGAGCACAAAAGATAAACAAATAATATAAAATTATATTTTTTTGAAAAAAAATCACATATTAAAAAAATCACCATGGTGCGCCTCAAGGCGCCATAGCGTGAGTCACGCCTTACAGAAACGCTATGGCCCATTTCGTAATGGCGGAGACGCGTCTTGCGCCACATCGCACCAGGGTGCACGCCATAATGCGTCTTTTTGAACACTGTCTAATACCAATTCTTGGTCTGAAAGGTTAAACAATATGGCAAAAACACAGTAACTGGGGCTGAATACAACCTTTTCAAAGTTCTGATAATTATATTCAAAAGTGTGAATTATGGATTTGATCCATGTGGTATATCAAATATTATGACTAGCGCCCCTAAACTGAAAAAGTTATGGACATGGTCCTAGTGAATTTTCATTTTCTTATGAGTAAGGTCCCTTCCACTAACGACCGTCAAAATATGGTGTTAAGAGACGGACATTTTGGTCTTTATATTTTTCATTCATTTTTCTAATAAAAATAAATTATTAAATTTAATATATATTTATTATTATATATAACATACGTTAATCACACATATACACGCACAAATATATATATAAATATAGTGGAGATAATTATAACACCCGAAATTTTATATAAGTAAGATGTCGATTTTCAGTTTGTATAAAATCAATAAGTTGAATCCTAGAGAAACTCTTGGTCCTTATGTTACTAGATCTCAAGTGTGTCTTGGAGGTTGACTAATCACCAAACCGAGGGAAGTTGGAGGGCTAGGTACACTCTCGGCGAGAGTGACCGCGATTGTGCAAAGGGGGCACTCTCGCGGGTCAAAATCGTTGGTTGTGTACCTTCAAGTGCATGGCCAGAGTGCCGTCAAGTGCATGGCCAGAGTACCAGCAAAAGTTCCATTTGGGCACAATCGCTGGGCATACTCCCACTTAATCTGATTTTACACTCACTTCTCTCAAAATTCAGTTTTGTTCACGACTTGGGAGCCCCTTTAGGCAGTTTTTTCTCTTTGCAACCCTCTCCCCATTCAATAAAAACCTAGGGATTGTAAGGGACGTTTATTTCTTACCAAGGGTTCCTTCTAGTTCATTTATTGTCAAGTTTCAAAGCAAGATCAAGTTCTCATCTCTCATTATTTTTCTAGGGTTTTGCCTTTTTCTAGGTTTTGCTCAAAACCTAGATTGTGAGTTTTTCTATTCCTTTGTAAATTTGTAAAACTAGATACATGTCATTATATGCTTCTTATCATCCTTCCTACATATTTTCATAAAAATCTTTTATGTTTGCTAAATGTGTTCGTATTTCCTTATTTGAGAACCATGGGTATTTTGGTGGGAAATATTCTAGTTTGTATCTTGATGAACATAGATGTGTTATTTGTAAAAATATGTTGGTATTTGACCCCTTTATGGAAATACCCACATTTTGGGGCTTTGACCTAACTTGAAGATTTGACTCCATAAAATACTTATTTGTTCATGGTTGGTCTTAATAATTGTTATTGTGTTCTTGAGTACACAACATGTAGCCTCATAGCTTGGACATCTTTATGTAGGGATATAAGCCTAATTGGGTTAATTTGAGAATGATGGATTATTATGTGAGATCACAAATTTGCCTTAGATGGTATTGTGTACATTTCATATGAACTAATGTGCCTTTTGGCCAAAGTTGAATTTTAAATGAACCAAGTCAAATAAATACTAGGAGAACATAGTCTTGGGTGCCACCGTGTGGGTATGCGCCAAGACCTCTGCCATTTAGGGCAATACCTTAATTGTAACCCTCGGATGTGTCGCGCGTTGTGGTGTCACTCATGGTAGTTGACACTAAGGTATCTCGACTCTATGGGTGGAACTTGATTGGTGCTATGTGTCTCCCCCATTGGCTACAAATATGGATGTTGCTTGATAATTGCAATTTTTATATATGCATTATTATTACTTATCATTAATTGTTCCAACTCACTAGGCTTTTTGACCTAACACTTGTTTGGTGTCGACGTGTATCTCATGTTCTAGCGGCGCCGTCTCTAGGAAGGTCTAGACAGATCTAGAGTAAGCTTGGGGGAGATACTTTTGGGACACCAATCTTTTGGGATAACGTTTTTGGAGTAGAGATGACACCCCCTTTAATCTTATTTCTACTTAAAAATTTGATTAGTAGGTTGTCGTTTATTTCCGTTAAAATACGAACTTATAATTGAACATGAGTTCATTATTTCCCCATTTTTGGAGGCTCATGCTATAGCATTATATACCACATTTCCGTATTTATGGAAATTTTTGTTTATTCCTATTTTTGGGGTGTTACAAATTGGTATCAGAGCTTTAGTTTAAGTAAACTTGGTGTTGACTCTAGTATACCTAGACTTAAGATGTAAATGTTTGTGGTTATGTTAGCAACCTTGGGTAAAAGTCATAGGTGTGGAGAGTATTAGGACTTATGTAATTATGTTAATCGAGAGTTGTGATGATGGTGACGAGAATTCTTGTGTATAACAAGTTCATAATTTCACTTAGCTAATGCTATTCTGAATGTATGGTTATGTAAGCGTGCTTGATTTGCTATTGTTATGATTATTGATAAATGTAGTAGTACGTATCTTCGAATTTAACTCATGTAGCCTATTTCTCACCTCTATTCTCGTATGGATGGCAGTGAACCATGTTAAATACCTGAGGTAGGCCGAGGAATGTCCTCCGGACGGGCATCTAGAAACCGATTCCACGGCCAATTGACCGAGAGGGGTCGCAACAATTGTAATTCCAGCTAAATCGAATGTGTTGGGTTGGGGAATGGAGCACATACCAAGGACCAACATAACTATGTCTCAACCGATTATGGAAGAGGTGGCTCCGGAAACTAAGATGAAGGATAATGTGATGCAAGCAGTGTGGATCTAGAGAAACAACAAGAGACGATCATGAAAATGTTGGAAGACAGAGATAATAGTCACTGAAGGCATGATATGGGTGCCGAGAATGTTATAGCGGGTTTGATAGTCGGGTTTACACCCTCATAATCTAACCGCAAGTGTACGGGTCGAAATCAAGTAATATGTACTTGGAAGTACGAGTATCGAACCAAGGGACCTAGGAACTCAGTATCACAATGACTATACTCACTATTAACTGGACGATCGAATTGATGAATTTTTGATAACCGATTAATAACTAAATTAAATAAACAAACTTTAGAGCAAAAGCAGAGAACAAATTTGGATTTTTTCGGGAGAAAAGAAGTTGAGGATTGGAATCCCAATTATTTCACAAAGAACACTCTACTTATGATAATTATCAGACTAAACCAATCTAATGAATACACAATCACGTAAATAACTATTATTCTTTCTCGAGCAACAACAAAGTTATTTATAAAAAACACAGGTTTTATCTCTCGATCTCAACCTAGGAATTCATAAATTTATTAAGAACAAGATTGGTATATCTCTATTGTTGATCCAAACCCTCAGTGATTTGATAATGACCCTCTCTTATACACTTAGTGAAAATTGTAAGTAAACAATATGCATCAGAGTTTCACTATCGCTGATAAGTACTAAGATCTTACAGTACCGCTGATAGGAACTCTCGCTCTTTTAAATTAAACATTCAGCGTACACTGTTCATCATTAATGCGCTGAGTCTGTTCAGTCATTATGATGATCGCTGATAAGTTAGTTGTTTACTTATGATCCCTGAAGACAAGTTTCACGTCAACAAAGGTTCTACGCTGAAGTCGAAGATCAAGCTCAAGAACCAGCGACAAGTCTCCTAATGAACTGATGCGGATCAGCGAAGACTCAGATTTGTCCACTCAACGTGAAGTATCAAGTACAAGACATCAGCTATCGCTGAACTTTATCATTTGCTGAATAGTAAATGATAATCGCTGAATCAACGAAAGCTGATCATGAAGTCCTCCGTACAAAGTACTTTTGTCTTAACCACCCTTGCACGCCTCCGTACGAAATGTCAGAAAAGAACCTCCGAATATCTGAAATCGTACAACCACTCTGATACTACACTGTTCATCCTTACGGCTACTAAGGTTGTCAACCAAGGTCAATGACATGCAACCAACCAGCTGATGACACGTGTAAAGTATATACTGACTTGCATTAAATGCATGAAGTATATAAAGAGATGAACTCACTTCATTTGAAGTAACTTGCTAACTCTGGACAAGTTCATATCTCTTATCTCAAGATAGGTTATTATTAGTAATTTCCTTATCTTTCTTAGTGCAAGAAACCTTAGTGTTCCAACTGGTTTAGATTTAGGTTTATCCTTAATCTTGTCTCCGCAACAAGCTGTAAATTGTTAATGATTTATCAATAAACAATTTAGAAAAGTAAAATTTGTGTGTTTGTATTCAACCCCCGCCCCCCTTCTACAAACTTGTATAGGCCTTCGGGACCAACAAGTGGTATCAGAGCGGATTTGTTTAATCTCATAAACAAGATCTAATCTAAGATATTTCTCTTCCTTGCTATTATCTGAAAATGGCCACCAACACAAACACAAATTATATAGACAATGGTTCTCTTGCAAAACCCCCTAGATTTTCCAGAGATAACTTCAACTTATGGAAAAATAGGATGACACTCTTCTTAGAAGGTGTAGACCCTACTATGCCTTACTATCTTGAGAATGGTCCATTCATCCCCGTAAGATTTGATGCTGCAGTTTCAGGCACTGAGAATAGACCTGCTATTCCAGAAAGGCTGGTACCTAAAGAAATCCATCAATGGACTGACGAAGATAAGAAGAAAGTGGCTATAGATACAAAAGCCAGATCCATACTATCCATGGCCCTTCCTGACGAAGTCTACCATTCCGTCATGAACCTGAAATCATCAAAAGCCATGTGGGACACAATATGTGTTCAGTATGAAGGAACGTCTGAAGTCCAGGACTCAAGAAAGATCAACCTGGTAAGACAATACGAAAGCTTAATTTCTGGTAAGAATGAAACTCTCTCTGATGTTCACCAACGTTTTAATTGTTTAATTATAGATCTGAAAACTGTTGGTAAGGAATATTCTAACTTTGAAGTGCTGACAAAGTTTCTAGAATGTTTACCTGAAAGCTGGGATAATTATTCCATGTGTCTCAAGCTATCAAAGGATCTAAGATCAATGACCCTTGCTACCTTATATGGCACGTTGCTGAATCATGAGCAATCTAGCCATCTTAAGAAGAATCTTGTAAAAGATTCCAAAAGCACCCATGTTGCTTTATTCTCAGAGGAACCTTCTACTCAGCGACCCTCGGTCACTATCACTGAGTTAGATAGTAACTCTGAAAGGTCATCAGATTCTGATTCTTCAGATGATGATGAATCCTTGGCTCTCCTAACTAAAAAGTTCAGGAGATTCGCCAAGAAGAAAATGTTTAGAAAGAACAAAACTCTTTCCATAGCTGACAAGCCTAAAACATCAGCTTTCGTTGATAAGGCTACTGCTACTTGTTTTAACTGCGAAAATACAGGTCATTTCGCTAATGAGTGCAGGTCAAAGAAAATCATGAGACCTTCAGCTTTTACAAAGAAATCCTTTGTTCCAAGGAATAAAGATGACAAATACTCAAAGATGAAGGAGAAGTATGCAAAGCTGAAAAGCTTTAAGAAGAAAGGAAAAGGCCTGATGGCTGACTATGATTGGGCTGCTTCTGATGAAGAAGCATCATCATCTGATTCTGAAGATGATGAAGCAAATCAATGTCTCATGGCTATGATTGAAGAAGAGGAAGAAAGTTCAAACATTCCCTCCACTTCAACATCTACCATTCAGGTATCACCTTCTTTCTTTACCAATATTGCAAATATTGATGAAGTTGATAGTCTCCGTAAGATCGATCTCTTGACTAGAAGTTTATACGAAGCAATGAACGGCAAAACTGTGGTTGAAAACCAAAATCTTGATCTCGCTGAAAAGCTTAAAAACTGCCACCTTTAAATAGAAAAGCTTTCTAAAATTGAAGAAGATTTTAACGATCAAGTATATTTAAATCAGCTAGTCAAAATCGAACGAGCAGAAGCTATCGCTGCATTAGAGGCTGAAAAAGCTACTGTTGAAGGATGGTGTAATTCTTCAACAAAGATCACTGAGATAATTAAGGCTCAGATTCCTCTGAGTGATAAACGTGGTCTGGGTTATAAATATGATACTCCAAAACCAACCACTGAACGTTCAATGCTTAAATTTGGAACGTTCGTATCCTCAGTCGCTGACACTTCATCATCTCAGTGCTCCTCGTCCATTACACCAATCCCTGAGGAAACTCCTACCTCCTCAAAAGGTAAGGAGAAAATGGTTTATTTAAAACCTACCTCTGTCTCTAAAGACAAAGGTAAAGGAATTGTTAATTATCAAAATCCTCAGAAGGGTACATTAGTACCAAAGCTGAATGCTTCTAAAGCCTCAGTGAACTACCCATCTGGATCTAGAAAGCTAATATCTGGATCTATTCAGCGATCTACTCCTAGACTCAGAGTGGATGTCCTTGGTAAGAAATCTGAAGAACTGAATGTTCGTCCCATTTCTAAAGCCATTAGTTTACTTGGTGCTGGCACTTCTAATTCAAAATTAAAAGCTCAGCATACAAGTGGTCCTAGAACTACTCTTAGTTATAGGAAATGTTATCACTGTGGACTTATCGATCATATTGCTAGTAAGTGCCCCACAGCCACCAAAGCTGAAAAGATAGCTAAGGTGAAGATTGCCCCCAAGGCAAAGAAGACCAACCCTGGTGCAAATCAGGTCAAAGTGAATTCTACCACTGAGGTTAAGAAATTAACCAAAGTGAAGAAAGACAAAGCTGAATCTTCAAATGCTGCGAAGACTGCTGAACCTTCAATTCCAACTACTTCCACTGACAAACGTGTATACATGGTTAAGTGGGTACCTAAGAAAAACTAATCTTCCTTTGTATTGCAGGTTAAGAAGGGTATCTGGTATCTCGATAGCGGATGCTCTAGACACATGACTGGTAAGAAAAGCCTGCTCGCTGAATACAAGGAAGAGAAAGGTCCCTCTGTGACTTTCGGTAGAAATGGAAAAGGACATACCCGAGGGTATGGTGTACTTTCAAATGGTACAACCTCCTTCAGAAGAGTCGCATATGTTGAAGGGCTGAAACATAATCTTCTGAGCATCAGTCAGCTTTGCGACATGGATAACAAAGTAATTTTTACTGAGAAATCCTGCTTTGTCTCTGACAAGAAGGAGAAGATAGCTCTCAGCGGATATCGTTTGGAAAATGTTTATGTAATAAACATGGACTCAACAACCACTGAGAACTCCTGTTTCTTCTCAAAGGCATCTTCTGATGTCAACTGGCTATGGCACAAGAGGCTCTCACATCTAAATTTCAAGACACTGAATACTCTTTCCTCCAAAGACTTAGTCACTGGTCTACCTCAGCATTCATACGCCAAAGAGTCTTTATGTTCACCGTGTGAAAAAGGGAAGCAGACCAAGGCAAGCTTCAAGTCAAAGCAAGTCTCCTCTGTGTCATCTCCTCTACAACTACTCCATATGGATTTGTTTGGACCTGTTAACAAACAATCCATCACTGGAAAGAAATATACACTGGTCATAGTTGATGAATTCTCTCGTTACACATGGGTAATGTTTCTCCGTTCTAAGAGTGACACCCCTGAAGAACTCATCACCTTTGTTCGGAAGATGGAAACTCTGAACAATATGACTGTTCGCGCAATAAGGAGTGATCATGGAACTGAATTCAAAAACAGTTCTCTTGATTCCTTCCTTGAGAGTAAGGGTATTTCTCACAACCTTTCGTCAGTGAGAACACCGCAACAAAATGGAGTCGCTGAAAGAAGAAATGGAACAATTATTGAAGCTGCACGTTCAATGCTCATCGATTCTCACCTGCCTACTCAGTTTTGGGCAGAAGCTGTCAACACTGCTTGTTTTACGCAAAACAGGTCGCTGATAGTTAAAAGATTCAAAAAGACAGCCTATGAACTTTTTCATGGGAGAAAGCCTTCAATCAGCTTTCTTCACATCTTTGGATGTCAGTGTTTCATACTGAACAACAGAGATGCCCTTGGAAAGTTTGATCCTAAGGCTGATGATGGAATCTTTCTTGGATACTCCTCAGTCTCCAAAGCCTTCAGAGTCTTCAAACGTAGAAGACAAACTGTAGAAGAAACTATTCACGTCATGTTTGACGAATCCCGTTCAGCGAACTCTAAACCGAACGCTGATACAGAAGAACTGAATCAATGGATGTTTTCTCATCTTGGTGATTCAGAAGATATTCCCACTCCTCATGCTCATCCAGTAGAAGATGATAGTCCCACTATCATTCCAAACATGCAGAATAGTGAAGCTGAAACATCATGGGTCTCAGTTGTTCCTATAAACACTATACCTGCAGTTGATCCAAATGTCTCAGACATTCCATCTATTTCTCAACAATCAGTGAATGAAGTGACAAATGCAAACATTCCTCTCTTAGCTGATAATCCAGAAGTAGCTGAAGCCTCATCTTCAGTTTCTCCAGTTCAGACTGAGTCAGCGACGTATGCTCCGGCTCAGCGATGGACTGTAAATCACCCAATCGATCAAATTCTTGGTGATCCCAACGCTGGTATTCAGACTTGTAGAAGTGCAGGTAATATTTGTTTATTTGTTAACTTTATTTCTCTAACTGAACCAAAGAAAATAGATGATGCCCTCAGAGATCCAAACTGGGTCAGCGCTATGCAAGAAGAGCTGACTGAATTCGAAAGAAACAAAGTTTGGAAACTCGTTCGTAGACCAACTGACAAAACGGTGATAGGCACTAAATGGGTCTATCGAAACAAGTTGGACGAACATGGTACTGTAACTCGCAACAAAGCTCATCTTGTTGCTCAGGGATACAGACAAGAGGAAGGCATAGATTATGACGAAACTTTTGCTCTAGTAGCAAGACTTGAATCTATTCGTCTTTTCTTAGCATATGCTGTACACAAAAACTTCACTGTACATCAGATGGATGTCAAGTCAGCGTTTCTGAATGGAAAGCTGAATGAAGAAGTGTATGTTTATAAACTGGACAAGGCACTTTATGGCTTAAAGCAAGCTCCTCGTGCATGGTATGATACTCTCTCTACTTATCTCCATATTGAACAATTTGAGAGAGGTAAGATTGACAAAACTCTATTTTTTAGAAAAGTGAAAGGTCATATCATTTTAGTTCAAATATATGTTGATGACATTATATTTGGTTCTACTAACCCTGAGCTTTGTACTCGTTTCGCTGATAGAATGAAAGATGAGTATAAAATGAGCATGATGGGTGAACTAACATATTTCCTTGGTCTTCAGATTAAGCAAACTGAAAAAGGAACTTTTATAAATCAGGGAAAATATGTTAAAGATATGCTGAAGAAATTCGACTTAATTGAAAGTTCAGCTATGAAAACCCCTATGGCACCACCGCTGACACTTGATAAGGACACAAAGGGTGTTCCTGTCAATGTCACGCTGTACCGTGGGATGATCGGCTCACTATTGTATCTTACAGCTAGCCGACCCGATATTATGTTTGCAACATGTCTGTGCGCACGATATCAAGCTGAACCTAAGATATCCCATATGAAAGCTGTAAAGCGAATCTTTCGATATCTTAAGGGTACAGCGAATCTAGGTCTTTGGTATCCCAAAGACTCAGGATTCGATCTAACCGCCTATTCAGACAGTGATTTTGCAGGTTGCAAAATGGATAGGAAAAGCACCACAGGAGGATGTCAGCTCCTGGGTGGAAAGCTGGTAAGTTGGACAAGTAAGAAGCAAAACTCAGTGTCCACTTCCACAGCTGAAGCTGAATATGTAGCCGCTGGAAGCTGTTGTTCTCAAGTCTTGTGGATGAGAAATCAGCTACTAGACTATGATCTTCAGCTCTCCAAAATTCCAATCTATTGCGACAACACTAGTGCCATCGCTATAGCAAACAATCCAGTGCTACACTCAAAGACAAAACACATAGAAATCAGATATCATTTTATCAGAGATCATGTGATGAATGGTGATATAGAACTTCATTTTATCCCAACTGATTATCAGTTAGCTGATTTATTTACCAAACCTCTTGATGAGACAAGATTCAACTTTCTCATCAGCGAGCTTGGAATGCTGAACTTTGAAGGGTAAAATCTTCAGCGGTTCACATTTGATCAACGATACGGTTATACAAACTTGTATAGCCTTCGGGATAAAATCAACTCATATAATCCATTTCATCATCTTCTCTCTGAATAAACTTGGTTAAACTGATATCCAGGTATGTTTTCTCTCTCTGACAATCGCATGTAAATGCAAGATTTCAAAATAAATTACATCGCTGAATATCTCTTCCTTAACAGCGATATTTTGAAAGTTCTTTAAACCTTTACTGATATCTTCTATTCAGTGCTTCATGTTTTTCAAAAGAGTCCCTGAGTTTTTCAAAACCTCAGAGACATCCTAAAAGAATGTGAAAGGACAGTTGTGACGTCATTGCAACGGATAACACCAGGCACGATTTCTTTCTGACACATGTTTGCACGTTTCGCTCAAACTTCCAATCAAATGCAAACACGTGTCCATGTCATGATGAAAACCTTTTCCCGCTCAAGGTTTTCTCTCACTAAAACTCCCTATATAAACAACTCTTGGTTTATATTTGTCTTTTACGCGAACATTCTTCCTCCGCAAGAAAGAAATTACTGTTGCATTTGTGCTCTCAAAAACCTCAAGAAATGTTCATCATCTTCTTCATCAAAACATCAAGGTTAATATGTTCTTATCTATTACCAAATGCGTATAACTTGTTTTCGATCTTCTCATTGTTTTAACAAGATCAAACAAAAGAACTTTGTAAAATAAAATCATTTCTTTCATGGTTTTATGAACATAACCATTTCATGGTTGTTCTTCAAGTTTTAAATCTAAATCTTAAACTTGTTCTTCATTCGTATCCAGTTTTTTTGAAACTGGAATACAAGACTTTATGGGTTTTACATTTCATTTCAAAAATCATGAAAAACCCTAATCTTCATTAAGACATTTATGTCTGAATGAAATGGACAAAATTCGAAACATCTTAATGGACATTTCTTTCCACATTAAGATAATTCTTATTTGTTAACATCTTTGGTTGAACTGATTATACAGAGAAATGGCATCTTCAAAGATTAATGTCACCGCTGAGAACATCTCCGCTGACTCTGAGGAAGTGGACATCATCAAAGCCCCTCAGGTTAAGTTCAAGCTAGATCAACTAGATTGGACTAAGGTGAACAACCTCTCTGCGCTTCTCGAGTTTCCTCCTCGAAAGCAAGTCACACATCTGGATGATACTGTGAATTTCATGAAAAACTGCTGCATTTCAACAGCCCTGACCATCACACCTCCTGCAAATCAGTTACTACTATCCCAGTTCTGGTACTCGGCCAGACACACTCAGCTACCCTCCGCCAAAGATCCCTCCAAAACCATCGATTGCATACTCAGCGATACTGAGTATGGTACAATTAAGATAACCCCCGCTATCATACGAAAAGCCCTGAACTTTCCCAATGCCACCAAAGAAAAACCCTTCGTTCCATTCCCTGACCATAAGAAGCAAGCTGACAAAGATGCCATCATTGCTTTTCTCGACACAATGGGTTACATCTGGGACATTGGAAGGGACAAGAAGCCCGAGAAGAAGCTGACGCTGATAAAGAAGTCCAAAATTCCCAGCGAGATGAATTTCATCTTCGCTCACCTGATCAGCTGCATGACAGCGAAGTCCGGCTCTTCTGATCAAGCCGCACAACCTACGCAAGCTATTGGATACGCACTGCTGAAAGGTCTAAACATTGACTGGGCCTCTATTATATATGATGACCTAGTACAACGCGTGGATTCTGTCGCTGACCGACCAGCATGGGTTCCCTACCCCCGTTTCATCAGCGCCATCTTCCAATATGGCCTGAAGGACAGCTATCCTCAAGAGGGTGACCTGAAACTTTCTCAGGTTGGCCCTAAGGTGCTCGATTTCAAACCTGTCGACAATGAGGTACGTCTCTCTACCCTTCTCTCTCTTCTTAACCCTAATTCTTCGACTTCTGTGGCTCCTTCAGCGACAATACCCATCGCTGATACCCCGGCCACACAATCCTCTCCTTCTAAGAAAAGGAAACACTCTCACACCTCACTTGATTCCAAAAGGATCAAGAAAACCAAGGAGCAACCCCAGCAATCTCATGCTGAAGACTCCTCAACTCATTCTGAAGAGCTGAAGGAAAGTTCCGTGGTACGCTCTGCCACACCCATTCAAGCCATCCCTTCAATCCCGGCTTCAGCGTCTCCAAACGCTGAGGTTAGAAACTTGGAAACTACCCAAACTCCCTCAGTCTCTCAAAAGACTGATGAAGTGATTGTCAGCGATTCCAACGCTGAACTCAGAACCCGAATCCCAATCTTATCCTTCGCTCCTCCCTCCACTTCTTTGGACACTCCTCCAGCTAACACTGGAGATGCCATCATTCCAGAAGCCACCGCTGACGCTTCTCAACAAATGATGAAGAAATGACCTGCAGAGATCACCATACCTCACCGTACTTTCGAAGATGATATGGAACATTATTCAGGAACTTGCAACTTTGACGAGTTCATCAATCCTCCTGCAGGTACAAATCAACCCATATACACTGTAACTAAACCTGAAACTTCTGAGCTTTCCTTTGTTCACAAGTACTTATGTGTTACAGGTCCTAATTTGGGAGACATCAACGAGTCTCTGAAGTCCGTGGAAACTAAGCTGACTGATCTCACCACCACACTCTCCAACAACTCTACAGCTGTAACAAACGCTGGAGAGAATCTGACGAAGCTGACTACGGTGGTAGAGAAGAAGGCTTCCACAGATGACATTAAGGGCCTTGATAAGACGCTCAGCTATTTTGCCAAGGTGCTCTCTGACATCTACACTGACTACACCAGCCTCAAGAACTCAGTTTCGACCGTGTCCAGCGAAGTAACAACGCTGAAGACGTCGGTTGGAAAACTCGAGGGTGATATGTCAGCGGTCAAGACCGACTTGGGCTCTGTAAAGACCGACGTTGGTTCTATGAAGACGATGATCGAGACGGTGGTCAACAAGGCAAATAATCCAGCTCCTGCCCCTATTTTGGAATCTTTCACAGCGGCGGATCGCACAGAGCTGAAGAAAATCACGCCTGCTATTTCTGGCCTAGAAGACAGAATAGCAAAGCTTGAAGGTTGTGTGAAAATCTCTGGCCCAGAAGACAGAGATAACACCAACGCTGAGTCTACTCATTCCTCCCCCAATCATGAGAAAGAGGGGGAGAAGAGCGTTGAACATTCCGGTGAAAAGAGCGCTGAAGATCTGAACAAGAGCGCTGAAGACCTTTCCCATGATGAATCTATCAGGGGAGAGAGGAATGAAGATCTAATCGCTGAAAAACCTCAGGGAGATGAAAACCCTGAGGGAACCGAGAAGCTCGCCTCTGTATCTGAGGGGGAGCAACTCGAAGAAGATGCTGAGGAATCCGAAGCAGAAGAAGATGAAGACATCGACATCCCTGAATATGAACCATCCTCCTCTCCAAGGAAGGATGATGATGATGAAGATGACGATGATTTCTTTGTTGTCAAACCTGCTCCTCGAACCAAAGCTCTTAAAGGTATTTCAATAAAAGAACCTTCAGGGGAGAAGACAAAGACAAAGCCCTCAGCCTCTGGCGCTGAGAAAGGCAAAGGCAAAGGCCTCGCTGAAGATGAAAATCTGGCGATCTTGCTTGAAAAGCCGGTTTGTCAGGTACACTAAACTTTACTTATATTCCTTCCCTGAACATCTCTATACACAATCAGTTCTCTACTCCACAACCTCTCTACACATCCACATTCTTTTTCTATCTTTTCTACCCAAGTTCTTCTACCCAGTTCTTATTTGTAAGATCGCTGCGTTTCAGCTAGTCCTCTCCCCTGTTTGAGGATATCGCTGAAGGCTCCACAACTGCGACTTCACCAATAATTCCAGCTGCCGCTGAAGAAATAATCCCAGTCTTGGATTTGATCTCTGAGACTGATGAACTAGAAGAACAACCTCTCTCGCACAGAAACAGACCTTCCTCAGCTCCTCAAAAGCTGAGTGAAGAGGATCAAAAGAGAAGAGAAGAAATGATAAAGCGATTCGAGGATCAGTGAATCATTCTAAGGCGTGATCAACTGCCTTCAGTTCCTCCAAAGTTCAGAATTTCAAAAGCTGAATACAAGGAACACCTCAGAGCTGAACGTCTCATCGCTGAAAGAAAGGAAGCTGAAGAAAAAGACAGAGAATACGCCATCAAGCTTACTCAATAATCTATCAAAGACCCCAAGCTGAAACGTGTTCCCATTCAAGTCCAACGAAAGCTTTGGGAAGAAGCCCAGAAGATCGTGGAAAAGAAAACTGAAGTTTCTCAGACCACCCTGATCTAGTGTAAAGAGAAAATTCACTTCAGATATCGTCCAGCGAAGATCAACAAGGTATTCATCTCTGGAAGAACCTCTATCGGAGTACCTATTGTTGACATCAAACTTTTCAGAGAAGATGGCCAAACTGAAACCTTTCGCGCTGACACTGTAAAAAGGTATGATCTCTCTGAATGGTTGGAGATGAGGTTAGCTATCCAATCGTCACAATCTAAGTACAAAGATCATTTCGAAAAGCTGATAAACAGACAGATCGATTTGATATCTTCTTGTGTGGACATTCCTCCTCTTCCTGATCTAAAGCTGAAAAGAAAAAGGGGCTCTCCAAAGAAGAAACGTCAAGATTCAAACTCAGGACCTGTCATACGAAATGAAACTGGAATTGGTTTCTCTCGCGCTGAAGTGCTTGGTCCTGATCCTGATCTATCTGCCCTTGACATTTCTTTGCCACCATGTGAACTTTTCGTCCCTGGTAAAGTCATCAGTAATCCTTATGGAATAGTCTTTCTTGACTACGACGGACGTAAATGCTTTCAACGGATCGCTGAGCTTCCAATCACTCCAATCGAACAGCTCAGAGGTATTATCTACTGGTGTGACTTCAGAAAAGACATTCATGCACGACACCTAAAACCCTTGATCTTTAAAGAAGCGCTGAACAAAAGAAAACAAGGCGTAACGGTTCCTGACTGGATGATCCCCACTGAAAAGACGACCCTTGATGAACTTCTCATTAAGGAAGAACCTTTTGAAAACTGATATAATCTCCTTTTTCTCTATTGTATCAGTTATCCTTCTGTACTTGTAAATTATTTCGCTTGTACTTGTAATCTTTCTGTTCTTCATTGTAACCTGATTCAAAGTTTTTAAGAAAGATTTCAGCGAACGTACTTTACTCCATCAGTACTGAAAAGATCCCAGAAAACAGTAAAAGGGACAAATATTTTATGAGTTCTTTTTATCCTTATGTTTTCATTAAATAGCAATTTTCTTTGTTGCTATGTCATAATCAAATAGGGGGAGATTGTTGATCCAAACCCTCAGTGATTTGATAATGACCCTCTCTTATACACTTAGTGAAAATTGTAAGTAAACAATATGCATCAGAGTTTCACTATCGCTGATAAGTACTAAGATCTTACAGTACCGCTGATAGGAACTCTCGCTCTTTTAAATTAAACATTCAGCGAACACTGTTCATCATTAATGCGCTGAGTCTGTTCACTCATTATGATGATCGCTGATAAGTTAGTTGTTTACTTATGATCCCTGAAGACAAGTTTCACGTCAAAAAAGGTTCTACGCTGAAGTCGAAGATCAAGCTCAAGAACCAGCGACAAGTCTCCTAATGAACTGATGTGGATCAGCGAAGACTCAGATTTGTCCACTCAACGTGAAGTATCAAGTACAAGACTTTAGCTATTGCTGAACCTTATCATTTGCTGAATAGTAAATGATAATCGCTGAATCAACGAAAGCTAATCATGAAGTCCTCCGTACAAAGTACTTTTGTCTTAACCACCCTTGCACGCCTCCGTACGAAATGTCAGAAAAGAACCTCCGAATATCTGAAATCGTACAACCACTCTGATACTACACTGTTCATCCTTACGGCTACTAAGGTTGTCAACCAAGGTCAATGACATGCAACCAACCAGCTGATGACACGTGTAAAGTATATACTGACTTGCATTAAATGCATGAAGTATATATAAAGAGATGAACTCACTTCATTTGAAGTAACTTGCTAACTCTGGACAAGTTCATATCTCTTATCTCAAGATAGGTTATTATTAGTAATTTCCTTATCTTTCTTAGTGCAAGAAACCTTAGTGTTCCAACTTGTTTAGATTTAGGTTTATCCTTAATCTTGTCTCCGCAACAAGCTGTAAATTGTTAATGATTTATCAATAAACAATTTAGAAAAGTAAAATCTGTGTGTTTGTATTCAACCCCCCCCCCCCCCCCTTCTACAAACTTGTATAGGCCTTCGGGACCAACATCTATCCAATTTCTCACCCCAGGCATACAAATTCAAGCCAAGTTAGAAAATCATTCTCTCGAATCTGATTCCTAACAACTAAATCAATTTGCAAGGTGATCAGACTCACAAAAGAATTAAACCAAATTTGTATGCTTCATTGATTAGAAAAACTGATAAGAATCACAAGGTTTCATGTTCATATGCTTACAAACCAAAGTTCTTCCAACCCCCAACAATGTAAAAATAATTCATGTTTGGGGTGTTAAAACACAAAGCAAAAAGGAGGAAAAGCAAAGTAAACATGGTCTCTTGAACAAGAAATCAATACATAAACCAACTCCCTTTTGTTGAATCGCAATACCCACGGACAAGGAATTGATCTTCGTTAATCCGACGTTCTCCGATGATTCCCTTACGTTAATCGGCTTCAAAATCTATGGCAAATCGACCTTAGTTGCCCTAAAGTCGTCCCTTGCCTCTCTCTAGTCGATATGGTGAAGAATGAATGAAACTCTAGGTGAAAAAGGGCTTAAAAACGAATCAGCCCGTCATCGGTAGTTACACTGAGAGTTTGACTCCCAAACTCTCGATGTAAGTCTCAGTGAGCACTGTTTTGCAAAAAATTCAGACTGTCTGTAGTTACACCGAGAGTTTGACTCTCAAACTCTCGGTGCAAGTCTTGGTGAACGATATTTTGCAAAAATTGAGACTCTTTATTCTCTTGACGGCCCAACTTGACAAGTCTCGGCGACACCTTTTTGAGTTTCTTTGACGCATTTCTCCGAGCTTTGACCTAAGAATTGACTCGTACGTCCTCGTTTTGCCATCAATTTGTCGGATGCTTCATTCTCATCTATAATTAGCTCCTTTCGAACCCAATTCTTCATTTATTCTCGAAACATGGATTCTTGAAAAACTCGTGAATAAACTGTAAAATACGCTTCATTTGTTTGGAATTCAAGCAATTTAACACGAAAAGTGGTGCAAAAATTACGCCAATAATGGAGTTATCAACAACCCCAAACTGAGTGTTGCTTGTCCCTAAGCAAATTAGCGACATAGTGAGAAAAATAAACGCACAAGAGCAAGCTGATTCTGCAAAGATGGCTCACGGGTATACTTATCCAGAACTGATCATAAAGCGATGCAAAACGAAGAAAAGACAGTTAGACTCTAATCACAACACAATTAACATAAAATAAACATTGAAAGTTGAAATGGAAAACGATGACACTATCCTGAACTACAACTATTCGACGCATTTTCGGTGAGGATTCCACCTCGACCCTGCCTCACGGGATGCTCTCAATTCACTTGGATCCTAGGCTGTCACACATATAATTCATGCAGGTGGAGTGTATTGAGAAAGAAAATCAAATAATAGCTGCATGATGTATGTTGAAAGATGCATATATGAAGTCAACGTGATCTCGGAAGGGAATCAAGTAGCAAGGTAAGGAATATTAGTAACAAAATTAGTCTATCTTTATCACATTTTCCAGAAGATCATCCAGGCCTTTTACCGGGTTGTGATGGGGTTAAGAGTTATGGCTAAGAAACGAAGGGTAAAATGGAACAAAAGCCCAGATGTATCAATCTTTGTGCGGTTCTTAGACGTTTCTGCCTTACTCTCCCAACTTTTCTTCTTTCTTCTCTTTTTTGGCACTATACCCTTTGGTATCATATTGCTCCTTGGCTTTATTCTCTTCCTGGGTAAGTGACTTTTTTTGTGGGGCGATCATTGGCCCTCTTTTATTAGCAGCTCTAAGATCCGTTTGGATTTGATTTTCTTTTCCCACTCCCCCTTTTTTTCTTCCTTACTTTCTTCCATCACCATAATCACTGCCGCTTGTGACTGATATATCTTAGGACAAGGGTCGGCTAGTATTTAGGCTGGGGTTAAATAGTGGGTTTCGAAACTAATATTTATATCAGTGTATGGCTGCAAGGGGGTTTGGGTGCACATAATTAATCGAAGAAACGATAGCTTAAAAAAAGGAAAAAGAAATTACACACAATGCCTGGAATCATGTCTAAAGGTCCATACGATCATGTGACTAAACCTTTACTCAATATCCTAATGGAGGTCTTTGCTACATGATACAATTTATAGTGAGATCAAGCTATAACCACGACGAAAGATTAACAGATACATGTATAGATTTGATGTATTACATCTCTCGAAATAGAATCGGTATTTTGTAGGACAGTATCTCACGGATGGTCTCCAGTAATGTCTCCTAATAATGCAATCTCCTAATCGTTGATCCAAACAATATCACCGTTTTCAGATTCGCAAGACAATATAAATGAGTGAAAATTGTGTTTTTCATAAAATCTTGTGTCTTCGTCCTACACATATTTTTTTAAAAATTTGACCCTGTTAAAAAACAGTATCGTGCAATAATAAGTATGCCCGTGCCTATAACCCCAAACCTTACCAACACATTGTCCCCAATGTGTCATCTTGGTTTTAAGTAATTACAGTAAGATGTGCAGACTTAACAATAGCGAAAACATCAGAACATGAAAATGATTAACGAAAGTAATATCAGTTATGTACAGTCATCCATGCGGCAAAAAAGTACAATGCACGAGTCAGTCAAAGAATATAAGAAGAGGTGATCTCACTGAGATGGGCCAGTGCGCTTTTTACGTGCATGGGTAAGGAGGTGGCCTCGCCCAAGACTATGGTTCTCCGACTATGGTTCCATTCGTGGTATGCTTGCGTGCATCTCTCTATCCAGTGATAGTGTGTCGACTGATTGGGATAGATCTTTGTCTATCTTGCCTTCCATCTGCTTTAATTGATCAAGCATTTGGCTCTATGGTGGCGAGTCGTGGCTCGTTGGCACTCGGTAAAGGTGGAACCTGGAACCCGCTCTGTGGGTGGGGTCGTAGTCGTCGTCATCATCATCCGATAGTGTGTCGGCCACTTCTATCGCATCTACTTCCACTGGGAGTTGTAAGAATTCTGGGTGCAATGTGTCTTTAGCTTCATGCTTCTGTGAGTATGTGACTTGGTATGCATAGGTCCGAACGTCTATGTCCCGGGGAGCTCCGTTCAGTAGTAGGGACTGAATTCATGCTCGCAAACAAAAATTGGTGATTAGGCAAGGAAATGGAAGAATGCATTTGTCTTGATTCGAGGCCACGTCGATGATCTCGATGTTAATAATGCTAGCAACGTCAATGATCATCGAGTTTTGAATGCAATATAGGATTATCGCCACGCTAAAAGTAGCCTCATTGTTGTGTTTGGAGGTTTGGAAGATGTTTGTCACAAACATCATCCAAAAGGCGTGTCGATGTGAAGTTGAATCTTTTTGAGTCCATGATCGTTATTCCAAAATGGGTTTCCATTTCACCTCAAGGCGCCTGCGATCTCACTACTATACTCTTCTCGTGGGTCTACCCCCGGCATGGTAGGTATCCTACCTATGAATCCTATCATGTCGATCCGTGGAAGGCCATAGTAGTCGTGGATGTCGGATACCGTCAGGGTGACTTTACAACCTCAGACCATCACTTCACCAAACTCATTGAAGATGTCGTCGTGTAGTGAGGCATAGAATTCCCGAACTAGCTCCTCATCGAGCGACCCGCGACTAGCATAAAGTTTCTCTCGTTAGTAGTGTCGGATGGTGTCAGCGATAAGGGCGGATTATAGGAGTCCCTGAAGTTGGATCCCACGCTCTTGCCATAATTTCCTTTTAGCTATCAATTCGGTTCGTCGCATGACATCTTTATTCGGCCCTAGACATTCCTGAAGTTTCTCTACCGGCGTGAGCTTGTCATATTCCGTGAATCGCGGGGTGGTGGAGGTTGGTTTTGTCCTCCCCATTTCCTGAAAAAGAAAGGTTAAACTCATTAGTACCGGTAGGATAGGAGAAGGAACCCCAAACCTAGACTTTTGTCTAGGTTTGAACCTTGTGCATACCGTAAGTGGTTGGCGAATCGACCACCCTAACCTAGGCCAAGTCGTAGGTTGGACTCATGATACGGTATTAGGAGGTTCACCAAAAATGGCCACCCTAAACCTAGGTGCCAACCTAGGTTTGAATTGCCAACAAGTAAGACACCAAGAATGCATGTATAAGGACTTTGGATGCAAGGTGTGGGTGCATGTAATTGGGACCATGTGTTATGCATAATGATAGAGGTGTGTGATCACAATTAGAACAAAAATCGGAACTCCAAACCTAGGTTTGTTAGTCCTTTTACTCCCATAAGTAGCTCATAGCCACAAAGCATTATAGTTCGAAGACCCGCGACGACTAGAACGAATTATAGTTCCCACCAAGTTCCCAACGCGGTCACCAAATCACAAAGTCAAACATTCAAGACCATATTAGAAAACTAGTGCAAGTGTGTGATGTGGGCACAAAAGAAGATTTCTGATTTCACCAAATGGAACTCATGATCTCAAGATGGCACAATATAGATAGTAGGTATGACCTCCATACATGGGTGATGGGGCCTCCTTGTAATCCATGAATGGAGTGTTTGTGTGAAAAAAACAACTAATACAATGGTTCCATTACGGGAACTAGTCACAAGTAGCACAATTGAAGAACTTACAAACACCACATCATGTAGACTACCAAGGTTTTGGCCTTTAATATGGAGAGACCAAATATGCATGGCAACCCTAGATACATACCGAATATGCTCAACGTCCTCTAATTCCATCCACGATGACTTATCAAAACACAAGCTCTATAACCCTTAGTGATTTGAAAACTAAGGGGAAGTCCTTCGCATCAAAGGAACAAGGAACCGTGATTCTATGATTTATGCACAAATAGAGTAGAGGAATAAGTAATCCAACCCTTCATTGCATTCATATGACTAGCAAGAGTAATACACTTTAGGTACTCACCTAATCATGAAGATTGTAACAACTAGAGAACAATTAATCATGGCACACAAATTGTAGCAAGAACCATGTGTAATAAATCAAGTATGGTTAAATGAATAATACCTCTTGAAGCATGCCAAATAAATTGATCTACCTTGCTCAATCCCCCATTGTTCTTTCAGTTGGTGCTCTCAAACTGATTTTAACTGAGATTAGGAACTGGGAACATACCTTGTACGATTTTGTGCCTGTTGGAAGGACAAATCAAGAAAACGAGGGCTGTGGGAAGGTGAAATCGACAAGATGATGGTTGTTGTTATAGGTCGACAGAGAGGAAAGAACTGCTGCTGAAATGTAAATTGATGGGGGAAATCGATTTCAGGTTTGCAATCGACAGGGATGGGGATTGTAGGTCGATTGGTGAGGGAAATAGAGAGTAGCAGGTCCAATTCCATGAGAGGAGCTATTGGGTGCAATTGTGGTATGGTGAATTTGATATAGGGAAGGTGGGTTGTAATCGATCGAGAATCTGAAATCGCTGCTGTTAAGAATCGATTAAGAACCAATTAAGAACCGAATTGGGGGGGGGGGGGGGCGTGGAATCAATTAATAATAGATCGATAGGGGATGTGCGTTGTGGTCTGTGAAATCGAGAGTGAGGATGAGAGTGTTGTATGATTTCTAGAGAGCGACGATGGTGATGGTGGTGCGCCTGAGCACTCGTGAGAGAGGAGAGGTCAACGGAAATCGAATTGGGGGAGGGGGGCGTACATGATAATGCCGTTGTACGACATTATTTCGATCCCTGTAATAACCAGGTATTTTATCTATTTATGATTTGAGAAATTTTATAAGTAATTCTTTTAGTATTTTATGGAGTTAGGAGTTAAGGGGTAAGTTTTAATTTTATAATAGGAGTTTAGGGGTGTGTTTTGCCAAGGAAATAAGCTTAGGGTTTGTTTGGTCATTTGGCCAAACTTTTCTCCCACCACCGCCATTAAGACATCAAATGAAGAATGATGTCTTCATTCTTAAGAAAGAAAAACCAAAATATCCTAGTGTTGTGTGTGCATTCGGTTAGAGAAAAAAGAGAGAAATCGAGAGAGATTAAAGGAAAGAAGCAAAAGAAGAGAATTAAGAAGTTGCTGCAGTAATTTAAAGTGTTAAACTGAAGTGTTAAACTGAAGTAATAGATAAGTTCGAAGTGGGTTTTGGTTAGAAATGGATGTTTTAGTGAATCTAAGCTTATGTTTAGGTTATGTTAGTAGTCTTAAACATTGCTGCATCTTTATAGCAACATGCATAGTATAAAACTGCAAAAATCTGGGTTTAGGATGAAACAGTAGACTGAGACATTCATCGGAGTCGCAATAGACGACTGCGACATTCAACGAAGTCGCAACAGTTGGTTGCGACTTGGCATTGAAGTCGCAATGGTCATTTGCGACTTGGCTTGGAATCGCAGTAGTTGATTGTGATTCGGGTTTGGGATCGCAATAGTGGGTTGCGATTCCAGGGTGGAATCGCAATAGTTGATTGCGACTTAGGGTGAAGTCGCAATAGTGGGTTGCGATTTCGGGGCGAAGTCGCAATAAGAGGTTGCGACTTAGTACTGTTCATTACCGTTGCGACTTGTACTGTTCATTGCGATTTCATGTTATTTTGGGTTGCGAATTGGGTTGAGGATTTTGTAAAGTTTAAGTGTTAAAAGAGATATTTGGTACTTATGATTTCAGATTCAGTGGAGGGTGGAAATTCGTGATCTTAACTTGGGAAAGCTTTTGTGATAAACATTTCAGGTGAGTTTTACGTTAAAAAGTATTTTACTGGAATACACTACGTGAATAATAAATATTTTATATGTGGTATGAATATGTCATACGTGGGTGATTATAATATATTGAGATATTATAATTACGTGAGTATTATATAAGAATATAATACGTGGCCGGGCTTTGGACCGGTGTGTTAAATTGGCTCGCAACCAATTGATATATGTGTATTTATATAAAGAGTGTTTATATAAATGAATTGTTAATGATTTAAAAATGTCAGGGATTTACTCACTAGACCCTTAGGTCTAACCCTCATTTTTGTTTTAAAAATCTGTATTCCAGGTGGTGGTACCAGTAAGAGTAAATGATTAGATTACTTGGTGGATAGCTATGTGGGATGATGATCATTATGAAGTTGATGATACTTTTGTACTTAAATTTCTGTTATTAGCTATTATCTTATCTAAATGGGATCAAGTTTGTAATGTATTTTATATTGATTAGTCAGACTTTGGGGACCAAATGTGTAATGTGAAATGAATTTTTTTTGAAACCATGTTATGAAATATATGTTACATGTATATTTTGTTTTGCGGGATGTTACAGATGGTATCAGAGCCCTAGTTTAAGGGATTTAGGTATTAGTATTTGTACCTAGACTTAAACTTCATGTGAAGTAGGATGTCCCTATTAAATTAGAACCTGGGGATATTAAGTATAAAAGGTAGAAGGAACATCATGTAAGGTAATTTCAAATTACACCAGGCCAGTGTAATTATGATCTTACAGGTACATGTTTGAACTGGAATGTCTTATTATATGGGGTATGTGCTTATGTGTGTATATTAACCTTGTTTGAATCCACAGAATGGCGAGTGGCACCAGACAAGGGAATCAGGGAAGAGGAAGGAATTCAAGTGGAGAAAATCCACCGTTAGGAACAGGGGGAAGAGGAGGAGATCGTGGTAGAGGTAGAACTGGAAGGGGAACAGGAGGCCGAACTGGAGGTAGAACACAACAGCAGGGTACAGAGTTTGTTACACGAGATGATCTGACTGCTGAAATGGGAAGATTACAGGATAGCATACAAGCCATGTTCGAACGTAATCGTCTTAATGAAACTGAAAGACCAGATCCGGAACATGAAGTGGAGATACCACTTACCTCTACTGTTCTACCAGGGATGAAAAGGTGCGATTATAAAATGTTTCTTAGTTGTAAGCCCCCTACATACTCAGGAGATCGGGATCCGGTAAAGGCGATGAGATGGCTGAAAGAAATAGAGGCTATCTTCAAGACGTGTAAATGTGCTGAAGAAGACAAACTGCTTTATGGAGCTGCGATGCTAAAAGGGGATGCTCTGTATTGGTGGGATGCTCATACAGAATCGAGAGGAGCGGATGTATATACTACTTTTTCATGGGAGGAATTCGTGTTAGCTTTCACAACGCACTTCTGTCCACAAGCCGCTGTCAGACAGTTAGAAGAAGAATTCATGAATCTACAACAAGGAAATATGTCGGTTAGAGATTATACTGCACGATTTTTGGAGAAGTCTCGTTTTGCAGGATATTATGTTGCTACAGATAAGATGAAGATGGAGAGGTTTATTTATGGGTTGAATTCCGAGGTTCGAAGATTGGTGACTGCCACAGGGCCAAATACTTTTACATCTGCGGTGGATGCTGCCGAGAATGTGGAAAGAGATAATAAAAGAGATATTGGCGATAAGAGCTTAGGAAAAAGAAAATGGGAAGGACCACCACAGGATTCGAGGAAACCTAGATTTCAGAGGTTTGACAACCATCCGTCATTTCGACCAACAGAAAGACCATGTTCAAGGTGTAATCGTTACCATCAGGGAAATTGCCAAGTAGAGTCGCAGGTTTGCTTTAAATGTGGGAAAACGGGTCATGTTGTTAAAGACTGTCGAGTAACACGGTTTTGCTTTTTGTGCAACTCTCCGGATCACCTCCAATCAGACTGTCCGCGAGGTAGAATACAATCAGGGGGTACATCGGGGAAACCGTCCATTACGAGACCAGTAGTTCCAAGAAGAGAACCGCCGAGAACGAGGGGTCGTACGTTCCAAATGACAGCTAAAGAGGCGGAGGAAACTCCTGATGTGGTCACAAGTACATTTTTCATAAACTCCACGCGTGCAAAAGTGTTATTTGATTCCGGTGCAAACCGATCTTTTGTGTCTCCTTCCTTTGCTGCTCACATGCATTTAGAGCCTAAAATGTTAAAACATGCTTTATAGTAGACACTGCAAATGATAACCAAGTGGCAGTTAAAGAGGTTTTTGATCGTTGTATGATAAATATAGAGGGATGTGGTGTACCGATACAACTGTTCCCAATAGCTTTGATTGAATTTGATGTGGTAGTAGGAATGGATTGGCTAGCTGAGAATCAGGCTAATATAGTTTGTGATAAGAAAATAATCAATGTCGTTTTACCTGATAAAAGGTCAGTAGTGATTTATGGAGATCGAAAGAATCATCAGTCCAGTCTTATATCTATGATAAAAGCCCGTAAATGTGTCAATAAGGGTTGCTCTAGTTATTTAGCCTATGTGATAGATAGTAGGCCTGAAAAGTGTAAGTTGGAAGATATTTCCATTGTTAGTGAATACCCAGAAGTTTTTCCTGAAGACTTGAATAGTCTTCCTCCTGTTAGGCAAGTAGAATTTGGAATAGACCTAGTACCTGGAGCCAATCCCATCGCTCGTGCGCCGTACAGATTAGCACCACCAGAAATGAAAGAAATGATGTCACAGCTTCAAGATTTATCTGATAAGGGCTTCATCAGACCCAGCTCATCGCCATGGGGTGCACCAGTTTTATTTGTGAAGAAGAAAGACGGTTCAATGAGAATGTGTATCGATTATCGGGAGTTGAACAAGCGCACGATCAAGAACAAGTATCCACTCCCAAGAATTGATGACCTTTTTGATCAATTAGTTGGAGCTTGTTATTTCTCCAAGATTGATCTTAGATCTGGCTACCATCAGTTGAAGGTTAAGGAGGAGGATGTTTTAAAGACTGCCTTTCGCACGAGATACGGCCACTACGATTTTTTAGTAATGCCTTTCGGATTGACGAACGCTCCAGCCGCTTTTATGGATCTAATGAATCGGGTATGTAAGCCTTATCTCGATAAATTTGTCATTGTGTTTATCGATGATATACTTATTTATTCCCGATCCAAAGAGGATCATGCGCAACATCTTCGTTTGATTTTGGAGTTGCTGAAGAAAGAAAAGTTGTACGCTAAGTTCTCTAAATGTGAATTCTGGTTGCGGGAAGTTCAGTTTTTGGGTCATGTAGTTTCAGAGAAGGGTATACAAGTTGATCCAGCGAAAGTGGAAGCAGTTGAAAGATGGGAACCACCGAAAACAGCAACCGAAGTACGCAGTTTTCTGGGTCTAGCTGGATATTACCGAAAATTTATAAAAGACTTTTCTCGAATCGCGACACCATTGACCAAGCTGACACGGAAGAATTTAAAGTTTGAATGGAAGGCAGAACAGGACGAGGCATTCAGAATATTGAAAGAGAAACTCTGCAGCGCGCCGATATTAGCATTGCCAGAAGGTTCCGAAGATTTTGTAGTTTACAGTGATGCTTCTAAATTAGGATTGGGATGTGTACTCATGCAACGTGGAAAGGTGATTGCTTATGCTTCTCGTCAATTAAAGGATCACGAAAGGCAGTATCCTACCCATGATATGGAGATTGCAGCAGTTGTCTTCGCATTAAAGATTTGGAGGCATTATCTTTATGGTTCTAAATGTCAAATTTTCACGGACCATAAAAGTCTTCAACATCTTTTTTGATCAAAAGGAATTGTATATGAGGCAAAGAAGGTGGTTAGAATTAGTGAATGATTATGATTGTGAAATTCTTTATCACCCAGGGAAAGCGAACGTGGTGGCAGATGCGTTAAGTCGTCAAGAAAGAAGCGGAACAATAAAAGCTATATCATTACGAGCTGAACTCCTTCCTAATATCTTTGATGAATTGTTGAAATGCCAAATAGATGCTTATCAAGAGGAAAGTTTGAAGTCAGAACGGTTGGTTGG
The DNA here is from genome assembly GCA_033807775.1 of Saussurea involucrata. Lineage (NCBI taxonomy): Eukaryota > Viridiplantae > Streptophyta > Magnoliopsida > Asterales > Asteraceae > Saussurea > Saussurea involucrata. The sequence continues at coordinate 143,407,763 of CM066320.1, forward strand.
GACATCAGCATTGCTCGAGAAAGATGACCGTGGGTTGTTGTGTATGGGAAACAGAATATGGGTACCTCGTTTGGGTGGGTTACGTGATCGTGTATTGCAAGAAGCTCATCAATCCCGATTTTCTATTCATCCAGGTACAAACAAGATGTATAGAGATTTGAAACAGTTCTATTGGTGGCCGGGAATGAAGAGAAGCGTTGCTAAGTATGTAGAAGATTGTACTACCTGCAAGAAGGTAAAGATTGAGCATCAGAGGCCGTTTGGTCAGTTACAACGCCTAGATATACCAATGTGGAAATGGGATCAGATCACAACTGATTTCATTATCAAGTTGCCAAGAACTTCAAAAGGATTCGATTCTATTTGGGTGATTGTGGATAGGTTGACGAAGTCTGCTCATTTCTTGCCAATAAAAGAAACTGATTCTTTGGAACGTTTAGCTAAGTTGTATATTAATGAAATAGTAACTCGACATGGAGTACCAATTTCGATTATTTCTGATCGAGATAGTCGTTTTACTTCTAGATTTTGGAGAAGCTTTCAAAAGGAGATGGGAACACAGATAAAGTTGAGCACTGCATATCATCCACAGACTGACGGACAGAGTGGAAGAACAATTCAGACGTTAGAAGATATGCTTCGGGCTTGTATAGTTGATTTTGGGGGATCATGGGATAAACATCTACCTTTGATAGAATTCGCCTACGACAACAGTTATCATTCTAGCATCCAGGCGGCACCATTTGAGGTATTGTATGGTAGAAAATGCCGAACGCCTTTATGTTGGAATGAAGTGGGGGAGAAGCAATTGGCAGGGCCAGAAATAGTACAGTTGACGGCAGATAAGATTACTCAGATTCGGGATAGATTGAAAATGGCACAAGACAGACAGAAAAGTTATGCAGATCGACGCCGGAAACCTTTAGAATTTCAGGTTGGGGATTTTGTGATGTTAAAAGTTTCGCCTTGGAAAGGAGTCATACGTTTTGGGAAGCAAGGTAAACTCAGTCCGCGTTATATTGGGCCATTTGAAATTACGGAAAGAATTGGTGAAGTAGCTTACAGATTGAATCTTCCGCCAGAATTAAGCAGAATTCACAACGCGTTCCATGTATCGAATTTTCGAAAGTGTTTGGTGACATCAGATCAGGCAGTCTCTCTACCGGATATTCAGGCTGATGAAAAGCTAAACTATGTGGAGGAACCGGAAGCAATAGTTGATCACAAGGTTAAAGTATTAAAGAATAAGGAGATTAGGCAGGTAAAGGTTCAGTGGAAACATCATCGAGGTCAGGATGCGACGTGGGAATCAGAATCGGAGATGAGAGCCAAATACCCTCATCTTTTCGTTTAATCGAATTCCGGGACAGAATTCTTTTAAGGGGGAGATGTTGTAATAACCAGGTATTTTATCTATTTATGATTTGAGAAATTTTATAAGTAATTCTTTTAGTATTTTATGGAGTTAGGAGTTAAGGGGTAAGTTTTAATTTTATAATAGGAGTTTAGGGGTGTGTTTTGCCAAGGAAATAAGCTTAGGGTTTGTTTGGTCATTTGGCCAAACTTTTCTCCCACCACCGCCATTAAGACATCAAATGAAGAATGATGTCTTCATTCTTAAGAAAGAAAAACCAAAATATCCTAGTGTTGTGTGTGCATTCGGTTAGAGAAAAAAAGAGAGAAATCGAGAGAGATTAAAGGAAAGAAGCAAAAGAAGAGAATCAAGAAGTTGCTGCAGTAATTTAAAGTGTTAAACTGAAGTAATCCAGGTAAACAATCCATACCATATTTGTGTTTTAATCCATTAAAGAGTTCTTGAGTTAATAGATAAGTTCGAAGTGGGTTTTGGTTAGAAATGGATGTTTTAGTGAATCTAAGCTTATGTTTAGGTTATGTTAGTAGTCTTAAACATTACTGCATCTTTATAGCAACATGCATAGTATAAAACTGCAAAAATTTGGGTTTAGGATGAAACAGTAGACTGAGACATTCATCGGAGTCGCAATAGACGACTGCGACATTCAACGAAGTCGCAACAGTTGGTTGCGACTTGGCATTGAAGTCGCAATGGTCATTTGCGACTTGGCTTGGAATCGCAGTAGTTGATTGCGATTCGGGTTTGGGATCGCAATAGTGGGTTGCGATTCCAGGGTGGAATCGCAATAGTTGATTGCGACTTAGGGTGAAGTCGCAATAGTGGGTTGCGATTTCGGGGCGAAGTCGCAATAAGAGGTTGCGACTTAGTACTGTTCATTACCGTTGCGACTTGTACTGTTCATTGCGATTTCATGTTATTTTGGGTTGCGAATTGGGTTGAGGATTTTGTAAAGTTTAAGTGTTAAAAGAGATATTTGGTACTTATGATTTCAGATTCAGTGGAGGGTGGAAATTCGTGATCTTAACTTGGGAAAGCTTATGTGATAAACATTTCAGGTGAGTTTTACGTTAAAAAGTATTTTACTGGAATACATTACGTGAATAATAAATATTTGATATGTGGTATGAATATGTCATACGTGGGTGATTATAATATATTGAGATATTATAATTACGTGAGTATTATATAAGAATATAATACGTGGCCGGGCTTTGGACCGGTGTGTTAAATTGGCTCGCAACCAATTGATATTGGCCATTGGTGGAGGGATAAGGGGAATGAGACAGGTATGTTGTGTAAATTGTATTTGGCACTAATTTACGTGTGATGTATGTGTATTTATATAAAGAGTGTTGATATGCATTATTTATTAATGCATATGGCATCTCTTTCTTATCTTTTTTAAGTAGGATTTGCTATTTTACCCCAACTTTTGAGTCAATTTAATTACTTATTTTTAACCTTTGTTTAATGGAGCTAGGACTATGATTTACCTGTCATTTACTGTTTTAAGAAGGCTTATTGTGTTTATTTATATAGTGCAGCCCCCTGATCAATGCTACAGCATTGAAAGCTGATGATTGGAACGACAAGACCACTTCTAGAAGGCTTTTTGGTGCTGATTTTTGGGTATGACTCAGCAAGCTTCTAGAAGAATTCATATCAAATGCTTGGTGAATTTTTGTTCAGCTCTCGACAGATCATCATAGGAAGCATGGGCTCTATAGTATTTTGTACCTTAATGAATAGTGCTCAATAGTGAAGTTAGTATCACTTCATCTTTTGTTTTAGTATAAATAGGAGTAGTTTGTTTTAGTTTTGGGACACACAACTTGGAGAATTCAGTTCACATAGCTGATTCCAAACTCTCTTTAATCTATGCAATTCTAACTTATGATCTTCATCTTGTTCTTCATATTGTTCTTCATCTTGTTCTTAATATTCATAGCTTTTATGAGTTGCTGCAGCATTGTTCATAGCATTGCTGCACTAATTCATAATCTTTAAATTCTTGCACTTTATATTTAAGTCATTTACATTTACGTCTTTACTTAATGTCTTTTATTTATGCAATTTATATTTCTCATAATTTACATTTTAGTATGAGTAGCTAGATTTAAATAGCTTGGGTGTGAGATTAAAGGGTGAGGTTTTAAACACAATGAAAAGTGGGCATCGTTTCTCAATAATGATGTTCACCATTTCATGTTAAGTTTTATAAAATATCAAGTTACTTCAGGACGGTTGATCACTTTGAAAGTGTTAAAGTGCCATGGTATCAGAGATGAACCATTGATATGCACGTCAATCCGAATGACAAAGAAAGTAAGCTTGAGAGAGCTACTGACAAAGAGATTTGTCACCTCTGTTCTTTCTGGTTGATTTTGCCCGATAAGTTGATCATCTGTTTTGATGGTAATAATGTAGAGTGCGAGTCAGAGATGACCCACTTAGAACATGTCAACTTAACTGATATGGGAATCGGCTCGAGAGAGTGATTTTTAACAAAGAGATTTGTTTATCCATATACTTGGAAGGACTCCTTTTGCTATCGATAGTTCTGACACATGACACCAGAGATGGGTCGAGTGGCTGCTAGATCAGTAGTAAATGGTAGAAAACCCGAGAGGGCAACCTGAAAAGTAGATGATGAACTTAAGTGTTGAAAGACACAATGCTGTAGCATTGCCACATCATTGGTCTGCTGGAAGTTTTGTTTAAATCTCACCCCAAGATCTTACACCCTTGCTATCCTTTATTAATTGTTATATAATCTGTGATAATTCCAAACACCAACAAACAAATATTAATCTTCGAATTGATCCTTGGAAACCATTTCTTTTAATAGACTTTTAATACGCTTTTAACTCCAATCTCTGTGGGAACGATACATGGTTCTTACCATATTATTACTTGAAAGACGACATTAGATCTCGATGTATACTTGCATTAAGGTTTAATTAATTACACGTCTATCAGTGCATTCAAATCACTGTCAAGTTTTTGGCGCCGTGGTTGGGCTAAGTTTTGCGAGGTAAAAGAGTCATACAACTTAACCCTTATCAAAGAATTTTATGCTGAGTTTCAACATTGCACACCACCTTTGATTACTGTGAGAGGTGTGACTATTCACATTACCGCCGAGGCCGTCAATACTTTTTTAGGCCTCACATCACCACTAGTCACAGATTATGATACTCTTGTTAAAACAGCCACAAAAGCAGAGTTAGACAATATGATTAGGGTGGTGGGTAGGCCTGATTCTACATGGGAACCGCATGCTAATTTTAAAATGAGGATTTTTAGAGCGATTAATCTCTTGCCTGATGCAAATGTCTGGATGAGCTTTATCCGAAGCTCACTGTGTCCGACCACGCATGATAGCACAATTAATTGTGAGAGAATGATATTGCTTTATTGTATCATGAGCGGAAAGACGATAAATGTGGGAGATGTTATTCTGAGCGGTATCAAGTATTGTGGGAAAAGAAACCAGGGAAAGTTTTTCTACCCTGGTTTGCTTTCGAAGTTTCTCACAGCTGCAGGTATTCCTCAGTATGAGGAAGACATTGTTCAAACCGAGGGAGATGAAAAATATGCGATAGATATGAAGAGTGTAATCCGGTTGAGGCAAGGAAAGTCGAGCAAGGACGACATTGTTGGGATGATGCAAGATATTCTAGCACAGAACAGCCAGATCATCGAAAGTTTAACCAAGCAGGATGTTGCATTGGACACAAGATTTGAAGACCTGGTAAAAAAGATGAAAGTTGCGGTGAAAGAAGTGAGAAAAGGTGGCGAATCAGAGAATGCGAGAAAGATTAAGAAGATCTTGGCCAGAATGAAGAAGGTGAAGGGTGAGAATAGGAAGTTGGTCAAGGAAATTACGGAGTTGCGAGCTGACAGAATCGGGTTACTGACAGAAAGGAGGCAGAAGATGGATGCTGCAGCATTCGCAGGGGCATCCGCAGGCACACAGCCTACTCTTAAAGAGTAGGACAGGTCCATTTCATTTTCCTTAGCTTCCATTAATTTTAATTTTTGAGTCTGGGATAGTGTCATTTTAATTTTTAGGTTTATTTTCTCTTGATAGATAAATGCATTAGGTACATAGTGTGTCTTTGATTTTATAGCCTGAATAATTCCTTAACGTCATGAGTTTGCTTAAAAGTCGTGTGTTCATGTTAGAACTAGCCACTCTCTTCTTGGGATTCAATCTGACTCACACATCCTAAACACTTTTAAAGGATGATTTAGGCCTTCTTTTCAAAAATCCAAAGAGCCATTTGTAGCCTTGATACACTTACATACTTAAAATGTTACAATGAGGACATTGTAAGTCCCAAATTTGAGGGTGGGAAGGTTACACCTTAAAAAAGCATGAAAAGATCAACCAAAAAGAGCAAAGCTCTCACTTGATATGCATGAGAAAAAAAAATACCAAAAATGCCCCATAGGGGCAAGGTACAAAAATCCAACAACAAAAGTGCACAAAATGCCAAATTTTTTGAAAAATTATTTGTTGTGAGAAAAGGCTTGGTGAGAAAAGATACGCCAGAGAGAAACCCGATAAAGCCCTATTGACTTTAATTATAGGATGTGTTGGAGTCCAACAAAGGGAAGAGTGGTGCTAGCCTATGACACACACACACACACTTGGGGTTAAATGAATGATAAGGGATTTATAAAAGGCTATTTAGTTCATAGATACGATGTACATAATGTAGGCACTTAATGCCGTATTCTAGCAAGAAATTTTAAAATTGAGTCATTTTCTTTTCTTTAGGTCTTTTTAGTTGTTTGGGGACAAACAACACTTTAAATTTGAGGGTGTGATATGCATTATTTATTAATGCATATGGCATCTCTTTCTTATCTTTTTTAAGTAGGATTTGCTATTTTACCCCAACATTTGAGTCAATTTTATTACTTATTTTTAACCTTTGTTTAATGGAGCTAGGACTATGATTTACCTGTCATTTACTGTTTTAAGAAGGCTTATTGTGTTTATTTATATAGTGCAGCCCCCTGATCAATGCTACAGCATTGAAAGCTGATGATTGGAACGACAAGACCACTTCTAGAAGGCTTTTTGGTGCTGATTTTTGGGTATGACTCAGCAAGCTTCTAGAAGAATTCATATCAAATGCTTGGTGAATTTTTGTTCAGCTCTCGACAGATCATCATAGGAAGCATTGGCTCTATAGTATTTTGTACCTTAATGAATAGTGCTCAATAGTGAAGTTAGTATCACTTCATCTTTTGTTTTAGTATAAATAGGAGTAGTTTGTTTTAGTTTTGGGACACACAACTTGGAGAATTCAGTTCACATAGCTGATTCCAAACTCTCTTTAATCTATGCAATTCTAACTTATGATCTTCATCTTGTTCTTCATATTGTTCTTCATCTTGTTCTTAATATTCATAGCTTTTATGAGTTGCTGCAGCATTGTTCATAGCATTGCTGCACTAATTCATAATCTTTAAATTCTTGCACTTTATATTTAAGTCATTTACATTTACGTCTTTACTTAATGTCTTTTATTTATGCAATTTATATTTCTCGTAATTTACATTTTATTATGAGTAGCTAGATTTAAATAGCTTGGGTGTGAGATTAAAGGGTGAGGTTTTAAACACAATGAAAAGTGGGCATCGTTTCTCAATAATGATGTTCACCATTTCATGTTAAGTTTTATAAAATATCAAGTTACTTCAGGACGGTTGATCACTTTGAAAGTGTTAAAGTGCCATGGTATCAGAGATGAACCATTGATATGCACGTCAATCCGAATGACAAAGAAAGTAAGCTTGAGAGAGCTACTGACAAAGAGATTTGTCACCTCTGTTCTTTCTGGTTGATTTTGCCCGATAAGTTGATCATCTGTTTTGATGGTAATAATGTAGAGTGCGAGTCAGAGATGACCCACTTAGAACATGTCAACTTAACTGATATGGGAATCGGCTCGAGAGAGTGATTTTTAACAAAGAGATTTGTTTATCCATATACTTGGAAGGACTCCTTTTGCTATCGATAGTTCTGACACATGACACCAGAGATGGGTCGAGTGGCTGCTAGATCAGTAGTAAATGGTAGAAAACCCGAGAGGGCAACCTGAAAAGTAGATGATGAACTTAAGTGTTGAAAGACACAATGCTGTAGCATTGCCACAACATTGGTCTGCTGGAAGTTTTGTTTAAATCTCACCCCAAGATCTTACACCCTTGCTATCCTTTATTAATTGTTATATAATCTGTGATAATTCCAAACACCAACAAACAAATATTAATCTTCGAATTGATCCTTGGAAACCATTTCTTTTAATAGACTTTTAATACGCTTTTAACTCCAATCTCTGTGGGAACGATACATGGTTCTTACCATATTATTACTTGAAAGGCGACATTAGATCTCGATGTATACTTGCATTAAGGTTTAATTAATTACACGTCTATCAGTGCATTCAAATCACTGTCAAGTGTTTATATAAATGAATTTTTAATGATTTTAAAATGTCGAGGATTTACTCACTAGACCCTTAGGTCTAACCCTCATTTTTGTTTTAAAAATCTGTATTCCAGGTGGTGGTACCAGTAAGAGTAATTGATTAGATTACTTGGTGGATAGCTATGTGGGATGATGATCATTATGAAGTTGATGATACTTTTGTACTTAAATTTCTGTTATTAGCTATTATCTTATCTAAATGGGATCAAGTTTGTAATGTATTTTATATTGATTAGTCAGACTTTGGGGACCAAATGTGTAATGTGAAATGAAATTTTTTTGAAACCATGTTATGAAATATATGTTACATGTATATTTTGTTTTGCGGGATGTTACAATCCCGAAATCGGTCTGTTTGTTGTAAGTTTCCAAGTAAAATAGTAGGATTTAATGGTTTTGATGAGAAAGTACATGTTTTTTATGAAAGACTGATGAAGGAAGAGTTTTTGGATCAATCGGAGCAAGTTGGCAACGTTCCTGAGCGAAAAAGAGAAAGTCAGATTTTAGGACCAAACAGTGCCCTGCGCGCCTGTATGTGCGCCTCCACACGCGCCTCCATACGCGCAACCTTCTACCAACACACGCTCCAGTCCTCTGCGTGTCTCTATGCGCGGTTCCACACGCGCCTCCATACGTGCCAAGCCCCTGAGAGTTTTTATTCTATTTGTCGGCTAGGGTTGAGGGCATTATTCATCAGTTACGTTTTGGGACTTTCTTTGGGCGATTTTGGGAGCTAAGAGGCGATTTTTGAAGGCAAGTAGACGGCTAGAAACATCAATTAACGAGAATCACAAGGCGAATCGAGTATGTTTCTTGTAGAACAAACATGTTTACTTTCGTTTTAATCTTGTCATTTCTGAGTTTTGAAACCCCCAATATGAACTAATCCGTTCATTTTGGGGGGTTGGTTTGAATCATGGTTGGATAATCGTTTAGCTTTACAGTAGGTATGATTGATTTAATATAGATGGATGACATGTGTGGAATTGTTCTTAATGCTTGTAATAGTCCTATCAACTATTATTTGATTTTATGAATCGTTAATCTTTGAGAAATGTTTTGAGGTTTTGATTAATTCTTCATGTCTTGGTTGAATTTGAGATAGTAATATGATGATTCATCCTTTGTGGCTTTTAATCATTAATTGTTCAAATACTTTTGTTAAGATCGAAAGATGATACAATGTGTTGAATGATATTGCTATAGCTTGATAGAGTATAGTAATGGAATTTGATTATGCCTGTTATCCTGAAGTTATGTCAATCGTATCAAATCTGTTGGCTAAGTGATTGTTTACCTGAGGAATCCAACCCTCCAACTCTCTCTCTTATCTTAATTAATTAAAGTTTTAGGTCGTGTTCCGATAATTAACAAACCAAATCAAATTGCATTAGTCTAGTTAATAATCTATATAGTCATTGTGGTACTTGACACCTGGTTCCTTTGGTTCGATATTCGTACTTTCTGAGTACTATTACTTGATTCGACCCGTACACTTGCGGTAGATTTAGGGGGGTGTAAACCCGCCTATCAGTGCGATGGGTTTGTGAGGGAAAGACTTGGACCGAGAGTTAGAAGGGAAAACAAAGTACCAAGGGTTTTGTTTTGGGGTTTTTTTATGTACCAAACAATACCTACCGAGATTTATGTCGAGACTTAAGTCTCGGTATAAGTACCGGCCACACATGCCCTAATTAATTAAAAAAAAGTATTTCTTTATTTATTTATTTTTTTGTTTTGAAATTGAGAAAACAAAAAAACTTAAAAATAAAATAAAATAACAAAACTTGATTATTATTATTATTATTGTTTTTAAAAAGAGAAAATACGAAAATTAAAAAAATAAAATAAAATACCAAAAAAACTTTGGAAAAATTATTATTATTATTTTTTAATTTTTTTAAATTTAGAAAAATGAAACACAAAAAGAAATTAATAATAAATAAATATTAGAAGTGAAAAAAAAACATACCCCATGTAATAGTCCCCAACGGTAGAAATAGCGAGATAAATATTCCTGGTGTACCTCTCGGAGACGAACTTTTCAAACATTCCAGAGCCATCGGTATTTGTATTTAGAGTTGAACTACCGGTGGAACTCTCGAAGACCAAATTTTCACAACATTCCAGAGGTCACCTTTTCGCGGTGATCACTTATAGTCGTGGCACGCCTTTTCGCGGTGATCACTGGTTTGGTTCTTGTAGGAATATGGTGTCCGCTACCACCGTTTCCCCTCCGAGATATTGCTTCACTCTTTGGCCATTAACTTTAAAAGTCGCTCCATCCTTGCATTGTAACTCGGTCGCTCCATGTTGAAAGACTTCCTTGACTGTGAATGGCCCCGACCATTTGGATTTCATCTTACCTGGAAAAAGACGAAGGCGAGAATTAAATACTAAGACTTGCATGCCCGGAAGAATTACCTTTGGATGAAGTCTTTTATCATGGAACCGCTTGGTCCGTTCCTTGTAGATGGCTGCATTCTCATATGCATCCTGTCTGATCTCATCCAATTCATTGAAATGAAGAAATCTTTGCTGACAGGCTGCATTAAGGTTCATATTCAAGTGCTTGATCGCCCAATAAGCGTTTTGCTCGAGTTAGACCGGTACGTTACACTTGCCAAATACTAAACGGTAGGGGAAGGTACCGAGAGGGGTTTTGTACATTGTCCGGTACGCCCATAATGCGTCATCTAACTTGCTCTACCAATCCTTTCTTGATGCGTTCATGGTTTTCTCTAGGATTTGTTTCAGTTTCCAATTGGAGACCTAAGCTAGGCCGTTGGATTGTGGGTGGTATGGTGTAGTGACTTTATTCTTCACCGAATACTTTTTTAGAACTGCTTCAAAATACCGATTGAAGAAGTGACTACCGCCATCGCTAGTCAGGGCTCTTAGAACTCTAAACCTCGAAAAGATATTCTTCTGTAAGAAGTTGATCACTACTTTGGAATTGTTTGTAGGAGTTGCGATCGCTACTAGTATGTACTCATTACGGAATGAGTTCGAAAACGGTCACATGAAGTTAATCCCCCACACGTCGAATAGCTTAACTTCCATAAAACTCTTCATGGGCATCTCGTCTCTCTTTGTGATGTTCCCGACTCTCTAACAACGGTCACATCCGGAGATAAACCCTCTAGCTTCTTTGAACATGGATGGCCAAAAGAATCCTGACTGTAGTACCTTGGCCACAGTCCTATCCGTACTGAAGTGACCACCACACTCTAAAGTATGACAATGGGTTAATATGTCCTCCTTCTCTTCTTCTCGTCTGATCATCCCATCAGCACAATGTTTGTACAAATACGGTTCATCCCAAAAGTACTTTTTTGCATCGAAACGGAACTTTTTCTTCTGATGTGAGTTCATACCATAGGGAATCACTGCTCCAGCTAGAAAGTTCACCATGTCCGCGTACCAAGGCTTCGAGTGATTGACTCTATATAACTGCTCATCTGGAAGGAGTCATTGATCACGTATTTATCCTTAGCATGTTCTTCGTTCCCCTCTAGACGTGACAAATGGTTAGCTATCGTGTTCTCCGAACCCTTCCTATCCATATTCCAGGTCGAACTCTTGGAGTAGGAGTACCTACCGAACGAGTCTCGACTTTGAGTCTTTTTTGGTTATCAAATACTTCAAAGCTGAGTAATCGGTATACACGATTACTTTGGCACCGACTAAATAGGAAATTTCTCGCAGGCGTAGACAACGGTTAGTAATTCCTTCTCGGTGGCTGCATAGTTGATTTGAGCATCGTTCAACGTCTTGCTAGCATAATAGATCACATACATCATATTTTATTTTCTTTGGCCCAACACTGCTCCAACTGACGTGTCACTTACGTCGCACATGAGAACAAACAGGAGAATCCAATCATGTGCCATGAGAATTGGTGCTGAGATCAGTTCTTTCTTCAACCTATCAAAAGCAAGAATGCAATCAATAGTATATTCAAGTTTTGCATCTTTAAGTAAAGAACCCAAAGGTTTAGTAATTTTTGAGAAATCCATTATGAATCGCTGGTAGAACCGGACGTGTCCCAAGAAGCTTCAGACTCCTTTGACGGAATTCGGATATGGCAGATTCTCGATCACCACCACCTTTGTCTTTTCTACTTCAATTCCCGCTTTCGATACTTTGTGACCAATCACTATTCTTCCACTCACCACAAAGTGACACTTTTCCCAGTTCAATACCAGACTTGTCTTTTTACATCTTTGTAGGACGGCTTCCAAGTGCTCTAGGCATGTATCAAATGAACGTCCGAACACTAAAAAGTCGTCCATAAAGATCTCGATAGTCCGCTGCACCATGTCTGAGAATATAGCCATCATACATCTCTAGATGGTTGTTGGAGCGTTACATAAACCGAAAGGCATCCTCCGGTAAGCAAAAGTACCATACGGGCATGTAAAGGTCGTTTTGTCTTGATATTCAGGGGCTATAGGTATCTGATTATACCCCGAATACCCGTCTAAGAAGCAATAATACTCATGCCCTACTAGTCGCTCTAACATCTGATCATAGAATGGAAGTGGAAAGTGGTCTTTCCGAGTGGCATCATTCAACTTCCTATAATCAATGCACACTCTTCACCACATAACCGTCCGAGAAGGAATGAGCTCATTGTTGTTGTTCCGGACAACAGTGATACCACCCTTCTTCGGTACCACTTGGACCAGGCTTAGCCACAGGCTGTCAGGAACCGGGTAAATAATTGTAACATCTTGATTTCCTATAAAGGATTACGTTTGGTTTATTAAATAATTTGAGTATAATTATTTAATAAGTTATGACCAGTTATTTGACAGATTAATTTTATAGTTTATCCCCGAGTAAGTTATATTATGTGTTTTATTGGAATAATAAGTAATGGGTAAACTTTAATTTTAATTTATAAGATTAAGGATTAATTTTTTCATGTGATGAAAGATTGGGGTGTGTTTGGTTAAATTGATGAGAGTAGTTTCATCCACCACCTCTTTTTAGACAAAAAGAGAGATATGAGATATTTTCTCACTATCTCTTAGTGTGTGTGTGTGTGTGTGTGTTATTCGGCCGAGAGAAAGAGGAGAAAAGAAGAAAGAAAGAAGAAGAAAGGAAGAGAGAAAGAAGAAGAAGTAGGCTGAAATTGTGGGTAAGATCATAAAATTTTTGTAAGTTTGATGTCAGTTACAAGATAGCAAACATATCTTAATCTGATCTCTTTTATGTGTTGTTTGATTTGGGATTGGATTGTGCAAGAGAAGTGGGTTTTTATCTACACAAGGTGAGTTCATATTATTTTGAGTTATAAACATTAAAATTTGATGATTTCGGTGGTGTTATCTTGCTTACATGTTATAGAACTGTTATAAGGATGTGTATTGCTTTTTAGGATGAATTATTGAACTGTTTGATGAGAAAATAAGAACACAGGCGTAGTTTCCGGATAAAATGAAAGTATCCGGAAACCCCTGATCGATAGTATCCGGACGAAGCTCAATATCCGGTACGTATTCTCTTCAGTAGTTTCCGGATGAAATAGGTACCGGATGGTATCCGGATTACCTTGGTTTCCGGATGTCATCCGGATTGATTATGTTGACCGGAAAGTTATATTGTCCGGAAAGTTATGTTGTCCGGAAAGTTATGTTGTCCGGTAAGTTATGTTGTGCGGTAAGTGATGACGTCCGAAAAGCTATGGTGTCCGGGAACTTCTGACGTCTGAACGCAGTTTCTGGATGTGTTATCTAGTTAAGTTTCCTAAAAAATTTCTAGGGGCGTTGCCCCTTGACCCCATCCGCTAACCGGGTAGCGGAAACCCCGTGCTAAGTCGCCGAAGGGGGGACAATTGAGGATGAGAATACGATAGGTTATCTAGCATTCTTAGAGTTGAGAATATGATATGAGAAGTGGCGATACGTTGTTATACATATCCACATAAATTTATAATGGATCTATATGACATGCATGTTAATCTTAATTCCTTTTAATGGGACGGTTCATGTTGTAACTAAAAATATGCATCGGGTCATCGGGGGCAACTGAGTACGGTCTTATGGGAGCCGGATACTAGCCATTGACCACATGGTGTAATTTCTAGTGAATGAGTGTACCTTGAATCATCGGGGGCCCGGTTATGAATCGCGATTTATTGATCCCATTGGGGCCGTTGATTCTAAGGTAATGAGAAACGTGAAATAGACCAGGCTCTTAATGGATAATTACCGTTCGCCTATAATGTGGATTGTAATCCCATTTCGAGAGGCGATAACCTATAACGTGGAATAGGCATAAACTTATTTGTAATTCCCGTTGGCCTGAAATGTGGAATAGGCATAAAGTAATTTGTAATTCCCATTTCCTAAAGGCGTTGTGAAATTAGGAATACGCATGAAGTAGTTTGTAATTCCTATTTCATAGTATGACGTGAAACATGGAATAGGCATAAAGTAATTTGTAATTCCCGTTTACGTGGAAATGGAGAATAGGCATAAAGTAAATTGTAATTCCCATTTCGTAAAGGTGTTATGAAATGAGAAATAGGCATAAAGGAAATTGTAATTTCTATTTCATAATATAGAAATCGAGGAATACGCATAACGTAAATTGTAATTCCTGATTTCTAGGGGAAGACCAGAGGTAGACATAAAGTAACTTGTTATCTCTACTTCCAGGCCAAGAAATAGGCATAAAGCAACTTGTAATTTCTTGGATATGAGCATTAATCTAGAATCCGTGGAGATTCGTAGTGTGGCTCTAGGGGGGTGTAAACCCGCCTATCAGTGCGATGGGTTTGTGAGGGAAAGACTTGGACCGAGAGTTAGAAGGGAAAACAAAGTACCAAGGGTTTTGTTTTGGGGTTTTTTTATGTACCAAACAATACCTACCGAGATTTATGTCGAGACTTAAGTCTCGGTATAAGTACCGGCCACACATGCCCTAATTAATTAAAAAAAAGTATTTCTTTATTTATTTATTTTTTTGTTTTGAAATTGAGAAAACAAAAAAACTTAAAAATAAAATAAAATAACAAAACTTGATTATTATTATTATTATTGTTTTTAAAAAGAGAAAATACGAAAATTAAAAAAATAAAATAAAATACCAAAAAAACTTTGGAAAAATTATTATTATTATTTTTTAATTTTTTTAAATTTAGAAAAATGAAACACAAAAAGAAATTAATAATAAATAAATATTAGAAGTGAAAAAAAACATACCCCATGTAATAGTCCCCAACGGTAGAAATAGCGAGATAAATATTCCTGGTGTACCTCTCGGAGACGAACTTTTCAAACATTCCAGAGCCCATCGGTATTTGTATTTAGAGTTGAACTACCGGTGGAACTCTCGAAGACCAAATTTTCACAACATTCCAGAGGTCACCTTTTCGCGGTGATCACTTATAGTCGTGGCACGCCTTTTCGCGGTGATCACTGGTTTGGTTCTTGTAGGAATATGGTGTCCGCTACCACCGTTTCCCCTCCGAGATATTGCTTCACTCTTTGGCCATTAACTTTAAAAGTCGCTCCATCCTTGCATTGTAACTCGGTCGCTCCATGTTGAAAGACTTCCTTGACTGTGAATGGCCCCGACCATTTGGATTTCATCTTACCTGGAAAAAGACGAAGGCGAGAATTAAATACTAAGACTTGCATGCCCGGAAGAATTACCTTTGGATGAAGTCTTTTATCATGGAACCGCTTGGTCCGTTCCTTGTAGATGGCTGCATTCTCATATGCATCCTGTCTGATCTCATCCAATTCATTGAAATGAAGAAATCTTTGCTGACAGGCTGCATTAAGGTTCATATTCAAGTGCTTGATCGCCCAATAAGCGTTTTGCTCGAGTTAGACCGGTACGTTACACTTGCCAAATACTAAACGGTAGGGGAAGGTACCGAGAGGGGTTTTGTACATTGTCCGGTACGCCCATAATGCGTCATCTAACTTGCTCTACCAATCCTTTCTTGATGCGTTCATGGTTTTCTCTAGGATTTGTTTCAGTTTCCAATTGGAGACCTAAGCTAGGCCGTTGGATTGTGGGTGGTATGGTGTAGTGACTTTATTCTTCACCGAATACTTTTTTAGAACTGCTTCAAAATACCGATTGAAGAAGTGACTACCGCCATCGCTAGTCAGGGCTCTTAGAACTCTAAACCTCGAAAAGATATTCTTCTGTAAGAAGTTGATCACTACTTTGGAATTGTTTGTAGGAGTTGCGATCGCTACTAGTATGTACTCATTACGGAATGAGTTCGAAAACGGTCACATGAAGTTAATCCCCCACACGTCGAATAGCTTAACTTCCATAAAACTCTTCATGGGCATCTCGTCTCTCTTTGTGATGTTCCCGACTCTCTAACAACGGTCACATCCGGAGATAAACCCTCTAGCTTCTTTGAACATGGATGGCCAAAAGAATCCTGACTGTAGTACCTTGGCCACAGTCCTATCCGTACTGAAGTGACCACCACACTCTAAAGTATGACAATGGGTTAATATGTCCTCCTTCTCTTCTTCTCGTCTGATCATCCCATCAGCACAATGTTTGTACAAATACGGTTCATCCCAAAAGTTCTTTTTTGCATCGAAACGGAACTTTTTCTTCTGATGTGAGTTCATACCATAGGGAACACTGCTCCAGCTAGAAAGTTCACCATGTCCGCGTACCAAGGCTTCGAGTGATTGACTCTATATAACTGCTCATCTGGAAGGAGTCATTGATCACGTATTTATCCTTAGCATGTTCTTCGTTCCCCTCTAGCCGTGACAAATGGTTAGCTATCGTGTTCTCCGAACCCTTCCTATCCATATTCCAGGTCGAACTCTTGGAGTAGGAGTACCTACCGAACGAGTCTCGACTTTGAGTCTTTTTTGGTTATCAAATACTTCAAAGCTGAGTAATCGGTATACACGATTACTTTGGCACCGACTAAATAGGAAATTTCTCGCAGGCGTAGACAACGGTTAGTAATTCCTTCTCGGTGGCTGCATAGTTGATTTGAGCATCGTTCAACGTCTTGCTAGCATAATAGATCACATACATAATCTTTTATTTTCTTTGGCCCAACACTGCTCCAACTGACGTGTCACTTACGTCGCACATGAGAACAAACAGGAGAATCCAATCATGTGCCATGAGAATTGGTGCTGAGATCAGTTCTTTCTTCAACCTATCAAAAGCAAGAATGCAATCAATAGTATATTCAAGTTTTGCATCTTTAAGTAAAGAACCCAAAGGTTTAGTAATTTTTGAGAAATCCATTATGAATCGCTGGTAGAACCGGACGTGTCCCAAGAAGCTTCAGACTCCTTTGACGGAATTCGGATATGGCAGATTCTCGATCACCACCACCTTTGTCTTTTCTACTTCAATTCCCGCTTTCGATACTTTGTGACCAATCACTATTCTTCCACTCACCACAAAGTGACACTTTTCCCAGTTCAATACCAGACTTGTCTTTTTACATCTTTGTAGGACGGCTTCCAAGTGCTCTAGGCATGTATCAAATGAACGTCCGAACACTAAAAAGTCGTCCATAAAGATCTCGATAGTCCGCTGCACCATGTCTGAGAATATAGCCATCATACATCTCTAGATGGTTGTTGGAGCGTTACATAAACCGAAAGGCATCCTCCGGTAAGCAAAAGTACCATACGGGCATGTAAAGGTCGTTTTGTCTTGATATTCAGGGGCTATAGGTATCTGATTATACCCCGAATACCCGTCTAAGAAGCAATAATACTCATGCCCTACTAGTCGCTCTAACATCTGATCATAGAATGGAAGTGGAAAGTGGTCTTTCCGAGTGGCATCATTCAACTTCCTATAATCAATGCACACTCTTCACCACATAACCGTCCGAGAAGGAATGAGCTCATTGTTGTTGTTCCGGACAACAGTGATACCACCCTTCTTCGGTACCACTTGGACCAGGCTTAGCCACAGGCTGTCAGGAACCGGGTAAATAATTGTAACATCTTGATTTCCTATAAAGGATTACGTTTGGTTTATTAAATAATTTGAGTATAATTATTTAATAAGTTATGACCAGTTATTTGACAGATTAATTTTATAGTTTATCCCCGAGTAAGTTATATTATGTGTTTTATTGGAATAATAAGTAATGGGTAAACTTTAATTTTAATTTATAAGATTAAGGATTAATTTTTTCATGTGATGAAAGATTGGGGTGTGTTTGGTTAAATTGATGAGAGTAGTTTCATCCACCACCTCTTTTTAGACAAAAAGAGAGATATGAGATATTTTCTCACTATCTCTTAGTGTGTGTGTGTGTGTGTGTTATTCGGCCGAGAGAAAGAGGAGAAAAGAAGAAAGAAAGAAGAAGAAAGGAAGAGAGAAAGAAGAAGAAGTAGGCTGAAATTGTGGGTAAGATCATAAAAATTTTGTAAGTTTGATGTCAGTTACAAGATAGCAAACATATCTTAATCTGATCTCTTTTATGTGTTGTTTGATTTGGGATTGGATTGTGCAAGAGAAGTGGGTTTTTATCTACACAAGGTGAGTTCATATTATTTTGAGTTATAAACATTAAAATTTGATGATTTCGGTGGTGTTATCTTGCTTACATGTTATAGAACTGTTATAAGGATGTGTATTGCTTTTTAGGATGAATTATTGAACTGTTTGATGAGAAAATAAGAACACAGGCGTAGTTTCCGGATAAAATGAAAGTATCCGGAAACCCCTGATCGATGGTATCCGGACGAAGCTCAATATCCGGTACGTATTCTCTTCAGTAGTTTCCGGATGAAATAGGTACCGGATGGTATCCGGATTACCTTGGTTTCCGGATGTCATCCGGATTGATTATGTTGACCGGAAAGTTATATTGTCCGGAAAGTTATGTTGTCCGGAAAGTTATGTTGTCCGGTAAGTTATGTTGTGCGGTAAGTGATGACGTCCGAAAAGCTGTGGTGTCCGGAAACTTCTGACGTCTGAACGCAGTTTCCTAAAAAATTTCTAGGGGCGTTGCCCCTTGACCCCATCCGCTAACCGGGTAGCGGAAACCCCGTGCTAAGTCGCCGAAGGGGGGACAATTGAGGATGAGAATACGATAGGTTATCTAGCATTCTTAGAGTTGAGAATATGATATGAGAAGTGGCGATACGTTGTTATACATATCCACATAAATTTATAATGGATCTATATGACATGCATGTTAATCTTAATTCCTTTTAATGGGACGGTTCATGTTGTAACTAAAAATATGCATCGGGTCATCGGGGGCAACTGAGTACGGTCTTATGGGAGCCGGATACTAGCCATTGACCACATGGTGTAATTTCTAGTGAATGAGTGTACCTTGAATCATCGGGGGCCCGGTTATGAATCGCGATTTATTGATCCCATTGGGGCCGTTGATTCTAAGGTAATGAGAAACGTGAAATAGACCAGGCTCTTAATGGATAATTACCGTTCGCCTATAATGTGGATTGTAATCCCATTTCGAGAGGCGATAACCTATAACGTGGAATAGGCATAAACTTATTTGTAATTCCCGTTGGCCTGAAATGTGGAATAGGCATAAAGTAATTTGTAATTCCCATTTCCTAAAGGCGTTGTGAAATTAGGAATACGCATGAAGTAGTTTGTAATTCCTATTTCATAGTATGACGTGAAACATGGAATAGGCATAAAGTAATTTGTAATTCCCGTTTACGTGGAAATGGAGAATAGGCATAAAGTAAATTGTAATTCCCATTTCGTAAAGGTGTTATGAAATGAGAAATAGGCATAAAGGAAATTGTAATTTCTATTTCATAATATAGAAATCGAGGAATACGCATAACGTAAATTGTAATTCCTGATTTCTAGGGGAAGACCAGAGGTAGACATAAAGTAACTTGTTATCTCTACTTCCAGGCCAAGAAATAGGCATAAAGCAACTTGTAATTTCTTGGATATGAGCATTAATCTAGAATCCGTGGAGATTCGTAGTGTGGCTCTGGAATATGATACGAGAAGGAATAGACCAAATGTTATTCCCGTGTATCCTTGAAAAGGAGGAATAGACAAATGTTATTCCGTGTATCATTGAAAAGGAGGAATAGACCAAATGTTATTTCCATGTATTCTTGGAATGTAATTGAATAGGCATAGTATAATTGCTATTCAGGTTGAATAATTGAATAGGCATAGTATAATTGCTATTCAGGTTGAATGAATGGATAGGCAAAGTAGAATTTCTATTCATGTAGAAATGAGGAAATAGGCAAAGTAGAATTGCTATTCGTATTGACTGTAGTGAATAGGCAAAGTATAGTTGCTATTCGGATTTGCGTTGTGGAATCATGAATTAGACGAAGTGTAAGTATTGTTTTCCCGTGTTTTCGACGGATTAGAAATAGGCAATATATAAGTGCTATTTCTGCTTCCATTCCAAGAAGAAGGTATGGCGATTGAATGTAAGTCTTTAAGCTTGATCGATAAACTAGAATCAGTAATGATTCGTAGTAGGCTATTGAATATGGTGTTATGACATTAGGAATGATAGTCATTCATACTCATGGAATTGAGTATTGTTCTGTGATTATGAGACGAGTACGGGTATGGTAAGAATGGGGACAAACCAGATTTGATCATATGCTCTGACTATTTAAGTTTCCAAAGATGTTAATGTTTTAATTTGAAATTGGATGTTCTCACTAGGCGTAAGCCTAATCGTTTCAATTTATATTTCTTACCAGGTAATGAGCTCAGGGAAGTAATGGGATGAGTGGAAACGTAATGGTGACGACAAGTTAATGTAAATCGACTCTTGTCATTATTTTTACTTGTTAAGAATGTTTATGTTATGGATTTTAGATGAGTAAACCCTTTTATTTCAGGTTTAAATTTGCCCTGATTTTTAGGGTGTTACAATATGGTATCAGAGCTATAGTTTAAGTGAACTAGGTATGATAGTGATATACCTAGACTTAAGCTGAGGTGAATTAAGTTATGATATGAGAGATATGGGTAGATGTACTAAGACGGGATAGTCTTAGAGTCGACGGGAATACGTGAAATTAGTACGGTAGCAATGGTAACGAGGATTCTCATGTATAATATATTCACAATCTCAATTAGCTACTGCTATTATGAATATATTACTACACAAGTATACTTGTTTATAAAGTGTTACAGTGACTAATGATCGGTAATGTATGTTTTGTATATTTAGATATGAGTAACCATTTCTTATGGTTAATTGTGAGATCCCACATCGGCTAGGAGAGAGAACGAAGTCCTCCGTATAATGGTGGATGGAGACCTTCCTTGCATGAGGCCTTTTGCCTGTCACTGGGTGCGGTTTGGGTGCGTCTCGCGTATGCCTGTGTGGGAAGGAACAAAACCGTGAGCGGTACCGGTATGCTGTTATGCAGAGGGTATGGGCAAAGCGGACAATATCGTGTACGGTGGGCTGGGGATGTTACATTATCGTGTTGTCTCTCTCTTGCAAAGATGTAAGAAGTTGTTTGGAGGAAGGTGTGTATCCGGCATAACGCTAGACCACCTTGTATGAGTGTTACAAAAGTGAAAGATCATAGTTGCATAAGTGATTTCTTAAGGGGTTTGATGATCCATATAAGAACGAAATGTTAGGGTAATCGAAGCGGGTGCGCTTTGAATAGTTGACCTTGACATGTGGTGCATCTAGGCCCGGGAAAGACAAAGTCCAGAAACGATTTTACTTCAAATGAAATGATGTTATGGGTAGCATGAAGGAAGTAGAATCTATTGTGGGTGTAAAAGCATCATGAAAACTTGTTTGCAATGTGGTAACGTGGTGCGATAGTGGTATGAGGAAGTGGTAGCACTTTGTACCAAAGGAACGTGTAAGTCATAGATGTAATGACGGTTTGCCATAATATTGAAATATCCAAAAGTGGTGAGTATGCTCGATTGAAGTGTGTGGATTTTCAAGTAGTATACATTAATGTTATTTTGAGATCTGGAGGTTGAGTTGAGATTGGTGACGGGATGAAAGGAGAACTCTTGTTCTTCTCGATCCCATTGGATTTTAGGTGAGTTTTCATACTTCTCCTGATTGTCGAAGAGGATACTGTAACCGTTAAGTTGTGGTGCTTCAGAACGTTGGAGTATTCCGTGGAAGAAAAGAAATGAAATGAGTACGTCGACTGTGTTGGAAAGTTAGGAACTCGTGGTAAATCTCGGTGCTAAGTACTTTACGAGGACTTGGCTAAAGGTCTTGGCAGATGGTTTTGGAGAAACCGTTCTTTTGGACTGTAGCGATGTGTGATGAGCATCCTGTGTAGGCATGAGAGAAAATGACGACGGTGTGGTAGATCAAGTATAGACAGGCTTGCGGTGAGATGGTGTCAAGAGACACTAGAAAGGTGGATTATAATTAGAGAACTGTTATTAGTAAGGCATAAGAAAAAGGGAAGGTCGATCGGAATTTTTGCATGGGTTGAAGCCCTTTATTGGTAACATTTATTGTGAACCCAATCAAGAGCTGATTTGGTGCTCAAAATGTAAAAGTAGACATTATGGTTCATGTAGGATGACTTGGCTAGAATGTTCAAGTGTGGTAAGAGTGGTCAAATTATGGGAATTGTCCCATCCAAGGACCAACTTGCTATGAATATAAGAAGTCTGGTCATTATCGAAAAGATTGCCCAACGTTGAAAGAAAGCGGGGATCAAGGAAGGAAATCCAATATTTTAATATCAAAGGAGTTGAAACTTTTCATGTGATGATAGAAGACGTTAAGGAATGGATGTATAAGTTTTAATATTGACTTTGTTTATTCTATGCACAGGTGTATGCATATTATGTAAGTAGTGCTAACTTACCTTTTGTATTTTGGTTATATCAAAAGTTAGCTATATTGGTTGTTATTTTTGGAAGATGCTTTAATGATTGAAATAATTAAAGAAGATCAAGAAATAGTTGGATAAAGATTTGATAATCGAATAGTTACCCCAAGGAGATCTGCAAAATTTTCAAGTTGGGGAGTAGATAATAGTGAAAGTTTTAAGATTGAGAAAACGTGGAAAGTTGAGTCTTTGTTATTTCTGGACCTTTATCTGTGATTAAGTATGTAAGACTTGAAGTGAAGGGGACACACAACATATTTTATGTTGATGTGATGTGATCCCATTTACTGAAGTGAAAGTGGATGGTAAGAGAAGTTGCTTGGAGGAAACTGTAAGGGATTTTAGAAAGATCAGTTAAGAAGTTACGACTAAAGATTATGATTATGTTGAGAGTATGATAGAAACATCACCTAGCCCTGATTTCGAGGGCGAAATCATTTTCAAGTTGGGGAGTATTGTAACATCTTGATTTCCTATAAATGATTACGTTTGGTTTATTAAATAATTTGAGTATAATTATTTAATAAGTTATGACCAGTTATTTGACAGATTAATTTTATAGTTTATCCTAGAGTAAGTTATATTATGTGTTTTATTGGAATAATAAGTAAGGGGTAAACTTTAATTTTAATTTATAAGATTAAGGATTAAAGTTGTCATGTGATGAAAGATTGGGGTGTGTTTGGTTAAAGTGATGAAAGTAGTTTCATCCACCACCTCTTTTTGGAAAAAAAGAGAGAGATGAGATATTTTCTCACTATCTCTTAATGTGTGTGTGTGTGTGTGTGTGTGTGTTATTCGGCAGAGAGAAAGAGGAGAAAAGAAGAAAGAAAGAAGAAGAAAGAAAGAGAGAAAGAAGAAGAAGTAGGCTGAAATTGTGGGTAAGATCATAAAGTTTTTGTAAGTTTGATGTCAGTTACAAGATAGCAAACATATCTTAATCTGATCTCTTTTAGGTGCTGTTTGATTTGGGATTGGATTGTGCAAGAGAAGTGGGTTTTATCTCCACAAGGTGAGTTCATATTATTTTGAGTTATAAACATTAAAATTTGATGATTTCGGTGGTGTTATATTGCTTACATGTTATAGAACTGTTATAAGGATGTGTATTGCTTTTAAGGATGGATTATTGAACTGTTTGATGAGAAAATAAGAACACAGCCGTAGTTTCCGGATAAAAAGAAAGTATCCGGAAACCCCTGATGGATGGTATCCGGACGAAGCTCAATATCCGGTAAGTATTATTTTCAGTAGTTTCCGGATGAAATAGGTACCGGATGGTATCCGGATTACCTTGGTTTCCGGATGTCATCCGGATTGATTATGTTGACCGGAAAGTTATATTGTCTGGAAAGTTATGTTGTCCGGAAAGTTATGTTGTCCGGAAAGTTATGTTGTCCAGAAAGTTATGTTGTGCGGTAAGTGATGACGTCCGGAAAGCTGTGGTGTCTGGACGCAGTTTCTTGATGTGTTATCTGGTTAAGTTTCCTAAAAAAATTCTAGGGGCGTTGCCCCAGACCCCGCAAGGGCGTTGCCCCTTGACCCCATCCGCTAACCAGGTAGCGGAAACCCCGTGCTAAGTCACCGAAGGGGGGACAATTGAGGATGACAATACGATAGGTTATCTAGCATTCTTAGAGTTGAGAATATGATATGAGAAGTGGTGATATGTTGTTATACATATCCCCTTAAAATTATAATGGATATATATGACATGCAAGTTAATCTTAATTGCTTTTAATGGGACGGTTCACGTTGTAACTAGATATATGCATCGGGTCATCGGGGGCAACCGAGTACGGTCTTATGGGGGCCGGATACTAGCCATTGACCACATGGTGTAATTTCTAGTGAATGAGTGTACCTTGAATCATCGGGGGTCCGGTAATGAATCGCGATTTATTGATCCCATTGGGGCCATTGATTCTAAGGTAATGAGAAACGTGAAATAGACCAGGCTCTTAATGGATAATTACCGTTCGCCTATAATGTGGATTGTAATCCCATTTCGAGAGGCGATAACCTATAACGTGGAATAGGCATAAAGTAATTTGTAATTCCCGTTGGCCTGAAATGTGCAATAGGCATAAAGTAATTTGTAATTCCATTTCCTAAAGGCGTTGTGAAATTAGGAATAGGCATGAAGTAATTTGTAATTCCTATTTCATAGTATGACGTGAAACGTGGAATAGGCATGAAGTAATTTGTAATTCCCGTTTACGTGGAAATGGAGAATAGGCATAAAGTAAATTGTAAATCCCATTTCGTAAAGGTGTTATGAAATGAGAAATAGGCATAAAGGAAATTGTAATTTCTATTTCATAATATAGAAATCGAGGAATAGGCATAACGTAAATTGTAATTCCTGATTTATATGGGAAGACCAGAGGTAGACATAAAGTAACTTGTAATCTCTACTTCCAGGCCAAGAAATAGGCATAAAGCAACTTGTAATTTCCTGGATATGAGCATTAATCTAGAATCCACGGAGATTCGTAGTGTGGCTCTGGAATATGATACGAGAAGGAATAGACAAATGTTATTCCGTGTATCATTGAAAAGGAGGAATAGACCAAATGTTATTTCCGTGTATTCTTGGAATGTAATTGAGTAGGCATAGTATAATTGCTATTCAGGTTGAATAATTGAATAGGCATAGTATAATTGCTATTCGGGATTGAATGATTGAATAGGCATAGTATAATTGCTATTCAGGTTGAATGAATGGATAGGCAAAGTAGAATTTCTATTCATGTAGAAATGAGGAAATAGGCAAAGTAGAATTGCTATTCGTATTGACTGTAGTGAATAGGCAAAGTATAGTTGCTATTCGGATTTGCGTTGTGGAATCATGAATTAGACGAAGTGTAAGTATTGTTTTCTTGTGTTTTCGACGGATTAGAAATAGGCAATATATAAGTGCTATTTCTGCTTCCATTCCAAGAAGAAGGTATGGCGATTGAATGTAAGTCTTTAAGCTTGATCGATAAACTAGAATCAGTAATAATTCGTAGTAGGCTATTGAATATGGTGTTATGACTTTTGGAATGATAGTCATACTCATGGAATTGAGTATGATTATGTGATTATGAGACGAGTACGGGTATGGTAAGAATGGGGACAAACCAGGTTTGATCATATGCTTTGATTATTTAAGTTTCCAAAGATGTTAATGTTTTAATTTGAAATTGGATGTTCTCACTAGGCATAAGCCTAATCGTTTCAAATTATATTTTCTTACCAAGTAATGAGCTTAGGGAAGTAATGGGATGAGTGGAGAGGCAATGGTGACGACAAGTTAATGTAAATCGACTCTTGTCATTATTTTTACTCGTTAAGAATGTTTATGTTATGGATTTTAGATGAGTAAACCCTTTTATTTCAGGTTTAAATTTGCCCTGGTTTTTAGGGTGTTACAATAATCCTAGCATCAAGAAGTTTCAATACCTTCTTGCAGACCACTTCTTTCATATTGGGGTGCTGGTGTTGGTATTGAACTAGTGGCCGGTGCCTTTCTTCAAGATTGATTCGATGTGTACAAATGGTTGGACTCAAACCTTTTAGATCGACTATTGTCCATCCAATTGCAGTATGATGCTCTCTCAGAACTCTAAGTAGCTTCTCTTTCTTCTCAGAACTCAATTTGGATGAGATAATCAACAGTAGTGTTTACTTGTCTCCCAAGTACGTATACTCTAGGTATGATGGCAACCGTTTGAGCTCAAGTTGTGGTGGTGTATGTGATAATGGTTGAGACTTTGGAATAGGTGTCCCCATATCCTCAACCACTGGTCATCGAAACCCTTTTGTATGATGGAACCGCATTCAATTGCATCACACTTTTGCTTTCCAGATCATTATCGGTACCCGTCAGACATTCTTCAGTTGTTTACCGGAAACATGAAGGTCACATATCTCTCTAATTAAGGAGTCCATCACATATACTCGGTAACACTCATATGAGTCCATTATGTGTTTGGCTTCTCGGAAAACATTAAAAACTTCCTCTTCCTCGCCTACTTGGAGTGTTAGCTTGCCTCCCTTTACATCTATCAATTCTCCTCTGTGGCTAAGAAAGGCCGCCCAAGAATCAAAGGTATCTCTTTGTCTTCATTCGTGTAGAGGACCACGAAGTCTACCGGGAAGTAAAACTTGTCCACCTTAATCAACACGTCTTCAATCACTCCATAAGGGTATTCGATTGATCTGTCGACAAGCTGCAATGTCACGTTAGTCGGTTGCACCTCTCTAAGTCCGAGTTTCCTGAAAATAGACAAAGGTATTAAATTGATACTCGCTCCAAGATCACACACATCCTTACTAAATTCAGAATTTCCAATACGAATAGGGATTGTAAAACTCCCTGGATCCTTGAGCTTTGGGGGAAGCTTGTGTTGGATTATGGCGCTGCACTCTGCAGTAAGTGCAACTGTTGCATGCTCTTCAATCTTCCTTTTATTAGAAAGGATGTCTTTCAAGAACTTCACGTATGAGGGCATCTATGCTAAAGCCACTGCAAAAGGAATATTAATATACAATTTCTTAAAAACTTCAAGAAAATTAGAAAAGTTAATATCATCCTTATAAGCTTTAAGCCGGTTAGGATATGGTACTCTAGGCACAGTAGGCTTGACCACTTACTTCACTGGGTTGCTTTCTTACTTTTTACCATTGTCTTTGTTTATTGGGCTCTCCATTTCTATCTCTTCATCCACTTCTGTCTCTTCCACTTCTATGGGATCCTCATCAGTACCTTTTGCTCTAGTGTCCTCCGTTGAGGGTTCTCGTGTCGGTCGTTGATCAACTCTATACTACTCCTTAAAGGGATAGCCTTGCAGTCCTGTCATGGTTTATGTTCAGGTTGACTAGTGAATTTCCCTTGAGTCCGGGTTTGCAAAGCCGCGGATATCTGTCCCACTTGTCATTCAAGTAGTTTTATGAAGCGGTGTTCAGATCAGTTGTCACCTTCACTGTACCCACTGTGTTTGCTAATCCTTCAACTGTGCTATCCATCTTCGACATGAACTTCATCATCATATCTTCCAGTCCTGGTTTCTTTTCTCCACGTTGTCCTTCTTCAAACCTTCTCTGCTGATAACCTGGAGGATGATAAACATTATTAGATTGGGAAGATGATGAAAAGTTAGAGTTATTACCATATTGATGTTGTTGTTGTTGTTGTCCCATAGTTTCTTTAGGTTGACCTTGCTGTTGAGCCCATGAGAAGTTTGGGTGCCTCTACCAACCTTCATTGTAAGTGTTCGAGAAAGGGTCATTCCTTGGACGGTTGTTCCTGTTTGTAAAAATTAAACTTGTTCAGCTTCATGAGGAGAGGGGAACAAGTTTGGAATGCCTTCTTCATTGATGGATGGAGGTTGGATAGTCTTCTCTTTCAGTTGGTTTGTAATGGCGACCAAGTAGCTCGTCAGATTCATGAACACTTTCTACTCGTCTAACAATGGATCTAGGAGTTGCATAGCTATGATCGGCTAGATTCTATATTAGTTCCACTGCCTCTTCATATGTCTTGTTCATGAGAGTACCGCCCGCCGCCGCCGTGATATTATTCTTGAATTGCGGGTGAAGTCCACCATAGAAGGTCTGAATGATGACCCAACCATGTAAACCGTGATGAGGACATTTCTTTAGAATATCCTTGTACTTCTCCCATGCCTCATAGAGTGTCTCTTGGTCCCATTGAGCGAAATGAGTAATCTCAGCCATAAGCTGAGCTATTGTTTTTCCTGGTGGAAAGAATTTCTGTAGGAATGCAGCAGACATATCTGCCCACGTGTTGATTTGGTCTGCTGGTAGGATTTCTTCCCAGATTTGTGCTCTTCCCTTCAGTGAGAACTTGAACAATCTCAGTTTGATTGCATCATCAGACACCCCGTTGATCTTGAATGTATTTAACATCTTCTCGAATGTACGAAGGTGTTCATGAGGGTCTTCTGTCGGTGCCCCTCCAAACTGATTTTGTTGTACCATCACGATCGTACCAGGCTTTATTTCGAAGTAGTTCGCTGCTGTCATGGGAGGTTGCATACCTCTTCGAATGCCCCCGATGTTGGGATTGGCGAATGACCTCATCAGAATTCTCTCTAGAGGAGGCGGTGGAGGGGTACTTCCTCATTTACCGGAATTTTGTCACCCATCTTCAATTTTTTTTGGCTTTTGTTGATTTTCTTATCTAGCGAGCGGTTCCTTCGATTTCTGGGTCGATTGGCTCTATACCTTTCCCTCGAGTTCCTCTTGGCATAAACCAATTAGTACCTGAAAGTGAAAGTATAAAGATTAGTAACCCATAAACTGAATAATGATAAAATAAAAATAAAAATGTCCAGTGTAATAATGTGTATAGCAGGTAGTTCTATCGGTGCAAACTAGGTCCCCGCCAACGGCGCGAAAAACGTAATAGTCGAGTTTACACCCTCCTAATCTAACCACAAGTGTACATGTCGAATCAAGTAATATGTACTTGGAAGTACGACTATCGAACCAAGGGAACTAGGAACTGAGTATCACAATGACTATACTCACTATTAACTGGACGATCCAATTGATGAATTTTTTATAAATGATTAATAACTAAATTAAATAAACAAACTTTAGAGCAAAAGCAGAGAACAAATTTGGATTTTTTTCGGGAGAAAAGCAGTTGAGGATTGGAATCCCAATGGTTTCATAAAGAACACTCTACTTATGATAATTATCAGACTAAACCAATCGAATGAATGCACAATCGCGTAAATAACTATTATTCTTTCTCGAGCAACAACATAGTTATTTCTAGAAAACGCAGGTTTTATCTCTCGATCTCAACCTAAGAATTCAGAAATTCATTAAGAACAAGATTGTAAAAACAAGTACTAAGGTTTACTTGATATATCTCTATCCAATTTCTCACCCTAGGCATACAAATTCAAGCCAAGTTAGAAAAATGTTCTCTCGAATCTGATTCCTAACAACTAAATCAATTTGCAAGGTGATCAGGTTCACAAAAGAATTAAACCAAATGCTTCATTGATTAGAAAAACTGATAAGAATCACAAGGTTTCATATTCATATGCTTACAAACCAAAGTTCTTCCAACCCCCAACAATCTACAAATTAGTTCATGTTGGGGGTGTTAAAACACAAAGCAAAAAGGAGGAAAAGCAAAGTAAACATGGTCTCTTGATAAGAAATTAATGTATAAACTAACTCCCTTTTGTTGAATTGCAATACCCATGGATAAGGAATTGATCTTCGTTAATCCGGCGTTCCCCGATGATTCCATTGCGTTAATCGGCTTCAAAATCTATGGAAAATCGACCTAAGTTGCCCCAGAATCGTCTCTTGCCTCTCTCTAGTCGATGTGGTGAAGAATGAATGAATGAAACCCTAGGTAAAAAGGGCATAAAAAAGTATCCGCTCGTCGTCGGTAGTTACACCGAGAGTTTAACTCCCAAACTCTCGGTGAGCACTGTTTTGCAAAAAATCAGACTGCCGGTAGTTACACCGAGAGTTTAGCTCTGAAACTCTTGGTGCAAGTCTCAGTGAGCGTTGTTTTGCAAAAATTGAGACTCTTCATTCGCTTGACGGCCTAACTTGACAAGTCTCGATGACACTTTTTTGAGTTTCTTTGACGCATTTCTCGAAGCTTTGACCCAAGAATGACTCGTACATCCTCGTTTTACCATCAAATTGCCAGATGTTTCATTCTCGTCTATAACTAGCTCCTTTCGAACCCAATTCTTCATTTATTCTCGAAATATGGATTGTTGAAAAACTCGTGAATAAACCGTGAAATACGTTTCGTTTGTTTGTAATTCAATAAATTTAACACGAAATGTGGTGCTAAAATAACGCCAAAGATGGCGTTATCAGAGTTTTAGGGGTACCGGCCCGTCATAAGAGTAGAGGATCAAGTGAACATAGTTGTTAGTAGAGGCGTGAGAGGTTGCTCCTACAAGACTTTTCTTAGTAGCAAATCGTCAGCGGGTACTACTAAACCCGTCACGTGCATGTATTGGATCAAGGAGGTAGAGATGTCATTCTAGTTAAACGTGTGTGATGCCTCGTAAAGGGTAAAGTATGCCTCTTAGCTGCTTAGAGGCGAGGCCCTAATAGGATGGAATCTCACCCGATCTTCTCTTATGTCGGAAGTGTTGGCTAAACTCTCGTGGCCAACTTTTAAGAAGAAGATGTTGGATAAATATTGTAGCGAAGGGGCTCTGGACAAGATTGAAGAAGAGATCTGGAACTTCAAAAGGGGAAACCAATCAATCACCGTAGAGGATTAAGGCATACCATAGAGGATTGTCGGCTAATGTTGATCCTAGTTTGACTCTATTTACTTGCGGAAGCATTTTGATAAATAGATTGTTAGCAAACAAGGTAGAAAACAGTAAATAGAAGAGAATGATAATGTGGCAACAGGAAGTAATCAATTCAAGAAGTCATTTGATTGAACAAAAATGGATTACAATACTGAAGGATATGAAGAACACACACTGCTATGTGTAAAACCCGGATTCTCTCTACGTGTACGAAGTGTGTGATGTTGGTGGTGTGAAGTGTGAGCTATTATGGCATGAAAAGCTTGCAGGAATATTATGGGAAATCTGCCTTTGATAGGAAAATAGTACAACAAGGTAAACACACTAGCTAACGGGAGAATGCCACATGGAAAGGTGCTGCAACGGTTAGTGGGGCACGTGAGCTGGATAGTACAAGTAGTGGAGAGAGGTTGATTTTTAGTAAGTCTTCTTCAAGTGTTGATGTCACAGAGGTGTCTGCATCGGAGCTTCTGAGGTCTTCCACAGAGGCTCTGAGCTCTGCCTCAGAAAAAAAAGCTTTGTGCTCTAATACTTCTTCAAGCTTTACTTCTCTTCTGTGCATCATTACTCGGCAGAGGCTTGCTTCTGGTAGGCGTAGATGTCTCCTGTGCCTGGAAGACTTAGTCTTTTTACATGATGTAATAGGGCTAACAATCTCCCCCTAAGTATTGGAAAAAGAAAATTTACAAAGTGCTACGCTAAAAAACAAGAGGTTTAAATGATACCTCTGTAAAAGATTTTCATTAAATGTAAGCAGAAGAATTACAAGTTACAAAAGTTGATAAAGGAAATAACACCTATAAAGGAAAGTCATTGATAGGTTGAGGGAAATGGTTCTTTAAAGTGTCATATATGCTCATGACTAGTGCTCTGAATTTTATGGTTGCATCAATGTCACAGATGATCTGAACGGTTGGTCGGTTTGGCATGTTCTTTGATCCTCTCTTCTGATAAACGGTGTGTCTGAACTTCTGCAGAGTCTCTGCTGAGTACTCGACTCAATTGATTGGTCTAAAGAGACTGTTTTTTCCTGCTTCATTCTTGTAGACAAGCCCAAAATCAGCTTCAAGTTCTGTGATGAAAGTGTCTTAATCTTCTAGTTCCAGAAGTCCATATCTTCATTTGGCTCTGTGATGGACAACTTCTCGACACCTAGTTCAATAGCAATTTTCTGAAAATCATAGAATCAACGATGGCATTGTTAGACAAGGCAAATTTTTTCCTCTTGTCTAACATCTGCATGGTGAAACCATAGAGCCGAGGAAGATCATATATGCGGAGGTTTTCCAGATCTTCATCTGAGAAGGTAGTCTTTGTCCCATCTTCTCTTTCGACATGGTATCTGTGGTACATTCTGTTTATACCTGCAAAGGAGTGGAGGGTGATACCTTGTACAGTTTTGATGTCGCTCAGAGAGAAGGCTTGTTCTTTGGGTAAGCCGTACTTGTCTTTTATTCTTCTCATAAGATCTGCGTTCATTAAGGGTCCAACTTTGACCAATGAAGGCTTTATGACATCATTCCCATCGACACTATAGGGGTATTTGTGGATCAACTCAGTTTGGTTTGACTCCTTCTCTCAATGTCATGGAATTGGGTTAAGTCTCAGAGAGTCCAGAGACTTCTTTACTTCTGCCACTCTATCAGTCTGCTCTGATGTCCTAGGCTCTTTTCCTTGTCTGCTCGAGGTTGAGAGCATGGGTTGTAGAGGATTGGGTAGTTTGAATGGGGTGGTAGTGAGAAAGTGTTATTCAAAGAATTCTTCCTTGGGAGTCCTAAGAGGCTTCTTAGGTTATGTGGGTGGTGGTTTGGGTACAGAGGTGGGTTCGTTTGCAGAGAGTATGGGGGTTGGTTTATCCATGGAGTTTTTATCCTTTGATTGCACTGGGATTTGCCTCTGTGGTTGAGGCGGTTGGGGTTTAGGAGGTTTGGCTGCAAAGAACTTTATCCTTATCTTTGGTTGTTGTTTTTTTGCAGTATGGGCTTCACAGGTTTTAGTTGCAGAGGATGGTTTGGTTTATGGAACTTGGGTTTGGGTGGTTGATAGTTCGGGTTGGGTTTCCATATGGGTTGAGGTAGAGGTTTTGGTTATTAGTTAGGAGGATGGTTGATCCACAGAAGTATAGGTTAGGGCATTGGTTCTTTGCCTTGTACTTCGTGGTCTTGTTAGGGGTTGGGTAGAGGAGGGAGCTGTAGAGGCTAGTGGATTTACCTTTAAGGGCTCTGTGGTCTGCTTCTCCCCCTTTTGATGACCGGATGGACCAAAGCCATCGTTGCCATGGTCATCAAACCTTGTCTTCTTTTCAGCCTCACCCTAGTAGGAGCTCTGGGCTTTCCTCTTCATCTTTTTAGGCTTGAAGGTGGTAACTTCTTTGATTTTGTCCATAACATCATCTATTAAGAACCCAACCTTTAGCACCTCTCTATCAGTTTAAACTTCAACCTTGCCACATAAAAATTGAATTCCTTTGTTTAGTTGGCTGCTACTGTAGTAAATGCTTGGACGAAGCTACACACCTCTGAGATCATTTCCTTGCCCAGTTCTGTCAACTAAGCCCTTGTCGTGTAATCCATAGGTAGAATTGGCACAACCTGACTTTGGATGCTCTGTTGAATATTTTGCCGAGCCTTTTCCAGATCTGCGGCTGTAACAGCCGGATTTGGCTCTGATGAGAAGATTCGTCCTTCATTGCTTCTGATAATGATTTCACTAGGTCAGAAGATGTTTTGAGCTCTGAGGTCAGTGTGTTGAGCTTATTCTGCACATCATCAACAAAAGGGGGTTGAGCTCTATGATGGTAGATTCTGGAATGCGAGGCCGAGTTTTCCTTGACCACTATGGAGATGGCATCCACCTTTGAATGGATATATGTTAAGGATTGGGTCTGGGACTCTGCACAAGATTTTACTAAGATTTTCAACTCTAGTAAAAGATGTCTCAATAGAGGTGGCGAAGGCTTGGAACTCATCCTTCGTGACATATTGAGACAGAGTAACCTCTGTCCCAACACATGGGGCAGAGTGTGTTCCTGTTCCTGGAACGCCTGCTTCAGAACCTGTGTTAACATTGAGTTCTACAGGACTTCCCTCTGATCCTCGCGACCAGTCATCACAAGATGACTCTGAAGCTACAGAGGTTCTGTCCAGATCACCTTCCAAGTTAGCTCTAGAGGCAACACTTGGGGTGATGGGGCGTTCACTCGAAGACTTGTGTAGAGTATCTTCGTGTAGATCGTGCACAGGGGACCGCTCTGAATGGTCTTTGGGTGTGAGTGTGGTGGAGAGGCAACAAATGCCTCTGTGGGGATTTGTAGAGATGTGTCCTTGGGCGATGGGAAACTTGAAGTTTCAATGGTAATGTCCTTTTGAGAGGACATTCCCAGAAGTGGGGTTTCCAGGATGCACCTCTTGTTCAATGTTCTGGGTTGCTAGACCATCTAGAACAGATAATATGGTTGCACTAGGATAGGGCTCGGGGATGTGCCAATGACATCTTTTACTCCTAGATTCTCCTCCTCCGTTTCTTTTCCTAAATCTAACTACTCTTCTTCTACGACTTTTGTGTGGACTGTTTCATAAATGAAATCTTTGAGTTTTTGAATGAAACCACTTGGGTTTGAATCTTAACACAATAAAATAATTTCCAGAAAAAGAATCACTCCATTTGGAGTTAAAATGAGTGAGATATGACTCTTTGATGTGGGGTGTGAAATATGACAGCAAGCTGTCCAAACAACACCTTGTGCATGTGCTCTCCAATTGACTTTTAAACCAAAATTCTTATTCTTTTGCATGCAAAATCCGATTTGACTCTCACCCATACACTTATTTTCAGTTCCCAAACATATTTGTGATCCATTAAGAATGCATGCAAATTATCCATCAACTCAAACTTGGAAAACTTTTATAAAAGACCTATTTTGAAGATTGTTGATGTTCTTGCTAAGAACATCAACATGCAACTAAAAATTCAGTATTTTGAGCTCATGCATGTTGGTTTAAATATGTTTTTAATGATTTTCAAAGGTACATTCATGAGACTCTTGAACAAAAATGATGGATCTCTCAAGATTACCACATGCATGTGTTTAAAATGTTCATCTTTGGTCTTAACTTTGGTTTGATTTTGGATTCACCATCTTTTACTAATAAAAGATGTTATGATGGTAAATCTACAAACATTAAGACTTATAAAAGATGATTTTAGAAGTCATGATGAAAGTGTAACAAAAGAGGAAGATCATACTTTGGAAATGCAAGAACATAAAAAGATTTGAAAGAATGTGACCCATTTTTACCTTTGTTTAACTTGATATTCTTGAAGAAATGATTTTTAGGGGCTGGAGTTCATGATGAACTCTTGAAGATTTGAGGATGAATACTTGAAGGTTTGAAGATGGTGAGAGAAAGAGTGATAGCTAGTGAGAGAGTGAGATGAGAGAATGATTCAACAAGTGAGGTAAAGGGTTTATTTATGCAAAAATGAGAGAGGGGGGGGGGGGGGGGGGGGATGGCCGGCCTCACATGGGGGTGGGGTGGTGTGTGGTGTGGTGTGACAATTGTATTTAGTCACTTCATGTCTTTAAAAATTAAATTAAATACAAGTATTCTCTTTAAAGTTAAAATACAAAGTATATATATATGTAAAATAAAGTATTTATATATATAATAAGATTGAAACATATAACTTATCAACTACATAAATACTTGTAGTATAAATATATATTAAGTTGGCATTTTATGAGATTTATGGATAATTTCCTAATTTAAGGATTTCTTAGGCAAAATTTCTCAATTTTTCCTATCGTACCGTGTTTACTGCCAAAAATTGCACTGTGTAACTATGTCATAAAAATGAGGTATCCAAAACAGTTCTAACCTGAGATGTGAATTTGACAGTTGTCACAGTCTCCCCCGGTTAGAAGAATTTCGTCCCGAAATTCAAGTGTCACTAGCGTTAACAGGTTTTCTTGCGAAGAGGTGAGGATACTTTTGTAACATGTAATCCTCCCGCTCCCAAGTGTATTCAGGCCCACGCCTTGTGTTCCAATGGACTTTTACTATCGGGATTTTGCTTCTCTTAAGACGCTTGACTTCCCTATCGAGTATTTCCATTGGTTCCTCTACGATGTGCAGTTTATTGTTGATTTGGACTTCTTCCAAGGGCACGGTTACTGCTTCGTCAGCTAAACACTTCTTTAGGTTCGACACGTGAAACGTGTTGTGGATAGCACTTAGCTCCATTGGCAATTCCAGCTTATAAGCTACTGGTCCAATTCTTTCCGTGATCTTGAATGGTCCAACATACCGTGGACTCAACTTTCCTCTTTTCCCAAAACGGACTGTTCCCTTCCAAGGGGATACTTTTAAAAAGACTCTATCACCAATTTGAAATTCTAGAGGCTTTCTTCGATTGTCCGCATAGCTCTTCTGACGATCTTGAGCTGCTTTAAGCCTATCTCTGATAACTGCAATCTTGTCGGTGGTTTCTTGTACGATATCCGGACTAGATAGCTGACTATCTCCTATTTCCAACCAACAAAGAGGTGATCGGCACTTGCGTCCATATAGAGCTTCATATGGCGCACACTTGATACTAGTGTGATAGCTATTGTTGTATGAGAATTCGACTAACGGCAAGTGGTTATCCCAACTTCCTGCAAAATCTATTACACATGCCCGAAGCATGTCCTCCAACGTCTGAATGGTCCGCTCACTCTGACCATCCGTTTGAGGATGATAAGCCGTGCTTAAGTTCAACTGAGTACCCAACGCTTTTTGGAGTGATTGCCAAAATCGGGATGTAAAGCGACTATCTCTATCCGATATAATGGAAACTGGAACTCCATGCCGCGTAACGATCTCCTTGATGTAGATTTGGGCAAGCTTTTCCATCTTATAATCTTCCCGAATAGGTAAGAAATGTGCAGACTTCGTAAATCGATCTACTATAACCCAAATCGTGTCATGCCCCTTGGCAGTTCTCGGGAGTTTGGTTATAAAATCCATAGTGATTTGCTCCCATTTCCACTGGGGGATTTCCGGTTGTTGCAACAGTCCCGATGGCTTTTGATATACAGCCTTGACCTTTTCACACGTTATGCATTTTCCTACATATATGGCAATATCCTTCTTCATTCCTGGCCACCAATAGTATTCCCTTAAATCCTTGTACATCTTATCAGCTCCTGGGTGAATTGAATACTTCGATTTATGAGCCTCCTCAAAAATCGTTTCCCGTAGGTTGTCAGCCTTTGGGATCCACACTCTGCCCTTAAAGTAACGTATTCCATCAATCTTAGTTTCAAAACTAGACTCTAAACCATGAAGAGTCTCCCCTTCAGATTTTCAGGTTTCAATGCTTCAATCTGAGCTTCAAAAATCCGGGTTTTCAAACTCGTTTGAACCAGTGCTCCTAACGCTCGGGCTCGTGAAGGTTTTACCCTTTCTTTCCTACTCAAGGCATCGGCTACCACATTTGCCTTACCTGGGTGGTAACGTATCTCACAATCGTAATCGCTGAGAAGTTCTACCCATCTTCTTTGCCTCATGTTCAGCATCTTTTGATCAAAGATGTGTTGAAGACTTTTATGATCGGTGAAAATAGTACACTTGGTACCATATAGGTAATGTCTCCATATCTTCAGAGCAAATACCACAGCTCCGAGTTCCAAATCGTGTGTGGTATAGTTCTTTTCGTGAACTTTTAATTGTCTCGAGGCATATGCTATCACCTTATCATTTTGCATCAATACGCAACCTAATCCTTGATGTGATGCGTCACAATACACTACAAAATTTTCCGTTCCCTTGGGTAAAGCTAAAATCGGTACATTGCACAACTTTTTCTTCAGAAGTTGAAATGCTTCTTCTTGTGGAATTCCCCAAACGAATTCCTTCTCCTTTTGGGTTAATGTGGTAAGGGGTTTAGCGATCTTAGAAAAATTCTCGATAAAACGTCGATAATACCCTGCCAAGCCTAAAAATTGGCGAATTTCTGTGGGAGTCTTTGGGGCTTCCCATTTCTTAATGGCTTCCACTTTAGCCGGGTCCACGTGAATCCCTTTCTCCCCGATTACGTGACCTAAGAAATGTACCTCCCGAATCCAAAATTCGCACTTAGAGAATTTGGCATATAGCTTCTGCTCCTTGAGAAGTTCTAAAATCACTTTTAGATGCTGCTCGTGATCCTTCTTACTCTGAGAATAGATTAGTATATCATCGATGAACACAATCACAAACTTATCAAGGTATGGCCTACATACTCTATTTATTAGACCCATAAACACAGCTGGCGCGTTCGTCAAACCAAATGGCATAACTAAAAACTCGTAGTGTCCATAGCGAGTTCTAAAAGCTGTTTTAGGAATATCTTCCTCTCGGACTCTCAACTGATGATATCCCGATCGAAGATCAATCTTAGAGAAGTAAGTTGCACCTTGCAACTGGTCGAACAAATCGTCTATTCGAGGGAGGGGATATCGATTCTTGATTGTCAACTTATTTAGCTCCCTATAATCGATACACATTCGAAACGATCCATCCTTCTTCTTGACGAAGAGAATCGGAGCTCCCCAGGGTGATGAACTTGGTCGAATGAATCCTTTATCCAAAAGTTCTTGAAGTTGATTCGACAACTCTTGCATTTCCGCAGGTGCTAAGCGATACGGGGCCTTAGCTACGGGCGCCGCTCCGGGTACAAGATCAATCTGAATGATCATAACTTATATATATACTATATATAACTCCTAACTTTAGACTATATATGTCGGGGTTAGGATCAATCGAAACTCCCTAATTCAATTGGAATAAGATCGACATCACAAGAATGATGCAAAGGGTTCAAAATGAAAAGTTAGAATATATAAATGCATATACATATAGTATGGAGGTTATATTAACTCAAATATGTTAGTATCACCACAATTTCATCACAAGAAGTGATGGAAAGGGTCTAAGAGTTAGTTTGTAACCATAGCAGAAAGTTATCCTTTGTTGTCCAGAATTTATTGTCACTTTCAGTTCGTTTTTGGATATCTTCCAGAGGCATTTAGGTCAAGATATTTTATGTACATATCACTTAATGTGTTAAAAAACTTTTGATATAAGATTCATAATTTTTAGAGGTGATTAAGTACCTGAAATAATTCTTGACGTAAAATCACTACAGAAAGCTTTGCTGTTTGCGCACTGTTTTTGTGAAAAATGTTTGAAGGTCTAAATCTTGGATTTTTTTGAGTGAAACCACTTGGGTTCGAATCTCAACACATAAAATTTAATTCCAGAAAAGTTTCACCTTGTTTGGATAATGTTTGAGTGAGATATGGCCTTGCAAAGTCACTGGAAGATTCTGGCAGATTGCTATCAGTGTATAGCTTCTAGGAAATTGCATATAACTTTAAGTTTTGCAATGATTTTGTTCCTTTTGCCTTGAATCCGATTTTGACACTTCCCAAAACCTATATTTTCAGTTTTAAAATATATTTTTAAGCCATTTAAACCACATGCATGTTTATGAAATGAAGATATCTTTCAAAAATCCCCAAAATAGTTTTCTTGCTTTCTTTTTGAAGATTGCATGAGTGGTCACACTAAGAACTCGTTTTTGTCATATGAAATGATAAGTTTTTAGCACATGCAATAAGATTAAAACATGTTTTTGGTGTAGTCTGAGTTTTTCATAACATTTCTTAGAGTTTAGGAAGTTGGTTTTGATGAAGAACATATATATGTTTGCAAAAACTTTCAAAAGTTCCTTCTTTGATCTTAACATAGGTTTGGTCATGGATTCATCCCCTTTTTAATAACATACAAGATGTTATGGTGATGAATCTACAAACATCAAGATGTTCAAAGAAATTTATTGGAAAAACTTAGATGAAACTTAGTGTAGAAGGAGGAAAACTTAAAGAAAATGAAGAAGATTAACAAGAAGGTGTGTAGGTTTCATCCTACACACATGCATACCTTCAAAGTTCTTGAACACTTGTATTTCTTGAGGTTCTTGGGCTGAATACTTGAGAGAGTTTTAGTGAGAAAGAATAGAGAAAAATGAGAGAGTTCTTCTTAGAGAGAAATTAGAGAGAGAGAGAGATGAGAGAATGAGTTTGAGAAGTGAGAAAAAAAATGAAGTTGAGAGGGGTTAAGGGGGAGGGGAGGCCGGCCAAGAGAGGAGAGAGGGGGGAAAAGGTGGAGTGTGGTTTTGGTTAAAATGATGGTGTCCATTTCTCTTTTCTTTTTCATTTTTTTACATTTGTATTTGTTAAACATTTAAATTAGTTTACAATAATAATAATAATACTTGCTTTTCTTGCTAGTATTTATTTTGTAAGGTATATACATACATATGTATTTAGGGTATTTTAGTTTGGCATTTTATGAGATTTATAGATAATTCCCTCATTAAGGCAAATGCTAGGCAAAATCCTCAAATTTTCCTAACACATTCGTTTTTACTGCTAACTTTGACTGTGCTGTCTAAAATATGAATAACTGAAGTGTTTAGTATAGTTCTAACCTGAAACAAAATTTGACGGTTGTCACAAAGACCAAGGAAGAAATTCATCTCACAAAGCATACTCATTTTAAAAAATTATCCCATAAGTTTGGAAAAGTTCTTTGCATACTGAGGATTAGTAGAACCGAAAATTATGTCATCGACTTACACTTGAACAAAGACAATATGACCTTTTTCATTCTTGATGAACAGAGTTGAATCTATCTTACCTCGTGTGAATTCTGATTTTAGCAAGAACTCGGACAGAGTGTTGTACCAGGCTCGCGGAGCTTGCTTTAGACCATAAAGCACCTTGTCTAGAACATAGACATGATCAGGCTTCGAATCGTCCACGAATCCTTCCGGTTGCGATACGTACACTTCTTCTTTGATATCGCCTTAGAGGAATGCGGTCTTTACATCCATTTGGAAGACCGTGAAGTTTTGGTGCGCGGCGTATGCAAGGAACACACGTATGGCTTCGATTTTTGCCACCGGAGTGTAGGTCTCATCATAGTCGATCCCTTCTTGCTGACGGTATCCCTTAGCCACGAGACACGCCTTGTTGCGTACGACGATTCCATCTTCATCCTTCTTGTTCTTGAAGATCCATTTAGTGCCGATCACCGTCTTGTGGGTTGGACGTGGAAAAAGTCGCCATACCTTGAGAGCCTAGAATTAGTTGAGCTTCTCTTGCATGGCTATGATCTAGTCCGGATCTTCGAGTTCTTCGCGGACGTTGGTAGGCTCGATCTTGCTTAAGAAGTCGGAGAAGAGGCAGAAATTGGCTGATGTGCCTCGCGTTTGGACTGGTGTGGAGGGATCACCGATGATTTGATGTAGGGAATGAGATTTCGTCCATTTGGTGGTGTGTGGAAGCGACTATTGAGTTGAATGGGAGGCGTCCGGATCCACATAGTTACCAGATGGAAGGTCTTGTACCGCTTCAAGTGTAGCATGTTGATTTCTCGGAGGAGGTGTGGGAGGATTCGTCGATGGTTGAACGACTTCTGGTTCCGAGGAGTGCAAAGGCTGTTCATCGATTGTAGCGGATGATGAATCATTCGGAGAGATCTCCTGGTTGAGTACAGGTTCCTCCAGGGGGACGGTAGTATCAGTTGAAGTTGATGATGACGGTTGAGATGTCTCCACAGTGATGGAAGGCGTGCTTGTCGAAGGCGGCGGACCGGATAGATTCACCGAATCCTCGATGCGAGCAGCTTCAAGTCATGGTTGTGCTGAGACTTGAGGGGTAGAAACGTTAAATATGTCATCATAAAAATATTTGAACAGTAAATCTAAATCTGAAAGATCAACATTCGATGAAGATGCATGATTCGGATTTACTGTCGCTTGTGCAAAATCCGAACGTGGAAGTTCAGAAGCTAACACGCCAGTTAAACCGGCTTCTGAACTGAGGTGTTCAGAAGCCAAATCTACGGCTTCGTCGAATGTCACGTTTACACTTTCGGTAACGGTTTTAGTCTGTTTGTTGTAAACGCGATACGCCTGAGCCTGCATGGAGTATCCGATGAAAACTCCTTCGTCCGCCTTTAGGCTGAATTTGTCGAGATCGTCCTTGTCGTTTAAGACGTAGCACGTGCATCCGAATGCATGGAAGTACTTGATATTCGGAATGCGTTTGTTGATGATCTCGTACGACGTCTTGTTGAACCGCTTGTTGATGATGGAGCATGGTGCGAGAACTAGTGGTAGTTTCGATTGAGAAAGCATGGTGCGAGCCGCTTCGACCAGGGTATGGTTGCGTCTTTCCACCACTTCGTTTTGTTGAGGAGTGTGTGCCGCCGAGAAGGTTTTCAAGATACCGACAGAAGTCAAGTAGTCGCACACCGTTTGATTTTTGAATTCTGTCCCGTTGTCGGTCCTGATAGTCTGAACTTGACTCTGAAGATTCAGCTGGATGGTCTTCAAATAATTGATGATCAGCTCCATAGTTTCGTCTTTCGAGCGAAAGAACTTTACCCATGTGTAGCGAGAGAAGTCATCCACCATCACCAGGACGTATTTGCGCTTGTTGATGCTTTGAACATGCATTGGTCCACACAAATCCATATGGATAAGTTCGAGGGGCCGGGGCGTGCTCGGAGCGGCCTTCGGCTTGTGCGTCGCTCGCTTCATCTTTCCCATCTCACATACCCCGCAGAGTCGATCCTTCACGAATTGAAGATCGGGCATGCCTTTCAGGTGTCCGCCCAGCACCAGTTTGTTGATACTTTTGAAGTTGAGGTGCGAAAGACGTCGATGCCAAATCCATGCTTGTTCGGATTCGCCTTTGACATCAGGCAGACAAGGTTATCGGTCTTCAGGACTGCGAGGTCGATGGTGTAGAGGTTGGTCTTGCGCTCTCCAACCAGTAGCTCCACTCCGTCGTCATTGAGTATTCTACACCTTTTGGTTTTGAACCGGACCCCGAGATCTTTGTCGCAGAATTGGCCGAGGCTGAACAGATTGTGTCCCAATCCCGCGACGTGTGATACCTTCTTGATAGTGATCTTGTCTTGGACAATGTCGCCGTAGCCCACAATCGGCGCCTTGTCGTTGTTCCAAAATCTCACGTCTCCACCATATTCTTCTTTGTAGTTCGTGAGAAGCTCCCTCCTTCCGGTCATGTTCTTGTAGCATCCAGAGTCTAAGTACCACACATGACCGTCCTGCAA
Organism: Saussurea involucrata; assembly: GCA_033807775.1. Taxonomy (NCBI): domain Eukaryota; kingdom Viridiplantae; phylum Streptophyta; class Magnoliopsida; order Asterales; family Asteraceae; genus Saussurea; species Saussurea involucrata. The sequence continues at coordinate 143,450,986 of CM066320.1, forward strand.
ACACAAGTTTAGCGGACTTTAGGTACCCATATTTGCATGGGTCCTGGAGGGTTAGGTTTGACACCCTTCGGAGGAACTTGCCTCTTAGGTGTAGGTTTTACACCTTTTGGAGGAACTGGTTTTGTAGCAGGTTGCCTCTTGGGTGCCGATTTAACCTCAGTAGGAGAAACCTGTTTTGGAATGGATTTTATCTCCTGCTATGGTTTAACCTCTGATTGGGAACCCCGTTGTTTATGGTGTTTCCTTTTGGTTTTATGGGGTTTGTTTTTGGGTGTGTGATTATATATATGATATTACCCAAACCAATCATTATTATTTATATCATCAAAGTCATTCCAACCACAACTAGAACAACACAAACAATCATGCG